>CM072514.1:30332238-30397238 GCA_036898135.1 Oncomelania hupensis
TAACAGTAGAGGTTGTTTTGGTCCGGTTGATTTCCTGCCCTTAATCTCCCCCATTTTGTTGTTTTTAAATTTACAGACGTATCTGAAAATACTTTGAAATAGTCGGGAATCAGAACGAGCCAAATGTCGGTTAGTCTCTCCGTACGGCGGTCCGATGTTCTTCATATCTTAACAACCACTGAAAAGATTTTGACCAAACTTCACAAGTTCATTGCCTAGTTTGTGGCCAGCCTCCCGTGCCATCAAATTTGCGCTACCACAAAGGTCAAGGTCAAATCGTTGCTCAACACCGCGTGCTCAAAGTATTAAGAAAATTTCAACTTGATTTTGCTGACTTTTGGTAAAGCAGGTATATTTATCACTCATGACCCTTAATATTATAATGTTGTTGTATTATAAATGCCCAATAATAATACCATATAATACCAATAAACCATAGTTACTGGCGTGAACAGTGTTCACTCAATCCCAATTCTTTACTTTCTTGCAACATAACACGCTGTTTGACTGTGTGTTTTTTTTTAATTGCTCTCTTGTGGAAATGGCAAATATCTCTTTAAACATTATAACACAGTTCATTTATGGGGATTGTTTGCTATTTCTATCGATACTAATTATACACAACAAAATAAATAATATAAACGTTACTGTTTTTCACCTTTATTCTTCATCACAAGATTGTGCAGTGTATGCAGGATCTGTCTCTCTTTTTAGGAAAGTTTCTCATTTTGTTTCAAACATTTTTTTTCATATTTGCACAATAACTATTAACACTGATTACCAAGAGTGGGTTTATAAGCAAGCTACTGTAGTACACAAAGCGGAATGTTCCTTATAGTGCCCTTGCCGTTCCTAGGCAGAATTTGCGGGGACGGACAGGGAGGATTTGTTCAGGTGAACTCTCCATAGATCTCTCGCTACCGACACATCACTACTTCCTTAACCGGGAATTCGTACCACACTCCTCTCGGACCAGCCTTGCGGTCAGTCGCAACACTCTGAAGTCGGTGGGTATTGCGGCTGCTTGTGGCTTTGAAACGGAGAGTCAGGAAGGGGTGAGAGTGCTTGGTTAGGGAGTCGTATGGTCCAAGACGAGAAATTTGGCCTTTTTGTTTTTGTTTTCTTCGACCACTTTTAATTTTCTATCCGGTGCCAGATTTGGGAAGATTTGTCGTAATTTACAACAAAGTTCTGTGACTTTTAAATTCTTTATTTTAATATGTATTATCATGTTTTCCAGTTATGTTTCTCGCGATTGTTACTTTATTCTGTTGTATTTCCGATTGTCCTTTCTTTTAAAACATCTATGAAGTTTTATAAAGTTAACTGCCTTACTGTCCAAAAAAACGCCATAAAAAATCGCTTTACTTTTCAGGAAATTTATAATTAATAGTTTGTTTCTTTTCAGTAATAATTCATTTAGCTTTAAGATGCTTTTTTTTTCGGCTGTTTGTGTGAGTGTCTGAATATACGTTTGAATTGCTTGCCATCTTGTTTCCTATTTCTTTCTCTCGATCATAGGCCAAATACTCTTCTTCTTCTTCTAAAAAAATTCCAACATCATCATTATCATCATCATCATCATCGTCGTCTTTGTCATAATTATCATTTCTTTCTCTCGATCATAGGCCAAATACTCTTCTTCTTCTTCTAAAAAATTCCAACATCATCATTATCATCATCATCATCATCATCGCCGTCGTCGTCGTCATAATCATCATCATCGTCATCTTCTTCATGTTCATCATCATCTTCCTCATCATTCACTTCCACCACCACAATCATCATCATATCATCAACATCATCATCATCATTATCATCATCAGCATCATCATCAGCGTCATCATCATCATCATTAGCATCTTCTTCTTCTTCTTCTTCTTCTTCTTCTTCTTCTTCTTCTTCTTCTTCTTCTCCTCCTCCTCCTCCTTCCTCTTCTCCTCATTCTTCTGCTCCTTCGTTTCCTTGCAGGAATTTGATCTTAAGATGAATGGTCTTTATATAACGACATCACATTTAGAATACAGGTACACATATTATGATAACTAACTCACCAGAATAGTGGAAAGAATCTGCCCAGAAAAAGAAAGATTTGCGCATGTCGGCGAATCTCCAATATGACCTTCAGGCCCCCATCTCTGCAGGGTGGTACGGGGTATCTTCGTGTGAGGTGAAGAAAAGTAAAAAAAAAAAACCGCAGCAACCCCAATGGATGTCTGTTTAGTGTTCTGCTCGAGAGTCTGTAAAGGCGGCGATACACGGTAAGACTAGATCTTATGATACCCGCATATGACTACGGGAATTCCCGGATCGGTAGAAATTGTCGTCAAGTCTTATCGATAGAGCATGTTCTATTTTTTCACGGCGCGATACGACAGTGGAGGTCAGACAGCCAATCAAAACAGCTATTTGATTGAACTCCGAGGTGAAGGTCACTGAAAAACCGCCTTGGCCTTTACCGACAGGCTTATGACTCATACATACCGTGTATCAGCAAAGACATCAGATCTGCAGCGGCATACGCGGGTATCATAAGATCTAGTCTTACCGTGTATCGCTAGCTTAAGAGGCCTCATAATACATAGTCATATTTTCCTCACACGGCTGTTGTGTAGTATGTACTCTTTAGTCTGCTCACAGGCGCATTAACCAAGAAGAATAGATTCTCGATAGGGGAAGCGGAAGGAATGAGTGGATCCTCGATAGCATAGGTGTAGCAGTAGTATATATATCATATATTAAAGTTTTATACTCAATAATTCTTGGTTAATGCGCCTGCGATCTACTTGAAATGTCCTGTCCAACAGAAGTAAAGAGCCTGGAAGCTGGAACTTTTCTGGATCTGGATCTGGATTCCCGCCGTAGTTTTTTTTTCCCCGGCGGGTACGTTACAGGAGCCATAAAGTTGACTTTTTTTCGTAATGTTTTTGTATTGTATTGTATTGTATTGTATTGAAAAGTGGAACATTTAGTCAAAGATGATCTGAAATGGTCAAGCAATATTACAAAAATTCACTAGCTCTGCACAAAGCCCTCTTTTGGTCTGCCGTTTTACGGTTTGGGATATATATGTATAGACCTATATGTATTGTAAATTTTGTAATCTTGCTTGACCCTTTCAGATCATCTTTGACTAAATGTTCCACTTTGCAATACAATACAATACCATACAATACAATACAATACAATACAATACAATACAATACAATACAATACAATACAATACAATACAATACAATACACTTGTATTAAATTTAATGGAATGCAATGGAAATGGAATTATTCAGTGCCACAGACTGTCTGACTAGTTTCTTTTCGTTCTGAAAACGTGACAGGTCAGAGAAAAGGCGGACAAGGTGAAAAGCAATACGAAACTAATTCTCGAGAGAGTTCAGATGTGGAGGCAACACCACAAAACTACTCGTATTGTCGAGAGAATTCAGATGTGGAGGCGTGCCTATCTTCCAGCTTTCCTTGTCTTATTTCCTTTTCCTTTCATCGTTTCTTGGAGTGTACCCTCTCAAGAATCTCCCTCTCTGTGATTTGAATCTCTTGAGGCAACCCTTTGCCCGAGGACAATTCTTCTGGTACACAGGCCTGCAATGAAATCCATATGTGTGCATTCATTTAGAGATGGCTTCCGTATCTCCAGACGAAGCGGTCTTTTACCGAAATATATGTCGATCTATAGAGAAAATTGTTAACTGGTGTGTTTTATAGTTGTAAACCATTTTTTGTTTTTAAACTTCTCTTCCTCACAAAGGTTGTTCGTTTGGTGTGAGTGTGTGTGGCTATGTAGAAACGCCTTTATTCTGACATACACTTGAACCTCTACGTACTTTATTTTGACGGACCCCGTTATTTTGACGTCAAAACAGTGTTCCGTTTGGGTTAGGGCTGAGTTAAGCTTAGGGTTAGGTTAAGGGTTATGGTAAGGGTTAGCGTTAGAGTTTGGTTTAGGTTCCAAAAATGGACAAATGTGTACAAATGTCAAAATAACGTATGTATAGTTTCATGAAAGTCATCACAACGGCGTTTCTACACGGTTGTGTGTGTGTGTGTGTGTGTGTGTGTGTGTGTATGTGTGTATGTGTAGTGTGTGGTGCGTATGTGTGTGTATGTTTGTGTGTGTGTGTTTGTGTGTGTAAGGGGTGGGTGGCGGGAGGTGTGGCTAGGTAGAAACGCCGTTACTTGAACCTCTACGTACTTTCTTTTGACGGACCCCGTTATTTTGACGTCAAAACGGTGTTCCGTTAGGGTTAGAGCTGTGTTAGGCTTAGGGTTAGGTTAAGGGTTAGGGTTTGGGTTATGGTTAGAGTTAGGGATAGCTTCAAAAAATGGACAAATTTGTAAAAATGCCAAAGTAACGTATGTAGAGTTTCATGAAAGTCATCACAACGGCGTTTCTACACGGTTGTGTGTGTGTGTGTGTGTGTGTGTGTGTGTGTGTGTGTGTGTGTGTGTGTGTGTGTGTGTGTGTGTATGTATGTTTGTATCCAGCTGCCTGTTTGTCTGTTTGCGTTGTTTTTAAAAAGTAATTTTGCACCGTTAAGTAAACTTATCCTAGCTATCCTTCCCAGTAACTCGAAAGTTGTTGGGGCACCACAGAGGATCGTTTAGTAGACTCCATGTTTCTCTGTCCTCAGCAAACCTCATCATTTCAATAATCAGTGTCATATCCTTTATTATTCAAGTCGCCGAGGGATTTTCCGAGGTACTCCGGTTTCCTCTCTTCCTTCAATAATGGTAATGGAATTGGACGCAGTCAATCTAAAATTGCGATTCTGGTTACCTTCCCGTCTTTTAATAGTGATCTCGCTGCCTTTACACCACATGTTTTAGTGATAGATGTGTGCTTGTTGTGGATGTGGCGGTGCGAAACATGTGAAACTTGTACAGTATGTTGGTTACAGATCGCCGCGATTTGAGCCTGGTTGATGATTTGCGCAAAACAATTTTTATAAATTGCATAGTATTATTATTAATATAATTGTTAGTAGTAGTAGTAGTAGTAGTAGTAGTAGTAGAAGTAGTAGTAGTAGGCCTAGTATTTCTCAATATAAATTGTTCTTTTAGTAGTAGTAGTAGTAGTAGTATTTCTCAATATAAATTGTTCTTTAGTAGTAGTAGTAGTAGTAGTAGTAGTAGTAGTAGTAGTAGTAGTATTTTCCAATATAAATTGTTCTTATATAGCGCACGTACCAGCAAGAAATATGCTGAGGTCGCTGGGCGCAAAAAGGATTCAGCTGAAGCCGGCCACAGCGGAGACTTTGCAATATCTCCGATTGCCTTCACAATTAAATGTTCCCTTCCCCCCCCCCCTTCCCAGTCCCCTATTCGCTAATGTGACGTGGGACTTTAATCTATATAACTAAACTAAACTAAACAAATCTCACGCGTATAAAAATTACTGTCTTGCGGTACATGTGTCATTTAAAATCAAAGGCTTCGCCCCTACACTTTTCGGTCGTTGGGAATAGACGAGTTCTCTCGAACTCCCTTTTTAATAAATCTGGGCCAGCTTAATGAGGGCAATGCCCGTCTCCTCTCCATCATGTATGCGTTTTTTTTTAAATTAAATAATAATAATAATAATAATAGGAGTGCAATATGTTTGTTTATGGTGCACAATGCTCAGTGGTCTTGGTGTAGTACGAGGCGCCTAAGACAACAAGTGGACGTCTCGAGCGGTTTGAGTTAAGTTAGATCCCGTAAAGGCCAACGCCTCGAACTGCGACAGCTAAAATACAACAAATAAAGAAATGTCTAAAAGTCCCTGTTACACTCGTTGTTGTTTTTTTATCAGTAGTTGATTCAGCCCCGATGCTTGGATCCTGATAAGTGTAACTCGGATTCGTTTATTCACGCAACCTGTTCACTCAGCAACGAGGCAGGAGTCGTCGTATGACGTTTTCCAACTTTATTCAGCGCACATCTATCTATCGTGCGCGTTTCAACGTAACAGTCCCACCCCGCAAATGAATTCAGACCAAAATTGGGTAGCAAAATCGATCGTACGGATAGACTGAGTTTTTGTTTAATAATAATAATAATAATAATAATAATAATAATAATAATAATAATAATAATAATAATAATAATAATAATGATAATAATAATAATAATAATAATAATAATAATAATAATAATAATAATAATAATAATAATAATAATAATAATAATAATAATAACAATACAGGATGCTTCAATCTAACCCAAACCGCGGAGATCCAAAGAGTTCGCCATTAAACAAGTCGGAATACAAATCAATTTTTAGTTACAAAAATTTTAGATTGACTGCAACCAATAACATTATTGAAGGGATGGGGGGAAATCGGAGTAACCGGTAAAATCCCTCGGTATCCTGAAAGGTCTCGTATTTCAGGTCACGTAAGTTTGTCCAACGCGGAGTTCGAACCCGCCATCTTCGGCATAGGACACCTGCTCACTATTCCCTGAGCTACGAGACCACTTGAAACAGAGTGCATGTGCTAACAAAATAATTACCTTGCCAGAAATTTCAGGAATCTTCCCACTTGAAGATTGCTTCCTGCATGCTTCTTTAATTTTATAGAAACTGGGGAGGGGTAGGAGAGAGAAAGAGAGAGAGGGAGAGAGAGAGAGAGAGAGAGAGAGAGAGACAGAGACAGAGACAGAGAGAGAGAGAGCGAGAGAGAGACAGAGAGAGAGAGAGACAGAGAGAGAGACAGAGAGAGAGACAGAGAGAGACATATTATTTCAATCCCTATATCAGACTGTTCTCGTCTCAAGTGACAATATATTCAGGTGGGTGCAATAAATGCAGGCTACAGCTCCGGCCTTTGGGCATAGGATATTTTCGTGTCTTCGCGACACCTGCACACGTGCGGATCTCCTTAAAGATTGCGCCACTTACGTAGAATACTGCAGATACTTTGGCAGGTGTGGAAGTGATAAACAAGGAAAGGCCAAAACAATGAACTTAGAGATCGTATGATCTAATGCAGATGGGGTGCGACAGAATACTTTCTTAAGCATGTCCTTTGGGCATGGAGACGTGCATTGTGCAAAGGATTTGAGCCGCCTGCTAACAAGATAGCATTATTGCAGAAACTTCCCAAACGATTCCTAAATAAAATACCTCACCCACCCACCCCACAACAAATTCTCAAATTCTTTTCTGACTATCACAGTTTCATTATAAAAAATATTTTGTTTTGGCGTTTCTATCTGAGAATAAATGTCAATGATCTGCCATCTGTATATTTATTTCTTTGTATGTATGACAGTGACAACGATGACGGCGATGACAACGACGACGAAGATGGAGATGATGAGGAGGAGGAGAAGGAGGATGAGGAGGAAGGAAAGGAGGAGGATGAGGGTGATGATAATGATGATGATGATGATGATGATGATGATGATGATGATGATGATGATGATGATGATGATGATGATGAAGGGGAAGAGTAGGGGGAGCGGAGAGGGGTAAGGGGGGGACTAGGGGCTCATGCACTGCTAGCGTCCACCCTGCTTTACTATATAGCATGGTCTGCGTGCGTGAGGTGTGATTAGTTCCCGAGATGTAAAGCTATGGGAACTATTATTTTTGGCTTTGTCCCTCCATCCGGAGATGACATTTCTCACTTTCTCTGAAACTAACAAATTGATTTCTTTGAAACTTGATAGCTAGGAAATAGTAAACCCTACCAGATTACAAAAAAATATGCCTATCGGGAGAGTCATCATGTGACGTCATAATTTTTTTTTTTGGGGGGGGTGTATTTGTGTGTGTGTGTGTGTGTGTGTGTGGGTGTGTGCGTGTGTGTGTGTGTGTGTGTGTGTGTGTGTGTGTGTGTGTGTGCAAGCGAGGTAACTTACACCCGTTAGGGTCCTGTACTTGTTTTATTTGTAATTCACAAGCCAGGAAAAAAAAGCACACAATGTTTCAGTTTGTGTTTGATATTTGCTGAGTGAATCAATTCGCACCAGTGGAACCATGGCCTCCAAGCCTTAAAACATCCTTAATGCTTGCTTTTGAACTCAAGCGGTAATGGTGTATCGTGCATGCCGCAATATTGTAGTGGTTTGGGCAACGTCGGGCGGGGTTAATACTTGGGTGGGTATCCATACTTGGAAGGCAACCATCACACGACAAAAAAAAATTGAAACAAGCAGGTCGATGTTAATAATAATAATAATAATAATAATAATAATAATAATAATAATAATAATAATAATAATAATAATAATAATAATAATAATCAGGCTCAAAGCGCGGCGATCTGTACCAATATGCATGCTCACATGTTACACCCATTTTCATATACCCAGCGAACACACATCTATCACTCAAACATGGGGTATAAAGGCAGGGAGATCGTTATTAGAAGCCGCAAAAAGAAAATCGAATTTTATGGTTTGACAGTTTAGATTGACCGCATCCAATACCATTGTTGTAGGGAGGGCGCAAACTGGACTACCCGGAGAAGACCCTCGGTGACCTGAACAGCCTCGTACCTAAGTCACAGAAATCCGCCCCTTGCGAGAATCGAACCCGCGACCTTCGGCTTAGGACACCGGCGACTAACCTACTGCGTCATCAGGCCACCCCTTATGTTCCCTCAGCTCTGAATTCTCTCCCTTGTCCATGTTCCCGAGGTGTACAAACCCCAATATCTCTGTTTCCCCAGCCATGAGGGAGTTGACAGGGGAAAGCTACTTCCCGAACAGTTCCGGAAAATGGGAGGCTTAAGCCGCGCATTTAGGTCTATCGATTGTTCGGTGCCTGATCAAGGGCCAATAGCTGAGTAGAATGGATCCGCGACAGCAAAAAAGAAAGTGGATCCTCGATCGCGCAGAGGTAGATAACACGCAGGAATGTATATTAGAATTAGGAAGGGTGGGATAAGACTGCGTCTCTGGCGAAAGGATGAGGCCGCTCACAAGGTTTATTCTCAAACCGCGTAAGAACGCAGATGGAATGTTCCCTGATAGGTGAAAGTTCCACGTATAATAAAATAGGCCTATACCACTGTCTTCCCAGTTTTAGGACTGTTCTTTTCTATGTAAATGAAGATATTATAGGTTCGTTGGTACGAGGACTGGGAATAAACTGTGTGAGCGGCCGATTCGTTTCGCCAACGACGCAGTCTCGTCCTACCCTTCTATCTATGATATAAGAGCTGTACGCTACTACTGCTACCGATATGCTTCGCGGATAATTCTATTCGGTTAGTGCCCCTGTGAGCTGATCAAACATTGACTTGTCTGAATTACTGTTATCCCGTAGTATCGCATCCAATTTCCTTAGGTCTGGAAGCTGTTCTCCAGTAGGTGAATGTTTTATTTTATCTTCAACATGACTGTCTTTTTCACAGTGTTGAAGGTAATGTCTATTACTGATTATTCCATTATATAATTACATCCCTCAATTCCAGATCTTTGCTATTATGTTCTGTTAGGACGTCCTAGATCTTTCTATATTTTTCTACGCTATTGGGTAGCGCCAGTGCACAGCGCTTTCATACTGACTTTCGCAATCGCGTACCCGCAGTGTGTAGACTCAACATAGTATACGAAACTAATGTGGAAAACTAGTATATTTTCATTTTAGAGTACGCTTGCAACGTTTGTCTGGCATTGACTACTGTTGTTACAAAGAGAGTGGGCTTTTAACATGGAAGTGGGCGCTAAAAGTGTTACTAGTGGACAAAGGGGTGAAGAAGAAAATGATGAAGGTGATGCGTAATTCCATCGCCCTACAATTAGCGGGAGATAACTATGTTTTCCACATCAGGGAATTGTCTATTATTGATTTGTTGCCTCCCTTACACTCTCCTCTCCTAGAACTCCAAGGTTGTTGGGGCTCACAGATGATCGTTTAACCAGCGTACTCCATCTTTCTCTGTCCTCAGCAACTCTCATGGCTTCGCTCAGAGTCAAGTCAGTCCATTCCCGAATGTTGTCCTCCCACCTCTTTTGTGGTCTTCCTCTTCTTCTGCCTTCTTACACCGTGCCTTGAAGGATGGTCTTTGCAAGGCCTGATGCTCTGTTGACGTGGCCATACCATCGGAGTTTATGATTCTTCACGATTGTGAGCATGTCATCATGTTGTCCAATGGCTTGTGTGATGGTCTGTCGGGCTTCGTTGTTGGTGATGCGCTGAGCATAGGAAATGCCCAGAAGTCTTCTGTAGCACTCCATGCTCCATGCTTTGTATTCTTCGTTGTAGATCTGCTGTGACGGTCCCTGTATCGCATGCGTATAGTAGATAGAGATTGCAAGGGAGGGTAGAAGCCTTACCTTGGAATGTAGACTGATGGTCATGTCTTTCCAAATGGGCTTCTACCTTGGCAGGGCAGCAGTTGTTTGTGCGATCCTGGAGAGGACTTAAGGTCGGTACTCATTGTCTGATACAATGGCTCCTTAATATTTGAAGCTATGCACTGTGTTGAGGGATTGGCCTTGGAGTTTGATGTCCGTGTTGATGCCATTGGTATTGTTGGTAATCATTTTGGTCTTCTCTGCACTTATTTCCGTTCCATAGGCTCTGGAGGTGGTGTCAAGCTTTTGTACCAGCTGTTCAAGTTCTTGTTCTCTCCAGCCAATCCATCAATGTCATCCGCAAAACGAAGGTTGGAGATTGCTCTTCTCCTATGCTGACTGTGCTTTCGTGGTCTGCAAGGGCATCTGACATGATTCGCTCTAGGAAGATGTTGAAGAGTGTTGGAGAGAGTAGGCATCCCTGACGCACACCGATTGTTGTTCTGAACTAGTTTCCGATGGCGCTGTTGTGGAGGACTGCACTGGTAGACTTGTCATACAGGCTTTTGATGACTTCAATAATGTTAGGGCTGATGTTGTACACTCTCATGGTTGCCCACAGAGCTGCATGCCAGACTCGGTCAAACGCCTTTTTGAAGTCTACGAACACATGATATAGATGTTGTTGGTGCTGTAGGTATTTCTCGCAGATTATTCTGAGGTTGAAAATCTGTTCAGTGGCACTTCGCCCTGCCCTAAATCCTGCTTGCTCTTCAGCTATGATTTGTTCAGCTTGGGGTTTCAACCTGTTGAGTATTATTTTTAGGAGGACTTGCTGGGATGGCTGATGAGGCTGATGGTGCGGTAATTTTCACATTCCTGAAGGTTACCGTTTTGGGGAAGAGTGATGACAAGCGACTGGGTCCATGGGGTAGGCCACTCCACACTCTGCCAGATCTTCTTACAGATAATGGTGAGTGCGTCGATAATCGACTAGTCTAGATTTCTGAAACGCTTCAGATCAAGCATCAACATTGGCAGGACACGCACTTTTCCCGGAGCAACCATCGGAAGTGACCACGATCTTGTGATGATGTCTTTCCGGCTTCACATGAAGAAAGTGAACACAGCAACTAGATTTCTATTTTTTTTTTATTTTGTTGTTACTCGTACAAATCATCTAGTATTGAACGATAAAAGGGGAAGCAACCAGCGCCAGTATACAATTAGGTTAGCAAAGTAACCACTATGTACAAAGCACTCAAGGCTTGATTACCCTGTGATTTGTTTCAACGTTCTATTATGCATAGAAATTAATACTTGTTGCAAGCTCTAAATTCAAAATATAGATTATCTTGTTAAGTGTTTAAACACACACATTAGTGGTTGTTTCACAACCCAAACAGTTGTTTTATTTCTCCTGGGCTCTTTTCTTTTCTTTTTTTTGTTTGTGATCAATTGACTTGACTGGACAATACCAACAGGTATGCCTATAAATGCACATTGCTGTAGTCGTGTGCTGTTGCTGCACTGGTTTGCACACGGAAACGTTTGTTATTCGAGTCTGCGAGGACAGAGTTGTCCTGTGACTGATGACACGTTGGCAGGTCAATTGTGCCTGAATTTGACAGTAGTACTGTCCAAGTACCATACCAACACACACGCAAGACCATGCACGGTGTACCAACAGCTCTCCTGCTCTCTTTATAAGTCTGCGGTGAGTTTTTGGAGCTTGTGGTCGGCTGTAGTAATGTTATAATAGCCAAATCATTGCACAAGAAGATAATGTATTAAAAAGTTCTTCTACTTCACTAGTAGGCCTACATTCTATTCTGGAGTGGTCTGCTGTAATATTGTCATTGTATTATTCAGCAAATAACTTTTGAAAACGTCAATATAGACTACTTCACTAGAACGGAGCTTGTGATCTGAACCATAGTCAAAATACAAGTAGGTAAGACAATGATTTCCATGCCGCCTCCGTCTAGTATCCAAGGTATCTACATGACATGCATAATATTATATGTGTTAGCATGCAGCCTGGTCGTGGCATATAATAACTTATCTACTCCCGCGATGGTTTTCGACGATGACAATCAGAGTATTGTTATAAACACTACTAGAACCACTGAATTTGACACTGTGGGAAGTACGACGGATTCAAACAATATAAGAAAAGATGTGAATGTTGAAGATGTCACCGGCATTGACTACGCCGGAATTGATAGTACCACCAACACCCACAGCAACAATAATAATATCAACAACAACAAAAGCAGCAGCAGCAACAACAACAACAGCAACAACAACTACTACTTCAACAATGGTCCCAGCAGAACTTCAGTAGACAACGAGTCGCTCTCAGCTTATCGGAGGTTAGAAAACTATTTGTTTAAGAACTACAGTCCACGTTTCCGTCCCGTGCGATCTCCCCGCACCGTCGTCAACGTCAACAACAGCATGCAGGTTACTGCCATACACGAGGTATGTATAATTTAGATTACATAGTTAATTTGCAATCATCGTCATCATCATCGCAATCATCATCATCATCGTCGCCGCCGGCATTGTTTTCTTCGTCGTTGTTGTCGTAATCTTTGTCGTAATTTTTATCATCATCATCATCATCATCATCATCATCATCATCATCATCATCATCATCATCATCATCATAAGGATATATATATATATATATATATATATATATATATATATATATATATATATATATATATATATATATATATATATATATATATATATATATATATATATATATATATATATATATATATATATATTGTTAAGGAGATGGCTGAGAGTAGTATAAAAAAAAGAAGCAGATTCAATGTCAGGAGGAGCCGAAGAAAGTAAGTGGACAGCTTCAGAAGAGACGGTTTTCTTGGCAATGTTTTTCAGGTTGCGCCAAGTGATAGTGCGTTTTTTCTTTTGAGGAGGAGAGAGACAGAGAAAGCAGTGAAACACGGTAGTGGTCAGACGCAAGATCTTGTGATACAATGACATGAAAGAAAATGCTGTCGGACTGTCTAGCGATTGCACAGTCGATGATGTGTTCAAAGCCGAGGGTAGATAGGTTCAGAACCAAATTGTGTAAGGTTATGGATGTGTAGGTTGTGACAGATAGATAGATAGATAGATAGATAGATAGATAGATTAGATAGATTAGATAGATTAGATAGATTAGATAAATAGATAGATTAGATAGATTAGATAGATAGATAGATAGATAGATAGATAGATAGATAGATAGATAGATAGATAGATAGATAGATAGATAGATAGATAGATAGATAGATAGATAGATAGATAGATAGATAGATAGATAGATAGATAGATAGATAGATAGATAGATAGATAGATAGATAGATAGATAGATAGATAGATAGATAGATAGATAGATAGATAGATAGATAGATAGATAGATAGATAGATAGATAGATAGATAGATAGATAGATAGATAGATAGATAGATAGATAGATAGATAGATAGATAGATATAGCGCTTTTTCCTAATGACATCAGTTCAAAGCGTAGCTCTCACGCATTTATACTTAACGTTAACATCGAAACATGCGAAAAGAACTGAAACAAAAACGAGTCACTAATAAATTATGCAATGACATAATACAAAAATGAAAAAGAATATTTACAAGTAAACTATAAAAGACGAGGGAAGGAGGAGAGCAGCTACATGTAAGGAGTGCAGGGCTGGGTGTGTGACGGCGGTGGTCTGAATCAGGAAAGAAGGAATGATGTTGGTGATGGGAGGCGGGATCAGACATTTTTAAGGAAGAGATTAGTTTTCAAGTTGGACTTGGAAGTGGCTATGCTCGGAGAACTGCAAAGAGAGAGACAGAGGAAGAGAGTTCAAAGTTGAGAAGGATTGACAGCCTTCAGAGGAGAGTTTGTTGCGGGGTATTTGTAGCATGAGGGTGTCAGAGGAAGAACGAAGATTTCTAGATGGCTTGTTTAAGTGAAAGTTCGGGGCGATGTAGGAAGGGGCTATTCACAACTTTCCGGCACCTCTCATAAAAACTCGTGGGTATCGCCATTATAAATTAAAACGAGGTTAGAATGAAACCAAGTTCCGGTCTGGCTTGTTTTGCTTTTATCAAAGCTTGATGCGTGACTTTTAAATATGGCAAATTGCCGAAAACGACGATTGTTAGAGCCAGAAAACGAGTGGGATAAGTATAAAAACGGTGGAGGAAGTACATGCTCAGTGAAAGGGTGTAAAAAACAATTGTAGAGACCTGTATTTGTGGCGACTTCGGAGGTGCGTCGATCATCGACAGAAAGTGAAACAGGACCTGAAGACTCTTGTAGTTTTCCATAGCTTCGCCGTCGCAACCTTCACAAAACACGAAGTAGTTGACTATGTTAGGCGAGCGTTGTGGCCAAGTGGGCTAAGGCGGGACTAACTTGCCTTGACCACAAGCCAGAAACCAATGGCGCCTGACAGGTGTGGGTTCGAGCCAGCATCTGGGCGTTATGTTTTTCCGAATGTTTTTCAAAAATTCACAAATAATGTTAGGTAGGTAGGGTTTAGGCGCGCCACTGGCGATAGAAAGGAATAATAAACTGCAGCAAAAAAAAAAAGTGAGGGTACGATACTGGTGGCCAGTGACACATGTTATTATTCTTGAATATTTGGAAATAACTCACTAAAACACGCGGAGAAAGAAATCGGAAGTATGTTTCATTGTGGGGATTCCCGTTGGTGCATAGGATAGCAGAAAAGTGTGAATTCCATGGACACTTTTGTAACAGAAAGTACAGATTTTGTAGGTAATCCTCTGATATACAGGAAGCCAGTGAAGAGAATGTAGGAGGGGAGCAATATGATCAGATTTTTTTTCCATTTTGAGAACCAGACGAGCAGCTGAGTTCTGAACACGTTGGAGCAGATGAACAGAAGAGGAAGGGAGTCCGGTCAGAAGAGAGTTACAGTAGTCTAAGCGTGACAGGACAAGAGAGGAAATGAGTTCGGCTGTAGCGTCAGTGGTCAGTTGCTTGCGGACAAGTCCTATTCTACTTAGCTGAAAGTTGCATTTGTGACAGGTTTTGCAGATGAATTCTGACATGGAAAGAGTGTTGTCAAGGATGACGTCAAGGTTTTTAAAAGAATAAGAAATAGAAATAATGGTAACAGCGCTCCCGTTTGGCCTTGCCGATCTCGGGAGAGAACCACGGCGCAGATGGACGGTCAGAGATCAGGCGGGAGGAAGAAGGGGCATTTTTGTTAAGGAGATGGCTGAGAGTACTATGGAAAAAAGAAGCAGATTCAGTGTCAGGACGAGCAGAAGAAAGTAAGTGGACAGCTTCAGAAGAGAAGGTTTTCTTGTCAATGTTTTTCAGGTTGCGCCGAGTGATTGTGCGGGTTTTTTTTTCTTTTGAGGAGGAGAGAGACAGAGAGAGCAGAGAACACGGTAGTGGTCAGACGCAAGATCTTGTGATACAATGACATGAGAGAGAATATTGTCGGACTGTCTGGCGATTGCATAGTCGATGATGTGTTCAGAGCGAGGGTAGATAAGTCCAAAAACAAATTGTGTAAGGTTATGGATATGTAGGTTGTGGCAGATGCGTTTAGTTTCGCAGTGTTCAGGTTGTTCAAAATGAATGTTGAGGTCGCCGAGAATGATGCATTTGCCAGGTTTGGAGAAGTAAAGGTCTAGAAAAGATTCAGTGTCTTCGAAATACATAGCAGGTCTTGAGTTGGGTTTTTGGGACTGGGAGGAGGACGGTAGATGCAGATAAAGATGATGGTTTGGCCACGGCCACGGATGTTGAGAGTGGCCTCAACGAACTCGAAGTAGTCGTGGGCAGAGGGCTGCAGCTGTGAAAAAGTTAAATGGAGGGAGTTTTTGTAAATGAAGCAGATTCCCCCCCGCCCCTGGAGGGCCGTGGGAAAGAGCATTACAAAAACCATGGAGGGGTGAGGGAATGGATGATGGGCTCGTCTCCCACAGATTTGAGCCAGATTTCGGTGAGAAAAACAACATTAATACTTTTTTCAACAACAAAATCAAAGATTTTATCAGCACGGGAATCGGTCAAAACAGAATGAGCATTAAATACACAGACAGTGAAAGTTTATCATTAACACAAATTTCAACAGGTAACGGGGTGTGAAGTTGAGAGTCAGGCGACTGAACGAAAGAAGAACAATCAAATTAAGGTAAAAAGTCCGTTTCTTCTATGGCAGATTTAGGAGCGCCGTCCGAGGAAGACGGGGAAGAGGGAAGAGTGCCACACTGGGCAGGTGTCAGGGGCATCAGCGATGAAGAGCCATTAAAGGAAGGCAGCAGCGGTGCAAAAGGAGAGTTAGGCAAAGAGTCAGTTTTGGTTTGGCATGAAGATGAACAAAACAGCGACAGAGTGTTCGGCAAGGTTGGAGATGATGGTGGCATCATCATCATCATCAGTAGCAACAGCAGTAGCACCACCACCAGCAGCAGCAGCAGCAGCAGCGTCATCGTCACCATCCCCATTTGATGGATGATGGAGGATGATGGATGATGATGATGATGACGACGACGACGATAATAATAATAATAATAATAATAATAATAATAATAATAATAATAATAATAATAATAAATTAATAATAAATTAATAATAAATTAATAATAAATTAATAATAATGATGATAATGATAATAATAATAATAATAATAATAATAATAATAATAATAATATTAAGCGAGCGTTGTGGCCAAGTGGGCTTAGGCGGGACTAACTTGCCTTGTCCACAGGCCAGAAACCAATGGCGCTTGACAGGTGTGGGTTCGATCCAGCATCTGGGCGTTATGTTTCCCAGAATATTATTTACTTTCGACTCGGGCAATGTCTCGGGGGTTTTCGCGGGTACTACGGTTTGCTCCCCCAGCAAATTTTCAAAATCACAACGAATGTTAGGTAGGTTGGGTTTGGGCGCGCCACAGGCTTCGACTACGCTTTCCCCAGTGGAGGCGGCCCAGAATTTCCCTATGAAAAAGGGACAATAAGGTAAATAAAATAAATAAAATAAAAATAATAATAATAATACATCCAATACCATACAGGATGCTATCACGACCTTTTGCTTCAATCGAACTCAAAGCTCGGCGATCTGAAGAGATCGTTATTACAGAAGTCGGTATAGAAATCAATTTCTATTTTGATATTTTAGACTGCATCCAATACCATTACTAAAGGGAGGGAGGAAACCGGAGTAACCGGAGAAAATCCTCAGTTTCTTGAAAAATCTCGTACCTAAGTCACGTAAGTTTGGCCCACTCGGGGTTCGAACCCGCGACCTTCGGCATGGGAAAGCAGCTCACTATCCACTGAGCTGTCAGAGCAACCTAATTTCCAGTACACCTGCTTTGGGTAAAGGTAAAGATGGTCCCATAGCCTTGTGGCCGTAGGGGAGCGTGATGTTGGAGATCACACACTTAACTTGGGCCAGCGTAATGAGGGTGATGCCCATCTCTCTCCCTCGCTGCTTTACCTTCCCCACCCTTAAGAGAGTAGGTACTGTTGTTAATTGTTGCTTCACGTTTTGCGGTCACCCATCCAAGAGCTAACCGCACTGGACGGTGCTTAACTTGCGACACAATAGCGAGTGCTCCAACCACTGCGCTATCCGACACCTGCTTTTGATATGGGTTTAAATCAGTCTAAATAGACGTGTGTGCTTGTATATGATTGTGTGTGAGTGTGTGTGTGGGGTGTGAGTGTGTGTGTATGTGTGTGTGTGTGTGTGCGTGTGACTATAGATTGCCGTAAAAGAACTTTTGTTTCCCCAACACAACCCCATCTCATTAACGAAACACCCATTAGACGTATGCATACCCTTTTATTTTCTTGTGTGGGTACTTGTTTTATTTTAAAAATAGATTTTATTGTTTAAAAAATTAAAACTGTATATATGAATAGCCCGTCCATGACTCTTTAGAAAAGTTCAGACCTGAAGTTGGTCTACTCACATTCTTTTATAATATAGCTTGCATACTCCGGTAATAATATTTACTACTTGTGAATTATGAATATTTACTATTTATCAATGAGGACAGAGAAAGATGGAGTACGCTGGTTAAACGATCATCTGTGGTGCCCCTACGACCTCCGAGTTACGGGATAGGATAGGATAGGATAGGACTTATGAATTACCGTACATATTCTGGTAATAATATTGACTACTATTAACGAAAAACAGAATCTGTTTACCTAAAGAGGGCTCTCAAGTCGAAGGCCTTGTTTACTTTTGGCCAAAACAGGTTTACCCTAAAATTCGCCTTGATATGACATTACACAATGATAAAGTGGGCTCTCTTTGCTCAGACCAACCACTAAAGATTGAACATTGAATATTCAATTTCGGTTCTGGCAATGGAGTGATTTCCCCTTGTTAACGGTACATCGAAGACCATAGCCGTGTGATCTTTGACCCTATTTCTGAGGGAACAACGAAGCTGAAGAGGGTGTCTTTGGTGTCTTGGATAGGGTTAGATCTGTTGTATCAATCTAAAACGACAAACCTTTACCGAGCAATTATTTTGATTGGATCTGTCTCTTATCGGCTTTGGTACCTGCTATTTTTAGCGCTAGACTGTTGACTGGCCAGACAACGCGATTAATAAACCCCAAAACTATGGAATATATTCATTTAAAAAAAACACACCTCTATACTTTCGGAAGAGTTATTTTATTTATTTATTTATTTATTGCAAGATAAATATAGTTCAGGGGGCAACGCTCACTGTGATTGTTTAAATGAACTGTCGAGGTGGCGTGGTCAAAGTAGATTTTTTTAAACATCATCCTGCAATAATGTACAGTGCATGCATACTCTGGTAATAACATTGACTACTATAATTATAATACAATCTATTAACATAAAGATTGTGTTATAATTATTACACCGTTACGTACAACAATACTCTGGTAATTATATAGCCTTGGCTACAGGTAAATGAAGAACGCCAGACTCTTCGCTTCTCGGCGTGGATGGAGATGTATTGGCGTGACGAATTTCTGACCTGGGACCCCGAAGAATTCGAAGGCATTGACTTCATTGAGTACAGCAACAAGGACATCTGGACTCCGGTAAATGTATTAAAGTGGACCTCGCCTATATTTTTTGAAGCAAATGTAACTGTAGTCACGCTTGTTGTAGGTACCTGTTAGTGGAAGTAGGCCTATTTGTTACGGTCCTGACGGCCGACAACCCTTTCTATAATGCCGTTAGCGAGACCCGAATTTAAGCGCCTGTTAGTAGGGGTGTTCGGTTTTACCGGTTTTCAGGTTAAAATCGGTTCGACTTTCTCACGGTTCGGTAAACCGGTTTGGCCTTAAAAAACCGGAAAACCACGGTTTTTCTAAGGGACATCACTCGTCCCGTAAAGCACTAGCAAAATGGCAGAAACAGATAAATTCGTAGCGAACACGCGTTGGAAAGCTGACATTTGAGAACACAAACTTGGAACAGGCTTTTAATCTTTCAATGCGCATTGTTTTTCTAACCAATATGACATTCGCAACTTTAGATTCCACCAACGGTTTCACAAACTCAAAATTGAACAGCAAACTCCCAAATCTACCCACAGTGGAGGAGGGAAATAGTCTCTGAGTTAAGTAGCTAGCGACATAAATTCCACAAAAAAATTCAATACAGATATTATTTCCCTTGCTTACTATGCGCCTTTACCCGGGGTAACCAGTTGTAACTTCTAGCCGGTTAACCGGTTTTAAACCGCGGTTTTCTATTGGAAAAACCGGTTAAAAACCGGTTTGAGAAATCCTACCGGTTCCACCCTCTACCTGTTAGTGGTGAACACAAATTGAGGAAATCAAACGGTGAAACGGGCTTTCCCGTTTGTGACGCAGAGAAGGAGTATCAGACCGGCCGAATGTGTGCTGTTTTGGGTGTGGAATTTCAACCAGTCACAACATAAGATTTCAGTATGCACTGACAGTTGTTCCACACAAAAGGCAATGTATTAATTTCCGAGACTTTCAGGTTTTGTGAAGCAGGAGTGGATTCTCGTTTGTTTGTTGTTTTTTCCCGTTGCGTTTTCAATTGCACTCGGCAATGTCCGGAAACATGGACTTTGCTTGGAGTATACGCTGGCCCGAATGCGGTTCTAAGGGAATTACATTACATAATTGTTGCTTTAGGTCCAGCGGACTCTTCCGAGCCAAATCAGGACCGGACAACCCCCAATCCGCATAAAAGATCTGCTGAAACAACCCTAGTGGGATCTAAGGGAATTGGGTACGTGTTTAGCCTATAGGTTGGGTATACACCTGAACCCACAAATGTTCTCCCCGTAGGGTTGCCGGGGGTTTCAGTATAAATAGTATCCCCACTTTCTGGAAATTTAGTGCTTTAAATTCCCACTGTTGCTGTCTTTCTCCTTTGTTCTTTCTCATTCCTTCTCTGTTCTATCAATCTACTATACTATCTTCTTCTTCGCTAGACCAGTCACCTACCTTTTTTCTTGAAAACTCTTCCGGGACAAAACTCGTCAATTGTATGTGAGGTCTGTTAGAGCAGCTTGGGAATATTGGACGCTTCCTGCCAAATGGTCACTGGGGCTTCCTGTGATGTTATTATTTGGCAATATAGGCATTTTATATGGATGTGTTTTGTTGATATTTTATAATGATGTTTGTATTCTGTTTTGTTTTTGTAAACGGGGATTCGATAAATAAATTAGAGTATAGCCTCAGCGTCCCCTGCGTGGGATGTCTTTATTGTAAAGTGACCGGCTGGTGGAGTGCCTTCAGTGTTACCACTAGGGTTGTTTCGGCAGATCTCTTATGCAGATCAGGGGTGAGTCCTCTTTCAGCGAAGTTGTGGTCTTGATTTTGTGGTCCTGATTCGGCTCTTTGCAGTCCGCTGGACCTGTAAGCAATGAATAACTAACTAACTAACAACAAAAGTTGTTTCTGACGAGTCACAAGCCCTTTGAAATCTGCAAACTATCATATCGTTTCAATTCAATTCAATTGCTTGTATTGGCCATAAGAATGTGTCTAACATCTATCATCACAGTAGTATTTTTCTCACAGGACCTGTACTTCCTCAACGCCCCCACGGACATAAGACCTCCGAAACCCGACATGAACGTGTGGCTGTGGTCGAACGGTACCATCGCCTACTGCCCCTTCTTCACCTTAGAGACCATGTGCAGCATGGACATCAGTTACTTCCCTTTCGATACGCAGCGCTGTAAAGTCGTTATAGATAGTTGGACCACCACCACTGACCACGTAAGGCGCCAAATCAAACCACACAGCGTGGCTGAGACTCGCCGAGTAAGCTGACCTCTCACTCGGCTCACTGTCTCAGCTACGCAGTGTAAAATGAATCATTACAGAAGGTTAAAACAAGTTCTTTGTATAGGTAAGGTTGTGGTGGTCAATTAAAAAGAGGTCATTAAACACAAACAGGAAGATGGCAATCCATTCAAATGTATTTTGAGACACATGCATGTGTGAAAACCAGCGCGGATCTGTTCTGTATCATAAAGAAGTCAAATAAAAACACTGAACTCTTTGGACTATCTGCAAGCTAAAATTTATACAAACGTGTTTCTTCAGTTTGGATATGCAGCGAGAATTTTTGTCGAAAAATAATGAACCTCAACGACCTTGACCTTTGAGAAAGTTCAAACATGAATGATATAGAAAGAGAGAGCGTTCCGTTCATTTGTTCATTTTCTACATGAATGATATAAAAGGTTGAGCAACCGTTTAAGTATTTGCGTAGTAAAACTAATAACAAGCGGTCAAGTTCAAAATTTGAGACAATGCACAAACACGCGCACACACACACACAAACACACCCCCCCACACACACACCTACACACACACACGCGTGTCTTGGACTGGAATGTGAAATACAGACCGCCGGTGTGACCGACCGACTTAGCGGGTTGCCACAGAGTGATTGGCCGTGGGTTGAAGTATACTTCTATAGCAAAAATCAGCAAAATCAGTTGAGACGTTTTTTTTCAGATATAAAAGCAAAGCACAGCTTTGGAGACTCGCGCTTCAACCTTGCGCTACCAGTCACCTGTGTTGCTGATGTTGCAGATCAATTTTACATCTTTCATCCCCAAAACAGACGTACGTGACTACTTCTGGATGAATGCGGAATGGGACGTGAAAGACCTGACTGTGGAAAGGAAGGACTCTGATTATTATGGAAAACCCTACACGAAGTTCAATGTGTACTTCCTTTTGAAGGTCTGAAGCTTTTTTCGTATTACACCTATATTATATATTATATAGTTGTAGTTGTAGTCGTACAGGTAGTAGTAGTAGCAGTAGTAGTGGTACATGGTAGAAGTAGTGGTAGTAGTAATAGTAGTCGTAATAGTAGTAGTAGTAGTAGTAGTAGTAGTAGTAGTAGTAGTAGTAGTAGTAGTAGTAGTAGTAGTAGTAGTAGTAGTAGTAGTATTGTACAGCCATACACAGAATAATTGTATATACTGCACTTGTTCATATTCTATACAAATTCACTTTAATAATTATTATAATGCATACAGTTTTGACATGATCATGCAAGCATCATAGCAGTGAGTGCAGTTCACATAGTAGCGCAATACAGTCGCCATAACCACTTTAAATGAAATATGAATATTGTTCTTCACGGCGAAACCTTTGTCACAAAAAACTTACAAAAGCAAAAAAAGTACTTTCAGTCTTACTGCTTTAGCATCA
Source organism: Oncomelania hupensis (assembly GCA_036898135.1). Lineage (NCBI taxonomy): Eukaryota > Metazoa > Mollusca > Gastropoda > Littorinimorpha > Pomatiopsidae > Oncomelania > Oncomelania hupensis. Next base: position 30,355,221 of record CM072514.1, read on the forward strand.
TTTATCAAACTGACACGATTCTTCAGTCTTGACACTTAACCGTCTTTGACCTTGAAACTTTGATCTGGAACTTAGACCCTGGCCTGCGTGCATTCAGACTGGAATTCATAGGCCTATTTGACCATCATTGTATTCTCCTTGAACAAACCTTGCCCTTTTTATATTATTATAATGTTTGTGTGTGTGTGTTTGTCATCTCGTATAAGGACAAAGACCTTTATTTTATCCACTTCGGGTCAGTCAAACTTCGATCTTCATTATACTTATTCACCGCAGCCTTACCCTCGGTTCTTCATTTTATTCACGTTAATCGTAGATTTTAAAAAACAGCATATTTATTGTGTTTTACCTTCACATTTCACCTTGACCTTATGCTTATGTTTAAGTCGAAGTGATGGTGACCTTTCTATGTAAGCTTAATTACTTACCTTAGATAGTATTAGCCTCGCCCTTTTGCCTACATTAAATTGTAAACCTTTGTTTGTAAAGAACAACAAACAAACCTTGTTGCAGCGCCGACGCCTGTTTCCGTTCCTGTCGCTGCTGTTTCCCACCCTGGTGCTGGCGCTGCTGGCTCCGCTGGTGTTTGTGCTGGCGGTGGAGAGCGGGGAGAAGATATCGTTCAGTACGTCCTTACTGCTGGCCTACGCTGTCAACCTCTCCGTGCTGGTGTCACACATGCCCAGCTCTTCCCTCCACGTGTCGTACCTCGTCATCTACGTCGCCGCCCTCAGGTGAGGTTTTACTTGGGGCTAGCTCCATTATTATATCACACTGCGTAGCTGAGACTAATCGCGCGATGTTTCTCCGCTCCACTCACGTAAGTCTGCTAGTCTCTCAAATACTAATTGTGATATTACTATTTTTTTAAAGGTATATAATAATATACGCGTTTTTGCCCAAATCACCGATCAGGTTCAAGACGCGACGACCTGTACCAACATACAAGCTCACGAGTTTCATCGGCTCCCAAACACACACAAGCAGCACACATCTATCACTCAAACATGTGGCGTAAAGGCAGGGAGATCGCTATGAGAAGACGGAAAGGAAATCGAAATTTTTGTTGTTGTTGAGATTTTAGACTGACCGCATCCAATACCATTATGGAAGGGAGGGAGGAAACCGGAGTAAAGAGAGAAAACCCTCGGTGACCTGAATAATCTCTTACCTAAGTCAGTTAAGTTCGACCCTTGCGGGAATCATACCCACGAGCTTCGGCATAGGAAATCGTCAACTAACCCATTGCGCCGCGAGACTGAAGGTCTTAACACATACATTTTCATCTAATATATATGTACATGTAATGGGCCAGCTTCCCTACACAAGGCAATCTCGACTCCAGGTGAATGTCAGAGATCTATCAAGCATAGGTTGCGTGTAGGCATACGCCTCAAAAGCCTATAATACTCAATTGGGGTCAGCTTCGGTTTTCGGCCACAATGCGTCTTATAAGCTTACAGTAGAAGTCCGATAGAGTTAAAAGGCCTATTCCCAATATCCTAATGAAAGGTCCATTTATATAATATTTGCGGATGTACTCTGTTTCAGTGTTGTAACCGCTCTCTCCATTCTATCTACAATCTGGCTGATAGGCCTCTATCACAAGGTCGGGGTCGTGGGAGCTAAGGTCAAGGTCGTCATTTTCCAGATTCGCAAATATTGCCGATCAGAAAACTACGCCCTGCCTCGTTCTGACGTCAGCAAAGACACTCAGGATGAAAATGTCCATGACCACGCCGGGGATCGTCCAGAAAAGTGTCAAAAAGACGTCACCAAAGTTCTTGTTTCTCAAAACTTATTAGGAAATGGCGTCATTTCTGGGATGAGGAAAGATGAAGAAGTCTTTTCACCGTTGCCTGAGAAAATGATGACACCTTTGACTTGGAGGGACGTGGCGGAAACTTTGGATTACGTCTTCTTCCGTTTATTCTTCTTCGTTATCGTCACAATGACGTCAGTTCTCCTTGTAACGCTCTTTTTCGGATCGGCTTAGACTAATTAATTTTTTTTAAATGTCTGAAGAAAAATAAAGATACAGAAACAATTAAAGTTGAGGCAGTTTTATTTTCATTTATAGCCGTAATATACAATTGACAACTCTTCGTTTTTGATTTTACCCTTTCCTTTACATTTTATATTCTTCTCAGCAGTTCAGTCATTGATGCAGTGATTATTTTTGGAAATCGTAGCTTTAGTATTATTTTTCGTCGATTTTGTTTTCCAATAACATTTATAAAAGTCAACCTTTTTTGTTTGTTTGTCTATTAACATGTTTACGTGCATCTAACATCACACTGATAATTTCCAGAACTCTGAATACACTTACAGAATACAGAACTTTTGAGTTGTCATTGCTGAATACTTAGTTTAATTTATTTGTCTGCATGCATTGTGCTAATGAACTACCTACCTCTATCCTTCTCTCTCTCTCTCTCTCTCTCTCTCTCTCTCTCTGTTGATAAAAAACTCTCTAGCTATATCCTTTTATGTGCGTGTGGTGTGTGTGTTGTGTTGCGTGTGTGTTGTATGTACGCTGTATGTGCGTGTGTGTATGTGTTTGTGGGCGTATTATAATAATAATAATAATAATAATAATAATAATAATAATAATAATAATAATAATAATAATAATAATAATAATAATAATAATAATAATAATTTATTTTGTAAAGCGCGATCCCAGACGTCTGCCCAAAGTGCTCAAACGCATACTCTCACACAAGCACTTGCATACATCTGTGTTTGTGTGTGTGTGTGTGTGGGTGTGTGTGTGTGTATGTATTGCGTTTGTGTGCGTATTTGAGTTTCTGAGAGGACGTGAAACATGTGAGCGTGTATTTTGGTACAGATCGCCGCTCTTTGATCCTGGTTAATGATTTCAAAGAAAGGGCGCATCCATTATTAGTAGTAGTAGTAGTAGTAGTAGTAGTAGTAGTAGTAGTAGTAGTAGTAGTAGTAGTAGTAGTAGTAGTATTCAATAGAAATTGTTCTTATATGGCGCACATACGAACGCATAGGCAGAGTTTAACAAAAACATGCAAGTGCTAAAAAAAATAACTTGCAAGAAATTTATAGTATCTTCCCCCCCCCCCCTCTTCCCCTCCCTGAAGATTGCTTCCAGCATGTTTATTTTATTTTATTGAAACTGGGATTGGGTGAGAGAGAACGAGAGAGAGAGAGAGAGAGAGAGAGAGAGAGAGAGAGAGAGAGAGAGAGAGAGAGAAAGAAATAGAAAGACATATTGCAATCTCAAGTGACAGTTAATTCAGGTGGGTGCAACAATAATTGTACAGTCCAGCTCCGGCCTTTGGGCATAAGATATTTTCGTGACCCCGCGACTCCTTTACCCGTGAGGATCTCTTTACAGATTGCGCCACTTAAATAAATACTGTAGATATTTAGGCAGGTGTGGAAATGATGAGCAAAGTAAGGCCAAAACAATGAAATTATAGATCGTATGATCTAATGCAGATGGTGTGCGGTTTAATGCTTTCCTAAGCATGTCCTTTGGGAGTGGGTTTTTTTGGGTTTGAGCGCACTGCTGACAAAATAGCGTTGTTGCAGTAACTTCCAAAACGATTCTTAAATAACCCCCCACCCACCCACCCACCCAAACATTCTCAAATTCTTATATAATCACAGTTTCATTGTAAAGACATAACACATTTGCGTTGCCCTTTCTATCTGAGAATGCATATCAATGGCTTACAATCTGTATAATTATTTATTTATTTTTATTATTTTATTTTTTTTTTTTTTGGGGGGGGGGGGTATAATTATATGATATCGACAACGACGACGGCGTTGACAACGACAACAACAACAACGACGACGACGACGATGATGATGATGATGATGATGATGATGATGATGATGATGATGAGGATGATGATGATGATGATGATGATGATGATGATGATGATGATGATGATGATGATGATGATGATGATGATGATTAGCAGTAATGGAACCATGGAATCCAAACAAACAACCTTAGGCCGCAATAGTATAGTAGATGGGTACACGTGCTTAAGTATTGTTTCATGTTTAAGCAACGTCGGGCGGGGTTAGTATTTGGATGGGAGAACAAACTTGGAAGGCAGCCATCAAAAACTACACAAAAAAAGATTGAAGCAAGCGCACGACGAACCGCCATCCATACAAGGTAGGGGGAGGGGGGGGGTAAAACAGCGAGGGGAGGGAGAGGAGATATACACCGCCCTCATTAAGCTGACCTAGAGAAAAGAGGAATCCCAAAGCGTGTCCCTCCCAAACGACTTTAAAGGAAACACTTTTACCTTGTTTTTAATAGTGTAGCATGACGTGCGTCTCACGTCAGCTCAATGTTTCCCCAGGTGAACGTTAAAGTGCTATCCCCCCACCATCACCCGCCCACCCACACACATACAAACACAACCCTGGTCCCTGGGTTCTAAGTCTATGATTTCGCAGTTTGTGTTCCTACAAGAATATATGCACTGTCCACTGTGATACTTTGCGTCATGTAACTTACTCTTGCGTGTGCGTGCGTACGTGAGTGTGTGTGCGTGTGATCGTCAGCATTGCGAGTGAGTTGTGCTGGATGTTGTTTATAAGGTGCAGGTGAAGTCCAGGGCCGGATCCAGGGGGGGGGGGGGTTACCTGGGTTCCGGAACCCCCCCCCCCTCCAAAGTAAAAAAAAAAGTTATTTAATGCAAAGAGTTTCAATTTTTAAAAAATTGTTTTTAAAACATTGCAGTTTTTAGTCACTTTTGGTCCAAGGTACAAAGAGTTATTTATAGACAATTCAACGGAAATCCATTTCAAGGGATCCGTTGAAACGTCCAAAGCGTTTCCCCGTTGAAACGACCAAGTAACCCAACCCCTAAGCCTACATTAGTAAATGCAGCCATATTTTCCTGTTCTGGCCGCAAGCCTCTTCCAGCACCTTCACCTTGATACTGCCCTAATCCCCAAAAACGACTTTTTAGAAATATTAATTAAGATGCTAAGTTGATAATTATGAACACAGCGTTCGTTGCCTGGTTTGGTGAAGTTAGCAAAATGGCAAATGCTTTGACAACTGATGTTATTGTTCCTCGTCAAGCATCCCGACAGACTCTCCGTGACAACCAACCTGCGGCCACTCCAGAAGAATATTTCAAGATTAGCGTTGCCATTCCTTTCTTGGAACACCTGTCAACCGAATTGGACTCGAGGTTCAAAAATGCTGACCTAGCAGTTGATGGTCTCTGTCTGGTGCCAAGCACTTTAATAGACAACCAGGATGGTTTCATGCAGGTTCCAGAAGGGGTAAAGACACTGGCAATGTTGTGGGAGTCTGGCCTACCAGACAACGCTACCCTTGATGCAGAATACCAACGGTGGGTTTGCAAATGGCGAAGTGCTGCTGAGAATGCGACAGCTATCATCCCATCCACGGCATCAGAAGCACTGAAACATTGTGACAGGGATTGTTATCCCAACGTGTTCATCATGATAAAGAACCATTGCACCCTGCCTGTCACTACTACCGAGTGTGAGCGTTCAAACAGTCAGTTGCGCAACCTGAAAAACTACCTGCGCTCCACAATGGGGCAACAGAGGCTCAATGGACTTGCTTTACTGAAAGTGCACAGGGATGTTGATATTGACTTCAAAGAGGCAGTGAACTGTTTTGCAGGAAGATACAATTCACAAATGGTACTAATGCCGAGGAACCTAGTGCAGCAAGACTGAAAATGAAAGCAGGGCTGTGATGTTCATAAACTACAAGGTAAAGCTTTATACCGTTACCGATCGACAAAAAGTAGTGAATAATAATAGTATACAAAACATCTCTGCTGATAAATAAATGTTTGTGTGTGTGTTGTTGTTTTTTTTAAAGGGAGGGGCAGAGGATTATTTTTGTACCCTAAGTTTGTAATAAACCAGTTCCTCACCCATCCTAAAAAAAAAACACAAACACCAACAAAACCAACAAAAAAACAAAAACAACATACCGGCCCCAGGCCTTCCAAAGCTGCTCCACCACCCCCCCCAGAGCCCACCCCACTTGACAACTAAAAAACCCACGAGACACCCCAAACCCACCCCGCAAATATGTGGTGAAAAAAAAAAAAAAGCGTAAACAAACAAACCGCCAAATAAAAAACTGGTGCACACAGATTTAAAGACAGTTGTAATCCAAATCCCTAATTAGACAGTAAATAGGAAATAACGAAAAGCCAGTTCGATCAAAACTCTTCGAACTGCACTCCCTAGAAAGCATAATTATCAACACATACCAACACAATATGAACAATACAAACCCCACAAAATACAACAACGTACGAAAATAACGTCACAAATTCCAATTGAGGTACGTATTCATATTTATTGTTAAGATTGGTAAAAAAAATAAAAGAACAGATACAATCAACAGTGCGTCATACTGTAAAAAAAAGCTCAAAGTCCCAGACCATCACAAAATTTTCAAGGTTCAGACTGCACCAGATTGCACCATTTTGCATCCTTGAAAAACAAATTTCCCGGGGGGCATGCCCCCGGACCCCCCTAGAAGGCTCGGCGCTTCGCGCCTTCGCTGAATCTGTAACCCCCCCCTCCCCCCCCCCCCTTCGACTTTTCCCAGGTCCGGCCCTGAAGTCGATATTGGTGTATACATATATTTATATATTGAAACTGTGACCCTGTGCCTGTTGTAAATCCTTTTGAGGTATTAAATTGTATTGTATCGTATGTTGCCTTAAGGCTTTTGGGATCAATGTTTCAACAGGTCTGCTATTAAATATATGCTTACCCACTCCCCAGGTCAATGTTAATAATAATAATAATAATAATAATATAGTAACAGTAGTAGTAGTAGTAGTAGTAGTAGTAGTAGTAGTAGTAGTAGTAGTAGTAGTAGTAGTAGTAGTAGCAGCAGTTGTAGTAGTAGTGGTAGAAGTAGTAACAATAATAATAAGAACTAATAATAATAATAATAATAATAATAATAATAATAATAATAATAATAATAATAATAATAATAATAATAATAATAGTAATAATAATAATAATAATAGAAGTAGTAGTAGTTGTTGTTTTTGTTGTTGTAGCAGAGGTAGTAGAGTAATAATAATAATAATAATAATAATAATAATAATAATAATAATAATAATAATAATAATAATAATAATAATAATAATAATAATAATAATAATAAATTTTAAAAAAAAATGAATGCTTTTCACAAATTACCAATCGGGCTAAAAGCGCGGTGATCAACACCAACATGCATGCTCACATGTTACACCCATTCTCATATTCACAACGAACACTCTTCTATCACTCAAACATGTGGTGTAAAGGCAGGGAGATCGCTATTACAAGACGGAAAGAAGATCGAATGTTATTTTTTTGTAAGTTTAGATTGAATGCATTCAATACCATTGTTATAGGGAGAAAGGAAACCGGAGTATCCTTAGAAAACCTTCGGGGATTAACTGCTTCCAATACCATTGGTGTAGAGAGTGAGGAAACCGGAGTACCCGGAGAAAACCCTCGTTGACCTGTACCTAAGTCACAGAAGTTCGCCCCTTGCGGGAATCGAACCCGAACCTTCGGCTTAGGAAACCGGCGGCTATGTTCCCTCAGCTCTGAATTCTCCCATGTCCATATTTCCGAGTTGTACTAACCCCAATATCTCTGTTTCCCCAGGCATTAGGGAGTTGACAGGAAAAGCCACTTTCAGAACAGTTCCGGAAAATAGGAGGCTAAACCGCACATTTAGGTCTAACGATTGTTCTGTGGCTGATCAAAAGGCATCAACCAAGTTGAATGGATACGCGAAAGCAAAAAGAACGTGGGTCCTCGATCGCGCAGAGGTAGATAACACACAGGTATTTGTATTACAAATAATAGGGTTGGGATAAGACTGCGTCCTTGGCGAAACGAAGAGGATGCAGCTCGAACGGTTTATTCTCAAACCGCATGAGAACGCACATGTATTATTCCCTAAAATGCAAACGGTATTGGCGTATAATAGATGAAAGTTCGGCACGATATAAAATAGGCCTTTATTAATGGCTTCCCATGTATAAGACTGTATTTTTGTATATAAATGAAGATTATTGTAGATTCGTTGATACGCGGTTTTGGGAATAAAACGTTTGGGAGGCCGATTAATTCCCCAAAGACGCAGTGATCCCACCCTTCTATTTACGGTACCTGGGATGTTTCTAACACTGCTACTGCTATGCTATTGAGGATCCACTTTCTGTTTGCTATCGCGGATCCATTCTACTTGCATACCTGTCAAGGGGTTTTCGGGTTGTGGTGTAGCAATTTAACAGAAAAACCATAGCAAATGGAGGTTTGGTGTAGCACTAATGTGAATCACGCGATTCGCAACAAAACTAAAAACTTCTGCATCCAATATAAACACACACATCCAATGTGTTTACAAATTTATTGTAAAATCTTGTTAATGCACAACACTTTAGCTGTTACCATTATCATTATAAACATTTTCATGTATGTTTTTCAAAATAAAAGTAAAAATGCAAATAAATAAATAAATAAATAAAACATAAAAATTTTAAAAAAAAACAAGGGAGACAATCACTGACACAAAAAAAGCAGATGAACTTTTTTCTCCCAAACAAATTTGCTTATTCACAAAACATGGTTTACAATGCCAAAAAAAAGAACTATTAGCATTGCACAAAAGCTTATACCAATTAATTTAATAAAAATATAACTAAATGGCAGCTAATATAATATAAAAGTAATCAAAAAGAAATGCATAATGTTAATAACATAAAACAAGTACATAAAAAGAACAGTCCTATCAAAATGTACACAATGAATAAAAATTATTCATTAAAATAAAAAGCCAGAAAAATTTTAATAATAATTTGTAAAACAAAGTTGCACAAAGACTGATCGTAGACTGAAGTTCTGAACGAACACGTGATGCGGAAGTGCGGTGCTTTTACTAAGTGTCTTTAAACCGGACTCGACCGGAACAGACTACTTTCGCGCAAAAAACCCCTTGGTTAAAAAATATTATCGTCACTTTTGAAAAATTGCGTAGCAGCTTTGTGATACGCCGTAGCAATGAAAAAATGTTTAAAATGCGTAGCGCTACGCAAAAATCCGTAGCACTTGACAGGTATGTACTTGGTTAGCGCCTCTGTGGGCTGATCAAACGTTGACTGGTCTGAAGTACTGTACCTGTGTCCTGTACCATAGCTTTCGCTGACGCCTGAAAGCTGTCCTCAAATAGGTGAATGTTTTATTTTATCTTCAGCACGACTCTCTCATAGTGTTTTAAGGTAACGTCCATTATTGATCATCCCATTAAATAATTATATACCTCAATTCCAGATCTTTTGCTATTATGATCGGTTGGGACGTCCTAATGTTCTATTAGGTGCGCTAAGTAACCACTATGTGGAAAGCACTCAACGCTGATTGTTGTGCGCTTTGTTCAAACGTTCTTGATGTAGAAAGATAGATTGGCGTGTTTAGTGTTTAAACACAAGCATTTGTGGTGGTTTTTAAACCCAAACAGTTTTTTTCCCTAGATTATATTCTTTTATTATTTTTGTGAGCAGCTGAATTGGCTGGACAGCACTAACAAGTACGCTTATAAATGTCCTTTGCTGTAGTCATGTGCTGTTGCTGCACTGGTTTGCTCACGAAAACGTTTGTTTTTCGAATCTGCGAGACCGAGTTGTTCTGTGGCTGATCAAACTATTTCACTAGTAAGTCTGCATTCAGTTCTGGAGCTTATGGTCTGCTGTAATATAGTCATAGTACCACTTCAGACAGTAGTGTGTGAAAACGTCCATCTAGACTTCACTAAAAAGTGTTAAGTTAGTCCTGGAGCTTGTGGTCTGCGGTAATGCCGTTATAGCACCACACAAGGAGAAATAGTGTCTGAAAATGCTCATTAGACTACTTCACCCTGAAGTCCGCAGTAAGTTCTCAAGCTTGCGGTCTACTGTAATATAGTAAAAGCATAACATAAGAAGATGATGTATTATAAATTCCATTAAAAAATATACTACTTCACTAGGAATTCTGCAGTAAGAACAGGAACTCGTGGTCAGATGTAATATTGACATAGCACTACACAAAAAGACGGTGTATTAAAAAGTGTGTATACATCACTAGTAAATCTTCAGTTAAGTTCTGGAGGTTGTGGTCTGAAACCTAGATAAAATACAATTAGGCAAGACAATGAATATTACTATGCAGCCTCCGTCTGGTCTCCAAGTGATCTCCATTAGGTGCATACTATTATATGTGTTATCCTGCAGCCTGGTCGTAGCACATAATAACTTATCTACTCCTGCGATGATCTTTAACGATGACAGCAGTATTATAGACACCACTAGAACCAATGAATTTGGTGCTGTGGGAAGTACGATAGATTCAAACAATATTATCGAAGATGCGAATGTTGAAGATGTCACCGGCGTTGACGACGTCGGAACTGATAGTGCCGCCAACACCCACAGCAACAATAGTAATATTCGCAACAACAACAAGAGCTACAACAACAGCAGGAACAACAACAACGACGACGAAGAAATTACCACCACCAGCCCGACTATCAACAACAACAACAATGCTAGCAACAACGATGATGGCATCACCACCAACACCACCTCAAACAACACCAACAGCAATAACGAAACCATATTCACCATCACCACCACCAATAATATCATCAATAACAACAATAACAACAATAACAACAATAACAATGGTCCCAGCAGAACTTCTGTAGACAACAACGAGTCGCTCTCAGCTTATCAGAGGTTAGAAAACTATTTGTTTAAGAACTACAGTCCACGTTTCCGTCCCGTGAGATCTCCCCGCACCGTCGTCAACGTCAACAACAGCATGCAGGTTACTGCCATATACGAGGCATGTATAATGTCGATGATATCTTTAGTGTATAAACTAGATTACATAGTTATTCAATAATGTAGATTATATAGTTAATTTCCAATCATCATCATCGTCATCACCACCACCACCATCATCATCATCATCATCATCATCATCATCATCATCATCATTATCGTCGTAGGCACTTTCTCTATTGTCTGTGCCATCGTCGTCTTTGTCGTAATAGTCATCAGCAGCAGCAGTTGCTGCAGCAGCAGCAGGAGCAGTTGCAGCATCATCATCATCATCACATAATAAAAATAGTAGTAGTAGTAGTAGTAGTAGTAGTAGTAGTAGTAGTAGTAGTAGTAGTAGTAGTAGTAGTAGTAATTTAAAAAAATTGTTTAAAACACACAAAAAACACAATAATAATAATAATAATTAAAAAAAATAATAATATTTTTTTTTTAAATACAGGATGATATCAGGAGCTTTTTTTTTTTTAATTCAAACTCAAAGAGTGGCGAACTGAAGAGATCTTTATTACAGAAGTCGGACTAAAAATCAATTTTAATGTTGGCATTTTAGACTTAATGCATCCAATACAATATTAATGAAGGGATGGAGGAATCCGGAGTAACCGGAGAAAACCCTCGGTGTCCTGAAAAGTCTCGTATCTAAGTCACGTAAGTTTGTCCCACGCGGGGTTCGAACTCGCGACCTTCGGCCTAGGAAAGCAGCCCACTAACCACTGAGCTGTCAGACCGCCCTAATGTCCAGGAAACCTGCTTTTGATATAATACAGAACAGGCCAAGTCGCGTTCCAACAGACTGTGTTGAAAAAGCGGTATCGTGCCCATCCCTGATATCTCATCTTCCCCTTCAAAAAAGTTAGCTTATATAATGTGTTCAGGATTTACCATGATGTCCATTGTTTGATTAAAATTTCCTCTTCCCATTGTAATAGGCTATCGATCTTAGTACAAATAAACATTCTAGTATTTTCTTCAGCCTTCATAGACGTGTGTGTTTGTATAAGATTGTGTGTGAGTGTGTGTGTGCACATGTTTTTATGTCAAAGTGGAAGCCCGACCTTGTCTTTCTTAGTGATAAATGGGGTCTTTTGCTCGTACCCCACTTTTTTCCAAACCCCCACTTTTTTCTAAGTGCGCGGGAGTGCTCTTTTACTGCATGGGAGTGCAGTTGTAGTGCATGAGAGTGTTTTAAGTACAAGGGAGTGCTCTATCCGGGACGGAGAAAATGCAGTTACTTTTCGAAGAAATTTTGAAGAAAGTTGGACCTACTTCGTCGCCTATAAGAGACGATCTAGATCAACTTGTGTGTGTGAGTGTGTGTGTGCACAAGTATTTATGTCAAAGTGGAAGCCCGACCTTGTCTTTCTTAGTGATAAATGGGGTCTTTTGCTCGGACCCCACTTTTTTCCAGGGCCCCACTTTTTTCTAAAGGCGCGGAAGTGCTCTTTTAGTGCATGGGAGTGCAGTTGTAGTGCATGAGAGTGTTTTAAGTACAAGGGAGTGCTCTATCCGGGACGGAGAAAATCCAGTTACTTTTCGAGAAATTTTGAAGAAAGTTGGACCTATTTCCTCGCCTATAGGAGACGAACTAGATCAACTTCTTGGACGGAAAGAGCCAATTTTGCATCAGATTATTACATTTTTAGATGAAGTTTGCGTTCTTTTCGTCAAAAAAATCACTTTCCGTCTGGTAATATTATTGACTACTATTACGAATAGCAGAATCTGTTTACTTAAATAACATTGTGCAAGAATGTACAGCGCATACTCTAGTAATAACATTGATTACTATCATTATAACACAATCTATTAACGTCAGAGTATGTTTTAATAAGTATACCGCACGTCCATACTCTGGTCATTATAAACATTGATTATAGGTAAACGAAGAACGTCAGACTCTTCGCTTCTCGGCGTGGATGGAAATGTATTGGCGTGACGAATTTCTTACCTGGGACCCCGAAGAATTCGAAGGCATTGACTTTATTGAGTACAGCAGCAAGGACCTCTGGACTCCGGTAAGTTTATTAAGTTTATTAAAGAGGGTCTCACTTATAATTGCTGAAGCAAATTTAACCCTAGTCACGTTTGTGCTAACTGTCAGTGGTTCCGTTTTTATAATGCCGTTAGCGAGATCCGAATGCAGAGCCTGTTAGCAGTGAAAAATACATTGAGGAAGTCAAGCGCCGGTTTTGACGCAGAGAAGGAGTATAAGACGGGTCGATTGTCTGCTGTCTGTGGGTTGGAATTTCAACCAATCACAAGATACGGTATGTATGCACTAACAGCTATTACAGTGATTATTCGCAAATAATCAAGTTTTCGGACGATGCCGCAATCGTAGACACTTCTGACTCGGCCGCAAGCTTTGAGCGGAGTGTGGATGCCTTCATCACCTTGTGCGATAACAACCACCTTGAGCTCAATGTCGGTGAGTCGAAAGAAATGTCGGTTGATTTTCGAATGGATAGAACGGATGTGGTACCTCTTCAAATCGAAGGCCAGACCATAGAAATTGTTAAACAATACAAATATCTAGGCACTATGATTGATAGTAAGCTTACCTTTACAGCCAATGCTGAAATAATCTTCAAGAAATGTAGGCAGAGAATATTTATGTTATACCAGCGTCGCTCCATCTTTGTGTCTCATAAAATACTGGAGCAGTGCTACCGTCCATACAGTGAGCCCACAGGCCCTTGTATCTGGACACACACTCGAGTGCCTATGTCTGTGACGCGTCTCCCTTTGGTTATCTAGAGATTACATAGATAACCAAAGGGAGATGCGTCTCAGGCATAGGCGCTTGCGTGTCCAGATACAAGCGCCTGTGAGTGTGTCGGTACTTACCATTTTATTTATTTGCTGGTATCAGTCCCTGAACGTAAAAAGCAGAAAACCATTGAGTAGTGTAACCAATATTTTCAGTAAAATTATTAGCAAACATCAGATTTCCATGTACGAACTTTCCTTGAAAATGGCCTTAAGCAAGGCCATCAACATCAAAGGCGATCCTACTCACCCTCTATCAGCTCTTTTGAAGATTCTGCCTTCGGGTGTACACCTGACCACACAACAGTTGTTTCTGAAGGGGTCACAAGCCCTTTTAAATCTACAAACTATTGTATCGTTTCAGTTCAATTCAATTGCTTGTATTGGCCATAAGAATGTGTCTAACTAACCATCTATCATCACTGTAGTTTGCTCACAGGACCTGTACTTCATCAACGCCGCCTCCGACATGAGACCTCCAAAGCCCGACATGAACGTGTGGCTGTGGTCGAACGGTACCATCGCCTACAGCCCCTTCTTCAACTTAGAGACCATGTGCAGCATGGACATCAGTTTTCCCTTTCGATACGCAGCGCTGTAAAGTCGCTATAGAGTGTTGGACCACCACCACTGAACACGTAAGGCACCAAATCAATCCACACAGCGTGGCTGAGACCCACCGAGTAAACTTACCTCTCACTGGAGAGGCCAATGTAAGTCTCAGCTACACAGTGTCAAATTAATACTTACAGAAGGCTAAAACGGGGTGACCTGGCAGCTCAGTGGATAAGCTTAGTGAGCTGGTTTCCTATTCCAAAAGTAGCGGGATCGAACCCCGCGTGGGACGAACCTGCATGACTTAGGTACGAGACTTTCCAGGACTGCGAGGGTTTTCTTCGGGTAGCTAGGTTTCCTCCCTCTTTAAAATTATTATAATGGATGCAGTCAATCTAAAATGTTCAAAAATAAAAATTGATTTATAATCCAACTTCTGTAATAACGATCTCCAAGATCGCCGCGCTTTGAGTTCCATTGAAGAAAAAGGGCGTTATAGCAGCCTACATTATTGTTGTTGTTGTTATTATTACGCAACGTCAGCAGAAGCATTTGCGGGCGTGGTCGGGGGGGGGGGGCTGGCTATGTGGGGGACGGTGCAAGGAGGATGGCAGAAGAGAGAGGAGATTATTAATGATATGCACAAGAGCACGGTGCAAGGAGGCAGAAGGAGGAGAGAGATTATTGCAAGGCTCAGTGAAAGGTGCCAGAAGAAGGAAAAGAGGTGGGAGGACAGCATTCGGGAAAGGACTGGCTTGACACTGAGCGAAGCCATGAGAGTTGCTGAGGACATAGCACAGGCGGCGGAAGCTGCTCAGGATTGGGGGCGGCACACACACATTTTATTCACTGACATCAGGACCGGACCTTGGAAAAGTCGAGGGGGGGTTACAGATTCAGCGAAGGCGCGAAGCGCCGAGCCTTCTAGGGGGGTCCGGGGGCATGCTCCCCCGGAATTTTTTTTTTCAAGGATGCAAAATGGTGCAATCTGAACCTTGAAAAAGCCATTTGTGATGGTCTGGGACTTTGAGCTTTTTGAACAATTGAACTGACAAACTCTGGGGTACAAAATTATCCTCTGCCCCTCCCTTAAAAAAACAACAACAACACACACACACACAAACATTTATTTATCAGCAGAGATGTTATGTATACTATTATTATTCGCTACTTTTTGTTGATCGTTAACGGTATAAAGCTTTACCTTGTAGTTTATGAACATCACCGCCCTGCTTTCATTTAATTCAGTCTTGCTGCACTAG
Organism: Oncomelania hupensis; assembly: GCA_036898135.1. Classification (NCBI taxonomy): domain Eukaryota; kingdom Metazoa; phylum Mollusca; class Gastropoda; order Littorinimorpha; family Pomatiopsidae; genus Oncomelania; species Oncomelania hupensis. The sequence goes on from CM072514.1 coordinate 30,370,711, forward strand.
GTTCCTCGGCATTAGTACCATTATTTTGTGAATTGTATCTTCTGGCAAAACAGTTCCCTGCCTCTTTGATGTCAATATCAACATCCCTGTGCACTTTCAGTAAAGCAAGTCCATTGAGTCTCTGTTGCCCCATTGTAGAGCGCAGGTAGTTTTTCAGGTTGCGCAACTGACTGTTTGAACGCTCACACTCGGCAGTAGTGACAGGCAGGGTGCAAAGGTTCTTTAGCATGATGAACAGGTTGGGATAAAAATCCCTGTCACAATGTTTCAGTGCTTCTGATGCCGTGGATGGGATGATAGCTGTCGCATTCTCAGCAGCACTTCGCCATTTGCAAACCCACCGTTGGTATTCTGCATCAAGGGTAGCGTTGTCTGGTAGGTCAGACTCCCACAACATTGCCAGTGTCTTCACCCCTTCTGGAACATGCATGAAACCATCCTGGTTGTCTATTAAAGTGCTTGGCACCAGACAGAGATCATTAACTGCTAGGCCAGCATTTTTTAACCTCGAGTCCAATTCGGTTGACATGTGTTCCAAGAAAGGAATGGCAATGCTAATCTTGAAATATTCTTCTGGAGTGGCCGCAGATTGGTTGTCACGGAGAGTCTGTCTGGATGCTTGACGAGGAACAATAACACCAGTTGTCAAAGCATTTGCCATTTTGCTGACTACGCCAAACCAGGCAACGAACGCTGTGTCGACATCTCTTCTAATAGAAGACATGCAGTTACTGACTTCTTTGATTTCCCTGTAGGCATCGACAACATCTTTTGTCCTTTTCTGCAGCTTCACTGTCAAGGGTTTCCATTTCAACGATGTTTTTGGACGATTCAGCGATGGTCGTTTCAATGGATGTTCGTTACAACGAATTGTCATAATTATCAACTTAAGATCTTAATTAATATTTCTAAAAAGTCGTTTTTGGTGGATTAGGGCAGTATCAAATGAAGGTGCTGGAAGAGGCTTGCGGCCAGTACAAGAAAATATGGCTGCATTTACTAATTTAGGCTTAGGGGTTGGGTTACTTGGTCGTTTCAACGGGAAAACGCTTTGGACGTTTCAACGGATCCCTAGAAATGGATTTCCGTTGAATTGACTATAAATAACTCTTTGTACGTTGGACCAAAAGTGACTAAAAACTGCAATGTTTTAAAAACAATTTTTAAAAAATTGAAACTCTTTGCATTTTAAAAATATTAATTTTTTTTAAATTTGGAAGGGGGGGGTCCAGAACCCAGGTATCCCCCCCCCCCTCTCTGGGTCCGGCCCTGGACATTTACTCCAAATAATTTGAACTATTTTCATAGACACTATGTGAGAAAGAGAAAAAAGATATATCATATATTTCTACAACTGTGCATATAAGAGAGAGAGAGAGGAGAGAGAGAGAGAGAGAGAGAGAGAGAGAGAGAGAGAGAGAGAGAGAGAGAGAGAGAGAGAGAAAGGGAGAGAAACTGACCTGGCACTGTTGATCCATCACAGTAACAAAAACAGCAGTCATGCATGTCATTTGGCATGGGAAATTACACCGTTAATTTTTCAAAGTATGCCTGACGGCGTTCATTTGTATTGTTAAATTCGTTACTTTGTCTTTGAACACATGCATTATAAGACATTTATTTAGACGCTCCTGCGTCATCGTTGCCCGAAGGTATGTTTTTACCCGCTTTAGGGCTGAAAAACTGCGTTCAGCCGTTGCAGTTGTGGTTGGGATGGTGAAGTACAGTCTGAGAAGTTTATCCACTTCACTCAGCATCCGTCGCACAGTGTCAGAAGATTTCAGTTCATCCGGCAGTGCTTGGAAGATGGTGATCCTAGAGTTAGCCGCCTCCTGGTGTCACCCGGTGCATGTGGGAGGATTCTTGCTGAGTTTTGAGTCTGTCCAAGTCGATGTCAGCGGAATATGTATCTTTGATTTCTTGAGGAATTTTTGGTCTCTTCCCTGCTGCTCCATCACTTAGAAGAACTTAAATTTTCCTTGGTAAGTCGAGAGCTATTTGATCAAACCGGCTCTTTAAATGTTCTTTGGTGTTGTCAATGGCCTCACAGTATTGCTGTCTGTAGTAAGCAGATGGACAAGAGTAGCTGTGACCCTGTGAGCCATCGTCCAGTCTTCGTGGAGGCTGCTTCTGTGTAGGAACGCAGGGCTCATCACACAAATTTGCAGCTTTCGTTGTGATGTCAGCAAAAAAATGTCTCATAACAATCTTCATGCCGCATGCTTTCCAGTGTTCTCAGACAAATGTCAGCAGCGTTTACTGCGTCATCACAAGTCGTTTGTTTTCTTTCAAGAACTGTCGCCAACTCTTCAGTCACAGCAAGGATCTGATCTCATCTTTGAATCTTTTTGCAACTCCTGACACATGACCCTGAAAATTACTCGCCCCGTCGTAGGCCTGGCCCCTACAGTTTTGCACTGGCAAGTAAAGTCTGATCAAGCAGTCCTTCAGTGCTTTGAAAATGTTCTCAGCACAGATATTGTTAACTTGCATCAGTCCAGAGAAAGGGGGAAAATATTGGTTTGAACCTCCAAATAATGTTTTTTGAGGGGGTGAATATTGGGGGGGGGGCAAATGTATAGCCCCCCCCCAATATTTTTCTGGAGGGGGCCAGTGCCCCCCTTCCCCCCCCCCTCCCGCTTCCGCCGCCTGTGCATAGTATAGAGAAAGATGGAGTACGCTGGTTAAACGATCATCTGTGGTGCCCCACCGACTTTCGAGTTACCGAATAGGATAGGTTAGGATAGAATACAGAATACAGAATCTTTATTGTCCCCACAAACACCTGCAAGGAAATTCTTAGTGCAGTGTCCATCTGCATATAAAATCTCAAGCAATAAAATCGTAACAACACTAAACTGAAAATAAATAATGATGATGATGATATCTACATTGATTAAGATCCATCAACAATGACGCTATCACACACACACACACACACACACCCACACACACACACACACGCTTGCCTTGAACTGGAATACGAAATACCGACCTCCGGTGTGACCGACCTACCTAGCGCAATAATAATAATAATAGTAATAATAATAATAATAATAATAATAATAATAATAATAATAATAATAATAATAATAATAATAATAATAATGGATGCTTTCACAAGTATATCAACTAACAAGTTAGTATCTCCCTTCTATGTCTCTGTCGACGTGCGCGTACAACCGGTTGCTTCCCTTTACATGCTTTGCGCTCCATAGAGCGTCGTCGGCCTAAAATAATTTTTTAGAAACTTCAAAACCCATGGGAATTATGGGTAGGGAAATCCTTTTCTGAAATGACGTCGGCAGGACTCTTCGGGATTGGTGCATGGCACACGAGACACACGCAAAATGGCGTCACAAAAAGATTGGATAGATCTGAATTCGTCTAATTTGACGTCGCATGCTGCTGGAAAACAATGCAATTTGAATTTGCTTTTAAAAATCAAAAGAGAGCGAAACCACAACAAAGTACAACGAGCCAAGGCGACGCAAACACTCAAGGCCGACAAAACAAAAAGCACACAAACTACAAAAGGTAAAGTTACCGTGACCATACACAATAAAGTAGGCCTAACCACCATTGCAAAATAGGATTGATCATCACCATGATTGAATTTTTCCACCCCACCTTCCAATCAGTACGGAATCGAACATATGCTCAAATCATCATATTTTTTACATAATTTTCATGTGCATTATACAGTGTGATTCAAGCGATAAATGAACCATCACATCGAAGCGATCTGAGCAGCTGTATCAATGACAATGGCGAACAATCGTTCACTGAGACTCACGATCGCCTGCACTGAGCTCAGATACATGTGTGCATGTTTCTATAAATCCATCGTGTTCTCCTTCGATAATTGAGCAAAGCCTTTGTTCACTACCAGAAATTTGCAGTTCCTCTCCCAACTTTCGTTTAATTTCAGCCAGCACATCTTCGCGAGAAATGGCTACCATGACTGCAACCTTAGCTAGTTATCAGTTACTTCCCTTGAACAGATTTCCCAGAATTCTCTATTCTATTTTTAGGTTTGGGATATCCCCGTCTCAGCTTGTGGCTAAAACCAAGGGCAACGGGACCACCGCACGTCGACTGGGGGCAATACGAGATACTAACTTGTTAGCTGATATACTTGTGATGCTTTATAAGCGTCTTTTCCCAAATCACAGGCTTAAAGCGCGGCGATCTGTACCAATATACACGCTCACCCACTTCATACCCGCTTCAACCACCCTCACACACACAACAAACACGCATCTATCGCTCAAACATGCGGTGTAAAGGCAGGGAAATCGCTATTAGAAGACGGAAAGGAATTTTTGTTGTTGAAATTTTAGATTGATTGCATCCATTAGCATTATTGAAGATAGGGAAGGAACAGGAGTACCCGGAAAAACCCTCGGTGATGGGAACGTCTCGTACATAGGTCACATTAGTTCGTCCTCTGCGGTGTTCGAGCCCGCGACATTCGGCATAGGAAACCAGTTCTCTGTCCACTGAGCTATTAGGCCATTGGATCCCGGAGACTCGCGCTCCACCATTGCGCTACCGGTCACACCTGTTGCTGATGTTGCAGATGAATTTTACATCGTTCATCCCCAAAACGGACGCACATGACTACTATTGGACGAATGGGGAATGGGACGTGAAAAACCTGACTGTGGAAAGGGATAACTTGTATTACGCCGAAAAGCCGTACGCGACGTACTCTGTCTACTTCCTATTGAAGGTCTGACACCTCTCTCGACATACGTCTAGTACAATAATAATTATATAGTAGTAGTAGTAGTAGTAGTAGTAGTAGTAGTAGTAGTAGTAGTAGTAGTAGTAGTAGTAGTAGTATGAATATTAAAACGTCTAATCTAGACTTCGCACTAAGCGCTTACATGAATACAGAACAACTTTAACTATAAAACAGAAGGGGGAAAACTCATAACTATTATTAACAGTAACCTTGTATATTAAAAAATAATGACTCTTAACCGTCATTGACCTTTAAACTTTGATCTTGAACTTAGACCCTGGCCTGCGTGCAAATCATACTTTGCCCTGACTTTCATTTTATTCTCATAAACCTTGACCTTTATTTTCTGTAATCATCTCGAATAAGAACAACGACCTTTAGTTTTGTTCACTTCGGGGTTTCATTATTTTTATTCACAGCAACCTTAATCTCACTCTTAATTTTATTCATGTTAATCGTAGATTTTTGATATTCACTTTATTTTACCTTCATATTCGACCTTTGTCTTACGTCTATGCTTAAGTTTTAAGTCACGGTGACCTTTCTATTTATTTACTAATCTTAGATCGTATTGACTTTGCCCTTTTGCCTACATTAAATTTTAAACCATTCATGTTAAAAACAAACAAACAAACAAACACTGCTGCAGCGCCGACGCCTGTTTCCGTTCCTGTCGCTGCTGTTTCCCACCCTGGTGCTGGCGTTGCTGGCTCCGCTGGTGTTTGTGCTGGCGGTGGAGAGCGGGGAGAAGATATCGTTCAGTACGTCCTTGCTGCTGGCCTACGCTGTCAACCTGTCCGTACTGGTGTCCCAAATGCCCAGCTCTTCCCTCCACGTGTCGTACCTCGTCATCTATGTCGCCGCCCTCAGGTGAGGTTTTACTTGGGGCTAGCTCCATTATTATATCACACTGCGTAGCTGAGACTAACAGCGCGAGGTTTAACGTTGGCCTGCCTCTCAGCTCCACTAACGTAAGTCTGTGCAAGTCTCTCAAATACGCAGTGTGATGATATTAGTCTATATATTATGTGCATATTCATATATGGATTGACTTGTCCTATTAGGCCTATAATGCTCCTTCGTTTTTTTGAACTACAGATTCTCCCTGTTAAATAACTAAATTAATTAATTAGTTTGTTTTATTTTACTTTATTTTATTTCATGCTACTTCATTTTAGTATTTAATTTTCTTTTCTTTTGTTTTTATTAATTATTGTATTTATTTTTTATTTGTTTGTTTAATGTCATTTAATGTAATATAATTTAGTTTCATCTCGTGTAATATCATCTCATATAATCTTATCTTATTTTTTAATTTTAATTTAATGTAATTTTATTTTATCCGCCACTTATGCGGACACAAGTCAGGCTGATTGTCAGAAATAGCTCAGCAGTTAAATAACAGAACAGAAGAGTGTTACACTCGATGTTGATTTTTATCAGTAGTTGATTCAGCCCCAATGCTTGAATCCTCCTGATAGTTGTAACTCATATTCGTTTATCCACGTAACCCGTTCAATCATTAACAAGGCTGGAGTCGTCGTACGTAGCTTTCCAACTTTATTCAGCATACATCAACAACTGCAAACAATCGCTTTTTCCACTTTCAACTTTCCACTTTCAACTTTACAAATCAATCTACTTTCCTTTGAAACAGTGCGGCACTTATATAGTCTCTCTAACTCCAGAGAAATAAAGAACGTTCGGGCAAGACATAATTATAACCAATCAAAATACATTTCGTCATCACTGTCTCACGTCATACAACCTTATTTGGGATGGAAGCTTCTATAGTTACCACTAGAATTATCTCATACGCTTCGATCGATAGTAAACAACCAACTCTAGAAAATTCTCAAATAATATCGACCAACTAAAATTACCAACGTTATACAAATCTAATAACAACGCAAAATCAAATCAAGGATAAATACACTCTGTTACTGCATGCGTAGCAAAACAAAACGATCGCATCTATCGTGCGCGTCACACACGAACTATCGTGCGCGTTTCAACGTAACAAAGAGAACAGGTTGTTTGCATGTGGGGTTGAAAAAATGGAAGGAGAGAGTCAGGTTGAAACCGAAGTTAGAGAGAAGGGGGGGGGGTGAGGAATGAGGGAATGCAGATCACTGTTTATTTTATCCGAGTATTAATATTTTAAACTGAAGATCTTAAAATATAAATATTCTTTCTAAAGATATTTCTATCGGCTGCGATAAGCGTTCCCACTCAACAAGGCAACCTGAACTCTAGTTGAGTGTCTGAGTGTCAATCGTAGTCTGTGTGTAGGCCGGATTGCGTCTTATTAAGGTCTAATCTAAATATCGTAATTTTAAAGGTCCGTTTATTTACGATTTGTGGGCGTTTTCTGTTTCAGTGTTGTGACTGCTCTCTCCATTCTGACCACGATCTGGCTGATTGGCCTCTATCACAAGGTCGGGGCCGTAGGAGCGAAAGTCAAGGTCGTAATTTTCCAGATTCGAAAATATAGCCGATTACAATCAATGGCTTCAGAAAACTACGCCCTGACCCGTTCTGACGTCAGCAAGCATACTCACGATGAAAATGTCCATGACCACGCCGGGGATCGTCCAAGAAAGTGTCAAAATGATGTCACCAAAGTTCTTGTCTCTCGCAATTCATCAGAAAATTGTGTCATTCCTGGGATGTGGAAAGATGGAGGGGACTTTGCGCCGTTGCCTGAGAAAATGATGTTACCTTTGACATGGAGGGACGTGGCGGAAACTTTGGATTACGTCTTCTTCCGTTTATTCTTATTCGTTATCGTCACAATGACGTCAGTTCTACTTATGACGCTTTTTCTCGGATCGGCTTAAAAAGACAAACAAAAAACGCTGCCTACAATGTCTGAAGAAAAATGAAGTTAGAAACAGTTAATGCAGTTTTATTTGCATTTATAACAGTAAAATACAATTGACAACAATTCTTGGTTGTTTTGTTTTTCCTCTTCTATTTTATATTTACAATTTATAGTGTGCTTACAAGCTTAATATTTTATTGTTTGCTGCATATAACTATGGTTGTCTTGTATACATTTGTCCCCCACTAATGTGGTGAATGTTGATTTTTTAATATTCCCTCTCCCTCCCCCCCCCCCCCATCCCCTTTGTTTTTTTTTATGCAATACGTATATAATAGCCTTTTTGCGTGTGTTGTATGTGTATCAAATGCGCCATGAATCGCCATGCCCAGTGAGATATATGTGTTCGATATAATAATAATAATAATAATAATAATAATAATAATAATAATAATAATAATAATAATAATAATAATAATAATAATAATAATAATAATAATAATAATAACAATAATAATAACAATAATAACAATTATTATTATTATTATTATTATTATTATTATCATCATCATCATCATCTTCATCATCATCATCATCATCATCATCATCATCATCATCATCATCATCATCATTATTATTAATAAAAGTTCAGGCATTGATCTTATGATTATTTTTTGTAAATCTTAGACTTATAGTTTTTCCGTCGTGGACTTATTTTTAAATATAAATAATAATAGGTTTACGTTTGTTTGTTTTGTTTTGTTTTGTTTGTTTGTTGTGTATTAACATGTTTACGTTCATCTAATACAACTCAAGTAATTTTCAAACGGCAGAAAACAGAACACTTGAGTTGTCATTGCTAAATACTTACCTTTAATTTAGTTGTCTTTAATGTACTGATTAACTCTACCTCTATCCTTCTCTGTGTGCGTGTGTGTGTGTGTGTGTGTGTGTGAGTGGTCGGGTGCGCGCGCGCACGCTTGTATTGGGCTCTGTGTGTGTGTGTGTGTGTGTGCGCACGAGTTGTGTGAGCGTGTGTGTATTTGTACACGGGCGCGCGTGTTTGTGTGTAAAACTTAATATAAAAATAATAATAATAATAATAATAATAATAATAATAATAATAATAATAATAATAATAATAATAATAATAATAATAATAATAAATAATAATAATAATAATACAGAATGCTATCACGCACATTTTCTTCACTCGAACTCAAAACGCGGCGATCTATAGACATAGCTATTACAGAAGTCCGAATAGAAATACTTTGATATTTTTGACTTTTTAGATTGCATCCAATACCATTATTGAAGTGAGGCAGGAAACCGGAGTACCCGGAGAAAACCATCGGTATCCTGAAAAGTCTCGTACCTAAGTCACGTAAGTACGTCCCACGCGGTATTCGAACCCGCGACCTTCGGCATAGGAAGCTACCTCTCTGTCAACTGGTAACCCAAGCTGTAGTCTGTTACCTATAGCTGGTTATTTCTATAGTGTTAATAGTTGTTAAGCGTCTTCAACTTGCTATCCCCTGCCGTTGTATTCTCAGCTTTGGGTTGGTTTATTTTGAACATATTTACAATAAAGAAATAGACATCTGTCTGACTGTCTGTCTCTCTCTGTCTCTTCCCCCCTCTCCCCCCCCCCCCCCCCATCTCTCTCTCTCACGCACACCTATCTTATCCTTTCTTATCCTATCCCGTACCTCGAAGGTCGTTGGGTCACCACAGATGATCGTTTAAACCAGCGTACTCCATCTTTCTGTCCTCAGCAACCCTCATGGCTTCACTCGGTGTCTACTCGAATGTTGTGTTGCCACCTCTCTCTGTGTTTCCCTCTTCTTATGCCTCTTTGCACCGTGCATTGCAGGATGGTCACCCCCGTTGGGGTGCCGGGGGTTTCAGTATAAATAGTATCTCCACTTTCTGGAAATTTAGTGCTTTAAATTCCCACTGTCTCTGTCTTTCTCATTTGTTCTGTCTCATTCCTGCTCTGTTCTATCAATCTGTTATACTATCTTCTTCTTCTCTAGACCGGTCACCTACCTTTTTTCTTGAAAACTCTTCCGGGACAAGACTACTTATTTGTGTGTGAGGTCTGTTGGATTAGCTTGGGAATATTGGATGCTTTCTGCCAGGTGGTCACTAGGGCTTCCTATGATGTTATTATTTAGCAGTGTAGACATTTTATATGTATGTGTTTTGTTGTTATTTTATAGTGATGTTTGTATTCTATTTTGTTTTTGTAAACGGGGGTTCGATAAATTAGAGTATAGCTTCAGCGTCCTCTGCGTGGGATGTCTTTATTGTAAAGTGACTGGCTGGTGGAGTGCCTTCAGTTTTACCAGTAGGGTTGTTTCAGCAGATCTTTTATGCGGATCAGGGGTTGTCCGGTCCTGATTTGACTCGGAAGAGTCCGCTGGACTTAAAGTAATAATCATGTAATGTAATGCAGGATGGTCTTTGCAAGGCCTGATGCTTTGGTGACGTGGCCATACGACCGGAGTTTCCATTTCTTCACCATCGTGTTGTCCAATTATTTGTGTGGTGGTCTGTCGGACTTCGCCGTTGGTGGTGTGCTGGGTATAGGAAATGCCCAGAAGTTTTCTGTCGCACCTCACCTCCATGCTTTTTATTCTTCGTTGTAGGTCTGCTGTGATGATCCATGATTCGCAAGAGTATAGAAAGATTGAGTTGGCAAGGGAGCGCGGCAATCTTACCTTGGATTTGGAGTAGAGACTGATGGTCCTCACGCACACACACTCAAACACAATATGCGTCTTGCTTGGGACTCTACGGCAGGTTTAAAATAAAAGCAATTCCGGATGAAAATTGCTCAAAAGTGCTCCTTAAGCAGAGAGCCAAAGGAGAAGATTTTGGTGAATATAAACTAACAGACATGGTGTATGTGTGTGTGTGTGTGGGTGTGTGTGTGTGCGTGTGTGGGTGTGTGTTTGTGTGGGTGTGTTTGTGCGTGCGTGTGTGTGTGTGTGTTTGTATGTGTTTGTGTGTTAAATTTAGCTCATGTTTTCGAGTAACAAAAGAACTGTGTGTGTTTTTATTTGTTTTTTTCTTTGTTTTTAATCAACCCCTACCTTTGACTATAGGAAGGGTCTGACGACGAACATTTTGATTACAATCATAGGAAAAATCATGACTTGAGTCTCTGATTTCGTGAGACCATCACCGAGTCATCTCAGTCAAATCAGTTCGCAGCGTGATTTGCGGTGATTTTCCACGTTTAGAACATGCCTTAATTTCGACGAACTGATTAAAGGTCATTCAGCATGGAAACCAATGACACACGCTACTTTGATCACGTGATCTTGCGATAAAATGGCTAATAAGCCTAACTCAAAGATCGGCCTGCTGATAACGTTTAGTGTGAAAAATACCTGTGAAATAATAGAGATGATACTGTCAAATGAGTGTTTATGGGATATCGTCTTTTACTCTGAACTTAACAGATGAAATGCTACTGTTAATGCTAAAATTCATAGTCGCCGCGTTTTACGCATTAAAACATTAGGCAAAGCAAGGGTAAGAACTCTTGTGCCTTTGTTTATGCGCAGTGACTGTGCGCACGTTTACCAAAATCAAACGTTTTAGTGTGATTGCTGACGACACGCACCGTCAATTCTCCCATTCCAATCATGACTCGCAAACATTCACTGTCATTGTGAAAGCAATCAAAACGTTGGTGGTCAGACCGAGGCTTAAGTGCGACAGACCCGACTCGTTACTCGCGGTTCTCGAGCTAATGTGAGACAGTGTCTCGTGTGGTTCCCGGTGAGAGGCACTCAAATGTTGTGCTATATAGCAAGTTACAAACATTCATAACAGTACCCTTTTTGATACGATGATGATGATCATTTTTGCCAGGGTGGCGACGTGTTGATTCGTCCTTAATGCTAACGCAATAGGACGTTCCTATCCAATCCTATCCCGTAACTCGGAAGTCGTAGGGGCACCACAGATGGTCGTTTAACCAGCGTACTCCATCTTTATGTGTCCTCAGCAACCCATGATGGCTTCGCTCAGTGTCAAGCCAGTCTATTCTCGAATGTTGTCCTCCCACCTCTTTTTCGGTCTCCCTCTTCTTCTACCTCCTTGCACTGTGCCTAGGACGTTAAGCTTCGTTATTCCTCCTCCTCCATACACTCAAAAAGTATCAGAAAGGAGAACAACTGGTAAATGTCCTCCGATAGATTCCAACCTATAATACAGTTTTTGGACAGAGCATTTGTAGTGTGAACGTAACGTTGAAGATTTTCTGGAGCGGCATACCCAGAATGACGATGTTTAGAAGCCTCCGTAGCATCAGAGAGTGTTTGTAGGGGGGAACAAAAAGATTATGTAAAACGCAAGTGATGAAGATGGATCGCCTAAAGAGAGGGAACTGGAAATTATTACATTACATTACATTATTATTGCTTTAGGTCCAGCGGACTCTTTCGAGCCAAATCAGGACCGGACAACCCCTGATCCGCATAAAAGATCTGCTGAAACAACCCTAGTGGGAAAACCGAAAGCTCTCCACCAGCCAGTCACTTTCCAATAAAGACATCCCACGCAAGGGACGGCTGAGGCTTCACCCCAACTTATCAAACCCCCGTTTACAAAAACAAAATAGAATACAAACATCATTATACATTATCAACAAAACACATACATATAAAATGCCTACATTGCTAAATAATAACATCATAAGAAGCCCTAGTGACCACTTGGCAGAAAGCGTCCAATATTCCCAAGCTGATCCAACAGACCTCATACACAAACAAGGAGTCTTGTCCCGGAAGAGTTTTCAAGAAAAAAGGTAGGAGACTGGTCTGGCGAAGAAGACGATAGTATAGCAGATTGATAGAACAGAGCAGGAATGAGAAAGAGCAAATGAGAAAGACAGCGACAGTGGGAATTTAAAGCACTAAATTTCCAGAAAGTGGGGATACTATTTATACTAAAAACCCCGGCACCCCAACGGGGGTCTGGAAATTATTGGTAGAATCTTGGATAAAAATCCTTATTAGTTCCTGTCCTCCATAGAAAGAGAGAATGATAGGAAAGATCTATCTCTTCTCTACTACCAAAGGTTTGTACTGTATTTGTGTGTGGATTAGTGCCATAGATACAGATGGCCATGTCGCTGTATTCTCAGCTCCTCTGTGCATCGGCTGGGATTGGTGAAAGTCAAGTGACTGATTTTCCAAAGCATGATGTTCTCAGTAAAAACATCTTCATGCGAATAAGGCAAAATAAAGAAAGAGATTTCTATTATATAGCGCACTTACATAGCCATTGGACAACACGATGACCTGCTCACAGTGGTGAAAAAACGGAAACTCCGATGGTATCGCCACGTCACCAGATCATCAGGTCTCGCAAAGACCATCCTGCAAGGCACAGTGCAAGAAGGTAGAAGAAGAGGGAGACCGAAAAAAGATGGGAGGACAACATTCAAGAATGGACTGGTTTAAAACTGAGCGAAACAATCTGGGTTGCTGAGGACAGGGAAAGATGGAGTACGCTGGTTAAACGATCATCTGTGGTGTCCTACGACCTCGGAGTTACGGGATAGGATAGGATAGGATAGCTCACTTACAAGCTCAGAGAGCTTCTCAAAGCACCGGCCCGTAATATCTAGCAATCACACAATAGTTTGCTGAATTCAGGATTCGAACCCACGTCGCCCAAGACGCACTCACACAAGTCGTGCGCTCTGACCACAGAGCTAGCCTTGCCACAATTTGACTGGTTGGCAACGAAACGAGAAGGAATTTAACTTTTTGAAAGAGAATTCATTGCCCAAAATAGTTTTAAAATTTAGGGTTGCAGTCTTGATAATGGTTATGTTTAGAAAGTGACTGCTGGGGAGTTTGTAGAACACTAGAAAATGGTCGGACCCCTATTATATAAAGCTTGCCGCCTCACCCACCTATGCCGAGTTGGATCTCAATTTTGATATGATGATGATGGTCATTGTTGTCAGGGTGGCGACGTGGTGATCGTCCTTAACGCTCATGCAATAGGACGTTAAGCATCGTTTTTCGTTCGTTCGTTCACCTATGCCGGAGACCTTGTTTACTTAACATTTGAATGGTATTTGCTGGCATCTAATACGGGTTTGCTAGGATGAACTGTTGAGCAAATAACCTTATGGATCACGTCTCTCTGCACACAGAGGTAAACGAGCTTTTTTTGGAAGCATTGTAATCAACAGTTCCGTTGCTCGCATCAATATGACGACGACGATTGTGATGATGATGATGATGATGATGAGGAGGAGGAGGAGGAGGAGGAGGAGGAGGAGGAGGAGGAGGAGGAAGTTGAGGAGGAGGGGTAGAGGAGACACCGAGATCTAGTCTGTGCGCACACGGACACGCATGTCCTAGACAGGTGAGTGTCGACTACACAATTGCACCCAGCACGCACTAGGTCCCTTGTCCCCATCTTCGGTCGCCCAGGATTGTGCTCAGTTGTCCGAAGGTTGCATGTAGGCGGCTTGAGTTAGATCCTTTATCGGTCAGCGCGTTGAGCAGCTCTTGATCTTAAAAAAAAAAACGCTAAAAAAAATGATTAAATAATATATAATAATAAATAATGTGTGTGTGTATGTGTATGTGTGTGTCGGTGAGCGCGTGCGTTGTGTGTGGTTTTGCTCGGAAGATCTATTTGCACTGCTTTCATGGGAAAATATTGTTAGTATAGCTTTTATAGCATGAGGTCAGCTTAAAGGAACCCGGGAGCACGCATGTCAGCGTCACTAACCCTTTCCAAATTCACATTAAGTGTTGTCGCGCCGGAAAATGAAAAGATGTAACCTCTTTTTAAAAGTGCGGATTTGATATATTAGTACTACATTCATTTTGTTTACGTGCCGATTCTAAAAATAGCACCGCTGCAAGCGTGTGCAAGGTAGGTCCATTGTTTTGTTTACGCAACAAGTTAACGACGCTAAAACCAATTGTTTAGCGCGCTCGATTTGAGCAACGATTACCTTTTATATCATACTTTAATGTGATAACATTTGTAAATTTCCCAACTCATACTGTCAGTCACATGAAAATAATTTTTTTTCTGACTTTTGATACCTGAAACTCTATTAGGGAAAAAAAATTAAAACGCACACCTTTATAATGAATGGCTTTCCATTAGACCCGCCCGCTATGCTGGTGATTCTGCTGTTTGGCCATAATAGTATTGATAGCTACACTGTATCCCTGGCTTGCTCTATAATACCGAAGTCTTCATGTGGTGCATTATAAACTATTCGTACAAGCTAGCGAGCTCAACTTGCAACGCCTAGCTATAGAAGTAAAGCTAACCTTGTAAGGCCAGTCTTTGTAAAAAAAAATAATAATAATGTAAAATATAATTATATAGAGGCAGCGATAGGTAGATTGAAATACAATCCGACTTTGTATAAGTAGAACTAGCTAGAACGAACTGATCTTCTTGGGCAAGTTTTTGAAGAAAAATAAAATGGTGTAAAAGAAATATCAAGGAAAAATTCTCAAAAATGTTAACATTTAAAAAAAAATATTTTTCAGTTAAAAAAATTAACATTAGACGTAAGGAAACCGATTGGTAAATTGAAATTAAAATCCGACAGTGCAGGCGGAAGTGGCCAGTCAGACGGCGCAGATGAACGATAAAAATGGTGTTAAATTATCAAAGAAACATAAATAGTCAATCGCAGAAAAATGTCACTGCTTCCAAGTTCTTGTCAACTCATTGTTACTTTGCAAGATATTCAACTGGTAGGATACATTTTTTCTTGAAAACTCTTCCTGGACAAGACTCCTTGTTTGTGTATGAGGTCTGTTGGATCAGCTTGGGAGTGTTGGACGCTTTCTGCCGGGTGGTCACTAGGGCTTCCTATGATGCCATTATTTAGCACTATAGGCATTTTATATGTATGTGTTTTGTTGATAATTTATAATGATGTTTGTATTCTATTTTGTTTTTGTAACCGGGGGTTCGAGTAGTTGGGGTAAAGCCTCAGCCGTCCCCTGCGTGGGATGTCTTTATTGTAAAGTGACTGGCCGGTGGAGGGCATTCAATTTTCCCACTGGGGTTGTTTCAGCAGATCTTTTATGCGGATCGGGGGTTGTCCGGTCCTGATTTGGCTCGGAAGAGTCCGCTGGACCTAAAGCAACAATCAATCAATCAATCAATCAACTGGTAGGATTTAGAAAACAATTTGCAAACCCTTATAAACCTGGGTTATTTCTTTTAAAGGCTTAAATCTCGAGGTTAATATATTGCTCTGGTGTTGGGAAAAAACAAAACATCTGCCAAATGTTTAACCAATTGGTTACCTGCTAGATATTCTACTTGCGAGCTTTAGGGGAAAAAATTGAATGCCTTTGAAGAACTAGAAGATATGTTTTTAAATGGCATAAAATATCGAGTAAATAAATCACCAACGTTCCGTGTAGACGACAAAATGGTGGTTAAAATCTCAAGGAAAAAGAAACTACTCAAAGACTCACAGAAAAATGTCAGTCCAAGTTCTTGTCAATTTTGCTACACATTCTATTTGAAGGATTTCAAAGAAAAATAATGTGCAAGCGATTGAAGAACTACAAGATATGCTTTTTAAATGACATAAAATCACGAGAAAGCTTACCCCCCACACAAAATTTGCTATGCTGAATACGAAACAAAAACACAGATCTAGTGAACTGGGTAATCTACCTGCAAGACATTGAGAAAAAACAAAGCAAGCCCTTGAAGAAACAGAAGATTGTTTTTAATTGCATAAACTCACGAAGTAGTAAACTTTTTAGGCGCCGTAAAGAAATCAGTTCAAGTTTTAATTCATTAGTAAATTGCAGGATACAGAATGAAAAGAGGTTCGAAATATTTACTCGTCACCTCTAACGTTGACGTCACGGCCACAGCTTTACAAAGACACGAACTCTTATTTTCTGTGAACAGAGTGAAACCAGATCAGGGAAGGAAAAAAGGTGTACCTGCTCTGGCTGATATGATCCACAGGTCAGGAGGAGGGGTAGGAGTGCGAGGGTGAGAGGGTCCACGCACACCTTTTTTTTTTTTTTTTTTTTTAATATGCTAACGTGATTTCCTGTATTGGGTGGCGAGCAAATAGTGGAGAAAGTATAGTTTTCTTAAACTTGACCGCTGTGAGTTTGTCTCTTTAAATCACTTGTAATTTATAAGAAAGAGAGGGGAAAAAAACTTAGTTGACAATGAAGGTTTGGCACGCAAAGCACGTGAAAATACTGTCGAAGTCGTTCGCTCTCTGGATGCTGACATTTCTTGCGTCATTTTACATCGACGCTGTCACGGCCACTGATACCGTCACTTCATTAAATGACGCGATAATCGCATCCCCCGCCAGCGTCACGTCATCATCGGAAGACGTAACAACTGCCTCCGAAAACGTCACCCATCCAAGCAAGGATGGTGAGGCAATCGACAAACTGGCTGGAGACTACGTTAGACTGTACAACGACTTAGTGAGGAATTACGTGCCGCACGTGCGTCCGGTATATTCGCACAGCACTGTCACAAACATCGAGATAAATATGTACTTCCTCACTGTTAAGGAGGTAAGTCAAGGCCGTTTTTTTAACACTGACATTTTTGGAGTATTTTTTTATCGCCGTCAGGGCAAAAAAACAAAGCAAGAACCCCTTTTGAGTAGGGGGTCACAATTGTGATTTTGTGTGTGTATGTTTTTGTATGCGTGTGTGTGTGCGTGTGTTGGTGTGTTTGTGTGTGTGTGCACACTTACAGTGTTATCTGGACAAACCAGTGAACATCTACATACCTTGTTTTGACAGACCTTCTTGTTTTGACGTCAGAACAATGATCCGTTCGGATTAGGGCTGGGTTAGGGTTAGGGTTAGTATTCGAACACTTAAAAGTACTTAAAAAGGGGAACGAAATATGACTCATTGTCAGCACAACCTATGTGGCGTTTCAGGAAAGTCATGATAATACTGTGTACCCTCGGCTGTGTGTGTGAGTGTGTGCGTCCTTGTTTACACAGTATTATCTGGACAAAACAGTGAACATCTACATAACTTGTATTGGCATACCTACTTGTTTTGACGTCAGAACAATGATCCGTTAGGGTTAGGGCTGGGTTAGGGTTAGAGTTAGGGTTAGGGCTAGGGTTCGAACACTGCAAAATACTTAAAAATGGGGACGAAATTGAAATATGACCCATTGTCAGCACAACGTAGATGGCGTTTCGGGAAAGTCATGATAATACTGTGTAACCTCGGCTGTGCGGGTGGGCATGTAAAAACGACGTTCTGATGAAACACACATGAAACTCCACATGGTTTCTTCTGACTTTTTTGGAAGGCCGTACTATTTGACGTCAAAATAGTTCTCCGTTGAGTTAGAGCTGTTTTAGGATTAGGGTTAGGTTAAGGGTTAAGGTTTGGGTTAAGGGTTAGGGTTAGGGATAGCTTGAAAAAATTGGAAAATGTCAAAATAATGTCAAAGAAATGGAAAGTGTGTCAAAATAATCCCTGTTTTTTTCACTACTGTCATCAGAACGTCGTTTCTACGAAAATGTGTGGGTGTGTGGTTTGGTGTGTGTGTGTGTGCGTGTGTGTGTGTGTGTGTTTGTGTGTGTGTAGGTGGGTGTGTGTGTGTGTGTGTGTGTGTGTGTGTGTGTGTGTGTGTGTCGATGTAGAAACGCCGTTATTGTTACACACTCTTTATAGTCTACCTACGTTCTTTTGACGGCCCCGTTATTTTGACGTCAAAACAGTATTTTGTTAGGGCTGTGTTAGGGTAAGGTTAAAGATTAGGGTTTGAGTTAGAGTTAGGGTTTAGGTTAGGGGTAGCTTACAAAAATTGACAACTTTCAAAAAATGTCACAACAACGTATGTGGTTTTTAATAAAAGTCATAACAACGGCGTTTTTACACGGTTGTGTGTGGGGGGGGGGAGGAGGGGAGGGGGAGGGTTGACGTTCTCACAAGAAAACAAGATGGAACGCGTTTTTTGATTTGACCCTTTTATAAGTGATTTGAGTCTTCTGCGCGTGTATGCACTGATGTGTACTCTCTGCCTGTCAGTACGTCAAGGTAATTCAGTTCAGTATTTTAATTTTACGTTGGTTCACCCTGGGTAATCTTAGACGACAAAAGAAATGACAGAAAATATTATTAATTTTATACCAATCTACCAAAAGGTATTTTATACCAATCTACCCAACAGGTGATTTTCAAATAGCATGAAAAAATAATAACAATGTCTGGATGATATAACATACTCTTATCTTGATTGGTTATATTTCTTGGTGTTAATACCGTGTTCTCCTAATGTTGACATAATAATTGCATGAGCATTCAAGATGCGGTCCTTAGGAAGACCGTAAAACCTTTGCAATGAAAGGGAAGACGACTGGAACTGTACACAAGCTTATAATAGAAAATGATGTGTGATGAATTACATGAAACCTGTGAAATACGTAGTGAGGAATAAAATTGGTACCATTAAAAGGATGTGATAGTTAGCCGTCTGGCAGAACGCGCTTTGAGCTTTGCTGTACGTTTTGCTGAATACAGTTGGAAAACTATAACGGCGACTCCTGTGTGAACAAGCTGCGTGGTTAACGAAAACCATTTACACAGGATTCAAGTATCGCTGTTGAATCAAACATTACCGTGTAGCCGTCGTAAAAAACCCAGACAGACAGACAGACACAAGGTCAGACAAATCGATTCCAGTATACCCTCGCAAACCGCAGTTCGTCACTAAATAAATTAACGCAGTGTATTGTGTATACCAGGTGAAAGAAGATTACCAGACGAATTCTTAACTTGGAACCCCGACAGTTATGGTGGTGTGCACATGTTGTTCATACCAAACGCCGTCATTTGGACGCCGGTAAGTTAAAGGATTTAAGCTTTTCTTCTTCTTCTTCTTCTTTTTGTTTTTCTTCCTAATACGCAACTATGAGCTTAATCTGAAAGTGCTTCACGTGATGCCCATACCTATATACCTATCTATCTATATCCCTCAGCCTATCAGGCCGTTGGAGAAGGCATGAGGAATGTCGCGGAGAGTTTTCTCCGCTTCAGCCCGTCTGTAGTTGTCGTCCATAAGGCGTGAAAAGATGCTGTCTGTTCAGTTCAGTTGAATAGATTACCGTCCCCGGACACAGAAGCGTATAGGGGACTTGGATGTAAGGAGGGCCATTGTAGTTAAGATGTCATGGAGTAGGTTGAGGGTTGAGGGGGGAGCGCGAGGCGCTGCTGCGACGTCCAGCTGGAATAAGGTGAGTCGGCGAGGGAGCAGCAAGTAGTGGTAGACAAGGGGCCAGTAGTGGTTGGTCGGCAGGAGAGGTCGAGGCCGGCATGAAGGCAAGGGGAGGGGAAGGAAGCGGGTATGACGGAGATGATTGGGTAAATTAATGCAGATGGATCAGTATCTATCTAAATATGAAACAACACTGATCTATTGTGTTTTAAGCTACCCCGGGGGGGTTCAGGATGATGGTTCCCAGGAGGGAACAGGGCAGACAAGGAGGTTATGAAGCAGGGTCTGATGACTGAGATGGATGAGATGGATGATGAAGTGAGCATCTATAATAAAAATCCTTTCAGGACCGAAAAAAAAAATACAAACTTTAAAAATTTGTGGGGAAAGCCCAAAGTCCAGATGGACAAAAGCACACGCAGACATCCTAGGGAGGGAGCTAAGCCCTCAATCGAACACATTAAAACATTCAAATAGTCGAGGTTAAAAGGAGAGAGGAGCATGGCCGGTATGAGCGAAGGCAGGCTCCGGTCATGAGCAAACTGTGTGTCCCGCTAGAGGACCAATAGGTAGGCTTAATGTTAAGAGGTCATAAAAGTACGTACTCCCAGGACCGACGATCTACTGGGGTACCGTCTTGTGAGTGTCTTGGTCATGGTAACTAGAGCCTAGGATCCGAGGATCAACTAGGTTGGAGTCCAATGGTAGGGGTCAGTCTATAGGGGGGCCAGACACCTAGGACCGGTAGCGGTCAACTAGGGTGTGGGCATAGTGGTAAGTGAGTCAATAGTAATAGTACATCCAGGATAACATCGACTGGGAAAACATCAAAGAAGGTAAGCGTCTCGTGGGATGCTGTCTACCTATAATGAAGCTATTTGGCATGCTGATTTCCAAAGATCGAATATCTCCTTCACGTAGGACTACTCGTCTGGCTTGTGGTAAAAGGTTGCTATTTGGACGCCGGTAAATAAACACAATATATTTTAAAAAGCTTTCTTTGTCAAGGAACAGCTCAAAACTCTACCTTAAGTCGGTCTTGAACTCGAGTGGTCCTAAACTTCCTTCAAGCAAATTGGCCTCTGTGTTAAACCATGAACCATTAAACCAGCCTCCGCGACTGGGATGCGACTTAGTTTGTTTCTTTGTATTTATTACGTTGCTTTTTTACGCCGGACATTTCAGAGAGAGAGAGAGAGAAAGAGCGAGAGAGAGAGAGAGAGAGAGAGAGAGAGAGAGAGAGAGAGAGAGAGAGAGAGAGAGAGAGAGAGAGAGAGAACACTGGATGGTTGCCGAATACGAAGCTACAACTGGTGGACGTAATTCACTGCAAGGGTTCAACAACGCCTTGTTTTGTAAACTACCTATTGTGCAGAATTTGGCTTTTTCTACAGCAGTGCCATTCATAGAGTTCAGCGTTTGTTCCTTTAAATTGGGGTCTTTTCATTTAAGTGATTTTAGACTTGTTGGGGATGGTGGTTTAGAGGGAGATTAGTGAACAATTAGTGCATGGCGATAATATACTACTCAAAATAATACAAGGGCCACTTGGACATATGGGTCTCTCTTTAAATCAGAAGCACGAATTCAATTTATCAGTTCATCATATTTTATTGCAATCATTTCTGCATCAATAACAAAAAAGATTTGAGACATCAGTCGCTTAAAATTCGAGTAAATTCAATTTAACTGGACATACCCCTCATTTACAAAATCAAAACTTAAGAAACCAAAACTCTATAGAGTCAGTATCGGGTGTGGCCACCGTTTGCATCAATGCAGTCTTGGCATCGTTGTCTCATGGACCGTAACAGGTTATGGAGGATGTTTCCTGGGATGGCCAACCACTCTTGCTGGAGAACTTGGGCCAGAACTTCAAGGTTAGCTCCTGGAGGGAGGTTTGCCCGTGTCTGTCGACCCAAGACATCCCAAAGACAACAGAGTGGAACACTCCCAGCCGCCTGCCAACTTCTCTCACCCCCACCCCTTCCTGAAGCCATGCAATAGCTCTGCCTCTGTCCGCATCAGTCAATCGTCGCCTTGGGGGCATGGTTAGAAAAGCAGCACAAGCGCTGCCATTTATACCCAGAAAAAAGCGTCGATTGTTGAACTGAACTCACAAAATGCAAGCCTTTCGCGTGCAAATCACTTTTTAATGTTGAAAATTTTGCTTTATTAGCAAGACAACAGTAAATTAGGGTAATTGTTTTGTAAAAATTGGGTTTGTTTTTCAACTCAGTGCAGAAAGTGCCCCCACGGGCTCGGCTCCGCGCGCCGGGGGTGGACCCCATGCCTCTCTCTGGCTGGGTGACAAAGTTGCCTACCCCTTTTTCTTCTCTTTTGTCTTGTTTCTGTCTTATTGGTCCTTTCACTTATATTCTCTTCACCCTTAAATTCTCCCAATATACTATGCAGTTTTGACTCCCTTTCTTCTGCCTTACCGGACTTTCCCTGTCTTCTTTTTCCCCATCATTCCTTCTTTTTCTACCCTTCTTTTTCTCTGTGGCCTTCTTTTGGCCCCCTGCGTTTGCCGTGCAGGGCAACCCGTGTCGGGGGAGAATGGGATCCTGGAGGTTGAGGTCCCTGAGGGACTGCGGTCCCTCACACTAACACACCTCTTTGGCCCGGACTTCTCCTAGACGGGAGGCTGGCGTGGCCCGCGTCAGTCAAGCGGCTGGTCGTGTATTGCCCTAGCTCTGCTAGAAGGCTGCGGCTCATGGGTCAAACTTGAACAAAACCGTAGTGGCAGTGCGGGATTGTCTGGGTGTATATCCCCCCTGTAGCCCTGGTGCGCTCCCTTGCTGGATTTTCCGCTTGGACGCATCCCCTTGTTGGACTCCGTGGTGGGTGGGGAGCAGGGGGGATGAATTAGCAAATAATTAACATGGCATCAACCAAAAAAAAAAGACTGCATGATGACGGACTGGACACGGACACGGACAGTGACATGGAGACGCGACAACAAGCTTGTGCATCGGGGGTGGAAGGGGCCTGGCCTCGTTTTTTGGTTGTGGAGGGAGCGGATCCGGCTATGCCAATAGGCAAGCTGTCTCCGTTCGCCATACAGAAGGGTTTTCAATCCGTCTGCACAATCGGGTTCAAAGATGTGAAAAAACTGAGATCTGGGGCCTACCTGGTGGAGTGCTCTACCAAAAGGGCATCTGATAGTCTTCTAAAGAGGAATTTGACCGTATTTGTTGACAGACAAATCAAAGTTTCTGTGCATGGACGGTTGAATTCCTCCAAGGGAGTCATCCGGTGTCAGGATTTGATCGACATGTCGGAATTGGAAATCCGAGATGAGCTCTCCAGCCAGGGGGTCACAGCAGTCCAGCGGGTCTTCGTCACCAAAGGACCCCAACGTATCCCCACCAACACACTTTTTGTGACCTTCGCTATGGCCAAGTTGCCGGAGTCACTCAAGGTGGGGTACCTTAGGGTGAAGGTGACGCCGTTTGTACCATCACCGTTGCGATGCTACCGCTGCCAAAAGTTTGGTCACGGTAGCAAGACCTGTAAAAGCAAGGAAATATGTCGTGATTGTGGTAAAGAAAAACATGAAAACGAATGCAAAAATCCGATTTGCTGTGTGAATTGCGCCGGGAATCATTCTTTTAGCTCCAAAGACTGTCCTCAGTGGCAGTTGGAGCTGGAAATCCAAAAGGTGCGGGCCACTGAGAGTTGCTCCTTTGGCGACGCAAGGAAAAAAGTTCTTGCAAGTAGGCCGGTGCCTAAAGAGAGGTCCTTTGCGTCTGTGGCGGGTTCCACATCTCATGTGGAACCTAGCGCACACCCGACAATGGACACCGCCATGAGTAAAATAACGCAGATCTTGGAAACGTTGTGCAGACGGATGGATGCTCTCGAAAAGATGCTCGCGTTGTTTGCCCAGAAGGGGGTTTCTCCAGCCCAACCGATTCCACTGGAGAACGTGCCGACGGGCACGTCCCCAACCGTCACCCACAACACGCAGACGGCCGTGACAAAAGCCGTCACACCTGCTGCAAAGGAGGCTAGGCCTCATGCCACCGCACCAGCAACGACCGGTTTTAGCGACCGGGTAGTTGCTGGGGCGACTAAAATCCTAGTTACCCAGCAGAAGAGCGTCAGAGGAGGAGAGGGAAAGATTGGCAGGGGTGAAGGGGAGAGGGAAGATATAAAATCTGGTGCTGGGGAGAAGGGAAGGAAGTCCGCTGGCAGTTCGGGTTCCGGGGCTTTGACAAAAAATCAAAGGCCCGGACCCCTTTCTTCCAAGCCCCATCAGCCTCTCGAAACGGAGAACCGTTTCGGGGGGTTGATGGAACATGAGGAGATGGACGAGGGTCCAAAAGATAAAGAGACGTAAGTGTGCTCTCGGAGATGAAAATTTTAGCATTCTTTTACTTAATTTTTATGTCCATTTTACAATGGAACATCCGAGGGATAAGGGCAAATTATGAGGAGCTATGCTGTCTGCTGACAGAGCATCGACCTGAAGTATTGGCCCTTCAGGAAACTCTCCTGTCAGAAAAACATCCTATAGATATTACTGGTTATTCCTCTCTAGATTGTTTATCTTCTAGAGGCGTTTCACTCTTTATCCATAGAAATGTCCCATTTAATCCAATTTTACTTAATATAAGTTTACCAGCAGTTGCAGCTAGAGTATCTCTTTTTAAATCCCTCACAGTTTGTTCTCTATATTTGACACCATCAATAAATGTAACTAAAAGTGAACTTGAGAATTTGGTCCAACAGTTACCTACCCCTTTTTTGTTGTTGGGAGATTTTAATGGACGCTCTCCCCTGTGGGGTAGTGATCGTACCGATTCTCAGGGTAAAACAATTGAAGACATTTTAGACTCGTTAAACCTAGTGACTTTGAACGAGGGTGCTCCAACTTTTTCCTGTTCTAGAACTGCTTCTTTGTCCCACATTGATATATCGATCTGTGATCCCTCCTTACTTTTGGATTTTAAATGGACAGTTTTAGAAGATCTCCATGGCAGCGACCATTTTCCGGTTTTATTAAAATATGATTCAGACAACCTTGAACAAACTCATGGCAGGTGGAAACTGAAACAAGCTAACTGGAGTCTGTTTTCTAACCTGTCTGAGGTTCAGTTACGTACTAAGAAGCAGGAATTTTCGAATGTCATAGATCCAATCCAGCTTTACACTGACATAGTTATTAACAGTGCCAAGGAGTCCATTCCGCAAACTTCGTCAAACCCTCACACACTTAAAAAACCCTGGTTTGACGATGAATGTAGAAAACTTCAGCAAGCTCGTAAAAAAGCTTTAAGGACTATGTTTTTACATCCAAGCACTGAAAATAAACAAAATCACCAACGTTTGCGAGCGCAATGCCGACAGCTCTTCAAACGAAAGAGAAGAGAATCGTGGAGAGGTTTCTGCTCCACGCTTAATTCGAAAGCGAAACTGTCGAAGGTGTGGAAAGTAGTCCGCAAACTCAAAAATAGAAGTAACAAACAGGTGAGCCCATGCCTTACTGTGCAGGGTGACGTAATCGGAGATAAAAAAATTAGTAGCTGATCTTTTGGCTTCTTCTTTTGCTGCAAATTCTTCCTCTGAAAATTATTCTGTCCCTTTTCAAACAGTTAAAACCCGTAAAGAAAAACAACAGTTAAATTTTACCTCCGATAATTCTGAAAATTACAACATTCCGTTTTCATTAGTTGAGCTTGATGATGCAATTAACAAAAGTGCAGATTCAGCAGTTGGACCGGATGATGTACATTATCAATTTCTCAGACATTTAACAAGGTACTCACGGTCTCAACTGCTGGACATCTTCAATCAGCTCTGGATCACTGGCACCTTTCCTCCCTCCTGGAGAAAGGCCATTATTGTACCCATCCCTAAACCTGGCAAAGACCATACTAACCCGACAAACTATAGACCAATAGCCTTAACGTCTTGCTTATGCAAGACGTTAGAAAGAATGGTTTATTCTCGTTTACTGTGATATCTACAAAACAAATAATATTTTATCCAACACTCAATGTGGCTTTCGAAGTGGTCGAAGTACTGTTGACCACCTGGTGCGACTGGAAACTTTTATCCGTAACGCGTTCGTCCAGGGTGAACATGTCGTTGCCATCATGTTTGATTTGGAAAAAGCTTATGATACCACATGGAAATATGGCATTCTTTCAGATTTACAAGAAATGGGTTTGAAGGGACATTTACCTCTGTTTATATCCAATTTTCTAACGGACAGACTCTTTCAGGTTAAGGTTGGGGGATCTTTGTCAGATATGAGGGAACAGGAGATGGGAGTGCCTCAGGGTAGCATCTTGTCTCCCTTGCTGTTTAATATTAAAATAAATAATATTGGTCGTTCCGTTAAACGGGGAATTGACAATTCTTTGTTTGTTGACGATTTTGCGTTAGTAGCCAAAGGTAAAACTTTGGCATCTGCAGAACGTCAGCTACAGTTATGTGTCAAGGCCGTTGAAGACTGGGTTTTACAAAATGGTTTTAAATTTTCGGAAGCAAAAACTGAATGTATTCACTTTTCCCAGCACCGGGGAATTATTCAAGACCCTACTATTCTCCTCAATAAAACTCCAATAAAGGCGGTCCAACAAGTCAAATTTTTGGGTGTTATTTTTGATCAAAAGCTATCTTTCATTCCTCATCTGAAAATTTTGAAAACTAAATGTCAACAGGCCTGCAATTTGCTCAAGGTTA
>CM072514.1:30402238-30432238 GCA_036898135.1 Oncomelania hupensis
CGATGACATGCTCACAGTGGTGAAATAACGTAAACTCCGATGTTATGGCCACGTCACCATATCATCGGGTCTATCCTGCAAGGCACAGTGCAAGGAGGTAGAAGAAGAGGGAGTCCAAAAAGGAGTTGGGAGGACAACATTGGAGAATGGACTGGTTTGACACTGAGCGAAACCATCAGGGTTGCTGAGGACAGGGAAAGATGGAGCACGCTGGTTAAACGATCATCTGTGGTGCCCCTACGAACTCCGAATTACGGGATAGGATAGGACACGATGGGATGTATAGCGCTTATTCCGCCCCAGTGATGCTCAAGGCGTTGGCCAAAATCGACCAATTTCAAGCCGCTGCACAGTCTAATGCCTCAAACCACTGCACAGTCTAATGCCTCAAACCACTGCACAGTCTAATGCCTCAAACCACTGCACCATCTAGGACCTAGTGCTTACTGGGTGTATTCAGGTCACTGGGACTCACCCGTCTTGGACATTTTAGTATTCAGTCATTCTTATATAGCGCTTTTCCAGCTCAAGAGCTGCTCAAGGTGCTGGCCGATACAGGATCTAACTCCAACCTCAAGAGGCGCCCACTGGAAACATAGTCTGAGGCCCAGACGACTGATGTACTGATGTAGTTAGGGTGATTTTCATACACCAGGGATGGTATACAGGAAACAGTTAGCCAGTGGATAAATCCGAGATACGGTGGGTAATTCCGTACCGTATTGTACGGTTCCGCGGATTTATCCATGGGATAAATGCTTCCTGAATACTAGCTCAGGTCATATTTTACACCTGCGTGTCTGCATGGGTTATTATTATAACAGCGCCGTCGCCTGTTCCCATCACTAACACTGCTGATGCCCAACGTGATGCTAGCATTGCTGGCCCCGCTGGTGTTTTTGCTGACGGAGGAGAGCGGAGAGAAGACGTCGTTCAGCATGTCCTTGCTGCTTGCCTTCGCCGTCAACCTGTCCGTCCTGGTGTCCAACATGCCCAACTCCTCCCTTCACCTGTCCTACATCATCATCTACCTTGCCGCCCTCAGGTAAAGCTAGCTACTGGGGCATTATTCGAGTTGGGCCCCGATAGCGGATCTTCAATAGCACAGCTGGCAGATAGATAGTACACGTATCGGATCGCATCGTAAATTAAATTATATTCCCCGAAACCTGGCATATAGGGTACTATGGAATTAAGAATTTGTTATAATAACCCAAAAAGCGACAAAAAGCCTCCAAGGGCAAGACAAGATTAAAAATCCTATCAGGACTACGATAAAGGGTAAAATGTTTCTAAGAAGAGCGCCAATTATTGGCAAGACAAGTAAAACCTTGGGACCAATTTTTAAAAGTAGGGAATAATCATACGCACAAAACCAAAGAGAGAGAGGGGGGGGGGGGAAGTGGGAGGCAGGTCAGCCACCGAGCCTTATTAGAAATGGTATCCAACTGGGAACAGACTAAAGCTGGAACAAAACTTTAAAATACAGTACTTTTTTTGAAATTTTTATTCAAATAAAATTTCAAAAAATAAAACTAAAATAAAATACAGTATACATCAAAGTATTGATATCTGAGAGAGTAAAATTAAGATAAGATAAACCCGGGGAGACCAGATCACTTACCGAGCCTATTTTAAAAATGTCCAACCAGCACGAAGTCCAACTGGAACGGAACTTCAAAAGCGGAACATCAAAGGGGTAAGTCATGTACTACATATTTATAAAATTACTTTTAACCAAACAAATAATATACCGGCGGGTGACCAGGTTACCCTCCGTATCCATATATATATATATATATATATATATATATATATATATATATATATATATATATATATGTACAATTTGAATCTAGCACAAACGAAATCAAGACCTCCAGGTGCTAAGCATAATATATCAATGTCGGTCATCAACTATTTAACACAACTGCATAACAATTTTGAACGAGATATAGGGGTAGGAGGGGGGGGGAAGTAATAATGCATAAATTAAAAGAATAAAAAAAGAAATTTCCCGACCAGAGGCCAGACCAACATTATTTTTAGAATGGTTAAAGTATAATCCAAACTAAACTGGGGCCCGGAAGGACGGCAACAAACGTCTTACAAATAAGCAGCTACAATAAAATAAAAATCATCTTTAACAGCTAAGAAGAGGAGGTCCAACTCGGTCGATAGTGAGTAGGACACCATGTCGGAAACAGTGGACCCAACTGTCTGTCACTGCATGCAGCCCTCACGACTGAAAACCTTCTCCCAAAATAGGGCATTTGAATATACATGTACAATGATCAAAATCGTTTAGAGCCCCGCAAGGACGGTGAACCGGGGGATAGGAACAACGACATTTTCAAGATTACAAACGCAGTGTAATAACTTTAAGATGGGATGGATAAGAGGCAAACAGAGGGACATGACGGCGCCCAGACACTGTGGCAAAGTCCCCGGGAAACCATGGAGTTGCGCATCTAGGTGTTGGTCCTGGTAAAGCGTCTAGCGTGACTGGAAAAGCCAATGCTGCGAGCAGGTGAAGGCTGACAATGGTCTGACTGTCTGATCGATCATCCAGTGTTCCGAAACGCAATATATGTACTCAATACATAAGGTAAAATCTATACACCGGCGCATTAACCAAGAAGATCCACTATTTCTATATGAGGATCAATTCTTCATGGTTAATACGCCTGTGGTCTATAATACATTATAGGGCTGTATTCTGTCGTCCACTCTGCTATTGACGATCCCGCAATAGGCGCCACCTTGAAGAATGCCCCTGTGAGCTAACTTGCACAGCAATATTGGCAGAGCTTTGCTTTAGAGTTTTGGAATAATTGTGTGCTCCTCATGCGTGTATGATAGCCCCGTCGTTTCCGACTATAGCCACCAGAACAGTAGATGGATGCAACTGCTGTATCAGTAACTGGGCAATCGTTAGATTATTGTGAAGAATGCCTTGCCCAGTGTATTTCCCCACTCTCTCAGCCCCAAATGGCTATCAGGACAGTTGGCGTTGGGAATGGTCCCCGAAAACCTTCGAGACGGCAGCACTAGTGCCAAGGCAATAGTGCCTCCCATTATGAGAAAATGTTAAATAGACTTTAAATTTAATATAAATCAATCTCATATACTGTAATTTTGTTGGGAGTTGCTGACATTGTCTTTTTTTCCTTCACCAGTGTCATCACAGCCCTCTCAATCGTTACAACAGTCTGTCTGTTGCGACTCTATCACAAGGACGGGATCGCGGGGCTAAAGGTCACCAAGGTGGTCAACGTTCTGCGGAGGCTGTTCCAAGCTCGGACCACTAAGGTGGACCCACGCACCCGAGAGTACCCCAAACTAGATGATGTCCAGGATGACGCTTTGAAAGTCGGCATCACTGCCAGTGACGAAGAAAGGTTGGATGTGAACAAGTTGAAGAACTGCCCAGTGGTTGAGGTGACCTCTCCAGGCGGCAAGCAGAATCTCCACAAGGGCACCGTGACGTGGCGAGAAGCTGCTCAAACTCTAGATTACGCGTGCTTTGTACTCTTCGCCTGCGTCATCGTGGTGATGACGTGTGTCTTTGTTGGGACCTTGTTCACTGGGAGAGACTTTTGATAGTGATTGGCAGGCCTCCCAATAGTCAGAAATGGAGAGGATCGTTGAGGATGCTACTAACGTTTTGTATGGTCCGTACATATTTACTAGCGAACGAACCCAGAAAACGGGATGTGTAAAACCCATACGGTTGTGCTGTTCGTAGGACTCAGAAGTGTACAAACCAAACCTCAAGGATATGCATCATGGAGCGTGCGTGCGAGTGTTCAGTCTTTTGCCCGTATTAAGAATTTTTAAAAAGTGTTTGCACCTTTTTTGTGTGTTTTTAGCATCTTTGATTAAATTTTGCGTTTTTGCATCGTATTGATTCCTCGCCAACATGCACAAACGTTTCATGGTTAGAGCTGTTTTAAGATCTAGATTTTTATGTTAATTGATTTATTTTTTAATTATTGTATTTTACAACTGGATTAATTTTTTTTAACTTCCGAATAATTTTATTTTTAAAAACAACCGCATCGTCTAGATGAACAACACAGTTAAAATTTTTGTCTACTATCACAGATGTGAATAGACGTTAAATTAAATAAATAAAATTATAGTTAAATCTGTATTGCGGTCGAGTAATAAATATTTTATTAAAATCAAATTGCAAAGCAATCTCTCTCTCTCTCTCTCTCTCTCTCTCTCTCTCTCTCTCTCTCTCTCTCTCTCTCTCTCTCTCTCATGGTTCATTTATAAAAGCATTTACGATAAGAGACGTTCTAATGTAAATATAGCGTTTGCTGTAATAAGTTCTTGTGAGATAATTTTGTTGTTTCCTTTGTAAGAATAATTTCTGTAGGCCTACTTTTGTTTCTGATTGTTTCTTATGCGCAGACCACTTCAATAGAGGATATGGCCTATTTTGAATAAACGATAATCAATCAATCTCCCTCCCGCCCTCCTCCTCCTCTCTCTCTCTCTCTCTCTCTCTCTCTCTCTCTCTCTCTCTCCCTCTCTGACAGCTTCTGTACAGCTTTAACCTGTGGAAAGCAAGATCCATCAACGCCTATTCTGCTGTTAACCCTTCAGTTTCCCGCAACAGCCGAGGTGAAAATAATGTTGGGCAGTTAAAGACCCAAGGAATTGATGACCTTGATGGCAAGGCAGGGCAAGGCAAAAAGTTTAAGTCCAGAAGTCCAGGCCCTTTTGGCAGAGTTTGTCCCTCCCAGTGTTAGGAGTAACGAGGTCTTGCACGGAAAGTAACTTTATTCCACACAATATTTGGATAGCCCACGACGCACTATGAAATTATACTGACTGGCTTGAAAAGATCATCTAGGTCATCTGGGGGTCCACAAAAATATGGATTAATTATTCATAAACATCCTTTCTAGCGAGGTGAGATGATGCACACATATAAGCGATTGCACGTACACACAAACATACACTCACACACACACATAAACACGCGCGCACGCACGTGCACAAACACACAGCTTTCCAAAAAACTATATTGGTTTGCGTCAAGGCAACTTTAAAAAGTGGACACCACTCCAACTCGACCCACAAACTCTCCTCAGCTGTGTGCATTGCATCACTGTATGTCAATAGATTACATTAGGTCTTTTAAAGCCATACTTAAAGAGCTGGCCCCTACTCCAGTCCACCTCTACCCTCACAAATCCCTACCCCCACCCCACTAGCACTTCCAATCCTCTCCCATTGTCTGCAATGCAGTAGTGCGTATCTAGTACACGGGAGCGCCAAAGACGTGTCTCCCTTCTATCTATCCTATCCTATCTCATAACACGGAGGTCGTAGGGGCACCACAGATGATCGTTTAACCAGTGTACTCCATCTTTCCCTGTCCTCAGCAACCCTGATTGTTTCGCTCAGTGTCAAACCAGTCCATTCTCGAATGTTGTCCTCCCACCTCTTTTTCGGTCTCTTCTACCTCCTTGCACTGTGCCTTGCACGATGGTCTTTGCAAGACCTGATGATCTGGTGACGTGGCCATACCATCAGAATTTACGTTTTTTCACCACTGTGAGCAGGTCATCGTGTTGTCCAATAACTTGTGTGATGTATATATATATTTAGATAATATAGCATCCAGTAGTAGTAGTAGTAGTAGTAGTAGTAGTAGTAGTAGTAGTAGTAGTAGCTCACATGCGCACAACTAGAATTCTCACACACACATCAATAACTTTGATCACCGTATTAAAGAAATTTGGTACATATACTATATTATTTTCCCCTTACCATCAACTGGTTCGCTGGTTTCAGAATAATGTGACCAGTATTCGCCTATACGCTTCGGTGTCGTGTGACTATAATTCACAGTTACATCGCCCTGTATCAGCAGATGTCCATCCATTTCACAGAGGGGTGCCAGATTTTCCACCCCCTCTCTTTACTCTCCGTCAAGTCTTATCTCGTACCAGTCAAAGATTCATTTAAGAGAAAACTTTTATATCTTATCACGGACGTCGCTAAACGCATTTAACGAATGATTCATTAACGGCGGTACTAAGACTTCACGCGTTTAGCCCAAACGAGACTGAGAGAAGGAAGGAAAGGCGAGAAAAAGGAGAACAGGGAGAGGAGTTTGAATGTTAAGGAGAGAGGTGACGAGGGTTACGGTGGACAGAGGTTGTTGTGCGGTAGGGTTCTCAACCCCTGCATCGCATCACGTTTAGGCATCGTGGATAAATAAATGAATTACCGAATGAATAAACATTTATGAAGCGGATACCTATTTCCACACAATATGCGTGATTACCTCATTATCAACCTCTAACTCATTACGCGGGCTAAAATAGATGAAAAATAAAATGTATAACTCTTGCAGATTGCACTTACAAGCTCAGAGAGCTTCTGAATGTGATGTTCGAATTCAGGGTCAAATTCTAAGACAAGGCGCCGAAGACGCCGATTTGCAGCAGCATCAATAGCACAAACGAATCGGACAATTGTGATACCCTAATCGATCTCGATATCATGGAAGCGTGTTAGTGTGAGCCATCACTTTCCCGTTGGGTAGATTGACCGGAAGTTTGAACATGCCGCTGTGGCGACATCTGATTTATTTACTTGTTGTTTTATTTTATTTTATCTTTTTTTTCCACCTTTAGAGCTGCTCAATGCATCTATTAAAAAAATCATTTCAGAAAGTGCTCTCCTGGGAGGAGGAAAAAAAACTCCAAGATGCGAACCCGGGATTTCTAGCATGCACGCCAGACATACATTAAGCTTCACTGCTGATGCCTCAAGACTGCGAGACCTACATACCATCCTTAAGCTTCACTGCCGATGCCTCCAGCGTATCTAATACAAAGACAGCGTCTGTGGCTACTTGGTCTCGTGAGTTGAGTTGAGTAGATTAACGTCCCCGGACACATAAGCCTATAGGGGACTTCTTGGTCTCGTCTGCTCTTGCCCCGTTGTTACTTGACGTAGACCTTGAACAATTTGAAGGTGTGGCGAATCGTCCTTGCCAAACCACTGGAGCGAACGTGATAACAACAATGTAACGATAACGAATTTAATGTTAAATGAATTAATACGTGACGTAACCGTTTGCACAGTCATCAATCCAACAAACCATCCACTTACCCACCCTCCCACCCATCCACACACACATCCACACCCACACGCACCTACACCCACTTGTTTTCACGACGTTATTATAACTTTATTGAAACGCCACATAGGTTGTGTTGACAATGGGTCATGCTTCGTCCCCCTTTGTTAAAGTACTTTTAAGTTTTCTAACGCTAACATGAACCCTAAACCCTTACCCTAACACAGCCCTAACCCTAACGGATCATTGGTTTGCGTCAAAACAACGAGGGCTGTCAAATCAAGTTATGTAGTTGTTCACTAGTGTGTTCAGATAACGCGGTGTAAACAAGCCCTCACACACACACACACACACTCACACATTTTGATAACATTACAACCAAAACCGTTAACTTTATCATTACATTACATTACATTATTATTGCTTTAGGTCCAGCGGACTCTTCCGAGCCAAATCAGGACCGGACAACCCTAGATCCGCATAAAAGATCTGCCGAAACAACCCCAGTGGTAAAACCGAAAGCTCTCCACCAGCCAGTCACTTTACAATAAAGACATCCCACGCAGGGGACGGCTGAGGCTTCACCCCAACTTATCGAACCCCCGTTTACAAAAACAAAATAGAATACAAACATCATTATAAATTATCAACAAAACACATACATATAAAATGCCTACATTGCTAAATAATAACATCATAGGAAGCCCTAGTGACTACCTGGCAGAAAGCGTCCAATATTCCCAAGCTGATCTAACGGACCTCATACACAAATAAGGGGTCTTGTCCCGGAAGAGTTTTCAAGAAAAAAGGTAGGAGACTGGTCTAGCAAAGAAGACGATAGTATAGCAGATTGACAAAACAGAGTAGGAATGAGAAAGAGCAAATGAGAAAGACAGCGACAGTGGGAATTTAAAGCACTAAATTTCCAGAAAGTGGGGATACTATTTATACTGAAACCCCCGGCACCCCAACGGGGGTTAACTTTATCAACGTTGTAATGAACTCAGCACAGTTCGTCAATTACCCCCACCCCCTAACCTCACCCATACTCTGAATCTTGTCCTCTCCCACACCCTTATATAGAGCCGATCATGACAATGGATAATAACACACACACACACACACACACACACACACACACATACATACATACATACACACAACCGGGGAATGAAAACAGCGAGGCAGGGGAAAATAGCCACCGCCCTTATCAAGCTCGCCATGGGATGAAAAGCGAAGCTTTACGTCCTATTTATTTATGTTAAGGACAATATGTGCAACCAGAGAGAGGTCAGCATAACCCCCTCTGGTTTCCGCGGCGAGTTAGGAGTCGGACCAGGTTCGTCTCCATTCATGTCCAGACAAGGAAGGGGCTCCGGCGACTAGTTCGACCATATGGGGAGGGGGGGGGGATTTTATGTAATTTTAAAAGGACGATACATGGGAGGGTTCCCGGTTAAGAATAGTTTAGCGCTTTATTAAATATGGCTTAAAAGTTTTTTTAAAAAACCTTTCCAGGACCTTGATAAAATCAATAAGGGTTAAGGACAAGGATTGTGATATTTACAAATATTTCCCTGACCAGGAAGAACGTTAAAATGAAACATGCAAAAAAAAATAGAAAAAGAACAAACACTTTTGTACAATCTGACCATTACGAAACAGGCATCTGGGAAAGAAGCCATCGAGGAGGGGACAGGCATTCGTATACAGGCCAAGGCTGCCCGCGGTAGGCGGGAGACAACTAGGAAAAGACCGGACTGGAGCGGACCCCAAATGAAGAAAAGGAAGTCCTCCGGCCGCCGAAAAGAGAGCAGAACATAATGAGTAACAATGGACGACCCAACGGGAGCCAGGCTCAACTGCGGTCATGAGGTAAGTAGCATCATCGCGATGCCCTGGGGGCAAGGCGAAGGAGAACAAGCGGGGAAATAGGGGACAGCCGGGAGCAAGCTCAACTACGGCTGACCCGAAGAGTTCCAGAAAAACAAGCTGGCTGGGGGTTGACTCAACTGAGAGAGAGAAAAAAAAGGGGGGTGGGGGGTGGGGGGTGGGGAGGTAGTGTCATCTCGCAGTGCCCGGGGACAGGGCAGGGGGAGTAGGTGGGATTACGAGGACACCCGGGAGCGAACTCAACAGCGGATGGGAAAAGAGGAGTGTGTACTATGTATACGACAAAAGCGATTTGTTAATGGCTGGTCTTAAATTGTGCCTAAAACACATAGACTAAGTTTAGTGACGAGTATTTTGTGTTTGTATCAATTTACTCATTTGCTGTACACGTATGGGACGATTCATTGTTGTATTTTGTTTTAATGTGGCCCTAAAATGAACAATATAAACTTGTTAGTCCATAAAATGTCTTACGCCTCTCTCTCTCTCTCTCTCTCTCTCTCTCTCTCTCTCTCTCTCTCTCTCTCTCTCTCTCTCTCTCTCTCTCTCTCTCTCTCTCTCAGCACTATATAATTACATTTGAATATAATCGCGCACTGTGTCAGCAGACATTCTATTTCACTCAGAGGTGCCGGATTTCTCTCTCTCTCTCTCTCTCTCTTTCTCTCTGTCTCTCCCTGCCCCCCCTCCCCCCCCCCCGGGAAAAAAAAGCGTGATCACCTCATTCACAGCCTCTAACTCAATACGCGGGCAAAATGGATTAAACTAAAATGTTTAACCCTTGCAGGTTGTACTTACCAGTTCAAAGAGCCGTATTTCTCTCTCTCTCTCTCTCTCTCTCTCTCTCTCTCTCTCTCTCTCTCTCTCTCTCTCTCTCTCTCTCTCTCTCTCTCTCTCCCACCCCCACCCACTAACCCGTACCAGTCAAAGATTAATTTAAGAAAAAACAGTTATATCTTATCACGGACGTCGCAAAACGCATTTAACGAATGATTCATTAACGGCGTTACTAAGACAGGCTAGCCGCGTGTAGCCAGCAGGGGAGGCACGGTGGCCTAATGGTAGAGCTTTGGCTTGCGGATCCGAAGGTCCCGAGTTCGAGCCCAGGCCGAGGCATTGTGTTGTGTCCTTGGGAAAGACACTTTACTCCCGTTTCCTACTCCTTCGGATGAGAGTATAAACCGAGGTCTAATCTGTGTCGCATATATTCCATCATAACGGACTTTAAAGACCCTGACGCTCATGTCCTAGACGGGTGAGTGCCGGTGACAAGAACACACCCAACATGCATCAAGGTCTTTCTCCCACATCCCTGGCTGCCCAGGATTGTGCTCAGTTGTCTGGAGCGTTATTACAGTGCGCCCAAAGGCTGCAAGTTGGCGTCTCGGGCAGCTTGAGTTAGATCCTGTATCGGCCAGCGCCTTGAGCAGCTCTTGAGTTGGAAAAGCGCTATATAAGAACCATTAAAAAAATAAATAAATAAACAGCCGAAACGGGACAGAGAAGGAAGAAGAAGGGAGAAGGAGGGAGGGAAAAGGGAGAGGAAGTTAAAGGGAAGGGAGAGAGGTGACGGGGGTTCAGTTGGCAAGAGGTTGTTGTGCGGTAGGGTTCTAAACTCCTGCATCCCATCACTCCCATCACATCCTCTTGGATAAATGATTGAATGACCGAATTTATTTATTTGTTATTTTATTTTATTTATAGCGCTTTTTCATCTTTAAGAGCTGTTTAAATCATCTATTAAAAAATCTTTGGAAAAAGTGTGCTCCTGGGAGGATAAAAAAAAACCTTCAAGATGCGAACCCGGGATTTCTAGCACGCCAGACAAACATACTACCATTAAGCTTCACTGCTGATGCCCCTAACGTATCTAATACAAAGTCAGCGGCTGTGGCTACATGACCTCGTCTGACCTTGACCCTTTGTTATTTGACCTAGACCTTGAACAATTTGAACGTGTGACCAATCCCTTTGTCCTCGCTAAACCCCTGGGGCGGACGTGATAACAACAAGATTACGATAATGAATTTAATGTTAAATGAATTAATATGTGACGTGACCGTTTGCAAATTGTCATCAATACACCCACCCACCCACAAACACACACACACGCAGACATACATAAACACACAAACATTTTGATAACATTATAACCAAAACAATTAACTTTATCAACGTTGTAATGAACTCAGCACAGGTGGTCAAGTACGCCACCTTCACCCCCACTTTGAATCTTGTCCTCCCCCACACCCTTCTATAGAGCCGATCATGACATTGAGTGATAATAGTCACCAACACACACACACACACACACCTACACACACCTACACACACACACACACACACATACTTGCGCAGACACCGTTATTTGGACTTTCCTCTATCGCCACATACGTTCTGTGGACAATGGGTCGTGCTACGACCCCCTTTTTAAGTACTTTAAAGTGTTCTAACCCTAACCCTAACCCTAACCCTTACCCTAACCCTCACGGA
Source organism: Oncomelania hupensis (assembly GCA_036898135.1). Classification (NCBI taxonomy): domain Eukaryota; kingdom Metazoa; phylum Mollusca; class Gastropoda; order Littorinimorpha; family Pomatiopsidae; genus Oncomelania; species Oncomelania hupensis. The sequence goes on from CM072514.1 coordinate 30,413,736, forward strand.
TCATTAAATGGACGTCCCAACAAAGAGGTCTGTCCAAAGAACGTATGTAAACTTGCACTAATTTGTCCCAATAACGCCGTGTAAACATCCTCACATACACACACACACACACCCACATACGCACACCCCCACACGCACACACACCCACACACAACCGGGAAATGAAAGCAGTAAGGGACGGGAGATAGCCACCGCCATCATCGCGCTAGCCAAGGGAAAGGAGAAGTCTCAAAGGTTACGGAAACACTTAAACCACCTTTTAAAACAATATAAAATAGGATTCACTATTACACCTTAAGGCGTAGATCAGGGGCGATAACTTTGTACATTAAGCTTATGATCAAATTCAAAGGCTTTCGTTCACCAGGATACAATGTATGATGCGCATGACAGGTGTGCATGCATATGAGTCATGCGTGATCGATATATAATTAGATAAGTTTTGAAATTAATTATGGGCTATTGATCTAGAGAGAGTCTGTTATTTGTGATATCATGTACTTTCTTAGTGTGTAAAGTGTCCTCCGTTTATCTGTACTACTTTTCCTCCCAACTGCATGTTGCTTCTTCTTTCTATCGTTTTCTTTGGTTTGGTTTTATTGATTTTGACTGACAAGACGTATCATCACTTCATTGGCCAACCTGACGCATCTTTTTGGTTTTATGACTGGACTGTATTTATATCCTTTCATTTGTTTTTTTTTTTGGTGCCTGTCTTTCTTACCCCTCTAACTGTGTTTCTTGTGATTCTTCTCTTTGTGATTGTCGTGTTTCTTCCCCCTCTCTCTCACCCTCTCTCTCACCCTCTCTCCGGATCTATTGCTCTCTCAAGTCAGTGGCAAAAGCGTGCAGAGTTTTGATATGAGTTTGAATATTATTGATGAACTGTGTTTCGTTTGTAAATATTGTTTGCGTATTTTTTCTCATGAGATCGAGATTATGACGCAAGACTGGTTTGGTAGTAACGCATATATAAGTTTGTGTCAACTCTTTTCTGGTTAGTTAGATTGCTGGGTTTGAGAGAAGGTTGCGTCGTTTTTAGTTTATATGATATAAAAATTGTGCTCACCTGTTTATAAAGATAGAGTTTAAATGTGATGTTCACGATTTGTAGAGTCTTGTGAAAAGCTTTTATTTTACCTGCCTTTGGTACCAGACGTTGTTGTCGCCTTTTGGATCTGTGTGGTTTCCAAACGTCTTACAGCGGTCATAAGGTACTTATAGTTATTTTGCGTTTTGCATATGTTTTGTTGCTTTGTGCAAATTATTATGACCTTTATGATTTTCTCGTTTTAGTGACTGATTTGATGCCTTTTCGGCAAATTGATTCGATTCTGATATTCTCTAAGCTTTTGATTTTCTAATGCTTAATAGAATTCGTTTTGATTTAGAACTTGGTCTTTTGTCAGAAGAATTATTGAGGTGAACACTTTGTTCAGGATCTGTAAATAAGGACAAGTCAAGTTTATTTGTTTTTAGCTTGTGGTCAGTCATAATGCGCTGATTATGCTGAACGTCTTGGCTTGATTAGAGCTAATTGTCATCACAATTTGTCGGACTAAGTTTTGACGAATAAGATAACTGTTTTGGTCTTTAATGAAGATAACTTTTTTGTCGGATTATCGGCCTTATTCGAAATGTTAACCCACTTGGGTATTTATACAGTTTTTCCTTAAAGCTCTGCTGTTTTGGTCTCTGCAAAGGTAGTTAGCGACGTTTTGGGACTTCAGGTGTATTTCCTAGAATATGTTGTTAAATGTTTACGTATGTTAATTCATTTATAAATGTTTTACTGAGCTAGGTCATCGACGAGTATTTCCTAGTTTAGGCATCGTACCGAGGCTCGTTGGGTGAACGTAGCCGAATTGTTTGTATTAATGAATTGACTAATGTTAGATGAGCATAGTCATATTGTCTTGCGCCAATTGTTTTGAGGCTTGAAAGAATAAACATAGCCTAATCGTCGTGCAAGTTAAAGGAACATAAAGCGTTCGTTCCTTCGTTTTGTTCTGGCTTGGTTCCACGTAACTTTAGCTAAATTGTTGTTTATGAAATCAACTAAAGTATTTGTCTCTAAATTATTCTCCGGTATATGTATTCTTTTCGTTTCATTGCTTTGATTGTATCTTGTTGAATAAGGGTTTTTTTAGACATTGTTTAGTACACTTGCTAATGTTTCTTGTGTTTGTTTCTTTCTTTTCGCAGTATTTTACCACACATCGTCTAGCACAAGAAGTTCATAGTCACGTATACATAAATTAGTTGTCCCCATACTGATATGTACACACACACATACGTATTATTATATGAGACGTTGACATTTTCCGTGAATGTTCTTTGACTATGAATAAATGAACTCTATGCTACTTCTGTGTTTCGTGTGCGTCATTACTTGACCAGGCCCTAAATTAATACAGGCGTTTGACGAGCGAATGGAAATTCTCTTATCTAAATGGCGGCAATTACAGTAAAATACTTAGAGCCTCTCGTCACCCCCCTTTGAATTTAGGACTTATTACAATTTGTGGGATAGAGTTTTCTCTCGCTCGGTTCCTGCAGTGTGTTTTGAATATGACTTGGTAGAGGAATATCGTAAACAAGAATAATCTTTGTCTGTTAGTTGTTGCTCAAACAAGCATTTAGACAACAAGACTTTTATTCTGTTTTAATTGCGACCAACCTAGACCCAGCAACTACTCTTTAACCAGTTTCGCTAAGCCTTACTCAGGTTTCATTAGATAAATAACCAGCTTCTGTGAAGAATATAATTTTCTTCGTTTTGGCCACCTCTTGCAGTACTAAGAACTGAACATTGATCTTATCATGGACAAGGAAGAGATAGAAGAGGGAATAGTCTCCCCCGTGCAACTCGAGTCGAAAGATGAGTTAGAAGATGGTGAAACAGAGACTGAGATACCAGTACAGCCGGAACGCGAACCCAAACCTACTGAGAAAGGCAAAGCATATAACATTGAAATAAAGACAGAACTCTTTCGGTCACAAAGGTCTCTGCTGGTGAAGGCTATTGCTACGGCAGTGAAAGAATTGGGCAAAGACGAACCCAATCTAGAAAAACTAGCAAGGGCAAGAGTGCAGATTTCTCAGATGCGAAATGAACTCGGAGAAATTCAAGAGAAGCTAGTTAAGCTAGGCGGTGGTGAAGTGACGTTAGAAGACTGGGAGAATGCTCAGATGCAAGCCCAAGAGGTTATATCTAACATAGTGCGTGCCGTGAACGAAGGGACTGTTGAAGTTCTTACAAGAACTAGTTCGCATCATGGTAGCAAAGCGTTTAGCCACCAATCGACCAAGAAAAGAGACGCCAGTGTTTCGTCTAGGGGATTTTCCGTTAGGTCGTCAGCTAATTCTAGCATAATCTCCACAGCTTCCCTCAAACTTGAGGTTAGGATGAAGGCCGCTTCTCTCAGTGCTAGACGCGCAGGCCTAGCTTTAGAAAGCGAACACGTGAGACTGATAGATGAGCTAGACGAACAGGAGAGTGCCAGAGTGGCTGAGGAACAGGCTACAGAGTGGAAAAGAATTGCAGATCAAGAGGCTACTAGGGTTGAGGAAGAGGCTATAAGGGTCGAACAAGAAGCTGCTAGAAAAAGACTAGAAGCTGCTAGAAAGAGAGAAGAGGCCGATCAAGAGGCTATTAGGATCGAACAAGAGGCTGCTAGAAAAAGACTAGAAGCTGCTAGAAAGAGAGAAGAGGCCGATCAAGAGGCTACCAGAAAGATAGCAGAAGCTAGAGCTAAAATGCAGTTCGAGAAAAGGAAGAGAGAAAGCATTAGACAGCTAGAGTTGCTGAGAACAGACATTGAAATAAAGACTAATTCAGCCATGCTAAGCGTGCTAGAACAAGCTGATGCTCACCCTCAGAATCCTCCCTTTCTCCCCCCGGTAAATCTGCTAAACACTCACTTTCACCCTCAGTCTCCCACATCGACTACACTAGCTGCCCCACAGGCAACTCCCTCCCTGATAGTCACAAACACTAGCATGTTAGGAGGAAGAGGAGATGCTGCCGTGGAACATCAGCCCGGACAGGACCAGCCCTCCATGGGCCACCCTGCTGCCATCACCACGGTGACTTCGAAGGCTACCGTAGACAGAGCTGCCGACGCCATCATTTCAGCTTCCGCTCTCAGGGAGGGCGGAGACGCCGTTCCCGCTTTCACGACTTCTGCTACCGTCGGGGTCGTGAATGATGACTCCGCCGGAAGCCACGCCCTCTTCATCCCCCCCGCTACCGCTCGCCTGGAGAGCCACGGGAGGGGAGTGGGCACTACTGCGACCGTTGACGCTTCCTTGGATTGCGTCAGGTACATGGCCCGCACCTCTACAACGACCACCACCACGACCGTGTACTCTTTCGCGTCCTCTCCTAGGGTGTCGTCTCGTTATTACCAGACATCGATACCCTGGCAGCACCCCGGTGTCTTCCCGAGTGCATCGTATGAGGGTCACCGCCTCTCTGCGCATCTCGACACAGCTGCTGCTCGCAACTTCGACACCCTGCACGCTGACCGTCACCACAGGCCTCCGGAGATTCCAGAGCAGCAGGAGAGGCTTGCTTATCTGTCCGCACCAGCGGACCCCATGCCTTCCACCTACCAACCCCTCCCTCTCCGCTCTGTACACTTTGCAGAGAGACATTTGCGCCCAGAGGCAAAGATCTTCGTGCCGAGCCCTAATGGTTCTACGTTCTCTCCCACCTCGTGTCACCTCCCCAGAGTAGGTGTTCCAGAGAACGGTCCCACGAACGTTGATTGCATTGCGGCACCCAGAGGTACTTACCCGTCGTCTTATGCCGAACCCAGATCTGTTCCAGCTCCGCTCCAGATGCAGTACTCCTCCACAGACTCACTTGCCCAAACGCTTTCGGACGCTCTCCTGCTGAATAGACTTCCCATGCAAGAACCGTCTATCTTCCACGGCGACCCGCTTCTCTATCCAACCTGGAAGATTGCTTTTTCCTTTCTAATTCAACGACAGAGGATCGCATCGAGCGAGAAGCTCCTGTATCTCCAGCGCTACCTGGGAGGAACAGCGAAGGACGCCGTGGCTGGATTCTTCCTGCTGAGCGAACCCGAGGCCTACGACAAGGCAATGTCAGTTTTGGAAAGGAGGTACGGCAACAGTTACGTGGTCTCACAAGCTTTTAGGACAAAGTTGGACGAGTGGGCCATTGTTAAAAGCCGAGATTACTTGGGACTTAGACGGCTTGCGGATTTTCTTCAGCAATGTGCCGTTGCAGCCAAGGAGGTAGGAGGATTAGGGATCTTAGACGACGCCCAATACCTCAAACGTATTATCGGCAAACTCCCCGACTGGATGATACACCGCTGGTGCCGAAACGTGTCCCGGACGAAGATCGAACACGAAAGGTACCCCAATTTCGCTGAACTTGTAAACTTTGTGACACAAGAAGCCGACATTAGTAACGACCCCGTATTCGGCTCCGGAGCTTTCCCTCCTACGTCTACAAGGGTCACATCGCCCAACACACCCAGCGCGCCGGCCAAGAAGAATGTCCTGTCTACCCGGTCGGAGACTTCCACCTTCTGCGAATTCTGTACCCAAACAAGCCATAACCTGGGTCAGTGTGAAGTTTTCGCCAAGAAGCCCGTTGCTGAGAAAAGGACTTTCATTTTGAAATCAAACCTCTGCTTTGGCTGCTTGATAAGTAAGGAGCACAAATCACGTCAGTGTGACAACAGAGAGGTGTGCGGGATTTGTAACAAAAAACATCCCACATGCCTACACGAGAAGAACTTTGTGTACATGAAACGAGATGGTGGGGAAAGTGGCCGAAGACCCGACAAGCGAGGGAATGACAGCAGAGGAGGAGGTAACCAGAACATGGCCACAACTATCGCTACGAACGATTGAATTGATTGATTGAAAGCTGAATGCTGCATGTATTTTTTGGTTGTTGTACCAATAACGCCTCCTGGTGTGATTGTAGAAATGTTAATGTTATTGATTTCAAGTGTTTTAATTATCTGGACATAATTAAGGCCGGGTGTGTGCATGCCTATGAGTCATGCGTGATCGATATATAATTAGATAAGTTTTGAAATTAATTATGGGCTATTGATCTAGAGAGAGTCTGTTATTTGTGATATCATGTACTTTCTTAGTGTGTAAAGTGTCCTCCGTTTATCTGTACTACTTTTCCTCCCAACTGCATGTTGCTTCTTCTTTCTATCGTTTTCTTTGGTTTGGTTTTATTGATTTTGACTGACAAGACGTATCATCACTTCATTGGCCAACCTGACGCATCTTTTTGGTTTTATGACTGGACTGTATTTATATCCTTTCATTTGTTTTTTTTTTGGTGCCTGTCTTTCTTACCCCTCTAACTGTGTTTCTTGTGATTCTTCTCTTTGTGATTGTCGTGTTTCTTCCCCCTCTCTCTCACCCTCTCTCTCACCCTCTCTCCGGATCTATTGCTCTCTCAAGTCAGTGGCAAAAGCGTGCAGAGTTTTGATATGAGTTTGAATATTATTGATGAACTGTGTTTCGTTTGTAAATATTGTTTGCGTATTTTTTCTCATGAGATCGAGATTATGACGCAAGACTGGTTTGGTAGTAACGCATATATAAGTTTGTGTCAACTCTTTTCTGGTTAGTTAGATTGCTGGGTTTGAGAGAAGGTTGCGTCGTTTTTAGTTTATATGATATAAAAATTGTGCTCACCTGTTTATAAAGATAGAGTTTAAATGTGATGTTCACGATTTGTAGAGTCTTGTGAAAAGCTTTTATTTTACCTGCCTTTGGTACCAGACGTTGTTGTCGCCTTTTGGATCTGTGTGGTTTCCAAACGTCTTACAGCGGTCATAAGGTACTTATAGTTATTTTGCGTTTTGCATATGTTTTGTTGCTTTGTGCAAATTATTATGACCTTTATGATTTTCTCGTTTTAGTGACTGATTTGATGCCTTTTCGGCAAATTGATTCGATTCTGATATTCTCTAAGCTTTTGATTTTCTAATGCTTAATAGAATTCGTTTTGATTTAGAACTTGGTCTTTTGTCAGAAGAATTATTGAGGTGAACACTTTGTTCAGGATCTGTAAATAAGGACAAGTCAAGTTTATTTGTTTTTAGCTTGTGGTCAGTCATAATGCGCTGATTATGCTGAACGTCTTGGCTTGATTAGAGCTAATTGTCATCACAATTTGTCGGACTAAGTTTTGACGAATAAGATAACTGTTTTGGTCTTTAATGAAGATAACTTTTTTGTCGGATTATCGGCCTTATTCGAAATGTTAACCCACTTGGGTATTTATACAGTTTTTCCTTAAAGCTCTGCTGTTTTGGTCTCTGCAAAGGTAGTTAGCGACGTTTTGGGACTTCAGGTGTATTTCCTAGAATATGTTGTTAAATGTTTACGTATGTTAATTCATTTATAAATGTTTTACTGAGCTAGGTCATCGACGAGTATTTCCTAGTTTAGGCATCGTACCGAGGCTCGTTGGGTGAACGTAGCCGAATTGTTTGTATTAATGAATTGACTAATGTTAGATGAGCATAGTCATATTGTCTTGCGCCAATTGTTTTGAGGCTTGAAAGAATAAACATAGCCTAATCGTCGTGCAAGTTAAAGGAACATAAAGCGTTCGTTCCTTCGTTTTGTTCTGGCTTGGTTCCACGTAACTTTAGCTAAATTGTTGTTTATGAAATCAACTAAAGTATTTGTCTCTAAATTATTCTCCGGTATATGTATTCTTTTCGTTTCATTGCTTTGATTGTATCTTGTTGAATAAGGGTTTTTTTTTTTAGACATTGTTTAGTACACTTGCTAATGTTTCTTGTGTTTGTTTCTTTCTTTTCGCAGTATTTTACCACACATCGTCTAGCACAAGAAGTTCATAGTCACGTATACATAAATTAGTTGTCCCCATACTGATATGTACACACACACATTCGTATTATTATATGAGACGTTGACATTTTCCGTGAATGTTCTTTGACTATGAATAAATGAACTCTATGCTACTTCTGTGTTTCGTGTGCGTCATTACTTGACCAGGCCCTAAATTAATACAGGCGTTTGACGAGCGAATGGAAATTCTCTTATCTAAATGGCGGCAATTACAACAGGGGTGGAGTGATGAGAGAGGTGGACGCGGTTCTGTGCCTTCGATTCATGCCTAAAGTCAAGACCCAAAAATGCTACTGCCAAGTAACACGAACAGATACCATAAATATCGAAACGATCTGTAAAAAGTGTAAAACCTGGGGTTCCCGTAACCATTCGAGTTGTTGGGGAGAGAGGCGTTTCAAACCTCTCTTTTCTCTGGGTTATCCTAATGAGGGCGGTGCCCATCTCCTTTCCCTGTCTTTGCTTTACCTTTCCCGGTTCTCAGCAAAGTTAGGAATACGGAAAAAAAAATACGACACAGACACCAGAAAGCACTTTAAGTAATCTAATTCACACTTTTAAAAAAAATCTCCTTGAACACTTATAAACTTTAAAGTGCTACACTTAATTTTTCTTACTCGGTCTAATGTTCTTAATTCGCCTGCGTTCTCGTCCTTTGGTGTTATTGTCAAACAAACTCTAATATCTCATCTGCTGCATGGCGACAGAAGGACGAATATTCCGTTAAGATATTCCTACGTCATGTCATCTAGTTATGCTCTTCCTCCAAACCTGTGATAATTTGTATCATGGACAGATTGTGGCGCAAAATGACTTAGAAAAATAAAACCAACAATCTCTACAGAAACATACAGGGACAAACATAATTATGTAAGCAGTTTGTACATCGGGTTTCTTTTTATAGAATTCAACAGTCAAAACACAATACAACATCATTATAGAATACCATAGTAGAAGAATGAACATTAAGGTTTAACGTCTACACCCACCATTGGCGATATGGCAGACGGGGATAACCATCCCATGGAATTAGGGGTAGGGACCTAAAGCAATCAGAGCAATCATACTGTTAAAATGGACAGTTATGTGTGTTATGTTTATCAGTTTATAGTCCCCTCTCTTCCCGTAAGGATTTTCAGAGAGGAGACTCTAAAATGGACAGTAAAAAATAGCCACTTTTTATTTCGCCCACCACGGGATTCGAACCTGCGCCAAACGAACGCTCTACCACTTGAGCTACGGCTGTTAGACCGCACTAGTAGAATAAATACACGATATTATAAGAGCTATTAAATACATAAAATAGATAAGTATAGGACCATAATCTAAATTATCAATTAAATCAAGAGTCCTATATTTTCACAAAGAACTGACATGGCTAGCAATTCACCTAAAATCCTGGTTGAAAAAAATCCACAGAATTATGTACAAGCAATGCTAACAGAAAATAAGAGTTGATCCTAGTGCGAACCTCCTCAAACATTAGTCAGAAATTAGGGGCATGCATTGTCTATGTCGAAAACACAACGACATACCGTGAGAGTTGTAACATACTGACATGCCGCTTCAGATGGATAACCAGCGATAGTCCCTGTTTGTACTGGTAACATTAAAACTGCGGAATTGAATTACTAATTGATGTCAAAACCGAGTTTGCGGAGTTAGGGGGCGAGATGGATTTTAGTAATAATATTAAGTGTATTTATACAGCGCTTTTGTTTTTCGTAAATATATGGTGAAGAAACGGAAACTCCGATGGTACAGTATGGCCACGTCACTTGATCATCAGGCCTTGCAAAGACCATCCTGCAAGGCACAGTGCAAGGAGGTAGAAGAAGAGGGAGACCGAAAAAGAGGTGGGGGGGACAACATTCGAGAATGGACTGGTTTGACACTGAGCGAAGCTATCAGGGTTGCTGAGGACAGAGAAAGATGGAGTATGCTGGTTAAACGATCATCTGTGGTGCACCTACGACCTTCTGGTTACGGGACAGGATAGGATAGGAAATATATTAGTTCAAAGCGCAAAAGCCATGTCCTTTGCTATGTCGGAAGAAAAAGAACAAAGTGCATGAGAACTCTATTTTGCCTGTGACGTAAAACAATACGTGTGAAATAACAAGAACAGTACCACAAGAAGGCGTGATTGTAAAACACGTACGGTGGCTTTATTGGCCGTATAGTGGGTGTCCTAGGTGCAAAAGAATCCCAAATGATAGAGAAGAGAGCAAGAAAGAGCGGGGAAGAAAATGGACGGAGAAAGGCAGAGAAGAGAGAGAGAGAGAGAGAGAGAGAGAGAGAGAGAGAGAGAGAGAGAGAGAGAGAGAGAGAGAGAGAGAGTTTGAAAGAGAGAGAGAGAGAGAGAGAGAGAGAGGGGTGGATGTGGAATCGGAGAGAGATGAGGAGGAGGACGGTAGGGGGTAAATAGGTGGGTGTGGGGAAGAGTGGAGAGGGAAGGGGAGGGGGAAAGAAGGAGAAATGTTGGAGGCTTCACACAATGGATGTATAACTGTTACAGGCGGGACCAATATCACCCTTCCGAGAAACAGGTCTCGGTGACCTTAAAACGGTTGGCAACGAGTCTCGGCAGGTTTTGCTGTCAGCGGAAATTTAGGGATTGGGGGTGGGGGTGGGGGTGGAGGGGTAGTCTGGGTTCGGATGTGATTACGACACAGCCACTTCCGTCTTCAGACTGCAACCAGGACTAAAGACCACACAGCGTCCTGAGCACTGAAGCTGAGACTCTCTGTTACACTCCGTTTGATGTTGGTGTTTTTCTATCAGTATTTGATTCAGCCCCAATGCTGAAGTACTGATGAGTGTAGCTCAGATTCGTTTATCCACGCAGCCTGCTCACTCAGCAACAAGTCAAAGTCTTCGTATGAAGTTTTCCACTTTTATTCAGCACACATCAACAACTGCATACAATCACTTTTTCATCTCAACTTTTACTTTCCAACTCACTATCAACAACAACTTTTGTTTGTATGTAGATTATAGTCACACGACACTTTCGCATATAGGTGACTACTGGACCGATTTATACTGACACCAGCGGGCCAGTTGTTGGTAAAGGGGAAAATAATATGATCACACGTTGACCAATCCGGGATTCGAACCAGCGACCTTTCGGTTACTAGCAAGACGCTCTTACCAACTGAGCTACCTGGCCCCAACAACTTTTGAAACAGTGCAGTGCGGCACTTATATAGTCTCTTCATACTCCCGAACAATTTAGAACACGGTAGAAATGGCGCACTACCACCAATCAAACTAAAGATCGTCATCACTGACTTACGTCATACATCTTTATACACATTCCAGGAACGTTCTCAAACCTCTACAATCACCGGGAAGTTTCCATCGACAGTGAACACGCAGATCTAGAGAATTCTCCAATAATATCGACTAACGAAAATTATCAACGTTATACAAAGCTTCTTCTAACAACAATGCAAACTCAAATCAAAGGTAAATACACTCTACTATTGAATACTTTGCAAAGCGAAACGATTAGATCTATCGTGCACGCTTCAGACATACTATCCTTCGCGTTTCAACGTAACACTCTCCAAGTACTAGTGGAGAGCTGAACGTAAGCCTCGGCAAGTCTCAGGTACGCGGTGTGCGTACCGAATAGGCAGGCTGTCTTTTGCAGGCTCACCGACTGTTTCTCAAATAAGAATTACAAGTTCTTAGAACGCAGTTCTTGAGTCCCAGTTCTCTCCTACTGTACTAAGACCAAATACTTTAATTATTAAATAAGAAATATGCATCTTTCCAACAGAAATATCATGTGGCTACTGACTTTATTCCATACAATGGTTGTGTCCAAGTTGTGAAGAAATATATACAAATGTTTTATTTAGATTTATTTTTAAATGTAGGCTACTGTTAATATTGATAACGACCATTAATGTACGAGTGAAGTAAATACCTCTGGTCCTGATTTGGCTCGGAAGAGTCCGCTGGACCTAAGCAATAATCATGTAATGTAAAGTAAATACCTTAGATTAGAATAATTAACACAGTACTAAAAGGTGCAACAGTGTTTTATAATATATTAGAGTCTGATAACACAAAATCCAAACTGATGGGAGAGTAGACTTACAATACATGTGAATCGGAAATATATTTTTAAGAGAGTTGTTTGAATTAAAGACATAAAACTACGATGGTTCCAAACACGAAGTTTGCACAGAATCTTAGGCACTAATGTTATTCTACAAAGTATGGGTCTGAAAGATAGTTTTCTCTGTAATTTTCATAAAGCTGGAATAAACAATTTTTAGCACATTTTCTGGAAATAGATGTTGTGCAAAATTTGTGGCTGCTCTTTAAGGAAAACTGTTCAAGGAAGTGTGAATCTTTAAAACAAGTTGTATTGACGGAGCATCATGACTGTGCTTTTTGGACGTGACGCTTATTTTGTTCTTGACTACCCTTTTGAATTAATAATTATTATTATTACTAGCCAAACAATTTATGTAATATGTAAGGTCGAAAACACTTTTCCAATATTAGATCAGCTCCTTGGGTTTTTGAAACAGAGGTATGTGATGTAGAACAATACAGTTCGCGTGTAAACATGTTTTCAAATGTTCTTGCGCAATAATGGGTTATGTATAAACCCTAACTAGTAGTAGTAGTAGTAGGGACAGATGTAGGCCGTGGAGCCTTTCTGAACGTCCCATCTTTTATATTTATTTACAATGGTCTGCCTTGCATGCAATTTGCCTTTATATTAGTCATAGCTGTGAAATAAGTCTATAAATTTTGGAATTGCATCCAACTGGTTTTTGAACTGATTAGTAGTTTTAGCACTCTTTAAAGACATTGGAAGGTCGTTCCAATGTCTTACAATTCTATATGAAAAAGAGAATTTCCTAATATTAGTGTTACAGTGTCTAACAAAGATTTTGCCTTCAGATAAGCGTGTCGTATTACTATGAGGATTAGCAAAAAAGTCATTCCATTCTAAGTCATCAATGTTATTATAAATTTTGAATACTTGTATTAGGTCACCTCGTAATCTCCTACCAGACAGTGAATGTAAACCAAGGAAAAAAAGTCGCTCTTTATAGGACATTTTTCTACATTCTATAAGTAACTTTGTTGCCCTTCTTTGAACTTTCTCTATAGCAATAGACTGCCGTTTAAGTTTAGGATACCATACAGAATTTGCATATTCCAGATGGGGCCTCACCAAAGCCTTATACAACATACAAAATGATTCTTTATTGATAAATTTGAAAGTTCTTTTCATTAGTCCAATCATTTTATTTGCTTTGTTTATGCTGTTCTGAATATGAGTGTCAAAATTTAAGGACATATTAAAAGTTACTCCAAGGTCTTTTTCTTCTTCACATGATTGTAACAGTTTGTCTAAACCACTAACACCCATCTTATACTCATGCCCAGGATTTCTTCGACCTACATGCAAAACCTTACATTTTTCAACATTAAAAAATAAATTCCACATCTCAGTCCATTTTTGTAGTTTATCTAAATCCTGTTGTAAAAGTTTATAATTATTCACTGTATTGTATATCTTTGTATCATCAGCAAATAATTTACAAGGGCTAGCAATACCATCTGGTAGGTCATTAATAAAAATAGTGAATAAAACGGGTCCAAGAACACTGCCCTGAGGAATTCCTCTAACAACCTCCAATTTATCAGACAGTGCATCTCCCACTTTAACCGTTTGAATTCTATCTGAAAGAAATTCCCTAATCCAAGACACAACATATCCATTAATACCATAAGCTTCTAATTTTCTTAAAAGGCGTTCATGGGGTACAGTATCGAATGCTTTACGGAAGTCTAAATAAATAATGTCCACAGGGTTCCTGCTGTCCATGTATGATGTAATATCCTCCATAACTTGAAGTAGCTGTGTAACGCATGATCTTTTTTTTCTAAAACCATGCTGACATTTCGCATACAAGTTATTATCAGTAAAGAAATTAACTAATTCGTCTCTAATTAGTGACTCTAAAACTTTACAAGATATACATGTAAGACTAACAGGACGATAGTTCCCTGGGTCAGAGCGTGTACCTTTTTTAAATATGGCAGTAACTTCAGCGGTCTTCCAATCCTTCGGTAACTGACCAGTCTCTAGTGATAAATTAAACAAATTACAAAGTGGTACAGCCAATTCATTGCATAATTCTTTTAAAACTCTTGAAGGAATTTGGTCAGGTCCCTGAGCCTTTGTTGGATCTAGGTTACTTAATTTTGTTTTAACTGCCGCAGGAGTAAATTTAATGTCAGCTAATGAAATACCATTTGATTTGCTACATTTCTCAAGATTTGGAATATTTGTCATATCCTCTTCTACATATACACTTGCGAAAAAATTATTCAATGTTTCCTCTTTGTCTGAATCTGATACCGCAAAACTACCATCACCTTTTTTAAGCGCATTTACACCAACACTACTTCTCGTCTGTTCCTGAACGTACTTCCAAAATTGTTTAGGTTTGCTTTTACAATCATGTGCAATTTTCATCTCAAATTCTCTTTTTGCATTTTTAATTATTCTGTTGCACTGATTTCTTACTACTATATATCTATTATAATCTAAACCAAGTTTGCTCTGTAAGAATCTCTTATACAGTTTATGTTTTTTCTTTATCTTTCGAAGAACCTTACTATTCATCCAGGATGGTTTTATTTTTTTCTGACTAGCACATTTTATTTTTGGAATGTGTCTATCCATCCCCGACAATATTACATTCTTGATTTTATTCCACATACCCTCCACATTATCCTCCAGAAGTGTTAAACCTGACTCAGCAACATATTTTTTTAAATTTATATAGCTTCCTTTACTCAAATTAAATTTGTACTTATTAATTGGCAATTCTTTACACTTTGGGATGTATAGTTCAAATATCAACACATCATGATCACTCTTACCAAATGGAGCTCTATGTATTACATCTGATATTAAAAGATCATCATTTACCAATATAAGATCATCTAGTGTTGATTTTTGTCCTTCTCTATGCCTAGTAGGGTTGTTGACTTTCTGTATAAGATATGCATCCCTGATACATTCAATAAATGTATTATTTTTATCTCCACACCATTCACCATCCCATCTTACATTTGGAAAGTTAAAATCACCAGTAATACAGACTTTGTCGAACTTCTGTATATCTTGATTCTTAAGTAATTCAAATAAAAGTTCGTCATTATCGACTGATGAGTTGGGGCTTCTATATACACAACCTATGAGTACCCTTTCTCCCTTTCCGCCAATAAATGTTCCCCAAACACACTCCTCAAACTTTGTATTTCCCAGCAAACAGTATTCTTTAGCATTAAGTTTTTTATGAAAATATAGTGCAACACCTCTTTTAGGGTCTTTATTCATGAACAAGTCATAGTTTGGAACCTCATATTCCAAGTCCAAGGGAACATAAAACTGATTTTTAGCCTTAAATTCTGTAATCCCGATAATATCAGGTTTTAGTTCATCAATCAGAAGAAGTAATTAACTTTTTTTATTCAATAGTGAATCCACATTACTGTACAAAAAATGTGTAGAATGATTAAAACTATTTACATGCACCTCAGTATCGGCTCTAATTCAATTCCCCTGCGTCTGTGGAGCTGCAGCTCCTTGACGCTGGTCAGGTCTAACTTGCCGCTTGACAATTTCAAACTTTCTGTAGTCAATGCGAAGATCAGTCTCCCCTTCTTCTATCCTCATGCTCATTTCAGCTCTAAGTTGTTTGATTTTTTCTCTCTCCTTTGGTGTATTATCAGTATTTACAAAAATACGTTCCATGGGAGGTTTGTTTTTATTTAGCTGGAAAATGCCCTTCAAGATTTTGATTTTTATCTCTTCACTTCCCACCTCCATTCTCAGCATCCTTGGTTTTACATTTTGCCCTATTCTCAATGGTCCCAACCTCACTGGGTTTTTTGCCTCTTCAGCCTTCACTTCTGGAATTTGGCTAATCAGTGCTCTTACTCTGTCTCTGTCTTCCATCTTTCTTTCCTCTGAAGTTTCCTTTGTGCTCTCAGCAAGATTTACAACAATTATGTTCAGCTTCCTTTTTTCCTTCTCTTCTGTCTCACGTAAGTAGTTTTCCACCTTCTTTTCAATAATTTGTTCTATGTGTTCCTCCTGGTCATGCCTCATTTCTAATTGTTCAAGTCTCGTGGTCATTGTTTGCAGCAGTTGAAAAATACCATCAAGTTTAGCCTCTATTTGTGATTTCACTATCACCTCCTTCTCTCCACACCCATCACAAGTCCACTGAATAGAGCTAGCACCCCTACAACAGTTGAACTGTGCATTAGTCAACCCACTGCAAGATTTATGACAAAATTCCTTACAGAGGAAACATTGTAATAATAATAATAATAATAATTGTTTATTTATATACCACAGCATTACATATAATAAAACACGCACTCGCTGTGGTTGACAACTTCACAAATTACAAATTGTTAGCAAATAATAGATTAACATACATATCAAACATATACATTTTTTAAACAGGTTAAATACTAATATAGCTATAAAATCTCATTATAAAAAAAATATATATATATATAAAATAGCATAATATACAGAACAATGGGACAAACAACAGCTCACAAAAATCATATCAATTAAAATCAGCATAGGATCAACATACAAAATAATACATCGAACAGCTACTCCGTCGCCAGCGCCAACAATCAACCGTCCAGAAGCCACATTAGTTATCACAGCACACACAAAGACACCCACCCACTCCCACACACACACACACACACACAGCACGCACACACAGACCTACTACCGTCTGACAAGTCATATCTCAGCTGACGCAAGGGAAATCTACATAATTATTTATAGTATTGTTTAAACAGGTGTGTTTTTAATGCACGTTTAAAGGCAGGTAGACTGGGTGCATGTCTAAGAGCATATGGGAGTGAATTCCATTGTGTTGCAGCCGCGAAAGAAAAAGTGCGTTCTCCATAGGTTTTTGTGCATGTGGGAAGGATGTTGAGAAGGCGTTTATCTGAAGAGGATCGGAGTTGCCGGGATGGTGTGTAAACAGAAAGAAGTTCAGAGATGTAGGCAGGAGAGCAGCCAGAGAAGTAGTTATAGCAGAGAGTCGAGAGCTTGTGTTGAATGCGTGCTTTGACAGGAAGCCAGTGAAGAGATTTTAAGAGAGGCGTGGTGTGTTCATGTTTGCGGGATTTGAAGACAAGACGAGCAGCAGAGTTTTGGATCTTTTGAAGTTTTTCGATGAGATAGAGGGGAGCATTAGCAAGAAGAGCATTACAATAATCAAGTTTAGACAGAACAAAGGCACAGACGAGAGTGATAGTGGTTTGAACTGAAAGATTCTGGCGAATGCAACTGATTTTGTGGAGTTCAAAGAAAGCAGACTTGCAGACTGTAGAGACGTGCTTGTCGAGAGACATATCAGATGAGAGAGTGAATCCAAGGTTGCGAGCATGACAGGAAAAAGCAATGGCAGAGTTCCCGACTTGTATGGTAGATGGAAGGGAAACAGACGGAGTTGTTTTCTTTTTAAATAAAAGTACTTCTGTTTTGTCATCGTTTAATTTTAGCTTGTTGTTATTCATCCAATTCTTTATGTCAAGAATGCATGCCTGCATGCCCTGGACGGCAGCGTGTGTCTGCGTAGGTTTGCAAGAAGTGTAAAGTTGGGTATCATCAGCAAAGGACTGACTGGAGATGGAGCGAGTTTGAGCGAGAGTGGGGAGAGGTTGAGTATACAGAATGAACAAGACGGGTCCTAGAACGGAGCCTTGAGGAACACCAAAGGCAAGAGGAACAGACGAGGAAGGGCGATCATTGATGAGGACAGTTTGAGATCTGTTTAAAAGGTAAGATTTAAACCAAGAGAGAGCAGAGCCTGAGATGCCAAATGAGGAAGATAGTCTTTTGAGCAGAAGAGAGTGATCAATAGTGTCAAAAGCTGCCGATAAATCGAGGAGAGAGAGGAAAGACACATCGCCAGAATCCAGAGCAAGCAGAATGTCATTGACAACCTTAATAAGTGCAGTTTCAGTGCTGTGGTGCGGGCGGTAGGCTGACTGAGTGTGGGGGAGGAGGTCGTGGTTCTGAAGGTAGGAAAACAACTGTTTGAGGACAATTTTCTCAAGAATCTTTGATAAAAATGGGAGGTTGGAGACGGGCCTGTAGTTCTTTAGCACATTCTGGTCAAGGGAGTTCTTTTTTAAAAGGGGCTTTACTACAGCCGACTTGAAGGATGAGGGTACAAGGCCATGCACTAAACTGTCATTAATAATTTGGGTGAGGGAGGGAAGGACAAGATCAAGACATTCAATTAGCAAAGGGGTGGGGATGGGGTCAAGAGAGCAAGTGGTAGGTTTAGACTTTAAAACAATGGATTCAACCATTTCCTCCGTCACTGGCTGAAAAAACGGAAGAGAAAAGGGGCACTCACTGACTGAGGAGTCACTTAGCGGCAACGGAGACAGCTGATCCAGCTCCGCTCGAATTGCAGCAACTTTATCCACAAAGTAAGCACCAAATATTTCTGGCAGCTGAGAGGAGGGGTACACATTGGGAAGGGGAGAGGTCTTGACTCGGCCACTTAAGC
>CM072514.1:30437238-30457238 GCA_036898135.1 Oncomelania hupensis
ATCGCCAGTATTAGAGAGAGCGACGAGCGGACGTCGCGTCTACTTCAGCACAGGAGCGTATACATCAACACCAGCGTGGTGCAGCGTCGCATACGACGAGGACAGCGGGGCCTGCGTCAGCGAAGGCGACTAGTGACAAGCATCAGCGCTACTGCAGAAAGCGTGCTGTTCTAGAACAGTCTAGAAAGGTACAGCACAGTCAAGAACTTTCAAGAAAGAACTCTACAGTCAAGAACTTTCTAGAAGAAGAACCTTCCAGAAAAGAACTTTCCAGAAGCATCAAGATGGCTGACTTCTGGCAAAAAGGGGTTGAACTGAATCTAAAAGGCAAGCAGCTGACGGAGTACGTCAAGTCTCAGGAGAGAATACGAGAAAGAGAATTGGAAGAGAAGCGTCTAGAAAAAAAAAAAGAACTAGAACAGAAGCGTCTAGAAGTAGAAGAGCAGCGTCGCCGTGAAGAACGAGAATTAGAAGAGCAGCGTCGCCGTGAAGAAAGAGAATTAGAACAGAAGCGTCTAGAAATTGAACAGCAACGTCAAGAGAGAGAAGAGCAGCGTCGCCGTGAAGAAAGAGAGTTCGAGCTGAAGCGTCTTGAAGGTGAGCGTCAGTACCAGTTAGAGTTGGCGCGTATCCAAAACAATCAGCATGCGCCACAAGTCACCAACGACCATACGGCTCCTAAATTGCCAGCTTTCGTCGACGGGAAGGACCAGATCGACAGCTATCTGGCAAGATTCGAAAGGTTCGCCGAAAGCTCTAACTGGCAACCTCAAGACTGGGCAATTCGACTGAGTGCACTTCTGACGGGGCAAGCTCTCGAAGTTTACACCAGACTGTCGAACGATGACGCCAAAAACTACGACGTCTTGAAAGAGGCCCTGTTGCAGTGCTACAACTTTACAGAGAAGGGCTACCGTAAACGCTTCCGTGAATGCCGGCCTAAGTCAGACGAGACGCCAAAGCAGTTTGTGGAGCGCCTGTCGTCATATCTACACAAGTGGGCGGAGTTATCAGGCGAAACGAAGTCTTACGACAGTCTCCATGACCTGATCGTGAAGGAACAATTTCTCAATGCCTGTCACAAGGACCTAGCGACCCACTTAGAAGAACAAAAGCTGCAGACGCTTAAAGATGTGACTGAGGCTGCTGAAAGATATCTCATCGCTCATGGGAAAACCCTGGGGCCACCCAGCGCGACGAAACATTTTCAGAAGACTGCAAACCATGGGAACCAGATCCAAGGGAGCCAGACGAGCCAGAGACAGAGGGACTCCACGCCTCCTCCCAGGGAAGGGCATTCAAGAGGCTGTTTCACCTGCAACGCTACAGACCACAGGGCGGCTAATTGTCCTCAAAACAAAAGTAGCGGACAGCGGAGCAGTACGGACAATTCAGCGGCGGGCAACCGGCAGAGGCGGTTCTCCAATCAACGGCAAACCAGTAGATCTGACCATCAAGTGTGCGGCGGGAGCGTCATTCTTCCGAGTGAGACCGAGCGCACAGCTACCCCTGCGGACGTGCAAGAGTGCATGACTGATGGCCAACTCCTCCTTGCCAACGGGAAATCCATCCCCGTCGTCGCCAGCGCAGCTGTGACCGTACAGAACATGCCTGTTTCAAAGGGACGCGTCGGAAATCATGAAGTGACTGTCTTAAGAGACTCTGGCTGCAGTGGGGTCATCGTCAAAGAAGACCTAATCGCTAAAGAACAGTTCACTGGCGATTCAAAATGGACACTTATGGCCGACAGCAAATGTGTGAGAGCGCCAGTTGCGAAGATTCAAGTCAGCACTCCTTTCTACATAGGCAAAGTCGAAGCGGTTTGCCTGAAGAAGCCGCTGTATGATTTGATGATCGGGAATATCGACGGCGCGAGACGACCCGACGACCCCGATCCAGAGTGGAGTCCTGCCTCAACCCAACGTGTCGAAGTTGTAGAGGAGGATCCATTGCCGTTTCCCGATGGAGACCTTACAGAGCTGCTACGGGACAATGTGGTTACTCCGGCTCAGCCCTGCCGACCAGAGATCGTCGGTGCTGTTACTACCAGGGCCCAGGCCAAGAGAGACAAGACGTCTACGCCACTGAAGGTCGCCGACAACTCCAAAGCTGCCATCGTGGACAGAGATAAGCTGATCCAGCTCCAGGAAGCTGATAGCACTTTAAACAAGTATAGGAACCGCCAAGACCACGTGACCAAGGGCAGTGGCACGGTCTATTTTGAGGTGAAGGCCAAGATCCTGTACCGAATCTTCCAGCACCCGAGTCAACGGAGGGAAACCACTACGTCAAGTCTTGGTACCGTTACCCCTAAGGCGCCAGGTGATGGAAGTAGCGCATGACTCAATCATGGGAGGTCACCTAGGCATCAAGAAGACGTCAGACAGAATCCAGGCGGTGTTCTACTGGCCAGGACTTCATGCGGACGTCAGCCGTTTCTGCCGATCATGTGACATTTGCCAGAAGACCATACCTCGAGGAAGGGTCCCGAAAGTGCCTATGCAGAGGATGCCTCTGATCGACCGACCTTTCAAGAGGGTGGCCTTAGACTTAATCGGCGAAATAAGACCTCCGAGTGAAGAAGGTCATCGATGGGTACTGACTTTAGTGGACTATGCGACTCGGTACCCTGAAGCAGTGCCTCTGAAGAAGATTGACACTGAAACTGTTGCAGAGGCGCTAGTGGACATGTTCAGTAGACTTGGAGTGCCTGAAGAGATCCTGACAGACCTCGGGACGCAGTTCGTCTCTGACTGCATGAAGGAGGTCAACAGACTGCTGAGCATCCGGCATTTAACTACGACACCCTACCATCCAATGTGCAACGGGCTTGTCGAAAAGTTCAATGCTACGTTGAAGTCCACCCTGAAGAAACTGTGCAGCGAGCAGCCCAGACAATGGCATCGCTACATCAACGCCCTACTTTTCGCCTACAGAGAAGTACCGCAGGAGTCCACCGGCTTCTCTCCGTTCGAGCTGTTGTACGGAAGAACTATCCGAGGGCCGATGCACATCCTAAAAGAACTGTGGACGAAAGAAGCAGACACCCCAGAGGTGAAGAACAGCTACCAGTACGTGTTTGAGCTACGGGAGAAGCTGGAGCAGACTCTCGAGATAGCCAGAGAAAACCTGAAGAAGTCCCAGGACTGTGGAAAGCACTACTATGACCGTAGGGCTGTGAACAGGAAGTTTAAACCTGGCAACAAAGTGCTGGTGCTGCTACCTACTGATCACAATAAGTTGCTGATGCAGTGGAAAGGCCCGTACGAAGTGGAGACCGTGGTGGGGATCAACGACTACAAGGTGAAGGTCGGCCAGCATTCCAAGATATACCACGCCAACCTCCTTAAGCTGTACGTGGAAAGGCCATCAGAGACTGTGCACGCAGCCACAGCAGCTGTGACCGACAACAGCTTTGACAGCGAGGAACTGTTGGAACTGGGAGACTTCCACAGCAAAGAAGGCATCGATGATGTTAAGCTAGGACCAAGCTTGACGGAAGGTCAAAAGATGGAGCTCAAGGACCTTATGTTTCCCCACAACTTCAGCGATGTCCCTGGCTCTACAACTTTGGTCGAACACGAAGTCCACCTCACTTCGAATATCCCTGTTCGATCCAAGCCCTTCCCGATCCCTTTCAAGGCCCGTGAATCCTTGAAGAAAGACATCGATGAGATGCTGAAGATGGGCATCATCAGGGAGTCCAGTTCCCCCTACGCGTCCCCTGTCGTGGTCGTGAAGAAGAAGGACGGGAGCAACAGAGTATGCATCGACTACAGGAAGGTTAATAAGATCACCGTCTTCGACCCTGAGCCGATGCCTACCGCAGCAGACCTCTTCCGCCAACTATCGGGAAGTAAAATATTCTCAAAGATTGACCTCAGCAAGGGTTATTGGCAAGTCCCCGTGCGTCAACAGGACATACCAAAGACTGCTTTCATAACTCCTGATGGGACGTACGAGTGCCTAAGGATGCCCTTTGGCATGGTCAACAGCGGAGCTACCCTGAAGAGAGGAATGAGGAAGATGCTCAAAGGGATGGACAACGTCGTGTGTTACTGGGACGACCTGCTAGTCCACACCCGCACCTGGAAAGAGCATCTGCAGACCTTGAGGGAGCTGTTTCACCGTCTAACAGAAGCTAACCTGACCGTGAGACCCAGTAAGTGCATTCTGGGGACTGACAACGTCGACTTTATCGGCCATTCGTTGAAAGAAGGACAAAAGGGGCTTCTGCTAGAAAACGTCACCAAAATTCTGAACGCTCCACGTCCCCAAACAAAGAAGCAAGTACGATCTTTCCTGGGGTTGGCTGGATATTACAGGGAGTTCGTACCAAACTACTCCGCCATCACAGCACCCTTGTCGGACCTGGTGCGGAAAGGCTGTCCAAACCAAGTGCAGTGGGGACCGTCTCAGGAGAGGGCATACCAGACTGTGCGCGACCTCCTTTCGAAGGATCCGGTGCTACGACTGCCCGATACTTCCAAGGAATTCGTCTTAAGGACAGACGCAGCGGACGAAGGCATCGGCGCCATACTGATGCAAGAACACGAAGGGAAACTATTTCCGGTCAGTTACGCCAGCAAGAAGCTGTCCAGGGCTGAGAAAAATTACTCGACCATGGAGAAAGAGTGCCTTGCCATCATATGGGGAATCCGGAAGTTCGAACTGTACCTTCAAGGAGTGAAGTTCGTGCTACAGACTGATCACAAGCCGCTAACTTACTTGAACTCTGCCAAGTTTGTGAACAGTCGGATCATGAGATGGGCTATGTACTTGCAGAACTTTAACATGCGAGTAGAATCTATCAAAGGATCGGACAATGTTGGTGCGGACTTCCTCAGCAGAGTGTGTGAGTAAAGAACATTGACTGTGTGGATGAACTGTGAACATTGACAATATCCAGATAGACTTGAAGATGAAAACCATTGACTCTGTGTAGATAAGCTGAGCGCAATTACAGTATTCAGAAAGTCTTAAATTAGTTTCAATTGTGGACTTTGTTTGTGCATTACGTTTCAACGTTGTTGAAAGAAATTGGGTAAATTTCTTCTTGAGTGGGGGGTTATGTTACGTTGAAACGAACGAAAGTGTGTCTAAAGCGCGCACGATAGATCTAATCGTTTCGTTTTGCAAAGTATTCAATAATGGAGTTTATTTACCTTTGATTTGAGTTGGCACTGTTGTTAGGAGAGGCTTTGTATAACGTTGATAATTTGCGTTAGTCGATATTATTTGAGAATCTTCTGGATATGCGTGTTTACTCTTGATAGAATTTTCCCGATGGATATCGAAGGTCGTGAATGTTCCCGGAAGTAGAGAAAATGTGTATTGACGTAAGTCAGTGATGACGATCTTTAGTTCGATTGGTGGCAGTACGTCATTTCTACCGTATTCGAAATCTTTCCGGAAAAGAGAGAGGTTATTTAATCGTGTGCCGAGATTGTTGTTGAGAGAGTAAAGTTGTTGATAGTGATTTGGAAAGTTGCTGTGAAAGTTGTTGAGTTGAATTGAGAATTGTATGCAGTTGTTGGTGTGTGCTGAATAA
Organism: Oncomelania hupensis; assembly: GCA_036898135.1. Taxonomy (NCBI): domain Eukaryota; kingdom Metazoa; phylum Mollusca; class Gastropoda; order Littorinimorpha; family Pomatiopsidae; genus Oncomelania; species Oncomelania hupensis. The sequence continues at coordinate 30,442,790 of CM072514.1, forward strand.
AAGTGGAAAACTTCATACGTCGACTTTGTGAATTGTATGCTGTTTGGACGGGCTGTGTGAATAAACGAATCTGAGTTACACAACTATCAGGAATTCAAGCATCGGGGCTGAATCAGATACTGATAGAAAACACCATCATCAAACTGAGTGTAACAACTAGCAAGACGCTCTTACCAACTGAGCTACCCGGCCCCGCTGGAATCGACCATCACCATACCCCCTTATATATACCCGTATCCCCGTTATGCCTACCCATGCCCCTTTAAACCTACCCGTAGCCCCCTTTTACCTACACGTACCACCCCATCCCGATCCTTGGTACTACTACTACTACTACTACTACTACTACTACTACTACTACTACTACTACTACTACTACTACTACTACTACTAATATTGAATATAGAATAATACAAATAGAAATCATAAAAAACACCAAGGCTTTAAAAGAAAATGTGATATAATAATAATAATAATAATAATAATAATAATAATAATAATAATAATAATAATTTATTATTATTATTTTTATTAGTTTGTTAATAATAATAATAATAATAATAATAATAATAATAATAATAATAATAATAATAATAATAATAATAAATTAAAGGTAAAAAGTCTCAATTTTAAAAAAATATCCATATTGTAGTGTAAAAAAAATTTTTTTTAAAAATGGCCCGCGTGAGTATCGATCTTGGGTCGCCCTAAACCGTAGGCGAAAGATTAACCCACTAAGCTACCAAGGCTTCGTAGAAAACCATGATTTCTTTTTTCTATATGGGAAAACATGCTGAAACCTCAATTTGATTTTTAATGGAAGCGCGCGGAATGAGGCTATTGCAGTTTGTGGACATTTTGTTTATTTATTTATCTCAGAAACGGTTCAACGTTCGGTAAGGAAATGTCGGCTATAACGATTTGGCTGGTTTTGAGCACACAGCAGGCCGATCAGCAGCGCTCAGCACCTGCCCAGTTCAGCGTCCATAGGAGACAAACTTTATAGTAGAGGCGAAGAAGGACTTCCGGCTAAGCAATTTATATATATAGATTAGTCTACTCCAGCGTTCACTTCTACGCGCACCTAGGCCATGGCACAAAGACCAACTCGAAGTAATGAAGTGAAGCAAGAATCATTTATTCCATTGCCTTTGTGGGGAATCTTTTCCATCGCTTCTTCAGCTAGGCGGGTTAGACATTTTTTTTATCGGAAAAAAATCTAATGCAGACAGATTGACAGACAGACTAACAGATTGAGTTTAAAACTTTATTGTGTGTACTTCATCAAATCAGTTAACGCAAGTACGCATGTAATAAGCTTTGGCTTATCAGCTAACCGCGACTCTGCCAGTTGGCTCACACACACACACACACACACACGCACACGCACATACCCCACACACACACCCACACACACACACACACACACACACACACACACACACACACACACACACACACACACACACACACACACACACACACACACACACACACACCCACACACACACACACACACACCACACATACACCCACACACACACACACACACACACACACACACACACACAAACACAAAACACACTATCCCCTTTCCCCCTCCCAACCACAAAACTGCCAAATTTATTGTTTGGGTTTTGTTGTTGTTGTTTGTTGTTGTTATTGGCTTGATTCCGAAATTCTCTTCCGTTTACTGATCGACCAACTGACACCTGCCAACGCATTTCATTCATGGGTGGAATGCATAAGAATGTGTGTGTTATTGTTACGTTCGACCTAAATCTAATTTCACGCAGTTAATAACTAATACTATAACAATTAGTGTATATTCTACAGACTGACAAACGCACAAACAAAAGGGGAATAAACTAATTAGTCCTGCAGTACCGTGCCCCGAATATTTATACATAAATGTTTGTTAATTTTTAACCTTTTCAATAAAATTACGATAATTCCACAGTTTAAAATTTTTTTTTTAAAGAAATATGCTTGAGAATAGGAAAGTCGTTATTTGTCACCTTTATTCTCCCTCCCCAACCCCCCACACACTTTAATAATGTTTTAATTAAGGTATTTTAAAATAAATTAGGTAATTAAAAAGACTATTTAGTCCTCATCAAATCAGAATCTCATGCATTCCAAAACTATATTAAACTGAAGTCGTTTTTTGTCAATATTTCTTTTATACAAAAAGATGAGATTTCTTCTGTCTCAAATACATTTTGTGCTAATTAAACATGTTCTTGAATTAAATTTTATTAGTAGTACTAGTAGTAGTATCAGACCTAAAAGTACACGTGGCAGTGAGGATGCTATTTAGTACCTAAACTAGTTGGCGGCGACAAACAGTTAACAACGCCACATGTTAAGTGTGAAAACATATGGGGAATAAGAAATAATTCACATAGAGGCAAGCGAATTTCGTGTTATAAAAGCATTTTGGCCAAAGTGCTGTTAATGTAAGACTGTATACCAGGTTGAGTTTCGGGTATCTCAAATTCTTTCACGTAGGGCGTCGGCTGCGAAAGGGTATAGAAGGACTACGGCAATTCAGGGTGTCAAAGGATTCTTGACGTGCGTGAGGTATTATTGGTAACGTTTCGTTCTTGATCGGGCGTCTAAGGCGGCAAGTTGGCACCTCGGGCGGTTTGCGTTAGATAGTGTATCGGCCAGGGCCTTGAGCAGCTCATGAGCTGGGAAAAAAGCGCTATATAAAAACGTTAAAATAAAATAAAATCGTGTACAGGGGGTGGTTGGGTTGGGGGGTGGGTGGGTGGGGAGGATTTAATAAACGCGCTATTACTTAAGTGGTGTCTTATAGTCGTCGTTCGTCGTTGTTATTGTCATCACGATAAGCATCATCATCATCATCATCTTCATCATAATTATCATAATCAATGAAAACATCATCATCATCGTCATCATCATCATCATCATCGTGATAATCGTTGACGTCACAATCACCCTCATTCACCATCACCATCATCATCATCACGGCGATGACGACATCGACGACGATGATGAATCTTAGAAGGGTGACCTTAGGAAAAAAGAAAGAAGAGACGGTGGGGAATTGACGTGAAGGTTGGATGGAGAAGCAGGTGCCAGCCACAACTACGACCAGCTGGACAAACAATGCCGGGGCATACTTCTGCACACCTTAACACAATGCAACGATGATGCATCGCACACGTCTTCAAGCACTCTCCATAACTTCCACACCCCATCTCGCCTCCACCCCCCTCACCCCACTTCTCTGTCCTATCCCACCTCTTATGATTTATTTATGTATTGCTACTGATAATCATCATAGTTTATAGAAATTACCAGCGGAAATAAAGAAATATAATGGACAAAAATAATTCACTGCGAGCCTAGATAAAGAGTAAGAACACCGACGAGTCTACCACAATGCACGGCAAAAACGGACGAAACCGTCCATCTTATCATCTTTATTTTATTTGTTAAATGTAGGCTACTATTACTACTATAACAAAGTATTTATTATAATGTATATTACGTTAAGCGAAATTCTGCTGCCAGTCTAGATCAGTCTAACTTCTAACTGTATATTTTTGAACAGGCTCAGCCAACTGACTGCAGAGAACATTATGAAGTACAGTACCAAATAGTAAAAATTCTACTGCCAGTCTATATCATTTTAACTTCTGATTCACACAGATATTTCAGGTCTACGCTTGAAAGTAATTAAGTTTTGGTCGAGGCGTAGACTACAAACGAACGAACCTATTACAGGTCCAAGAATATATATAGGCTTATATATATATAGATTACCAGGGCGTCGCGGAGTCTGTCGCATGGAACGACGACGTATTTGTCTTTTGCTCTCGATCTCCGAAGCTTCCCGCTCCTTCTTTGAAAGCCTCGGCGAACTGGTCCAGGGGTTACCTCCATAGCTCCGAAATCTGGAGAGAAAGAGAAACGGTCAAAAAGTGCATTTCGCAGTAATATCGCCGTAGTGATAGTGGTCATGGTGGCATCGTCCTCGTCGTTGTCATCATCGTGTTCGTAGGTGCGTTTCTCCTCCTCCTCCTCCTCATCATCAGAAATAGCATCGCAACTACTAACTTCGCCACTGCTAGACGATAGCGTAAACAAATATATCAATAGATTGTGGTAAGCCATGAATCATTTGTATTGGACTGTGGAGGTGAGGGTTGGGAGAGGGAGTGGGCGAGCGAGCAAACGAGAGAGAACGAGAGATGGAGAGAGAAAGAGAGAGAGAAGAGAAAGATCTTTTGTTTTTTAAAAAAAAACGAAACTAAAAAAAATCTAATAATAAGATCAAGGACATGTCATTGCCGGTGCGCTTGTATGAATATTTAGTGGCTTGGCCTGTGCATACAATACTGTTTGATAAGAACAGTATTTTACAAGGTCCTTATTCATGATCAAAAGGACTAACTAACCTTCCAGAGCAGACAGCAAAGCATATCCCGCCCTCACGGCTGTGTGATGATATCCAGGAGAAGATACGATAATCTTACGAGGTGATTAAGATCTGTAGATAGATGAGGCGTTTAGCTAACTCTATCAGTCATTCTTTACCAAGATTCCTAAGCGATGTGAAAGATTGTATTTTGAAGCATCTTCAAACATGAAAAGACCACACAACTATAACCACACCTGTTTAAAACACAACAAGATGCTCACACTTCATTAAGCTTACTCCATCAGGAATGAAACACTAAATAAATAAACACCTTATGAGATAATTATACTAAATAAATAAATTTAAAAAAATTATTATACTTAATAAATCAATAAATTAATTAATTAATGAAAAATACCTATTAAAATGTGCGTGTGTGTGTGTGAGTGTATGTGTGCGTGTGTTCGAGTGTTCATTTTGCCGCAAACAGAAGCGAAACACGCAAGCAAGCAAAGCACGAAAATTGTAATGTTCACTTGATCATTACAATTTTTACGTGTTAATTGTAAATATGTCGTTGATATTTGTAATTTTCATATAATATTTATAATTATCAGGTTTTGGCGCTAGTGTGTCGTCATAATGTGAATAGCGTGAATTACGCAGAACATGTGTTAATTGCTATTATCACTTATACTTGTAAATGCACGTTTTGGCGCTAGTAAGCCTCCTTAATCAGAATTAAGCAAAGTCACGTGCAAATTGTAATTATGAAGTGAAAATTGTATTGAAATTATCCCTTGATAATTGTAATTATCCCATGACAATTGTAATTATCCCATGATATTTATAATTATCTCATGATATTTGTAATCATCGGGTTTTGGCGCAAGTAGGCCGTCATACAAAGACACCCATGATAAGTCGCCGGTCAACGCTGAGACAAGCGCTGTGATAACAGTTGGAGACTCCGCAACGTCGCGTCACGTAACTTAAATTTGATCTCGCGAACGCCATCGGCAGTGGTTGAAACGAAACGTCTAACTACAAACAGCGATTTTGCTAACCCAATTTGAACAATAACGTTTGCTTTATGTAGCGCCAGACTGTGGAATCTGATACCCCTGACCCAAGGACATAGAATTTAGCGTATTCGTTTCTGCATTAATTTTTTTTCATTTGTTTGTTTGTTTTGTTTTATCAAGGAGCGATGGTTTTAAAACGTAAAATGAGGAAGGGAAATATAGCCTATGTGTACCCCTCACCCCTCTCTGTCCCCCCCTCCCACTCTTTCTCTCTCTCCCTCTGATCCATTATCAAAAGACGAGGAAGAAAGCGTGACACCTGGTCAAGGATTGCTGTTAAAGCGAGTTAAATTGCGAAATATAACAGGTATATTTTAGGCAAGAAATATAGTGTGAACATTCTGCTTGTTGTTAGCGCTTCTTTGAGTTCACAAACTAGGCGTGATTGGATGTAACATTGATGACATTATAAAGTTGCAAAACCCCATCTACTAATATTAGTTCAACGCTGTATTCCACAGTTTATTATTTTTAAAGTGTCACACTACCTTGTACTGCTTCAAAATTCATTTGTATAAGTTCGCCATTTTGCAAGTAACCATCAGCAAATGTTCATGTTACCAGTTACATCCGATCAAGGTGGACAAAATGTCTTTCTTCTACCACTGCACGAACGCACAAGAAGTACAAACAATCAATCTTTGAACGCCATTTATTGTAAAAACAGCAGAAAACTTCCAGCAAAACAAAAGATGGAGGTACAAGAGCCACAGAAGAAGAGCTCATGTCATCGTTATGTCCAACCATTTTCACGAGTTCACAGTCAACCTCAATTATGTAATAGGTGGCAACGAAAAAGAAAAACCAACAGGCAAAAATAATGCTGTCATTCTAAAAGTGAACAAATATTGTATCACTGTGCTTCACTATTTTCCAAACACGTTTTGCGTTTTATCTAAAAATTGGCTGATCCGAATTTTATCATTTTCGCGTTCAAATGGTTTAGATCGTGTCATGCAATTTCTTGTTTTCCATTTGCTTCTTTAAAATAATTAGTCTAAAACATGTAGCGTAATTCTAAAGTATGCAAAACCGTTTCCGGAAAGTCCATTTTCAAGATTATAGTAACCATATTCATTACCGATGTTTGAAAACATTGCCTCATGAATGGCAATGCTGATTAGTTCTATTCAAAGGTTTGATGGACAAACAAGTTCGTATGTATGCGATCTCATAGCCTAGGTGCTAATTTCAGCCACGACGATTACTGTAGGCTATTAACTGTAGGCTATTAACTATAGGTAGACTACTCAGTGTTGATGTGATGAATAAAATAACAAATATCTTACTTTAGGGAACTGAAAATCAATCTGTAAGAATTTCCATCTGTTATTTACCTGCTGGTAGGCTTAAATTAAACTTTAATTGCCGATGACCATGCTTTATTTTAGTTGATTACTATTCTGACTTTGGCGAACTGAATTGAGTTTTATATTGCCTTATGAATATTATCTTTTCTTATGATCTCGAATCACAAAAAACTGCCGTCATTAAAGTTAATTTCAATAATTAATTTCCACATAGTAATTTTCAATAAAAATAGTATGCTAAGAAAATTGTTTATTCATTTTCAATTGGCCATTTTAATGTTAAATGTTATCAGTCTGTAGTGGTTTTTTCCCTAGTGCAAAGTTGGTGAATTAGATGTAGATTTTGGCCAAGAGGGCCTTAAATTGTCTCCACTTGTTCTGGGTAACGTTGCTTTGCGACTGTGGTGCTTTCATAGAGAAGCAATCCAGCTTGAGCTTTCTCCTCAACGATGTGGATTAATAAACTCCTCTATCACCATACTATCTATTGTAAATGTTTGTAGAAAAAAGAATTACCTCAGACTCACTTTAATTAAAAGATGAAGTTAATCAATTTCCTGCCCTAAAGAGAAAGAAGACAACAAAACACACCGATGTCTGAGTTACTTCCCCCGAGTTGTCAAACTGTCTCGGTATACAAAACAAGACCAGGGCACACACCCACACACACACACACACACACACACACACCCACCCACACACACATACACACACCAACCCAAACAGAAAATTACACACAGTCGGCGTCATTAAAAGTTAATTCCCTGACCTAAAGAAAAAAAAGAAGTGAAAGAAATGAAACGACTGTTAAGTTACTTCCCCTAAGTTATCACAATGTCTTGATACCCAATACAAGACAGGGACGCGCGCGCACGCACTCACACACACACACACACACAGGCGCGCGCGCGCACCCAAACCCACCACACACACACAATCGTGTAAAAACGCCGTTGTCATGACTTTCATAAAAGGTCACATACGTTGTTTTGACATTTTAAAAAAAAATGTGTCCATTTTTGAAGCTAACCCTAACTCAAACCCTCACTCTTAACCTAAACCTAAAACAGCCCTAGCCTTAACGGAACACTGTTTTGACGTCAAAATAACGAGGACGTCAGGTAGAGTAGGCCTATAAAGAGTGTGTAACCATAACGGCGTTTCTAAATCTCCCCCCCCCCCACACACACACGTACATACACAACCCCACACCCCCACACCCTCACACACACCCACACACCCACACACACACACACACACACACACACACACACACACACACTTGGCGTCATTAGAAACGGTATCCTTGTGTACTTTTCAATATTTTCCAGCTTATTCCTTGAACACAACATAAAATCACAGGCGACTTCAGAAAATACTCGACTTAAAAATGATCTCAAGTTGAAAGAACAATGATGAGCAGGGAAGTAGGGGTTTAGTGGGCACAGTGTGTCCCGTAAGAAGTGCTTCAAACACACTGGACATTTGGGTACTACGCTCAAAAGTAGATTTACCAATGACATAGCATACTGGGTATCAGAAGCAGCAGAGGGATACGCTTGAAACAATCATACGCATGGTAGATCCTAAAAATCGGTGTACAGTCAGACAGAAATCCTATCCTATCCTATCCCGGTACTCGGAAGTCTTTGGGGCACCACAGATGGTCGTTTAATCAGCGTACTCCATCTTTCTCTGTCTTCAGCAACCCTGATGGCTTCGCTCAGTGTCAAGCCAGTCCATTCTCGAATGTTGTTTTCCCACATCTTTTTCGGTCTCCCTCTTCTTCTACCTCCTTGCACTGTGCCTTGCAGGATGGTCTTTGCAAGACCTGATGATCTGGTGACGTGGCCCGATGATCTGGTGATGTGGCCGTACTATCGGAGTTCCCTTTCTTCACCACTGTGAGCAGGTCATCATATTGTCCAATGGCGTGTGTGATGGTCTGTCGGACTTCGTCGTTGGTGATGTGCTGGGTATACGAAATGCCCAGAAGCCTTCTGTAGCACCTCATCTCCATGCTTTATATTCTTCGTTGTAGATCTGCTGTGATGGTTCATGTTTCGCAAGCGTATAGGAACATTGAGATGACAAGGGAGAGCAACAGCCTTATCTTGGAATGTAGAATGATGGCCTTGTCTTTCCAAATGGGCTTCAACCTTGCCAGGGCAGCAGTTATTTGTGCGATTTTGGAACGGACTTCCTGTCGGGACTCATTGTCTGATACAATGGCTCCTAAATATCTGAAGCTATGCATTGTGTTGAGGGATTGGCCTTGGACTTTGATGTCCGTGTTGATGCCATCGGTGTTGTTGGTCATCATTTTGGTCTTCTCTTCACTTATCTCCATTCCATAGGATCTGGAGGTGGTGTCAAGCCTCTGTACCAGCTGTTCAAGTTCCTGTTCCTCTCCAGCCAAGAATTGTGAATTCTAATACATTTAGATCTAGGTCTAAAGGCTTGCATTGCTAAACAGTCACAATGACTTCGCATGCGTTTCTGAATGCAGTCGTGATGGCCTACCTAGCGACCGAAGAACACGAAGATCATAGAGTAGTAGCAGTAGTAGTAGTAGTAGTAGTAGTAGTAGTAGTAGTAGTAGTAGTAGTAGTAGTAGTAGTAGTAGTAGTAGAAGTAGTAGTGTGAGGACAAAATGAATTAATTAATGAAAATTTATGAAGCGCATATACATTTTTCAACATAAAAAGCTAGCGTTAAATTTTTTCTGTGTCCAATTTGACGCGTCTGTTAAGTATGCACATTTTCATAGCAATAGAAAATCTCTTTACGTTTCAGTAACTCATCCAACTATTTTTTTTAAAGAACTTATGTTAAGTGCTTTAAAAAAATCTGATAAATCATTACTAAAAGTTGCAAGCCTTTTAGAGAATCAAATCCTCCGCAGGTTATTATTGCACTGCCGTACAAAGGATTTCCCCTCAAGAGTGTCAGGTTCAAAACAGTGCTGCGAAAAAGTAATATATTTATTTTATTTAATCATTCTTATATAGCGCCCTTCTATCTCAAGAACTGCTCAAGGCGCTGGCCGATAAGGATCTAACTCAAGCCGCCATCGCCTACTTGCAACCTTTAGGCGCAAAGTCTGACGCTCAGACGACTGAGATCAATCCTGGGCGGCCGGTGATGGGGAAAAGGGACCTAGTGCGTGCTGGATGTATTTGTGTAGCCTGCACTCCCCTGTCTAGGACATGAGCTTCAGGATCTTTAAAGACCGTGCGATGAAATGCGTGCGTGTACAGACTAGACCTCGATTATACTCTCGTCCAAAAGAGTAACATTTCAATTTATATCGTCATTGCTATGATTTATAAATTTTAAAAAAAAACTGGATTAAAGTCGTCACATATTTTAGGTACACATAAAGAGTGTAGTCCACGATATCTAAATCTGCCTGAGTAAGTCATATTTTTACTTTCTTTAACCAGCTGTGTTGCTCGTTTCTCTGTACATTTTCAAGTACAACTGATTGTCCCTTTAAACCAAGGTACCATACAGTGTTTGCATATTCTAAACGTGGTCTGTGATTTTATACAATTTAGAAGGGGAAAAAATCCTTATCCAAATAATTAAAGCTACTGCAATTATGTTGTTGGCTTCGTTAATACAATTGCGAGTATGTGGGTCAAAAGATAGAACTTTGTTAAATACAAAACCTAAATCTTTTTCCTCACAAGTTGCCAATTTCTTAATTTCCCTGTCAACTTTCATCATTTAATCTTGTCCAGGATCGTTCCTTCCGGTATGAAAATCCTTACTCTTCCTCTACATGTAAATGCAAATCCCATGTGTTTAACCACTCTTGCAAGCAATCTAAATCATACTGCAACATGTCTTTTTTGTTTGATTCATTGTAAATTTAGTATCGTCTGCGATTACTATGCCCAAACTACTAACACAATCTGGTAAGTCATTTATAAATATAGTAAATATTATAGGCCTTAATGCTTTCTTGAAGTATGCCGCTCGCCACCTTTATTTTGTCTCATATTGCATCCCAACCTTCACCGTTTGCTCTCTTTCACGTAAGAAATGTCTCATCCGAAGAAGCCTCTCTTGAGGAACAATGTCGAGTCGAGTGCCTTTCGAAAAGTCCAAGTATATGATATCAATGGTAGCTGTGCTCCTATAAGTCCTAAAAAGGAAGTAGGCTTCAAAGGCTCAACGACACTCTATGAATGAGGCTATATCAAGCTAAGGAGCTAATTATTAATTTGGCAGAACGGTAGCGAAACGGCAAAGATGTGTGTACGTGCTGCTTTAGCCCCGTGCGTTTTCATTCCCCAGCTGTTGCGCTGCCGTCCCGCTAAATAATACGTCGGTAGCCTCGTGTATAATGAAGATGATGATACAATGATGATGATGTGGATTTGTAAGGAGCACAAATGTACTTCGGCAGCCAGTACATGGCGCACGAAGAGGCCAAATAAACACACAAACAACAAAAATGTCTCCATAGTACAGTCGTCTCAACATACCTTGGCGTGCGTGTCTGAATACAGTCGCTATGACCTACCTAGCGGGCGAAGGTCACGGGGGAATGTCAGGGATGCGAGCGGGGTGGGAATGGCAGACAGGCGTCAAATCGTGGCCGTCTGCACGTACACATGCATCGGCAAGTCGACAGCGACCCCTGCTCTATAGACTGCACACAGGTGGGCCAAACCTGTCCACAACCGCCGCCTTTTCCCAAGTTTCTGCTGACTGTGTAACGTTGGAATAGGGAATAAGAGCGTATATTTTGGCACCCTTTGCTGTGCACTTATTGTGCAACAAAATGATTGCAATTCAATAGGACTTCATAAATGTTGATTCTGGAATAAAAATTAATGTTCTATATTAATTCAGTCATTTAAAACATAAAAAGCATCTTGAACATGTTTAGGTTTAACTTATTTAAAAACATTATAAAACAAGCCTTCTTCCGATCACAGAAGGGTTACTCGTCCACCACTTTGGGTGTGGATGGAATGCTGTCAGATCCGAGACCCGCCGGGAATAGGCTCGTGATTCAAAGACCCAGATATTCACCTAACTGTAGAGTAAGCATTGGTAAGCTCTCTGCTTCAATCAATCTTTGGCTGGTTCGGTGGGCGGGGTTAAGTGTAGACTGGAATTCAGAGGCATTTCTGTAGCATGAAGGCCATAGGATTTATAACAAGAAAGCGGTTTGCTAGCATCTTACTTCAAAACCCCACGTTTTCCTAATTATAATGGTGTTCTAAATTTAGGTGTCGAATACATTTAATTTAAGGTTAGTTATTTAGTCATTGTATATTGGGTCCAGCGGACTGCAAAGAGCCGAATCGGGACCACCTAATTTAAGGTTTTGGTGCCACCCCAGCAGACAGCCAGGGATTGTTTAGGGCGTCTATAGCAATATTTTAATAACATTATTTTACAGACTGCCAGGGATTCCTAAGGTTAAACTAGTAATAATTTAAGAAAATTCTTTCAAAGAATGTATTTGAATCCCAGTGAGGGAAAAAATTAAATGCTATAACAATTTGAAGAAAAAGGAAAAACTTTTAATCCAGATTTTAAAAGAGAGTAGACATATTTGTATTTATCAGGTTTTGGCGCTAGTAGGCCGTCATAAGGTGAATTACACAGAACGCGTGTTAATTACAATTATCACTGATACTTTTACATGTACATTTTGGCGCTAGTAAGCCGCCTTAGTCAAAATTAAGCATGATCACGTAAACATTGTAATTATGAAGTGAAAATTGTAATCATTATGTGGTAATTACAGTACAATTTTCGGTTGAAAATTAAACATGATCACGCGAAGATATTTATAATTTTTAATGAAAATTGTAATTATCCCTTGATAATTGTAATTATTCCATGATATTTGTAATTATCTCATGATATTTGTAATTATCTCATGATAGTTGTAAGTATCTCATGATATTTGTAATTATAAGGTCTTGGCGCTAGTAGGCCGTCATATACCCCTCCTGGAATTTACATTCTTTGGATGTCTTCCAACTGCACACCAAAGATATGTTGGGATACCAATTTGAACGATCGTTTCAGCTGGGGGCCCAACTTTTTCCAGTTTTCTACCTCATTTTTCTTATAGTTGTCTTTATAGGCCCACAAGTATGTCGCTTTCACCCTTGCCTTTCTGGTCCTGATTTGGCTCGGAAGAGTCCGCTGGACCTAAAGCAATAATCTTGTATTGTATTGTACCCTTGCCTGGTGCCAATGGCGCATTAGCCAAGAAGAATGGACCATCGGCAAGAAATGTGTGGATCCGTGATACCGCGGCAAGAATTTTGTGGATCCCCCACAGCGGATGGGTAGCTATCAGGGATCTACCAAATTCTTGCCGATGGTCCGCTCTTCTTGGTTCATGAGCCTGTGATGAGACATTGTTCTCAACAAACTGCTAACACTTATCCTCACCTCAACACGCCTAAAAATAATACATTACTAGTGGTTTTTGTACCCTGGCAAGCCAGGGTACACAGGTTGCTGTTTAAACTGTAGACAGAGAGACAACTGTTGTCTGCGAGTTTCATTTGGACGATGATACCTCCCCATATCCCCCTTGATACCTCACCATACCCCCCCCCCTGATATCTCCCCGTCCCCCCACTCCTCATGATGCCTCACCATACCCCCTTGATACCTCCCCAAACCCACTTGATACCTCCCCATACCCCCTTGATACCTTCCGTACCCCCCTTGTAACCTACCTGTACCCTCCTTGATACTTCCCCTGATACTGATCGTTTCGCAGGTATGGATGAAAGGAATCGACCATCACCATACCCCCTTATATATACCCATATCCCCGTTATGCCTACCCTTGCCCCTTTAAACCTACCCGTAGCCCACTTTTACCTACACGTACCACCCCATCCCGATCCTTGGTAATAATAATAATAATAATAATGATAATAATAATAATAATAATAATAATAATAATATTGAATATAGAATAATACAAATAGAAATCATAAAAAACACCAAGGTTTAAAATAAAATGTGATATTACATATTATAATAATTATAATAATAATAATAATTATTATTATTATTAGTTTATATTAAAAAAAATAAAAATAATAATAATAATAATAATAATAATAATAATAATAATAATAATAATAATAATAATAATAATAATAATAAATAAGTTAAAAGTAAAAAGCCTAAATTAAAAAGAAAAATATCCATATTGTAGTGTAAAAATAATTATTAAAAAAATATGCCCGCCGGAGATTTGAACTTGGGTCGCCTGCACGGTAGGCCAATGTCTTACTAAGTGAGCTACCAAGGCTTCGTATAAAGACCATAATTTTTTTGGTCTATATGGGAAAACATGCTAAACCCTCGATTCGATTTTTAATTAATCAAATTTAATTAGTTAAACACAAAATTTTGTAAGATTGGTGACATGAGTGCAAAAGTGTTTTGAATGGAAATAAAACAAAATTTGCGGTATTACGGAAGGGCAAGTTTTTGACATGGGTTGAATCGAAACCGCGCGCGGAATGAGGCTATTGCAGTTTGTGGACATTTTGTTTATTTATTTATCTCAGAAACGGTTAAACGTTCGGTAAGGAAATGTCGGCTATAACGATTTCGCGGGTTTTGAGCGCACACAGGCCGATCCGCAGCGCCCAGCA
>CM072514.1:30462238-30569738 GCA_036898135.1 Oncomelania hupensis
GAAGAAGAAGAAGAAGAAGAAGAAGAAGAAGAAGAAGAAGAAGAAGAAGAAGAAGAAATAGGAGAAGAAAATGCAAGTGCACATTTGGATGCAGAGCAAAAACAATGCCACTGCACATTTTGTGCAGAAAGAAATATAACAATGCATGCATAGAAGAAGAAGAAGAAGAAGAAGAAGAAGAAGAAGAAGAAGAAGAAGAAGAAGAAGAAGAAGAAGAAGATATTGCACATTTGAATGCAAAGCAATAAAAAAAAAGTGAACATTTTGTGCAGAAGGAACAATAAACTGCATGCATAGAAGAAGAAGAAGAAGAAGAAGAAGAAGAAGAAGAAGAAGAAGAAGAAGAAGAAGAAGAAGAAGAAGAAGAAGAAGAAGAAGAAGAAGAAGAAATTGCACATTTGGATGTCGAGCAGTACACATTTTGTGCAGAAGGAAAAATGGCACTGCATGCATGCAAAAACAGATAACAGCTAAATGTGCTTTAAAAAAATTAAAAAAAAGTCCAAAAGCCATATGAAAGGATAAACTTGCTCACACCCAGTTCCTCCATGGCCATATTATGATCACGCCCAGCAACCTCGCTCGGAGTCAGGACCACACACAACAATAAAAGCACCATTACATGCTTTTGTCATAACCAACTACACACACACACACACACACGCTGATGCGGTGATGGAAAACTGTGGTCAGTCCTTTCTTCATGCGTATATAAAGGTGGTTTGGTATGATAAAATAATAAAGTCCCCTATACGCTGATGTGTCCGGGGACGTTAATCTACCTAAAGAAAGAAAATCAAATAATTAGGGCTGTCCCCTTTACGCTTATGTGTCCGGCGACCTTAATCTACATACAAACAAACATCAAATAATATGAGATTTTAAAAGGAATCTTGGGGATGCCGAGAAAGAGCTGTAGTTACAAATTTCAATGCAAACTTTCCATTGGATTATAGGTTTCAACTGTAACGATTAAATATCCACTCTGCACTCCACCTCCAACCCGCTCATTCATACTAAACATCAATAGTTTATGAGCATCACCGAAGAAATTGATAACAATTCAATTCAATAATTTATTTTAACGTCTTTTCACATAATGTGATTTTAGACCACACAGTCATTCTCACGCATGTACACAAACATATAATATAACAATTTAAAGTTGAACGATAATCATACAAAATATCTAACAGTACTACAGAAGTTTACCAACAGCAGACTTGTAAATTATGCGGGCAATATCTATCATTGCTTGACTATGCAACAAAATGTCAATTGATTCTTGACTATTTACATCGATATTCTTTTCTTTATATAACATAACCAAAACAGGACATTCATACAAAAGATGTTTAACTGATTTTGGTTGATATTGAAACTGATAATGTTGGTTCAGACATTTGTGTACGCAAGGGATTCGTTGTGTCCTCGATTCCTTATGTTGAGTGTTGAATGAATGTCATGGGTCAGACTCAAGGGTTCCGTCTTCTACATATCAAAGGAATAAAGACAAAGAAAGGGGTGGAGGAGGAAGATGTGGAGAAAGCGGTAAAAGAGGAGTTGATGGTACTGGACGAAGAGGATGGTGAAGATGATAAAGGCAGCGAATGACAGAAGAGAAGGAAAAAAAGCATCAAGATGAGGATAACAATAGAGGAGGACGAGGAAACAGGACGTAAGGAAGGATGGGAGTGAGGTGGGGGTTGAGAGAGGAAGGAAATAAAGAAGAAGAAAATGGGGTTAGATAGAAAGAAGAAATAAAAACAACTATCGTATGCACAGCCTGCAGTTGCAAGAAATGGTAAAGAGTTGGAGCAACACTTGAGAACAGCGTGCATCACAACAAACCTTGGGAAAGCTTAGAACATAATTATTTGGGATAACCCAAGAATCTTACATCTTGGCGAAAATCAGACAGAAGAAGTCAGGAGTTATTGTGCTATTTTTGTGCAAATTGTTGAGCAAGACATCTACACGGCTAAACATCGCAGACTATAATTGGGCTCTCTTAGATACTAGCCACCCCATTACGGAAGTGACGTTGCGTATGTAAGACTAAATTTTCGCGGAAAACCCCTTGGAAAACCCCTTGGATACACAAAAATCAAGGGTTAGGGTTAGGGTTACAAGCGAGAAACAAGGCGGAAAAGCGGCCATGTTGATGGTACTAAGCAAAGCAAAGTTCACGAGCAACGTCACTTCCGTAATGCGAGGGGTACTATATTAATTGGGCATTGGATGAGCCACAGCGGCGTTACACGCTCCAAGTGAATCATCGATAACAAAACTGTAAATCGCGTACAGCCTTAGGTATCATCGATAGGTTTAACAAATAAATGCCCCTGTGGACGAGCAAGAGCAGTGGATGAGCTAGCAAGAGCAGAGAAAAGTTTAGTACGCAATCTACAGGATTTTGCTTCGCGCATCATCAAGAAATAAAGTTTAGTTAGTACGACTGCAGGGTATTAATAATTGAAAGTGAAATCAATAAATATTATTATTACGTTTTAATAGTGCCGACAAAACCGGTATACATAGTCAAGTTTAATAACTGAACATGAAATACATAAATTAACTTTGTTGTTGTTGTTGTTAGTTATTGCTTACAGAGTCCAGCGGACTGCAAGGAACCGAATCAGGACCACAAAATCAGGACCACAACTTGGTTGAAAGAGGACTAACTCCTGATCCGTATACAAGGTCTGCTGAAACAACTTTAGTGGTAACACTGAAGGCACTCCACCAGCCGGTCACTTTACAATAAAGACATCCCACGCAGGGGACGCTGAGGCTATATCGAACCCCCGTTTACAAAAAGAAAATGGAATAGAAACATTATTATAAAATATCAACAAAACACATACATATAAAACGCCTTCATTTCTAAATAATAATATCACAGGAAGCCCTAGTGACCATTTAGCAGAAAGCGTCCAATATACCAAAGCTGACCCAACAGACCTCATACACAAATGAGTTTTGGAAGAGTTTTCAAAGAAGAAGGTAGGTGACTGATCTAGCGAAGAAGAAGATAATAGGCTTATGGTAGATTGATAGAACAGCGTAAGAATGAGGCAGAACAAAGAAGAAATATAGCGACAGTGGGAATTTAAAGCACCAATTTTCCAGAAAGTGGGGATATTGTTTATACAGAAGCCCCCGGCACCTCCATGTTGTTGTTTTCTTAAATAATGCAGATCCTATTAAAAATCCCATTTACACCAGAGTTCTCCACTTTACCCCCCCCCCCTCCTCTTTCCCCATTCAACACGTGCCCGTGTAGACAGAAAATAAGCGAACGCTTAATAGTTTGGCGCGTCATCTCCCAACCACGAAACTTCCAACAACCATTGACGTAGGCCTATTTAAAGACGCATTTCAATTACGCCAAAATGGAACTTCCACTTAAAGTGACAAGCGGAAAAAACCAGCAACATGCAGCTGTTAACAATTCAAGATTTTTAAAAACAATTAAAAATAAAATTGACAACCAACGGCCAAACTAACCGATGCTAGCAAAATGTATTAAAACAAGAAAAAGAGAGGATGCTTTTTGAAGTACAGGCCGCATGCAGCATCAAACACTGGTTGCCAGCTTCGTCGTAATGCAATATGTCGTCCTTGGTCCACAAGGGACACAACTATAGAGGCACTACGTTGCTTCTCCACGCACCGTGGAGAAGGCAAACGTAAGTCTCGGTCAGTCTCAGCTCCGCAGTGTGCTACAGAGGCTGACTGACACTGATTGTGCTTGGAGTAATGTTGATGTTGGGCACTTGAGTAGAATAATTCACTCTTAGAATCCCCCCAAAACAGCATAATTAAGAGAGAGAGAGAGAGAGAGAGAGAGAGAGAGAGAGAGAGAGAGAGAGAGAGAGAGAGAGAGAGAGAGAGAGAGAGTTGTATCAATTTTCATTCATCAGATTAATAAAAGTTGTACTGATATAACATAACCATTCACAAAATTTCCCATGGTTAAAGCATAGATATTTTCTAAATTAATTAAACAATTAATCTAACCATGTAAATCATCATACTACTCACATACACATACACTTTTTTTTTTTACAACATCCATTCCCTTGTAACAATTCGTTCACATTAAAAAAAACGAACAAAACAAAACAAAAACACACAAAATCAATTTCACAAAAATTAAACCTTTCATTTTCAACTGTAAAGAACGAAGTACTTATAAATGTTATTTTGCGTCTTACAGAAAATTGAAGTTGGGCCACCAGACCCCCTAACAATTCCACCCTTCTCTTATACTATCCAATCCCGTAACTCGAAAGTCGTAGGGGCACCACAGATGATCGTCCAACCAGCGTTTCTCTGTTCTCGGCAACCCTCATCGCTTTGTTCGATGTCAAACCAGGCCAATCCATTTTCGAATGTTGTCATTCCTCCCCCCCCCCCCCCCCCCCCCTCTTTTTCTGTCTTTATCTACTTCTCCTCCTTGCACTGTGCCTTGCATGATGGTCTTTGCAAGGCCTGACGCTCTGGTGACGTGGCCATATCATCGGAGTTTCCATTTTTTCACCACTGTGAGCCTGCCATCGTGTCGTCCAATGGCTTGTGTGATGGTCTGTCGGACTTCGTCGGTGGTGATGTGCTGCGTATAGGAAATGCCCATAAGTCTTCTCATCTCCATGCCTTGTATTCTTCGTTATAGGTCTCCTGTGAGGGTCCACGTTTTGCAAGCGTATATAAAGATGGAGATGACAAGGGAGCGCAGCAGCCTTACTTTGGAGTGTAGACTGATGGTCCTGTCTTTCCAAATGGGCTTCAACCTTGTCAGGGTAGCAGTTGGAAAGAACTTCATGTAGGACCCATTGTTTAATACAGTGGCTCCTAAATATTTGAAGCTATGCACCGTACTGAGGGATTGGCCTTGGACTTTGATGTCCGTGTTGATGCCATTAGTGTTGTTGGTCATCATTTTGGTGTCCTCTGCACTTATTCCTATTCCAAAGGCTCTGGAGGTGGTATCAAGCCTCTGTACTAGCTGTTCAAGTTCTTGTTCAGCCAGTCCATCAATGTCATCCACAAAACCGAGGTTGGAGGTTGCTCTACCCCTATGCTGACTGTGCCATCGTGATCTGCAAGGGCATCTGACATGATGCGCTCCAGGAAGATGTTGAAGAGTGTGAAAAAGAGTATGCATCCTTGACGCACGCCGATTGTTGTTCTCAAACAGTTCCCGATGGCGCTGTTGTGAAGGACTGCACTGGTAGCCTTGTCATACAGGCGTTTCATGACTTCAATAATTTTAAGGCTGATGTTGTACACTCTCATGGTTGCCCACAGAGCTGCATGCCAGACTCTGTCAAACGCTTTCTTGAAGTCTACAAACACATGATATAGATGTTGGTGTTCAAGGTATTTCTCGCAGATTATTCTGAGGTTCTGCTCAGTGGTACTTTGCCCTGCCCTGAATCCTGCTTGTTCTTCAGCTATGATTTGTTCAGTTGGGATTTCAACCTGTTGACTATTATTTTCAGGAGGTTTTCCACCCTTCCCCACCACCCACAAAAAAAAAGTTAAAAGAAAAATGATAAAATAATCAATCAGAATTGGGCCCCCACAGGGATGCATGCCAGACACGGTCTAACGCTTTCTTGAAGTCAACAAACACATGATATAGATGTTGTTGGTGTTGTGGGTATTTCTCGCAGAGTTTTCTGAGGTTAAAAATATGTTCAGTGGTCGTCGCCCTAGTTTGAGTCCTGCTTGTTCTTCAGCTATGATTTGTTTCTGCTTGGGCTTTCAATCTGTTGAACATTATTTTCAGGAGAACCTTGCTGGGATGGCTAATGAGATTGATGGTGCGGTAATTTTCACACTCGTGAAGATTACCCTGTTTTGGAAGAGTGATGACAAGCGACTGGGTCCATGGTGTAACCACTTTTGACTCTGCCAGATCTTGTTACAGATAATGGTAAGGGCGTCAATTATCGCTTCTCCTTCTGCTTGAAGCAATTCTGCGGGCATGTTGTCAACTCCCGCTGACTTCCCATTCTTCAGCGATTGCACTGATGCCTCAACTTATTCTCGGAGAATTGGGAGGATTCCTTCTTCTCTGTTCTGGGGACATGCTAGAACTGATGGGTCTCCGTTTGGTGTGTGGCTGTAAAGCTCAGAGTAGTACTCTGTCCATCTATCCAAGACTTCTTGTTCTTCGGTAAGGCACATGCCAGACTTGCTTTTGGTAGTGGAAACCTTGGGCTGTTTAATACTGAAAGTCTGGTAGACCTTGTTTTTGTTCTTGTTCACACTGTTTCTATTTTCTGGCATTAGTCTTCTAACCAATTCTCCTAAGCATGCCTTTTTGGATGTCATTGTTGATTTTTCGGTAGACATAAGCATACTGCTTTTTCTTTTTTTTCTTTTTCTTCTTTTTTTATCTCTCTTCGTTTGTCACACAGGTCCAAAAGTTCAGGTGTGATACACGGTTTCTTCTTTGGCAGGTGCTTGCCAATAATCTCAATGGCGGCATCTGTCACAGCCGAGTTGAAGGTGGTGGTCATGGTGTTGACATCTACTTCACCAGCACCCAAAATGAGCAGTAGTGCACATTTCCCTCCAATTGTGGTTTGGAATCTGCCACCTCCTGGTATTGCAGTTTGTCTAGATCGAACTTCAGTCTGGTGTACTTTGCTGTGTTTACTTTCTTTAAGTGGAGCCGGAAAGACATCATCACGAGATCGTGGTCACTTCCGATGTCAACTGGAAAAGTGCGTGTCCTGCCAATGTTGACGCTTGATCTGAAGCGTTTCTTGACCATGATGAAGTCGATCTGGGTGTGATGCTTCCCGCTGGGACTGTGCCAGACTTAACATCTTTATTTCTGTTAGCAATTCCTGTCTCTTTTTACTAACCCAAGATGACAAAGCCGATAAAATAGGTACAGGATCACTGCCCAAGGGATCATCATGTCCTGCCCGATTACAAAAGTATGTTAGAAGAAACGAGTGATAGATCTATCGCACAACATTTATGATTTTCTCTATCAGGAGTTCGTGTACCAGAGCCATCATTTAATAAAGAAAGATCAGAATTTGTTACAAATATCTGCTTGATACTCATTATTTTGTAGTATTATCGCAACCTTATACCCAAAGGTTATGTTGAGCATTAAAATCTCCTAGCACAATCGAATTCTAGCTGGAATTTAATGTAAGAATTTAGTCAGCATCACCTTTAGAAACACCGTCAGGATAATAATTTATAAATATAACACAACATTAATTTCAACGCAACATGGAGAGAGAGAGAGAGAGAGAGAGAGAGAGAGAGAGAGAGAGAGAGAGAGAGAGAGGGGGGGGGGGGTAGGTAGAGGGTGAGATGGGTTGGGTAGGTGGAGCACATACTACACGTACACCGTATCAGACTACATCAAATATGACAAAGTAGGTTACCATAAAACTCTAAGAAAAACCCATGTCTTCTAATAAGGAGGACAGTTTGCAGTCGTGGCAACACAATGTGAACAGAAACCATCAAAATAATAGTTAAGGTCAGAGTGGCAGTCTGCAGCAACATAGCACTGTCGCAAGAATAAACAGAAATGGGAAGAAAACAAACAATCCTTACATCGCTCCATTGTGTGCGACGCCTAGTTTAACCTTTGTGGCAGGAGGCGTTGAGATTGCTTTATCACGCAAAATATGAGAAGGTCCTGGTTTGCTCTCTTCACAATGGGGGCATGTTAAAAACTAAACACAGAAGTAAAGAACGGAAGAAGTAGAATTTTTGAACGAGCAGGAAAAAAGAATTCGACGAGCAGAAGACAGTTAGTTAGTTAGTCATTGCTTACAAGGTCCAGTGGACTGCAAAGAGCCGAGTCAGGACCACAACTTGGTTGAAAGATGACTCGCCCCTGATTCGTATAGAAGATCTGCTGAAACAACCCTAGTAGTAACACTGACGGCACAGCTCCACCAGCCGGTCGCTTTACAATACAGGCATCCCATGCGGGGGACGCTGAGGCTATATTCTAATTTATCAAATGTTTACTAAAACAAAATAGAATATCAATATAAACATTATAAAATTTCAACAAAACACATACATATAAAATGCCTACATTGCTAAATAATAACATCATAGGAAGTCCTAGTGACCATTTGGCAGAAAGTGTCCAATATTCCCAAGCTGACCCAACAGAAATGCGGACGGTGAGAGTATTAGAAGAAGACCAGAGATAACGAGATGGCATGTAGTGTTCAAGGCAGTCTGAGAGGTATGATGGTGCAGAATCAGAGAGACACTTATCACAGGAGCCAGATTTTGTATTCAATTCGTAATGAGATAGGAAGCCAGTGAAGTGAGGGCAGGAGAGGATTGATCAGTTTTCTTCTAAGAACTAGTCTAGCTGCAGCATTCTGACCGCGCTGTATTGGCAGTATAGGTGAAGAAAGCAGCACGATGAGAAGTTAGTTATTCATTGCTTACAGGGTCCAGCGGACTGCAAAGAGCCAAATCAGGACCACAAAATCAAGACAACTTCGCTGAAAGAGGACTCACCCCTGACCTGCATAAAAGATCTGCCGAAACAATCCTAGTGGTAACACTGAAGGCACTCCACCAGCCGGTCATTTTACAATAAAGACATCCTACACAGGCTATACTCTAATTTATCAAATCCCCGTTTACACAAACAAAACAAAATACAAACATCATTATAAAATATCAACAAAACACATACATATAAAATGCATACATTGCCAAAAAATAACATCATAAGAAGCCCCAGTGACCATTTGGCAGAAGGCGTCCAATATTCCCAAGCTGTTCCAACAGACCTCACACACAAATGAGGAGTGTTGTCCAGGAAGAGTCAAGAAAAAAGGTAAGTGACTGGTCTAGCGAAGAAGAAGATAGTAAAGTAGATTGATAGAACAGAGTAGGAATGAGAAAGAACAAAGAAGAAAGACTGCGACAGTGGGAATTATAAATCTCTAAATTTCCAGGAAGTGGAAATACCATTTACACTGAAACCCCCTGCAACCTCATGGGGGGATGCTCGATGAGAAGAGAGTTGCAGTAATCAAGTGAACGGAAGCATGCTATACATTTCTTGTTTAACAGTGAAACAGAAGAAATTACAGCAATTGTAATGTAATACTTCCACCACCCAGTGTCCATAAAACAATACCTGAATGTTCTGCATAAAATACAAAAGAAGAGCAAAGCCCATATGACTGTCATGTTCCCTATGAAACTCTCAATATCTAACATGAAAGAGTGCCCAGAAAAAAAAATGAAACGATGGCATTCAAATGCCAATACCGACTTTGATCTTTCTATGCTCTTGACCTCGATATGACCCTGGCCTCTGGCTCGAAATACACTCATGCACTAACAAATAAAGTACAGCTAAAGTTGTATTATGCCAAACAAACAAACAAAAAAAAAAACTGTTACTTTTTTTTCTCCCCCACTAGTTTATTATTTCTTTCTATTGGAAAACTCTGGGCCACCTCCCCTGGGGAAGGTGTAGTCGCAGCCTGTGGCGCGCCCAAACCCAACCTACCTAATATTATTTGTGATTTAGAAATTTTGCTGGGGGAGCAAACCAAAGTACCCGGAGAAAACCCCCAAAACATTGCCCGAGTCGAAAGTAAATAATATTCGGAGAAACATAATGCCCAGATGCCGGATCGAACCCACACCCATCGGCGCCATTGGTTTCTGGCTTGTGGACAAGGTAAGTTAGTCCCACCTCAGCCCACTTGGCCACAACGCTCCTTTTTTGTTTTTTGGAAGCCAAGTATTCGTCCCTGTGAGTGTATGGTTTTTCATCCCATCCAGCAAAAAAACAAACGTTCATCACAAATAAAACAAGTCTTTCATTTTCTTTTTAATTCAGTCGTTATTTTCTTATTCATTCAACCATTTTACAATGAAGAAACCATAAAGATATTCAACAACGTACATGCATCAACAAAGAAAATTATTGTGTAAAAGCCCACAAAAACAATCCATCCAGCACTGTAGACATCCTAAACATAATTTCCCATCAGAACTGTCCTCATATTGGCAATTTGAACAATAAAAATACACTCTCTCTTACTTAAAAAGATTAGAAGTTACAGCATTACAACACAAAAATATGAGTGAATGCCTGATAAAACCAGCATATTATTGTAACTACTGTTATGCATTGTTGGTCTTGACTGTGTCCTAAGACTTGCTCACATCAGCACTGATACAACATTGGATTAAGACCATTACCGCACAGAGCATGTTAGTTAAACATAAAACAATGTGCAAACAAACCAAGATGTTGACTCAAACACAGCATTCGAGCTGTTTTATTTACAATTTTCATCTCTAATCCTTCCGTTATTACTTCTGCATAGTAAATACACACATGTCTTTTATTTTGTTCCCCACAAAATGGAAAACTGTACTGTTCAAACTGATGAAACTCAAGTCTGCAACAATGCATGCATTCAACATTAACCAAACCTGTCACACCGATGAGATATAATGTCAATGAATCGCGATAAGTGATGCCTAGGTCATGGCAATGATTACATAATGATGAAAACAAATCATAGGTCTTTGATGACAGACTCCAGCTCTTCTTTAGTGAACATCTGGAACAGTTTGTCTGGTGTCACTGTTGCCATCTGAAAGAAAACAGAATAGGAAAATGAAAAATGTAAAATGGTGCTGGGCAAGTAAAGGGAAAATACTCGAGTAAGGCAACTTTTCAAGTCCAATTCCACTAAAATGACTAATATTTCTAAAACGCATACTCTAAGAATCTATTAAATAAATGCAGTATAGAAGTGTAAGGGAATGCAAGAACTGTGTGTAAAAGAAAAGTACCTCTACATTTGTGGCATTGAGCTTCTCCTCCATAACTTGCTTGAGGATGGTAAGCGCTGATTTGCAGGCATCCTTCAGAGTGATAGACTGCAACAAAAATACAAACCATAAATTCATAATAACAAACATCCAGGAAATATTTTCTCTCTCTCAAAACCTAAAAAACTATATCTGAAAGGATGTCTTCCTAAAAAGTGAGAGAAAAAAAAAATACTGAAAACTGTATTCACAACTTCAAACACAATTTTTATTTCATGGGAGGCAACTGCATAATACTCCAAACTAGATGGACGCTGACTAAAGGTGCAATTGCATCGTTCATTATGTTCTGAAACATTTAATTTAAACTTTCAATTTTTAAGGCTTACCTCTTTTGGAAAGAACACATTTCCAACCCAAACTGCCCTATTACATGCAACAACCACGTGAATGGTCCAGGATTACAGCTCTCAAGTAAATGCAATTCACTTAATCAGTGACTAATAAGTAGAATTCTAACATAAACATTTAAAAAAAAAAGCCTTTACATTAAAACTCACACTTCCACACACATAAAATACACACACGCACATACTTATTTACAAAGCTTACAAAAGACTTAAAATAGTATTAGTAAAAGAGAATAAAAATTGTCACAGCCCTATCACAGTAAATTGTCGCAGCCCTATCACAGTAAAACAAAGCAATATCAAGCGAAAGAATCCAAACCCAGGCACATTATTTAATGTAATTTCATTTCACACACATTATATTTACATTCTTGAGGCCGTTTGACCTCATCAAAACATTTTTAAGATACCATTTTATTCTTCTATGCTAGCAATTTACAAAAAACGAAATACTAACCTTATGGTACTGCTCTTGCAATGCCTGCTGTGCTCCTTCAGAACCCGACCCAATGGCTTTGGCATCGTACTGGATGAACGTTCCAGATGGATCCATATGGAAGCTGAAAAACGAAAGCGCGCGCAATGTACCAAGTACTCTCTAGATACCGTCTAATTATAAAGTTTACATACCCGATAGTTCATTAGAAAGTTCAGCGTCTTCTGAGCAGCAGACACCCTTTCGTCCTCATTAGGCTGCTACAGCTAGTAAGCTTATCGAAACAATCGGCCCAAAAGCGATTCTGACCCCATGTGTCAGAAGCTGCTGAAGATGTACGCCTACATCCAGCTTATGCTTGATAGATCTCCGACACTTAGCTAGTGCAAAGGTTACTCTTTAGTGAAAAATTGCCTTTTTGACTTTTTGTTAGTGACTCATAACTGATTTTTGAAAAAAAATTGTTCACAGAATTCAATTAAAACCATACGCTGCTCACAAGTCAGAAAAGCTGTATCGACAATTACACACCTCTATCTATATTTGGGTTGAATGGAGCAAATTTTATGAGTAAAAGCTCTAGGCAGTGTGAAAGTGAAAGGTTCGAAAGTTGATCTCGAAATGAATGAATGAAAAAAAAATCTTACAGTTTAGGCCCGTTTCTATCAACTCCGGCTATCAGCAAGGCCACTCCAAAAGGTCGGCTCTGTCAAACAAACAGCATTATTAGAAGGAAACTGTGATTTTGTCAACTATCTGAGTGCACTCTTTGCCATGAGGTAATCCCCAAAATGAACTGAGAAATGTGTACGCACAAGCACACACAAAGTGCATTACTAACACTCAGGACACAAGACGCACAACCAAACAGTGATTAAAACAGGAAGCAAAACTAGATAATGCATTTTATTTTATGTATGAATACTATTTAATACAACACATCTTTATTACCTTTAACAAGGAATTTACACAAGCATGTATCATTATACTGAAGTATATAATACAAATCAAAAAGCACATTTCAGAACATGTGTTAAATAAACAAAAGTTAACAGGATAACAGGAATTTACAGTCAGTCTGTTTGACAGTTACAATGAACCCTTAGTAATATAACGATTTCAGACAATCTAACAAAATATGCATTTTTAAGTTAATTAACCCTTGGAAAAGTAACAATGACTTGTATTCAATAAATTACATAAGTAATGACAGTAACATAACAAAGTTTCCTTGTATTTTCAAGCAGACGGATTTCAAAAGCTGTCATACCATTGCGCCAGGATCGGGATCATCGTCCCCAAAAGCAAGAGCCAAGTTGGAAACTGCCTGTGTAACGCTCTCCACACTCATGTTCTCATTGTACGTAAACCAGTGATTCTGGAATAAAAAACAAACTTGTATTTCATTTAACGTGACTGACAAGCATATTACTATTACTAACCCATAGAACTAAATTTACGCACATCCAGGTTCTCATTGGAAGTAAACCATATTTTATATCCAATGTCATTTTCATTCTCAGGGAGTAAGAGTTATTATGATGGTTGTTCTGGTTACTTCCCTTTACCTGTGACTCCTTACAATTGTCTTCATTTATATTATTTTGCATTTGGAGCAAACCCTTGCTCGATTATCTGGGCACAAAATGTATTCCTAACCTCAGGTTAGCATCATGAAACTGTGTAGTGAGCCTATTTATCACAAAAGCTGCTAGCGGATACAAAGATTCATAACGTTCATAGACTCATACCACGAATATTTATTCTGGTGCAGGCATTTTAATAATAATAATAATAAAGTATTACAGCAGGCATTCACTCCTAATATGCCATATCAAAACAATCATATAGATAAATAATCTGCTAAGTACATGAGTTAAAACTACATACAAACATATTCACATACATTCAATCTAAAATCCTGGTGCTTTTTTTTTAATGTCAACAGAAGCTAAAATAAAAAGAGATAATTTAGTACTATTAGGCAACGAGAACGACCTTTCAACAATAGTAATCAAACAGACTTTATACATACCTGAGCTTCAACTCTAGCTCTGTCAATCAACGTTCTGGAATCAGCGATAAGTCCACTCATGGCACAGCCTAAAATATAAAACAGGTTGTTATTTTCTTTCAGTAAAACTTCAAAATCGATCTGGAAATGACAAAATTTTTGTCATACCAATTTTTATTGCTAAAGATACCATTATTAAGTATGATAGTCTCTCAATAAATTGACACAGCTATAAGCAATATAACCATATGAAAAATGTAAAAAGAAAAAGATTGCTCTTATATAGCGCACTTACAAGCTCAGAGAGCTTCTCAAAACACTGCCCACTACTATCCAGCAATCACACAATAGTTTGCTGAAGTCAGGATTCGAACCTACGTCGCCCAAGATGCACGTACACAAGTCGTGCGCTCTGACCACCGAGCTATTCCTGCCGATAACTTGTATTTGCGGGTAAAAGCACTATAGGTTTGTGTCCTTGCAAGCACCTGGGGAAAATGTGCCCGATTTCAGTGACAATGACAATGTGCTTAGTCACACTCACAGTCACAATAAAAGTATCAACGCGTAAAATACATCATAATAAACTCCAATACCGATATGTTTGTCGACTTCCATGATCTTTTCTATGCTGTTTGGCTCAATCAGAGGAGATGTCACTCTCTTCTCAACCGCCAGCACAACACCTTCATTCGTCTGGATGCCAATAGCGGTTGAACCAAGCTAAGACAGATAAAATCATAAAGATGACACGCTCAGGAAGCACAAGCAAAACCTTGGATACTATTACTATTAATGTTGCTAAGTTAGTAACTAACGAATAAATGACTTGAGATTGTGTGCACATCAGCAACATGAATCAGAAAAAAACACACAACATCATTATGATTAAAACACATTTTCAGAAACACTACAAATTAAAAAATAATTATTATCTCAGAGGTAAACATAAACGGATAAAGAATTCAAATCCAATTAAATGCTTCTTAGAGTAATACGTCACTTTGAAGTGCTAACTTTTGCCATGACATGCTAATTTTCTGTTGTATGTGTATATTAATTTATATTCAACTGTTGTACATATCTCTCGTAAAAGCCAATCATTCCATTTATTGTGCAAAATTACCAGAAAAATTAGCAGCAGAGAATCTATCTCGAGTCGAGTCGAGTCTATTGTAACGTAAAACTATTATTAGGTTAAAAAAAAAAAAAATAAATAAATTCTTGAATTAAATTACTTGCATGTGCCATGACACAACTGATGATGTTCAAGTGCATTTTGCAGTGCCGAGCATGACCCCTTACTTTTTCTTACCTTGATTGCTTCAATGGCATATTCAACCTGAAAGAGACGTCCTTCCGGTGAAAATGTGTTGACTCCTCGATCATATTCAGATCTTGTCAAAAACATGATGTGTTCGACACCAACACTGTGAAAAATGAAACCAAAATATGTAGTTAGTTCCAGTTCTAGATGTTAGTAAGACACTATGCCTATCTCTAGAGTAGTTCAAGTTCTGGATGATAAATCACCCTAGACCTAATTCAGACAATACAGTCTAGTTACTATGCAGGGCTAGGCCTAGTTCATACTTTGAAATGAACAAAGCTTTTTATTTTAAAGTTTGAAAATCAAACTGAAATCAGCTATAACTGAAATTCATTTGAAAATTAAAAACATTGTTATAATAAAATGATTCCAAAAAAGATGATTTACTGTTTCAAGTGTTTGAAAAAGCGACAGCAGCATGAACAAATTTTATCATGTTTCCATCATCATCATCATGTGAACGAACTTACGAAGAGAAACTAAAAATGCCGGCGATTCACAGCTTCTATTTGGAAATGTGTTATGTGTATACACTGCTTACTATTACCACTGAAAGTCTCTGATTTGAAAACAATAGCACATTACTTACATGCAGTATAACAAATACGAATCTAATTGAGTTCGAAGCTTGACTTAAACCAAAAGCGTCTGCATGACACAGCGACAAGTTTGGGTAATGGCGGCCACAAAGTGTACTTACCAACATACTTCTATAGATGAAAAAAATTAATTAAAAATTCAAAATAAAATTAAAAAAATGGGAGAGTTTACAGATATAAATTGCTTGTAATTATAAATATAAAGTTGTATTTGTATGTTCAATATTTATTAGGACTTTAGTTCAGGTTCAAGTAAAGTAGAAATAAAACTTTGATTCAGCAGTAAATAGATTTTCACTAATTTGGGTACAAAAGCAATAATGTAATTTTAAAAATATTTTGCACATATTTTATTTTAACAACCTAAAGTATTTATTTTAATAATTATTATTTATATGTTATAATCCAACTGGTGCTCGAGCTTTGCATTGTTGCCACATAAAGCATTTCAATATGGAGGCTGCAGGAAAGGTGAGGCTTGTAGCAGACAACAATTGTAAACATTGGACACCTTTTTACCCATGTTTCCTCCTTTGCTTTTGTATTTGGTAAAGTAGAGGAATGAATTAAATTAAGTTTTTAACTTCATATTAATCGATTGCTTTAAAAATTGCAAAACATTAAGCAGATTAGGTCGGACTGTTTTGGGTTTCGATTCCTGATCAACAAGTCGGCCTGTCTTCTAGAGGTGGTGTCATTTGATTTGAGCATTAGTCATTTGCCTATATTCAGGCCTCACAGGTTTGAAGTATTGCACGTAGCATCCGTTTCAAAGACATTGTTTTATAACACATATTTTCACAAATCTGCTGATCTAATTCTCACAAAAAAGATTAGTCATGGGACTCCTATAAATTTGGGAAACACGATTTTTGAATGGTACATAAATTAACAAAACATTTAAAGTATCTATACTTTAAATTTAATTGAGTGGTTTTAATTCTCGCACATTACTTTAAATCAAACAATCTACTTGACTAGAACATCCTGTCATCATCAGCGTGTTGGAAAGTCAGTCCTAGTTTTTTCAGAAGTTCATTAATTTATATTAAAATTATATATTACTGGTGTGTGCTCTAAATTAGTACGCCTGCAGGTTTTAAGAGTGAAACCTCCTTCTAAGTAAACTACATGATCTTTTTCTTTTTTCTTTTCAACAGGCAATGGTTTCATTCAATCCAGCTCCGCTTAAGGAGCCTTTGGGCTTCATCAAGCCTATCGAATTTGTAAGTATCACTTTCAATAAACCTTTTGTCACTAGTTACTTCCTTTTATATTTTCGTGCGCAGAAGAATTCAGTCTCCATAACGTCAGGCTGAAACTGTGGCCTGCCTATGTAAAGTCTGTAGTTGTGTGCGCCATGCTGTCATTGCAACACTCCAACAGCTTGTGCATAGTGTCATATTCTCTCAAGAATAATGTTATAAGAAATACCTTTGCTCAAACAAGTTCTGTACTGTTGATTTATACATGTTGTCTTTGTTAGTTAATTGTTCACCCCCGTTGGGGTGCCGGGGGTTTCACTTTCTGGAAATTTAGTGCTTTAAATTCCCACTGTTGCTGTCTTTCTCATTTGCTCTTTCTCATTCCTGCTCTGTTCTATCAATCTGCTATACTATATCGTCTTCTTCGCTAGACCAGTCTCCTACCTTTTTTCTTGAAAACTCTTCCGGGACAAGACTCCTTGTTTGTGTATGAGGTCTGTTGGATCAGCTTGGGAATATTGGACGCTTTCTGCCAGGTGGTCACTAGGGCTTCCTATGATGTTATTATTTAGCAATGTAGGCATTTTATATGTATGTGTTTTGTTGATAATTTATAATGATGTTTGTATTCTATTTTGTTTTTGTAAACGGGGGTTCGATAAGTTGGGGTGAAGCCTCAGCCGTCCCCTGCGCAGGGCTGAGATTTAGCAAGCCAGGCTAAGGAGCCAGCCGGGCTCCTAACCAGGGAAGTTGAAGTTGCCAAAATATTTCTCAGGTTGCCAGACCCCTTGATTGAAAGCACGGTCATTTTTTTAAACTGTATAACTATTGCAGCTAATAAACAAGATAAATTTCAACAACAACACTGTTTCATTTTTTAAAACAAGCACTGTATAATTTATTCATCATCGACATCCTCCTTCTCAATGTTCCAAAACTTGAAGGAGCTTGGGTGTGCCTTCTTCAGGCCAGCTAAGTCATCATCTGCTCGTTTTTTTTTTTTTTTAATTGAATAGAGTTTAAACAAATATGTGCCGATTACAAACGGCTGCTGCTGCTGTTTGTACGTTGTCACCCATTTTCGACAGGGTGCACAGTGCATCTCCTTTTTGTTGTCATTGTAAACAAGACATGCTCTCTCCTCCCCTGTGTCTGTCTTTTTCCAACCAGGCACCCACTTCCGATCTCGCTTCTCTTCTTCGTATTTCTTATTCTGCTGTTTTTTTTTCTTCTTCGGACTTTATTTTTTTTGCTGGAGGCTCAGAGACAATGCTTAAAAAGCGCCACATCGTTCGAGATTGACAAAAGACCGAGAATGGGGAATATCGAAAGTACGGCAAGTCTCGCGTGACTCATCAAGGAAGTCAGAGACTCGTTCCGATACACGCAAGGAAGCAAGAAGGCTAGGATCTCGCAGGGCAGTAGCGTTTCGCGGCGAGGGAAAGAAGAAAGTCTCGCGAGAAAAGGCTATTTTTACTTTCTCAAATCCCTCGCTTTGCTAGCGTTACCTAACTTCCTAGCACGCATCGGAACGGGTCTCCGGTGCTGACTGCAGAAGCGGTTGGCGCGTGTTTTGTTTTGTATTGCAAGTCAAAAGTCGGTGTACAGGTACAGAATCTCTACCACTGGCGGTATTTTCAAGTCGCCAGCCGGGCGAATGGTACCCCAAATCGAGCTCGCCACACACTATTTTTAGGGGCCATTGGCGAGTTGGCGAACGTTAAAGCTCAGCCCTGCTGCGTGGGATGTCTTTATTGTAAAGTGACTGGCTGGTGGAGGGCATTTAGTTTTCCCACTAGGGTTGTTTCGGCAGATCTTTTATGCGGATTGGGGGTTGTCCGGTCCTGATTTGGCTCGGAAGAGTCCGCTGGACCTAAAGCAACAATTATTATTATGTAATGTAATGTAGTTAATTGTTCTATATCAGTATATGAAGAGCCTATTGTTTAAGTAGGGTTGAGATAAATAAAGTAAACTCATTCAGTTTGGTGTCGTTCGGTGGTTGCCTTCCAAGCATGGTCAGCCATCCAAGTACTAACCCTTCCCAGTGTTGCTTAGCATGAAACATCGCTAGCATGTGCCCAAACTACTACACTATTGCGCCACCTTAAGTGTGAGTGATATCACTTTCTTTTCTTTTCATATGTGTGTGTGTGAGTTTGTGCGTGTTGTATCTGTTAAAATGCTGCATCAATTTACTTCAAACTTTGCAGACAGATTTCAGTGTGCAGTTTGTTTCAGTAGTGCGTATTTTGTATGATCTGCTAGAAAATGCCTTAGGTTCAAAGCGATTTTTCCCAGTCGAAGCCTTTCCAACAGCCGCCATAGTATTTTTTTACTCTAGACTCAACGTCTGTGGAACCTACCATTAAAAAAATAATAAAATTGCTAAATAACAGTCAGGGAAATACCAACCTCTGACTATGCACACCTGTTCAAAGAGAATTATGGTGTGTGCGATGATTACCATTATAGTTTATGCACATATGTACCAATGTCATGTGTAATTGCATGGATGTGAGGAGGCCACTGGATGCAAGAGAATATATGTCATGTGAGTGCACTTTAGTTTCTGTGTCCATTGTGGATGCGTTTGTTGCACATACACTGTATTATGTGGATGCGTGACTGTGTGTAGGCGTGTGGGTATGTGTGTATTCATGTTCATTCCCTCTCAGATTACAATCGTAAGGAGCGCTTCTTACCCGACTTGTTATTAATTCCCATTTGGATCTGTGTGCACTTGCGTGTGTGTGTATGAGTGAGTGCATGAATGCATGAGTGCATGCATTTGTGTGTATGCGGAAAGATAAAAAAGATTGAAGTATATTCAATGCAAATGATTGGAATGTTTTGTTTTCATTGAGCTCGTTTGAAAGATAAGAAATAAAAAGTGTTAGCTATTTTTAGTTTGTAAATGAGTATAACCTGATAAGAGATGGAATACTCAACTCTCTCTCTCTCTCTCTCTCTCTCTCTCTCTCTCTCTCTCTCTCTCTCTCTCACTCACTCATTCACTCATTCACTCACACTCGCTCTCGATCACCTTCATGTCATGAGCTGGCCAAAAGTCTTCTAAAATCAACCCTACTGCAATAACATGATGAGAATACAGTTAGAAGTGTTCTGGATGGAGCTGTAAATCTTACATTTAACAATTAATTTTAGAGACAGGAGCGGATATAGTACATACAAACACTTCACCAGGAAACTATGTGGCATGTGGAAATCTCCTACGTGGGCTAAGATGTTGACAGATAAAAAGGTTTGCAGGCTTATACCTTTGGGCTAAAAGATAAGAAGATAAGAAACTTATGCCAAGCTGTATAAATCAGCTAATTTTTGTAGTTACTTCTCTGGTGGCAGTTAAACGTTTATCA
Source organism: Oncomelania hupensis (assembly GCA_036898135.1). Taxonomy (NCBI): domain Eukaryota; kingdom Metazoa; phylum Mollusca; class Gastropoda; order Littorinimorpha; family Pomatiopsidae; genus Oncomelania; species Oncomelania hupensis. Next base: position 30,482,437 of record CM072514.1, read on the forward strand.
TTATGAAATTTAGGATAAATATAATATATTTATATAGCGCTTTTCCCCCAATGAGCAATATCAGTTCAAAGCGCAGTACTCACGAACATCCGGCTTTATACAAAATAAAATCAGACACTTGGATAGGAAACTACTGCCATGTATTTATTTTCTTCCCTTAAAACAATCACTCATTTTAATATTATTATTACATGCCATGTGATTCTTCGCTTTCGCAATGAGTATTTTTTTAAATATTTTTTTCTTGAGTGTTCTTTTCTTGTTGATTACTATTTGACTAATTTCAGTGGAAAGCTAAGCAATGTTCTAAAAATTAATAAATAAATTTTATTGAATTAAAGATGAAGGAAAATATCAGATTTCAGTGTCCACCAGGATCCGTTCAACAAGCGAAATGCAAAAGAAATTATAAGTTAAACTTGGCTACAATTTTTGGATCAATGATGGGACACAACCCAATGAATTATAGAGTGCCAATTCAGTGAACTAAGGGTTGTTTCCCTTGAATTATTACACTCCTTGCCGACTCTCTCTCTCTCTCTCTCTCTCTCTCTCTCTCTCTCTCTCTCTTCCTCCCTCTCTCTCTCTCGCTCGCTCGCTATTTCTCTTTCTCCACCCCTTCCCTCTCTCTCGCCCTCTCTCCCTCTCTCTCCCCCCTCTCTCTCCCCCCCTTTCTCTCTCTCTTGAAGTTAGTACACTTTGTGAGAGTGCCTTTGGGGATGACGAGAACAAATTGGAAGCTTCTTCTTCTTCTTCTTCTTCTTCTTCTTCTTCTTCTTCTTCTTTAATTCTCTTATCAAATTTCTTATTGGTATACTGGACATAAGCTTAACCCCAGCATAGACCACAAATAATTATTATGATCTGAGCGATGGTGAATTCAGGATAGTGAATGATTTATTTATTAATGTTGTTAACAATCTGTTGGATAATATTTTCGAATTAAGTCAAATCAAAAGAAGAAGCAACAGCAGCAGAAGGATAAAGTGTAGTCACTGCTAAAACACGGAACGTATTTCTAACCCAAATTTTGTATAACAGATGCTGTGTAAAATTCAGAATTCTTGCTAAATCACTAATTGATTTTTAGCCTTAACACAAGACCCATCTAAACTTCAGTGCCCAAGACCAAAGGGTAGGGCGACATTTTACTAAACACTAGCATAGCTGGAAGACAAGTAAATAGGCTGAAGGAGATGAAACACAGAAGATTCTCTGTATATATGTATTTCGCTAAAAACAGGCGTCTAGCCACATTCTAACACAAGATGTATTAAACTTCAATGTGTCTTATGAGTCCAAAGTGTAGGGTGAATTATTGCTAAATGACTGTTGTGGCAAAAATTCCTTCTGCCAAATTCACTCTTCGCACCATCTCCACCCATACAGGGCCCCAGGGACCTTGTCTTTCTCCATCCCTCAAGCTTCGCCCAAACCTGGCTGTGTTATTGCAGAGCTTTTGTCGAGGGAAAACAGGAAATTTCAGCGACGAGGCTCGCGCTCTCAGTGGTTAGAGGGAGTAGGCCTCGTCAAGTCTCAGCTACTCTGCGATGGTGACTAGTATGACGGCCTACTAGCGCCAAAACTGAGAGTTACCAATATCACGAGATAATTAAAATTAACACGTATTCAGTGTACTTTACAGAGATACCGGTAATTCACAATGTTAATTAATAAATATCAGTATTTGACGCGCTTCCTAGCGCAAAACCCTGATAATTACAATTTTTCGCATAATAATACTTATCGTGAGATAGTTACAAATATTATGAGATTTTTACAACTATCACAAAAAATGACATATAATGTGATATATGACGGCCTACTAGCGGCAAAATCTAATAATTACAAATATGGGATAATTACAAATAGTATGGGATAATTACCATTATCAATGATACCTGTAAATGCAGATTTTGGCGCTAGTAAGCCGCTTTAGCAAGAATTAAGCATGATCACGTAAACATTGTAATTATCAAGTGAAAATTGTACTTATCTTAATTATCCCATGATATTTGTAATCATCAGGTTTTGGCGCTAGTAAGCCGTCATAGACTAGCTTTGAGCGCGTCAAATAATGCAGACTGGGTTCCGTAATAGCGACAGACTACTAGTCTAGCGGGAGTGCGACGGAGAGACTAAATTACCGCAGTCTCCTTGATTCAATTTAATTCTCTGTACGGTCGCTGTTTCGATTTTCAAGACAATAAGATCGACCTGTCGCCCACTCGAGTGAGAGTTTATCACTTCATCAAGGGACGCTACAGTCAACACTGATTTCGCGGAACGAGAGAGGTGGGAAGGGCGGAGACACGAACTTGTTTTTTTTTTTTTTTGTTTTTTTTGTTTAATAAAAGAGACACAGTCTTAGTGTATAAGAGTGTAGGATTAGATGGAGGAGAGTCTGTGGGTGAGTCCCATTCCGCTTTGTCTTGTGTAGTGCTGCACTACCGCTGCCGTACTGTATTGAGAAAGCGAAGTGGCTCAAATTTAACTTGCATGAATGACACCTAATTGTACAGAGTAATTTCAGTAAGCGACATGAACATATATTTGAGATAATAACGGGGAGAGGAAGGAGAGAGAGAGAGAGAGAGAGAGAGAGAGAGAGAGAGAGAGAGAGAGAGAGAGAGAGAGAGGTGGTTGCATGAGGGGCGAGGTGATAAGGGGGATCACCTGGTAAAGCTAAGAAATAGGACACACGTTAAACTTCATGGATTTCTAAGGATTTAAAGTAGATTTTAAATGATTCTTAACTTGCACAATATTGAGAAAGTTCTGTGGAGGCGACTTATGGTGGGCCTTTAGGGTTCAAAAAGGGTTTAAGAAGGATTCTAAGTTGCAGAATATTCAAATTCACCTAGAATAACTAAATCATGAGCTGTTGGACAAAAGATCGAACGTGTATGATATAAAAGGATTTTAGATTTGTGTGATAAAATTCTATAAAGAGGGCTTCACAAGGTAGTCGTCTCTACAGGACAAAGGCTGAACTTCAGAATTTAGAAAGATTTCTAAGGATTCGTAGATGCGGACTATGGATAAAGTTCTTTCAGACTCTCCTGAACTTCTAAGCCAGTGGAGGTCACTAACAATAACATTGTTCATGCTTTTATTGTTAAAGACATGCAAGAGAGCTACTTTTTTTATGCCTCGTCCAGCTTCTTGCCTCCTAGCTAGTTTTTAACGAAAGCCAAGTTTATGGAGCCTTTCTACTAGGACTTTGTATTGGAAATTGGATCTTGGAGACAGTGCGGGCTGAATTTTTATTTCCGATCATTGTGGTGTTGCGCTGAGCTGTAAAAGTACAAGGGTTTTATTTTCCCTGGATTCTACTTGAAGCTTCTCAAGTTTCGCGAAGTTTTATTCTACCTTATTCTTGGTCATCCATTGTTCATGTTCTTCCACACTCGTCTTTTCTTCTTCTTGTGTTTGGTGGTCCTTTTGTGATCCTTGTTCTGGTGCTTCGTTTTTTGTATTATTCATCATCATCATCATCATCATCATCATCATCATCATCATCATCATCATCATCATCATCATCATCATCTTCTTCTTCTTCTTCTTCTTCTTCTTCTTCTTCTTCTTCTTCTTCTTCTTCTTCTTCTTCTTCTTCTTCTCACCCATCTATTCCAGTCCTCCTAGTGCCACTGTTGCTTCTTCTTTTTCCTCCTTCTCCTCCTCCTCCTACTCCTCCTCCTCCTCCTTCTTCTTCTTCTTCTTCTTCTTCTTCTTCTTCTTCTTCTTCTTCTTCTTCTTCTTCTTCTTCTTCTTCTTCTTCTTCTTCTCTCTTTCTCTCTCTCACTCACTCACTTCCTCCTGCCCATCCAAAGCCTATTAATACCCGCCCTCTCTCACCCACAAATCCAAATTCATATTTTCTCTCTCATTCGCTCACGTGGTTATTACTTCCTCTCTAGCCGGGCGTGAGGTGCATGCGAAACCGTCCTTAATTTTTTTTTGTTGCCTTAACTGCGCGGCGACACGATGACATGCCTGCCTGAAATATTCCTTACCCCCAATTTACTGCCTCAATCTTTCACTTGGTTAGAGGTGCCAATTTGCGTTGTCGACCTCTTCTAACACGTCTCAACGTTACTGAAGTTAGTAAGTATCCGGCCGAGTGTTAGGGAGAAACTTGTGCTGAAGAAACCGGCCTGGTCCGCTGCCGTTCCGCGATTATGGGTACATGTTATTTATATTTGTTGGGAAGCGAACATTTCCGTTTTCGTTTCGCTATCCGTATCCCTCCTCTCCCTCCCTCCCCCCCTTCCCACTACCACCCACCTCCAACACCTGCCCGGTTATCCTCACACAGGCATGCTACTTTTCCTGGAATTCCAGGAATTCCTGGAGATCGATCTTTGGCTTTCCGGGTGATTGAAAAATTTCCGGGAGTATTAAAAAAATCCGTGTCGAAAAAAAAATGCAAGCGTTCTTATCACGGTAGGCGATATCAGCGGGATTCGTCTGCTAGACCGCCATGACAGTCAATTTAACGATCATATCAAAGCGGCGTTGTGATTGGCTAGCTAAATTTATCTCACCAATCAGATTGCTTCTCTCTTACGTGATTCGCTCGTGTTATAGCCAGTTGTTTCCGTTTGATTTTTGACAGTCTTCACCACGATTCTCTGTTTTTTTAAGTTTGATAACGTGTGGAAGCGTTTTTGTGATGATAAATACTACTAATAGTAGCATAGTATCAAAATGTTTCGAACCGACATTGTAATAAGAAACACAGTAGGAGACTGGGACAAAGGTATCAAAAACAAGTGGCGTTGGGACTGGCTGCAGAGAGCACTGGATTATGAAGTAAAAGTTGTCGGAAAAGAAAAAGAGAAAAAGAAGTACGTCGAGAAATTTGGCGACCACATCGAAAAGCTTAAGGATCCGGGCAAAGCTTACTGTACACTGTGCCGGACTGAAATAAGTTATGGCGGTTCTGGAGCAACTGACTTGGCAGGCCATCTTAAGTCCAAGAGGCACAGAGAGAAGAAGATCGAATTGGAGAAGAATAGGCCTACTCATCTTCCATTTTACAAAAAGCAATCGAAGAAAACATGACTTTGTAAAAAGAACACTTTTAAACTCAAGGTTAGTTTATTTTGTTCACTCTTCTGAGTACTGATGTTATTTCTAAATGACAGACTATAATACAATAATGTTAACAGACATGTAGGCCTACCAGTGTCATTTCTTGTATATAGTTTAAACTAAAATGTTTGGTTTTTTTTTCGTCTTTGTTGATTGATTTTTCGTCTCTCAAAAAGTGCTCAGAATGTGCCAGATTGCACAGATTTTAACTTTTAAAAAACAATTCCGGGGGGGGCATGCCCCCGGACCCCACTAGGGGGCTCGCCTGCTTTGCAGGCTCGCTCTCGGGGCTCTGCTAATCCTTCCAAAATTTTCCTGGAAAACAAAATTTTCAGAGTAGCATGCCTGTCACATACTTCAGGATCGGACAATGGTGGTGGCTTTTTTGGGTTCAGATAAGCAATGCAAACGCCTACTTCAGAATTGAGCGGATATCCTCATCAGCAGGCTCAGTAATATGGTTGTCATCTTATAACGTTCCTTTTCTGCCTCTTGCCATTGTCCTCTCCCTTGTTAAATTTTTCCGCTTGAAAACGGATTATGATGCGTCCTTGCCATTTCCGGGGTCATTAACTACAGTGGAAGCAGACAGGCAGAAGACGCAGTCGCGGGGAAAATGCATAGTTGAGCACAGAAACACAGGCTTCACCACAATCACATTTGCCAATAATAGCTGCGACAGGAAAAAAAAAACACACTAAAGAAACCATTCAACTATAGTCGTTGCATTGAATATGAAGTTATTTGCTAAGAAATAATGCACACCTCTCTTTCTCTCTCTGTCACACTCTCTCTCCCCCCCCCTCTCTCTCACTCACTCTCTCTCTCTCTCTCTCTCTCTCTCTCTCTCTCTCTCTAAAATAATGAACGTGGAATATGATCGATGTCCATTGGAAAGAAGAGTGAATAATATGATGTTGAAAAGCTATGTCCGTGCTTGAAAGCGATAATTGTCGAATTAACTTAAATTGACAGTTTTGACACATTGCGTGTGTTCATTGAACTATCCTAATCCAGACGCAATGCGACTGTGGATTTTTTTTTTAAAACTTCACCGCCTGCACTGTTTAAAAAGTGTCCAGAGTTTAAACGTTGTTACACATGTAGTGTGAAAGTTCCAGAAGGCATCGACGTTTTGTGGTTTTACCCTTCCATTAGTGTCCCCCGTCTTATTTAACTCCTCCGTTTATTTTTTTTCTTTTCAGAATGTTATGTAGAATTTAACGTTACACATATGAAACGAATGAATGATTTCTATTTTTTTTTTTAAAGTGTGATGCATTCAATGATTTTTTACTCGTTGCTTGAGTCTTTTGAAGCAACAGGCTGAATGAGGGAAGCGCTGGCCGCTACTCTTGGGAGATGGGAGTCTCAGCGTTGCGGGTCCCTGGGCTTAAGATTCAATTTTCTCGCCTGGACATTGATGGCTAAAGAAGCGGCCGATCAATCGGGAGAAAGCCGCAAAACAATGGCGGGCCCTTTCCTCGGAGAGATCGTAATTTAATTAATTTGCCGGCCCGGTGGTCGGGGAGGTGCGCACACGAGGCCAGCCCCAGCGTTTAGTCCCAGCGTTGTCGCTACAAATTAGCCGTCTAATGGGCCGAACGTCCAATCGCCCGGCCCCCGGGTCCTGTCAGGTGGTGGCTGGGCTGCCTGCCGGTCGCGAGACGACAGGCTGACGGCCCACCTAGATCAAAGTTAGTCTTTTCATGGCCTGCCTGGTGCCCTTCTTATTGCTTCTGATTTGTTTGCAGTCAATCTTTCCATTTCCCCCGCTTCTCATTGCCGGCCTCCTCTGGCCTCCTTCTCAAACGTCTTGAATTCTGCCTCTCCTCTTTCTTCTTCGTAGCCACTGGTAGTTGCTCAGCTGTTGGATTCACTATTAAGTTCGCTAGAATTAAAGATCATGGAGGCCGTTGATTTTTGCCGTACTATGTGAAATGGGTTCTGATTACGCCCTCTTATTTTTCTGTCTCTGTCTCTGTCTCTGTCTGTCTGTCTGTCTGTCTGTCTGTCTCTCTCTCTCTCTCTCTCTCTCTCTCTCTCTCTCTCTCTCTCTCTCTCTCTCTCTCTCTCTCTCTCTCTCTCTCTCTCTCTCTTAGAGCCACCTCCTCCCCTTCCCCGTTTATCCCTCTCCTCTCTTTGCTCATCTCCTCCCATTTCTGCCACCCCCATCTTCGCCTCTGCTAGTAGGTAAGCCTGATGAATTCAAGATTAACTTAGTATTTCTTTAAAGATAGCGCTGTGACTGCTGCTTAATTTATTGTGCCCAACTAGGAATAGTGTATCGTTATTTCCACTTACGTTCGAACATAATCCCAGTGCTAGTTTATATCTGCTGTACTGCGTAGTGTAAGAGTTTTAGTACTCGTCGTAGCTAACTATCCTAAGCCTGTGGAATGATAGTCAATCAGAACTTAGAGATTGCTTTTTTGTTGCTGGATTCTTAGTACCACGAGTAACTACCCTAAGCTTGCTGAATCGAAGTCAATCCAGGCTTAAAGACGATGGAACCACCCTATAAAGAAGACGATGGTTCCCTATAGAGGGAAGCATTCTTTTCACAGAATGTGTCCATGCCATTTTCTGCTGGACATGGCAGCTAACTAAGCATCAGCAATGGGTCTGTGTGAAATCGAGCGTCGGGATGTGCGGGCCTCAGAAAAAAATTGTCCGGCAGTGTCCGTGGATCACGAACGTGCTTTTACGTGGTAGAAGACAGTATAAAAAATTCTCTTTAGTATACTATGCTATATAAAAACCGACCCCGTACACCAAAGTTTGTTTTTATTGTCTATGCTGTGTTCAGTTCCTTTTCCAAACATAAGCAATTTCTTTCTGTATTATTCTTCATGAAGCAAACCAGGCCTGTGTTCTTTTGTATTGATTGTATTGGATCTTGTAATAGCTTCCCCGCGTTTACCAGCTCCAAGCTGTTGTACTGACCACATTCAGTAGTCTATTTAAATTAGGATCAAGTACACGTTATACAAGGCGGCCACTTGATGCAAGCTGACTAGCTGTATAACGTCATGGACCACTTATCCACTCCCAGCAACTTGCATTATATTTAAGCCGTGTTCTGTAATAAGACGTTTTCCTTTGTCCCCTATACGCACTGTGTCCGGGGACGTTAATTTAAATAATGCCAAAGACGTTTTGCTGATGTCCAGTTGCATTTTGATTGTCAGCAGTCTAGACTAGTCACTGTTTCTCCTCCTCCTCCTCCTCTTCCTCCTCCTTTTTTTGTTCTTTCTTTCTTTATTTATTTCCAGCAATGTTTCAGTATCAAGTGTTCTTTACACTCAAGCCCCAAACTCTCTTTCAGTTATTTTATTTATTATACCTTGACTTACTGGTGTGTCGCTATGGTTGCCTTAACTCCGTTTCTGCTGGCGATGCCAGAGTAACGTGGGGAAGTTACCGTAACAGATAATGGGAATCTACAGCCAGTGCTTGTTAGTCGCTCAGGTGGAAGACGCGAGATGTCCAGACTGTAGACTATCACGCCCTGTACACACACATGGACCTTTAGGACCTTTTTTTTTTTCTTTTTTTCTTTTTTCTTCTTTTTTTTTTAAACGCCATAGATTTTCTCCCGCCAGGCTGGCCATTTGTACATAGATTTTCTCCCGACCAGGCTGGCCACTTGTTCTTAGAATTTTTCCACACCAGACCTCGGCTTAGTCTCGTTGTCAGGTCACGCTTGGGTATATTGTTTTGCTCTAGTTCTAGGTCAAATAGGTAGTTGCTTGTTTAATTTTTGTATTAGCTGAATAAAGAGACCGGCGGCATCATTCATCATCATCATCATCATCATCATCATCTTCATCATCATCATCATCATCATCATCATCGTCGTCGTCATCATTATCGTCATCATCATCATCATCATCATCATCATCATCATCATCATCATCATCATCATCATCATCATGTCATTGTTGCTTGTTATCGATTAATCTCTGTGCGTAGAATTTATGAACTACGCGATCCTTTTCCCATGAATAAGTCTGTGGCTGTATGCTTGTACCTGCGGACGGCAAGCCAAAACAGATTAATGGTTTTTATTGTGTTGTATTGTGTATGTATCTGTGTTGAACCAGCTATTTGTCGTCGTTGTGTGTGTGTGTGTGTGTGTGTGTTTGAGAGAGAGAGAGAGAGAGAGAGAGAGAGAGAGAGAGAGAGAGAGAGAGAGAGAGAGAGAGAGAGAACCGCCAGAGACCATTGTTCATTTTATGACCGTTTTCTTGGGTCTTCGCCAGTACTAAACATAATTATAAAGAGTTCAGTCTTTTATTATCTTCCTCGGTGGTGGATTTAAGCCGATTATGGTAGAAGAAATAAGTCTCACTGTATCTGATAGCTGAACTATCGGGACTCAGGATAGGATCTGTTTGTCAGAGGTTGTTTGAATGAAAATGGTTTTTATGTAGTACAATCACTATGATAGAGATTGGAGTTAATGATACTACTCCCATTAGCGCGATCACCGAAGAGGCAGATCCTAACCAGGAAAATTAGAAGGGGATTGTGGGAGTGGGGAGGAAAAAGAATCGGGAGCAGTACAAGGAGGTGAAGATAGTTTAGAGGTGAGGGTATAGTCAGGCATGCATTGCATTTCGGGGAGAGGAGAGGAGAGGAGAGAGAGAGAGAGAGAGAGAGAGAGAGAGAGAGAGAGAGAGAGAGAGAGAGAGAGAGAGTTGGTTCAAATGTCAGTCTTCAATAAGAAAAGTAACAATGGAAGTGGCAAGTAAAAGTACGAAAAAGGAAACAAAAAGTGTTTGTGTGAAGAAAGTTCAGCCTTGGTCGGAATTTGAAATGAAGTTTATCGATTGGTTCCCGTCAGCTTGGAAAAGAAAGAATATAATATTGTAGACGAGCAATCATTCCCAAGATGGAGTGATGTACTAAGTAAACCCCTCACTCCCTACTCTCACCCACTATGGGCCATATTTTTAGAAGAAGAAAAAGAAGCAGAAAAAGAAGAAGAAGAAGAAGAATTTTTTTTTAGAAATTTATTACATAATCATATGGTGTGTCTTGGGCAAGAAAGACCTGGCTAATCCTCTCCAGGCTGTTGGTCACAACAGAAATTAACATCACCAACAATAAAGTCCGACAGACCATAACACAAGCCATTGGACAACACGATGACATGCTCACAATGGTGAAGAAAGGGAAACTCCGAAGGCATGGCCACGTCACCAGAGCATCAGGTCTTGTAAAAACCATCCAGCAAGGCACGGTCCAAGGAGGCAGAAGAAGAGGGAGACAGAAAAAGAGGTGGGAGAACAACATTCGAGAATGGACTGGCTTGACACTGAGCGAAGCCATGAGGGTTGCTGAGGACAGAGAAAGATGGAGAACGCTCGTTAAGCTATAATCTGTGGTGTCCCAACGACGACAGGCTTGTTTGTTAAGATTTGAACCATTTTATAATATTTTAAGATAACGTTTCCCTGGTTCTGATTTGGCTCGGAAGAGTCCGCTGGACTTAAAGCAATAATCATGTAATGTAATGTAATGTGTCCCAACGACCTTCGAGTTACGGGATAGGATAGGAAGGATTACATAAATAAATATAGAATACTCCTATCCGTATGGAGAGAGAGAGAGAGAGAGAGAGAGAGAGAGAGAGAGAGAGAGAGAGAGAGAGAGAGAGAGAGAGAGAGAGAGAGAGAGAGAGAGAGAAAGAATTAACTTACGACACCCCGGCTAGCAGTGCCTCCATGGTGAACAGGAGAGCACTTGTTTCAAATGTTCATACATGAGAGTAGAATAATTCAAGGTTGTGACATTGCTGCCGTTATTGATGGCTGTGGTATTAGTGTTGCATTGCAGACGAACATTTCCATGACTGAATGTTCTAGTGAGGCTAACGAAATGGAATACTTCCAACGCCGCGGTAAAATATTACTATGCAACTTAACGCTGATTGTTGAACCTGTATTTATTTACTCTGATGAATAAAACACTACGACCGCTAGTTGTTCCCCTTCTGCAATCTTTCCCCAATGAAAGTCGGAGCATTTTCCGATACTGTTAATCCCGTCGCGGAGTGAAAAGGTATGCCCAAAGTTGTTTGAGTTTCATAGTTTCTATACATTATAATTTTCCGAAATCGAAGAAGTTTCCTTCTAGTGCAGGGGTAGTGGAAGGGTTAAGTATCGACGCGGGAACAGGACGGGCTTCAGCCTGTCAATTTATGAGGGTGTAGACTTATAGGATGCAGACATTCCGTGTCATAAAGTCATGTTCTCTACCTCTGCAGTTCTCGCTATTTGCTGAACGTCGGCGCGGCCTAACTGCTGCATTCGATACAGCTGCAGCTCGCCATCTCTGTGCTAAATGTCTGCCTATCGAAACCAGGGGATGTTTGGCGACCCCTGCGGTTATTACCCTGCTACATTTTTTTTGTTCATGCTCAATTCAAAGGGGCTATACAGTTTGTGAATCAGATAGATACATGTACTATACTCCGTTACATTCTGTCTCCGAGTACTTTGATTTAGAACTAAGAAATGACCTTTCGAGTACTTTGATTTTGAAGAACTTGCTTTTCTTCAGCAGGCTTGTGGATTTGGCGGCCGGGATTTGAGCTGTCTAAAATAGCGAATATGTTCACGTACATGATGTCTTCATCACAAGCACGAGACCACACTGTAAATTTCACAACCCGGAATCCTTTTGGTACAGGTTGCTAGCAGGATAGCAGTTATGATTCAAACATGATGCCCCCACGAGACCCAACTATGTATTATACCAACTGAACTAGAGGTTTTGATTGCATCGCGGATACCTTTTCTTACTTGCTAGCAAGGTGCTGCTGCATCTCCTTGTAGTGCCCATTTTCTGCTAAACGTCGACCCGTCTGTCCCAGCCTAGAGACCGACCGGAGCAAGAAAAGGCAGAAGCAGCTCGTGCTGATCTTCCAGACTATTGTACTGTCACGTCTTGTGGCCGTTTGCAGCTTTACCGGCCGTTCAATGAAATGGGGATAGATTGTGACGACTATTTCAGCTCAGCAAGACGAGACATATTGGAGCTGTGCGAGGATTATGCTGTTTCTTCTGGCCTGTCACCATTCCAGAAATACTTTCCCATTTCCCTCTTTCTTTTATGTTTCTGCCTTTCTTCTAAGTTTCTGTCTTTCTGTATCTATGATTCCGCACTTTTCTGTTTTTGTCTGCCTGGCTTGTCTTTCTGTGTCCCCTCTCCCTCTCTCTCTCTCTCCCTCTCTCTCTCTCTCTCTCGCTCTCTCTCTCTCTCTCTCTCTCTCTCTCTCTCTCTCACGCTCTCACGCTCTCGCTCTCTCTGTCCCTCTGTCCAAATGAAATTAAATGTACATTTGTTATGTGGTCGTACGTGCGTTAGTAATACAGAAAGAACTGGAACTTGTTGCCTATCCTGTAAATCATTGTTTGTCATTATGTGTTCTTTGAATAAAACATTTGTTTAAACCAATTCGAAGAGATTGTTTGGAATACAATTGTATGTATTATTCTATTTGTTTTAAAAGTTGTTTTTTTTTTAATTTTATTTTATGTTCTCATTTTCTTATTCGTTGAGGCGCAATGTGCTGTAAGAATTCTCCATTGTGGGTAATACAGATTTCTTGACTTGACTTGACTTGACTTGACTCTCTCTCTCTCTCTCTCTTTCTCTCTCTCTCTCTCTCTCCCCACTCTTCCCTCTCTCTTCGCATTGTATCCGGGTTTTTTTTTTCGTAATAATTTCAGGTGTTGAGAAATCAAGAACATAAAGATTTGCAGATGGGATTGACTTGGCACAATTTTTTTTCTACTGCCAACATTTTTTTTCCTGTCAACAGCGTACACTATGGTGGCAAGGGTTGTATTGGAAGGTTCGTTTTATCGACACTCAAGATTCATGACAGCTCTTCATGACGTGTTGTTTCCCTCGTAACAGCCTATTTGGAATAGGAGTACACCTTTTATCTTTACACTTTGGTACGAAGGCTGCTTTCTGTTATGAAGCACGTATAATACTAGTGTCATCACTATTTTGTTTAATCCATTTTGAGCTGATGCATCGATCGGTGATGGCAATTGCTAGCAGATCGATTTAGTAGTCTCTGCTCTCTTAATTTGATGAGGGCGGTCACAACGTGCGAGGACCTTGTGCCTGAAGGGGAAGCAATATCACTCAATTACAAAGCTCGGTTTGATGGAGTGCCTCGCCCTTCCTGCTTAAAATCGCCAGACTGTGCAAAAAAAATAAAAGGAGGGGAGAGAGAGAGAGAGAGAGAGAGGAGAGAGAGAGAGAGAGAGAGAGAGAGAGATAGAGTCTTATATTTTAGATTGTGTTTATATGCCATATAAATAAATTTCGGGCCGATTTCGCAACGAAAGCCCGGCCACAGCCAGGGCAATAATTTAGGCCCTCTCCAGCATTTTCTAATTGGAATCTACACTGCATCCTACTCACTCACCACTGAAACAGCCAAGTCTGTTTGAGGCAGTAAGATGGCTTGTACTCCCAGCAAACCTACTATTGGTGTCGAGGACTGGATTACAATCCGTGACCTCTGGAATGCGACGAGTGCGTTCTACCGATTGAGCGAGCAATCCTACCCCACCTATAGCGAGATATTTGTCTAATTCTGGAATTGAATAATGACCCATTATGATATGATCCCATTTGAAAACTAGAGAGAGTGAGGGAATGAGAGAGAAAGAGAGAGAGAGAGAGAGAGAGAGAGAGAGAGAGAGAGAGAGAGAGAGAGAGAGAGAGAGAGAGAGAGAAGGGGAGCCGGGAGATAGTAGTAGTTGTAGCAGTAGCAGTAGTAGTAGTAGTAGTTAAAACGCGGCGATCTACAGAGATCGGTGTTAAAGAAAGCTGAAGAGAATTTTTTTTTATGTAGTGGTAGGCGGGTTAAGTGGGAGGTATATTGTGTGTGGGTTGTGCATGTGTGTGTGTGTGTGTGTGTGTGTGTGTGTGTGTGTGTGTGTGTGTGTTTATCTGTGTTTAAAGTCTGGTTCATAGGAGACGAAGGGGAAGATTGAACGTCGTCCACAATAGTTTGGCACAGAAGGTGGTCAAACATTGACACTGCTGTGTGCAGCCTCTTACATAATTAAATCCTGCCTTTCTAGGCGGGCGCCAAGCAGCAGTTCTAGCAAAAATGCCAGACCACCGGCTGAGATCAAAAGACAGCCTTTGGAATGATCTGGTGCCGGTGGCCCTGGACTTGAATTTTAGACTGCTGCTTCAGTAAATTAATTTGCTTGGTTGGTCTCTCACTTACCCTCCTTTCCCGCTGGGAAATTGGACAAGAATATGAAATATTCTTCTAATATGTTACCCGCTCCACTATCTTTTTTCGTGTTCATAATAATAATAATAATAATAATAATAATAATAATAATAATAATAATAATAATAATAATAATAATAATAATAATAATAATAATAATACATGGATTTATAGAGCGCATGTATCTCACACACACACAAATAATTCAAGGCACATAAAGGGCTTGGTTTAAATGGCATTATGACATATTAATTATAATAACATGTGGCAAAACTTGTCGTGTATTATAACTGACCAGATCTGTAGGGGAGGTGTCGTTTTAAGTTCTGGAGCAGCCGGGGTGATGGCAGAATAGCTCGATTGTCACTCACCCGACATGCCGGTAGCTGGGATTTGATTTTCGAGGTTGATGGGGTGATACTTTTGAACAGAGTCCATTTTCAAAGTAGCACCTCTCTTAATGGTTTTTCACTCCCCTTCCTCCTCCTCCCCCCCTCCCTACGCATCGCCTCGTAGGCACGCTAGTGAACTCGCCCGTGTGGGGAATCTCAGCATTGCACACTTGTGGGGAATCTCAGCATTGCAAAGTGTGCAAGGTGCATCAAGTTGAGCTCTTGGGCGGCTTGACACCGAGGTTTACTTTGGCCAGTACCTTGAGCAGCTCTGTTAGGTAGTAAGTTTACCCAATATAAATGCAGTTACTTTGATGCCCCTTTCTTCCCTTTCTTCAGCGATGACCTGCTAACAGTGGTGAAAAAACGGAAACTCCGATGGTATGGCCACGTCACCAGATCATCTGGCTTCGCAAAGACCATCCGGCAAGGCACAGTGCAAGGAGGTAGAAGAAGAGGGAGACCGAAAAAGAGGTGGGAGGACAACATTCGAGAATGGACTGGTTTAACACTGAGCGAAGCCATGAGGGTTGCTGAGGACAGAGAAAGATGGAATACGCTGGCTAAACGATCATCTGTGGCGCCCCTGCGACCTCCGAGTTACGGGATAGGATAGGATAGGATAGGATACTTTGATGTAAAGACTAGAGAGATAGTCCCACTGACAATTTGGTTTTGGTGTCGAAGCGGCACGGCGGGGATGGCATCTTGAGTTTGAATTCCTCGTTAGACACTGTTAGTATTAGAAAAATGTCTTTGCTTTGGAAGACCGGAGAGAACGAGTGTCACACGGTCAGCTCGGTTGTCGTTTGGAATGGACAGGACGGCGGTGGCAGGAATCAACAGAGCGAGAACGGCTCTCCGGCACAGAAGGGGGCTGGTGAACAAACAAGCGGCAACAGAGGCCCACAGAAAAGACACGGGAAATGAACAGGGAAGAAGGGGTGTCAGGTCTCCTGGAAGAGCAAACCTGGTCACGAGACATCGCCCCTCGCCTTCGCACAGAGGTCTGTGCAAACTTGTAGCCTGGGGGTTTGGGGTCCAACGCCGTTATTTGTCCTTAAAAAAAAAAATAAAAAAAAATTGTACTGTCAGTTATTAAAACCGTTGCTGTTGATGTGGCGAGGTTTTGTTTGCAGTAACACTTAATAATTAGGAAGGGGGAGGTGTGGGTTAATTTTTTTTTTGCGGTGTCGTTTGTTCCTCATTCATAGTTTAGCAAATGTCATTTTCAGTGAAAATCATTTCAAACAAATCGTTACTAAAGTTAAAATCGTTGCATTTAATATACAGGGGTATATTGTCTACATTCAACAATTTGTGTTAATCAGCAAAATTCTTGTCATCCTCTCTCACTTTCTCAGCAGATCGCCATTTTTCACGGAATTCGTTTTCTTTGGTCTTCATTTGCTTTTTCAGCATATTGCCAGGTATTATTGATTATTGGAATGTCGCATTCCACGTTCACTATTGGGCTTTCGCGCTAGTATTGGCTGATACTGCCGGTTGATGGTAAAGATTATGTTTAAACGTCTGGTATTTTTGTAATTTTCAACGATTTACCTTTCGAGTTCTCCATAAGTATGCCTCATGCGGTACAGACAGTTGCCTCGACTAAAAGATTCACCTTGACATTGGAAGTATTTTGCCTAGAAAATATTCGCATTGAACGGTGGATTCGCATTGCACATTTGAATTGTTTTGCGATGAACATGATGGGTCCGACTTTTAATGCATTTCTGTTGATGATGATGCAGCACTAGGCCGGGCCGTTACTTTACTTTCCAGCTATTACGTGTGTCAAGAACAGCTGCCGCCTGTGCACTGGCCGGAATGCCAAGTCAATATAACTTAACTTTTTTTTTTTTAAGTTCCGCGTTTTGACTTATATGCCACGCCACATCACCTCGACTTGCATTGGTTTGATTTTTAAAAAAATCTGCGGAATTGCGTTTTGAATTTTGCCCACAGCTTGCTTACACGCTTAGGTATAAACGAAGACTGTCCCTAACATAATTAATAATCTTCGTGGACCTGTTACTACAGAGGGTGACAGACAAAAGGAAGAATCAACAAAAAGTCAAAACGGAGAAAGGACAAAAGGGAGACGAAACAAAACGGAGAAAGGACAATAGGGAGACAAAACAAAACGGAGAATGGACTAAAGGGAGACAAGACAAAAAGGAGAATGGACAAAAAGGAGAAAGTTTTCTATCTATTTAAGACTTGTTTCTATTATGTTTAGCTTATTGGTACAGCACATGAGTGTAGATCGCCATGGGGGGAGGGGGGTAGGATTGAGAGGGGAGGGTGGGGGCAGTTTTGTCTTGAAAGGAGAAGCAAGCCCATACGAGATGATGGCGCATACAGCAAGGTGTGGCGAAAGGCAGAAAAAGAGGAGACATGGCAAGCGTGCTGGTACAATCCACAAGATTGTTACTGAACACCGGGCTCGAACCAGAAATGCGGACTTCCTGGAGTTCTTGATCGGCATCGCACACAATTTCCAATTTTGACTTATTTTGACTCCGATCATGTTTCTCAGACAACAACTTTTCTCTCGGTTGTTTTTTGTTTCCATGTATCATATTTAAATACAAACTAATTGATTTTTGACTTTCAAATTATAAGATTTGTTAATTCACTACAACTTTTATTACAAGCATACAGCCTATTGTATTGCGTATGTGTGCTTTTTATTGTATGGTATGCTCCCCCTTTCGCCCTTTTGTCTTTCGCCCTTTTGTCTTTTGTCGATCTGTTCCATTCTCCATTTTGTCTTTCTCAGTTTTGTTCCATTCTCCCTTGTGTCTTTCTCCGTTTTGTCCATATTCCGACGGAATAGTGTTTAATAGGCCTCTTAGATCTGAAGCGAAATTGTCTTGAAGCGTAGGCCAAGGCAATGTGGGATATTTCGTTCTCTCTTGGCAGGTGAACTTTGTAGCCTTTGCTCCAGTCTTAAAAGTGTGGGAAGATTATTGATGAATAAATAGGGTTGCTGGCCTCGTGAAGAGCAGAAAAATCGACGAAAGAAGAGCTTGCTGCGAAATGTCCAATTTGCCAGATGCCGTTTCTCTTGCAATTAGCTAAACCTAAATCAGCGGCGGCCGAGGTTCAGGTTAAGGGCAGTCATTGATCTGGCGGTTATTTACTCGCACTTTCCTCATGCGGAATGTTAAATGCTGCATTTCTATTCCGGAATTAACACAGCTTGTGTGAAAAAAACCTATTCTCAAGAAGTTTAGTAGTAGAAAGCGACTTTGCCAAGACAGGTGCATGGCTCTGTTTAGCAGTCTTTTTTAAAAATTGTATTTATTTATTTATTTATAAACTAGGAAACAAAAATACAAAAAAACCAAAGCAAGTTTGTGCGCAATAGCTAACAAAAAGAAGGTAATTGAAACAATGCTCGAAAACAAATGAAAGAAATTGATGCAGGGAACATTTTTTCCTGGTCGAGAATCTGAACCTTTTTCTCACTTTTCAAGTTGTAGTTTTGATTTTTTGTCAAAATATTATTGCGATTTCCATTATTCTTCCTTTGGTTATTTAAGAAGAGGGGGCGCTGGACAAGATCAGGGGAACATTCCTCGCCTTAACTTCTTATGTATTATAAATGGAACTTAAAATGGTGCTTATTGCCTTGTTTTATCTTTTTTGTGTAATTTGTTGCTTTTATTCTGAAAGAAATGTAGTTATTATGTAAAAGGCCTCAATTTGAAGGCTTTGTTTACTTTTGGCAAAAAAACGGGTTTACCCTAACCTTCGCATTGTTATTACATTAAACACGATAAAGTGGGCTTTCGTTGCTCAAGTCAACCACCAAAGTTTGAATTTTTAATTTTAGTTCTGACCGAGAGTGGTTTCCTCTGATTAACGGTACATCGAATGCCATAGCCGTGTGACCTTTGATCCTATTACTGAGTGATCAACGAAGCTGGGGTCTGTTTTATCAACCAAAAACGAAACACCTTACCCAGCAGTTATTTTTTATTGGCTCTATCTCTTACCGGCTTCGGTAGCTGCTATTTTTAGCTCCAGGATGTTGGCTGGCTAGCCAACGACTGTTGCTAATAATAGGCACAAAAACAACGGAATTTATTTATTTTTTAAAAAAAATATTATTTTTAAAGAGCTATTGTTTGTTGTAAGTTTGTTTGCTTTTTTTTCCAGTGGGATAACACTCACTGTTATTGTTAAAAGGACCTTTGGAGAGGGCGTGTTCAAAGTGGATCCCTTTAAAAAGCAAATACGCGTGAAGGGAGACAATGCGTTAAAGTTGAACGTGACATGCGAACATTTTATATGCTGCGCATTGTATACTAATTATGTTATCTCGGTACTTCTTTATGCTAATGATCACGACGGATTTTGCGGAGGAAGGGACAAAGATTAAAAAAAAAAAACAACTAATAATAAAGAAGTCGTTATCAAAGCGAAGCAGAAGACGGAAAGAGAGAGCGAAAATCTATCGTTTAATTGGCACACGAGTGATTGCTATGGCGTCCTTTCAATCACGGTTCGTTTTTAGGCTTCTCGCAACTCAAAATTGAAGGAGAGTTTAAATTGTGTTTTTTTCTTTCTTTTATTTGTCGTATTTTACTCTGCGATGGGCGTTATATTTTTTTACCCTGCGAATGGGAAAACAACATCAGATTTTAACCCGCTTCATTTACGACAGACAAATTCAATTAGCTTCTTGAATTCGGATTCGGTGATGGTGGAATCTCCATGAATATTTCAGTGTTTGTCGCGTTGAAACTAAGACGGTAAAAAGCAATTTGGATTAAATATTAAAACAAATTTGTTTCTAGTTGAGTGATTTGCGAGATTTGATTTGATTTTGCCAGGACAGGAATTTTCATCCTGTCATTGTGGCATTCTCAAGCACCTTAGTAATCGTCGTTATGCTTCGTCATCATCATCATCATCGTCATCCTCGTCGTCACCACCACGACCTCTTCGGTTAGGGGTTAAAAATCTGAACCGTAGTAATATAGTCTAAAACTAATCAGTATCAATCGGCTTGAGAACGATCAAAACCAGTATAATTTCAGGATTGGGCTGCTCTGTAGCGCGTTCAATCCATATCACGTTTGGGGAGTTTAAGAAGAGGGGTAAAGTCAGGAACACGAGTTTGGTTGGAATGAGCACTACTTTGTGCCAGCACGGTGCGTACAACACTCAGGAGATATGAAGGCTGAAATGTAAAGTTGGTTTAAAAAGGGAAGTCGTGGATGGGAAATGGGGTTTAGAATGAACTTCTCGACTGGCCATGTTAGTTCGAGGTTATATTAATATGTTCAGCGAAATGTTGGAAAAATACATACAGAAAGACCCATTTTGGATGAAGCAACCAAACAAACACATTTCTATGTGCGAACATCCGTTAGGACACTCTTTGATAAACGTAGAGTTCTGGCCACTCGGAACAAGCAAGCCAATGTATTCCGCATGACCTTAGCGAGCTGGCTTCCGACGCGCCGTATTAATGGGCCTGATTCCGGCCGTCATTTCCTGTTAGCTTTTGTTGGTCTTGAACGGCTGAAGCATTACATTTCCCTGCAGGGGGGAGTAGAAAGAGAATCTTACTTGTAACCTACATTATCGCTGGTTAGGGGATCCCGTGTTTCGATGTTCCCCGGTAGTTAATAATACCGTATACCATAGAAACAGCCATTTTCCTATTCACCGAAACAGCGATTTTCTGTTCGGCAGTGGCTAGTATTATGAGAGCATGGAGTTCAAGAGTATTGCTGTTTGTACTATGGTAATTGTGCGCAGTACCGACGGACGTTGGATTTGCTGGAATAGTCCTAGGGATAATTTTGCAATGCAGAATAAGAGGCACTTATGTAATAGTTGTACACTGAATGACAATTTTTCAGGATGGCAGGATGTTAATTCAGGTTAATATAACAGCTTTATTTTAACGCTTGACGGTATATCCACTTTTTGTTGTGGCCGGCCAATTACCGAGAGGCTCTCTCACTCGGATCATGGCTTTAATGGATCTTCATGCATATGCCGATTTCGGGGCGATCAACAACACGAATGAAATACGCGTTATCCCGAGATAAACATTCAGCATATGCTGAGACCGTTGATGCCGCAGCTTCCATCATAATATTCTGTTCCGCAGGAGGAATATTGTTTACCGAGTCCCAATCCGGCTGCCCTTCATCATTATTATTTGCGCTTTCTTGGTCCCCGTAGGCTGTGGTAAGCACGGACATCAAAGACAAGAGTACACTTTATGAACTGTGGTGCCCAGTCATCCCGTGCAAATGGAATCCTAAGTAGTTTTCTTTTATACATAGGTTGTTTGTTCATAGTAGTTGCAGATTTGTTGTTGTTGGGTGTTTAGTTAAGTTTGTTGTTGTTGCTGCTGTTGCTGTTGTTGTTTTGAATACTATTTGTCACCCATGCAGGCCGTCGTTTCAGGCAGTTTAACATAGCGCATACTTATCATGTCCGTTCCTAGTAACAGCTCCGTCCACTTTACAATGGCACTATGCTCTCGACTCCTAGACTCTTGTGAATTGCCTGCAGAAATATAACTTTATTTATATGAAAGACATGCAACAGACTATATGTATTATGGCGTAGCGGTATATTTGAGTATGCCTATGTAAGCGCTTATTCCCATGCGATTTTGGAGATCAGCACAATGAAGTGCCTGCTAGCTGGCGGCTGCTGTACATCATGACGTAGGTCTCGGCGCAAGTTGATGTCGCAACAGGAACTGTGTGACATTTGATTATCTCCCCTTGACAGCTAGAAGCATCGCTCTTCTGCTTTCCATTGTTTGTATTACTATCCATACGTCGTCATGCAGATTCGCTATTCCTACATTTGCTCCAGACACCGTCCATTAATAACATAGTTTGAATCAATTCTCTAGACTTGATGACGAACACTATATATAAAAGATCTATATTCTTGCACACTGTATATCGTGACGGTAGCTTCCACGGCTGTATATTTGCATGTCCTCTATGACTATTGTCCGATGAAGTCCGTTCGCTAATGTTTCCCTTCAAAAATAATTTGAACCAGAATCCAAAAACTCTTCTTTCTTTTTTTCTTTTTTTTTTTTAAAGGAAAATAGAAACTAGATTTTTTTTCTCCCCGAGATGCAATGTGCTGTATAGGCTTACATTTTGCATTGTGTGTTATAAAGAGTTGTTGACTTGATTTTTAAACAGATGTTTCTAGAATCTGTTGATGCCAAGATAGGATTTCGATGAAAAAGAAAAGTGATTAAATAGGAGTAGGAAATAATTCTTTATCAGGTATGATTTAATGACTGCCATTCTTACCCGTTACTGTGGAGGGAAGGCATATTTGAGAATTAAAACAAAAATTCTTATCGGAACATACAAAATACGTTTCACTTTCAGGCGATCGGGCAGAAGACTTAATTACAGTTGTACAGTATACTATGCTCGTAGTAACGGTATATGATCATTATTAATATAGCTAAAGCCAGTCTGCTGGAATACATACATGTATGTATAGTTACTATCCACGTTTATTCGCGGTATTTGATAGAAATAATCATATGCTATTGACCTAAGACCGGTCTTTGGGAGAAGATATCGTTATGATATTTGATGGTTATCGATGTATCATATAGATGCGTTATTGACTCTAGATCCGGGCTTGGGGGCGGGAAGCTATCTGTCAGAAGGATTTGGCCGGCAGCGGATGGAACTTGAGACCAAGTCAAGACTGATGTACCGTGTACAACTGCCATATATCAGTTCACTGAAGATCAGGGGGTCGATGTCTGAGCTGGGGATTAACAAGGGTCTGGAGATGGGAGTTTCAAGAGCTTGCTCTTTTGATTAGTCGATGCGTCGTTGGTGTGGCCTGTTTCTCCTCCTTTGTAAAGGAAGAAGAAAGGCGAAAGTTGGATGGAAAGGAACGAAAAAAGAAAAAGATCATGGTGGAGGGAAAGCAAAAAGAAGAAAAGGGAATGATGGAGGGAATGAAATGGCGAAGAAAAGTTAAACGAGAACAAAGTAACGGGTATGGCATTAATGTTGGAATGGTTTAGGCGAGTATACAGTAGTTTTTTGTCTTTTATTGTTAGTTTGACAGGTAGCTGGAGGTTGTAAACACAAAAGGATACTATCTAAAACATGTGAACCATCTTAGGCATTGCTTGGCTTTCGACGTCAGCGTGCTTGTAATTGGCCATGATGATGAGGATGATGATTGATGATGATTGATGATGATTGTTGTTGTTGTTGATGATGATGATGATGATGATGATGATGATGATGATGGATGATGATGATGATGATGATGATGATGATGATGATGATGATGATGATGATGGTTCACTTGTGTCTTATAGACTGGCTAGAATTTACAGAAATAGGTACAAAGTAATGGTCTCAGCTTTTCCATTTCTCTAGTAGCATTCATTTCAATCCCTCTCTTAACTAGTCTAAAGGCAGACGTGTTCTCACAGGCAATTTTGCGGGTGGTAATCTCGAATGGAGCAGGTGTGTTGGATTCTGCTTACAGCAAATCCCTGTGTGCTCACGCCTATTTCGACTGGCACCAAAGACGTTTTATTTAAAAGTTTCTCCTATAGACTCTTGTCACAGTGTGATCTTGCTAACAAGAACAGAAAGCGTCGGCTGTTATTGGATTTATATTTTGTTTACAAAGGAAAACAAAGAACATTTCAAAACGTTTAAAAATTATCGCTGTGGAGGATAGTTTCGACATAAAAATAAGAATTATCATTTTTTGGGAATTTTATTTTTACAAACGAAACAAAGCACAACAGTGTTAAAACCTTTTTTTAATAACTATGGCTGCTGGCAACTGGATGATTGATTCGTCATGAAACTATGAATTAGCGATTAGTTTGTAGCACATTTCCTATTTTTTATATGGAATTATATTTGTCCAACGCACATTTCATGTTAAGACGGTGGAAAACGATATCAATTAATGGATTCTTGATCAGTGTTGGATGTTCAATAAAGCTGTCCCTCATAGCCACCCACCACTCCCAAAACCTCCCCCCACCCCCACCCCCCCTCCAAAAAAAAAAGAAAAAAAAAAAAGAAAGTTCGACTTTGTCACGCGTGTCTTTCCTTGTAGAAATTGTTTCTCTCTCTCTGTCTCTCTCTGTCTCTGTCTCTCTGTCTCTGTCTCTGTCTCTCTGTCTCTGTCTCTGTCTCTCTCTCTCTCTCTCGTTCGCTGGACCCAATCAACAATGAATAATTAACTAACAAACCAAGCTCACTCCTCAGTCACTCACTCGCAAGCCGAACCTTAATGGTATATTATAAAACTAGACAAAACACAATTTAACTGCATTAGCTATTTAGGCGTCTAAAAAAACCAAAAATAATCACAGAGAGAGAGAGAGAGAGAGAGAGAGAGAGAGAGAGAGAGAGAGAGAGAGAGAGAGAGAGAGAGAGAGGGAGAGAGAGAGAGAGAGAGAGAATTTCGGTCATTTTTAAAAGGGCTATAATGATGATAATAGTGATGATTGATGATGATGATGATGATGATGATGATGATGATGATGATGATGATGATGATGATGATGATATCGAGCATTGGCATCAACTTTCAACTATCAGTATACCACTGAATTAAACAGAGTGCGGCGTCTCAGACACTGTGTGTCTCTCTACCAAATCGTTACTCCTTGATCCGTCGCATCTTGTTCTTTCCACCTGCAGTCCTTCCTTGCGTCTACATTCCGGCGTATTAAGAAACCGTGCAAGTCTTGCACTAGCAGAACAAAATAGCAGGAAGGGAGGCCAAGAGCTGTTCAAACAAACAGGGAAGCGGCAAAAGGTTAATGAAAAGCAAAGACAGGCGCTAGGAAATCAAAGAAGCCGAATGAGATCTTTTCTGGGACTGGGAGACCCCTTGCTGCTCGCCAGTGCCAATGACACGTCCGCTGCCTTGTCGGCTACTGTTGCGGTTTTGACTGTTGCTACGCATAATTATGAGAAAGATATTTAAAAAACAAATTAAAAAACAAACTAAAAAAAAAATAACAACATAGGATCAGCTTTAGTGGTGATCTAGAGATACATTATAACACTTGCAGTGGGTCTTTCGATGTAATTTAAATCGTTTACAGCGTGGAATAGTGTCAGTTTTAACCAGTACTCAAAAGGCTCGATCCTCCCGTCATGGAAAACTACGTTCGTCGTGAACCTAGCTTGACAAGGAAGAAGTAGAAGAAGAAGAAGAAGAAGAAGAAGAAGAAGAAGAAGCTGTTGACATAATGTTGACATGATGATGATGATGATGATGATGATGATGATGATGATGATGATGATGATGATGATGATGATGATGATGATGACGACGACGACGACAACGCTTAACCGCTTGAGAAGAAAAACCCTACCTCATTATTCAGTGCACATTCCTAGGTAAAGAGCTGGCCAAGTTCAACTGGAACAGCAGTAGCAGCAGCAACAGCAATAATAATAATAATAATAATAATAATAATAATAATAATAATAATGATGATGATGATGATGATGATGATGATGATGATGATGATGATGATGATGATGATAATAATAAAGAAGAAGAAGAAGAAGAAGAAGAACAACAACAACAACAACAACAACAACAACAACAACAACAACATCCTTATGGGGTTTTGCAGTGACATAAAACCATTATATTAGAGGGTAGCTAGTGTATTAATTGATAAACTCTTCACCTGGCGTGCAGGTTAACGTGGGTTTGATCCTAGATGGTGAGGGAGCAGGTTAGGTGGTAGATGGGGGTTGGGAAGTATAGGGAGGGTATTGATCACAGATACTGGCAGGAGTCACCTGTACTAATGACCTTGGTCTTTCATTAATAATTATGTTGGTCAGGGCCTTCCCTCCACCCTCCTTCTCATCTTCCTCATGATGTTGCTGCACGCAGCGATACGTTTAGTAACCAGGTCGTTCGGTCAAAAGGGTAGGTGATGGATTCAATCAGATAAAACACGCATGCGCCAAGGTTATATGGAGTGGCTTCGTAGACAGGGGCGCTTGACAGCGCGTGTGATCCAGGAAGTTATCGGCAGCCCGAGTTTAAATCCTTAATTCAATCGCCGTCTTGAGCAGCCCTTTAGCTGATAATTGCATTGTATAAGAACAATTACTTGTACTAATATTGCATTATATAAGAACAATTACATTTACTTTTTTAATTGTTATTATTCAACATAAGAGTTGGGTTGTAACTGCAGACGAAACGTTTTAGCGAAATATATGTATAGGTTAGAGAATCCTTTAATCTGCTGTGTATTATCTCATTCCACCTTTTAAACTTGTCTTTCTAATAAACTGAAGAAGCTCCATTGAAATATATTCAATTTTGTGTCCCTTGTGGACAGTAAGGTCAAATTACTTCTGGAGATGATTTTGCATGTATACTATTAAATATTCGTTTGCCTTCTTGATCGTAAATGTAACGACCCACCGTTTCTTCATTGCTCTGATGTAGTTAAATGCGACACCTAAATAAAGAAGAGAAGGTCGATGCAGTTTCCTACAAAAGTATCGTCCTTAAATTTCTATGGAACTCAAAGATAGAAAAACCTTTTCCGTGTTGGTGGCTGTTTGCAGAGCGCATCTGGGATGATAATCGCATTTTCGTGCTAAAATTACCACATCGATTTGTTTGGCTCAGGATTTTCTGTTTTTTTCTCCGAATGGAATTCCTGTTTGTTCAGATCCGCGCTAGGGTGTTTGTCTTTCGTGCTAATAAGGGGTGGAGATGGTCTGAGCGCTGTGTGCTTGAATAAACTTTATATAGCTTTTTTTTTTGTTCTTTTAATCTTCTCCCTTGCTGTTCTCTGCTGTATTTTCAAACCCGTATGTCGGAATTTGTGTTGAAACTGATTGAACAAAAATGCACGCGCAAGGGAGGAAGGAGGGAGAGAGAGAGAGAGAGAGAGAGAGAGAGAGAGAGAGAGAGAGAGAGAGAGAGAGAGAGAGAGAGAGAGAGAGAGAGAGAGAGAGAGAGAGAGAGAGAGAGAGAGAGAGAGAGAGAGAGAGAGAGAGAGAGAGAGAGAGAGAGAGAGAGAGAGAGAGAGAGAGAGGGGGAAGAGGGGGGGGGAAGAGGAAGGGAAGGGATGAATGAGTGTTTTAATGTAAATTGACCGAGAGCGTGATCTGTTTCCTCTGTTAGCTAAACAGTCCATAAGTGCATTGAAGGTCCGAATCACTCCCTCTCTCGTTATCTCTCCCCTCTCGATCTCTCCTTTACTCTCTCTTCTTCTCACTCCCGCTCTCACTCTCTGTCTCTCTCTTTCTCCCTCTCTCATTCTCGCCCTCCTCTCTTTCCCCCTCCCTCCCTCATTCCCTATTTCTCTCCTTAAATTATGGGTTTGCACTGCGAGAAAGAATTGCATGCATTATTAAGGAAAGATTAGGATCGAGGATCTAATGTGTTATTAATGTTTTTCTTTCATGTGCTACTTTTTCGGACCCGGCGATTCCAATTAACAGGGATGTGATTTTGGGCATAAAATACACATTATCTTACCGTTCAGTTTTGTTGTCTCCCTTTTTATTCCCTTGTTCGTCAGAGATTTGTAAAGTTTAGTAATACATATACATCTAACTCCATGCCAGTGTTTCTGGTATATATGTGTTTTACCTATCTTTTATATTTCTAATACAAAAGTTAGTTATGTCGTAGACATGACATGCTCCATCTTATTGAGTTTCTTTAATACTTTTTTTTTTAAATAGTAACTTTTGTGTGTAATGTACGGTGTCTATTATTCCAATGCGAAGTAGCTACACTATTTTAAAAGACGATTTTATCAACGTTCAACATTTGTTGTTGTTGTTGTTGTTGTTGTTGTTGTTCTTCTTCTTCTTCTTCTTCTTCTTCTTCTTCTTCTTCTTCTTCTTCTTCTTCTTCTTCTTCTTCTTCTTCTTCTTCTTCTTCTTCTTCTTTTTCTTCTTCTTCTTCTTCTGTCTCTTTAGTTTTACTCTTCTTCTGGGATTTAAGAATCCCCTTACCCCCTCCTCCTCTCCCACACACACAAAATCATATTTTGTGTGGGATGAGTCCTGAATAGAATAGTCAAAACTTAGAAAAAAAAGGTAAAGGTAGTCCCATAGCCTTGTGGCCGTAGGGGAGCGTGATGTTGGAGATCACACTTATCTTGGGCCAGCGAAATGAGGGTGATGCCCAACTCTCTCCCTCGCTGCTTTACCTTCCCCACCCTCAAGAGAGTAGGTACTCAATCACAGTTGAGTCAACTGGGGGCGTTGTTGTTTGTCGCTTCACACCTTAGCGGTCACCCATCCAAGTGCTAACCGCACCGGACGGTGCTTCACTTTCGACACAGTAGCGAGTGCTCCAACCACTGCACTATCCGACACCCAGTCAAAACTTACATTTAAAAAAAATTGGACCGTCCATCCGTCTGTCTGTTTGCTATCCGCCGTCCGTATGTGCAAAACTTGCAAGTGTATAAATATCTCAGAACCTATTTGAACTATCTCAACCAATTTATTATATTGTATTATTTATTGGTATATATCCATGGGACCTCATAAATGATCAGTGAATGAATGACTTCACTTCGAGATCAAGGTCACAGGGTCAACAAGTATTAGTACAACTTTTTTTAAACACTTTTTTTTCCTAAGTTAATAATATTGAACTTATGATTCTGTGGTGCATGATAGGCACCAACAAAACAAACATACAATGCAAATTTGGTCAACCTCTCTCCAAGGTCAAGGTCACTATAGTTGTCCAAATCGGTTCGCATATGTATTTTGAAGTGATCTTGACACTAAACTATGAGAGATAGTAAGTCGAAATTTGTTGTATTTAGAGATGATAGATTGATCTTTTATATATGCTCTGCTTTTGCTTTGATCTTGAGGGTCAAGGTCATTTTAAGCCTTGCAAATACGTTTAAAAATAGGTCATCACACATTGGAATGGCTCTATATTTATTTAACCCGTTGGATTATGTGATTATAAATGAGCATAAGAGGTCGCGTGAAGATCAAGGTCATACCAAGGTCAAGGTCACTGAATGGCAAGGTCATACCAAGATCATTGGGTCTTTTTTGCATGAAACAGCTTTCGCTGTAGTTTTTTTGGTCGTACATGAGTGTATTTGGAGCCTAAGGTCAAAGTAAAGAGCATCGAAAGATCAAAGTCGCTATTATTTTGCATTTTAATGCTACCGTTTCATTTCGTTTTTTTTCTGGGCACTCATTTTCATGTTTCAGTGTCAAGCGAGTCCCATAAGGAGCACGTGAATAATATGGGCTTTGCCCTTCTAATTATTGATTTTAAGTCCCAACATTTTCGTGAAACGTTTTTGTTCGCTTCCTTTGTAATGTCAAGGTCCCTGGTTCTTTAATGAAAAAGTAAAATCTATCTAATAATTTTTTTAAAATATGTAATTATTGCTACGTAGCCTTAGTTTCGTACTCACAGGAACAACAAAGCCGCAGGAAAACAACAACAACAACAACAACAGCAACAACAACAACGCATATCACAATGGGCAATGTGCAGCGTGGGGGCAGCGAGGTCGAGAAATTGTTTTGTGTTTGTGTGCCAATACTTTTGTTATGTGGATCAGTTTTGCATTTAGTGTTTTACATTTGAACCCGCCTGTTTGATTGAAACTGGTGTGTTCACGCCATCGTACTGCTGAGGCAACAAGAACTTGCATACTAATAAGAAAGCTGCAGCGAATGGTAGTCTACATTGCGTGCTGTCTCATCCTAATCGCATTTGTTTCCATTATCTACAGTTACAGAGAGTGAGTATGCGAGAGACAAGGGGGTTTCGCTAGAGAGGGAAGCATCAGCCGCGCTATGGGTCTCGAGACACTCATTGTTGGACTCGTCTTCTTCGTATTCTTTGTCTGCAATCTTCTTCTTTATATGGGCGTGCTCTCTTCCCCTTTTCCTCGCATGCGTGACTAGGGGCGTAAACGACCTGCTTTCTCATCATTGGAATGAATTTCGGGAGATGTTCCTCACTCGTTGGGGAAGAGTATATAGGCATTCTAGTTTTCGCAGTCTGTTATGCACTACTTTGAACCTTTGTTTCTGACTCTGGGTCAATCTCTGGGGCTGGTCTGCACTGAGTTGAACCTTTATACTTCTCACTGGTCGTCTGGTATTGGAACAGTCTGTGGACCGTTGGTTCAACCCAATCCAAACTCAAGCAATAGGAATGTAGGTAACTGTATGCTAGCAAGTCTGGACAGTATACATATATATTTTTGGGGGGTAATTGAGACTTTAGGCTAGGCAGAGCATGCCGATTGTTGTTTCCAACAATGGCAGTTAAAGAGATGCACATTGAATATTTTATATATTACATTTAGCAGGCAGGGCGTTCTGCACTTGTCCGCACTATTATAGAACTGTACAATGGTGGAATTTATGAGTAAGTCGACCTCGGTGGAGAGTATAAACCGAGGTCTAGTCTGTGCACGCGATTGAGAACATAAACCGAGGTCTTTTCTGTGCACGTTACATATCTTTCATCACGAGGACTTTAAAGATCGTGTGGCTTATGTTCTAGACGGCATAGTGCCAGATTCAGTAACATCCCCTGCAAGCGTCACCATATGGATGATATTAGGTCAAGATTAGGACTAGATTTGCCCTGTGGGTTCGGGCACTGATTAGAATAGGCCCAACGTTTCCCGACGTGTCGTAAGAGGCGACTAACAGAGGTGATATCAGCACGGCATCACTGGGCGAAAGTCTTCTACACAGAAGTCTCCGGCCAGGGCGGAGAAACCTCATGTTACTACAGGTTCAACTACCACGTGCTCGGGGCCAAGGCGAGCCACACTGTATTCGTGGATATCGGCTGTTGCCAAGTGTAACGAACGCGTTTTGTACGCAGTTATATAGAAAGACGTTATGACGTCACTGTGTGTTCCGGTAGAAATTATAATTTAGTTTCTGAGCTGTTGTTAGATCAGAGACTATACATCAGCCTAAGCGAGAGGACGTTTTCGTGGGTGCTCTGGAAAGACTTGATTCTTTAGGACTTTAGCTGTATAAGAATACAGCGGGGCGGTTACGGAGCAAAGAACCCCTGATGTGCGGCGGATGGGTCTGGTCCACGTGACACATCTACATAACTGGATGTGGACGCCATCATCGCCGTAGCTCTCCTTCTGCATCATCACTGGGGCAGACGTGCAACAACGGTGCAGTAGTAAACTTCCGGATCTACGCCACGAAGACAACTGCAGCGTCTTCAGTGTGTGGCTGTGACCCCAGCGTCGGCTGTGAATTCCGCGCCGGGAGTGTTTGATCCGCGAAATACGGTCAGTAGGCCTAAATAAGAACTGTGAAATTTAGAATATCTAAATCATCGAAATGAAGTCTGTGCTTCGATGCTAATGGAAAAGAGAAGAGTCGAGTGACGTCCTTAGAAAGGGACAACGACTTCTACTAGGTTGAATTCTGAGAGAAACTGTGTACACTTATAAAAGAAAGGACTGCGTGACTTGCTGAATAAACTGTGTGCACTCATCAACTTGACTGGGTGAAAGTTTTACATTAACTGTGTGCACTTATTTATCAGCTGTGTGATTTATTTATATGCTGGAACTGGAAGTAATTGTATGATTTAATGTATCTGTGAATTTAGTGTATGTGAAGATGGTTTAATGTATATGTGAATAATTGAATGAGAATAGTATAACAGAGGGCAAAGAGAAACAATTGTGTAGACTTTGTCCTTGTCTGAAAGCATGTGTGTGGTGAAGGATGAGAAGTTAAAGTAAACAGAGATAGAACACACGCCTTTATACTGAGCGTCAGACAGCCACACCCACACACTCATTCATTACACCATAAGTAGTTATACATATATTTATTTAGATTATAATACACAAAAACCGTCCGTTACACCAACAGCCTGGAGAGGATTGGGCCCTGCCAGGTCTTTCTTGCATGATAAATAAAACCATTTACTCCATACCAGATCGGTCGTCGCCCGGGTCAACAAGGACCGTGCCTTCCGTTGGCCACCAGGACGGAGGTGATAAGTGTGCTACTGATGGACAACTTAGCAAGATCCGCACCAGAAATAACATCGTCATAGGAACCTGGAATGTCAGGATCCTAACTGCGGAGGAAAAATTAGAAGAACTGGCCCACGAGATGGATCACTATCGATGGAACGTTTTAGGGATCAGCGAACTGCGCTGGAAAGGCATACGTGAAATAACGACTGACAAAGGCCACAAGCTTTATTTCAGCGGTAGAGATGTCAGGCACGAACACGGAGTTGGATTTTTGGTCCACAAGAACATTCTAGCCACTGTCATGGGTTGCCGTCCAGTCTCCATTAGACTCATTACCATCCGTCTGAGAGCAGACCCTTTCAACATCACCATCATCCAGGCCTATGCCCCAACATCAGACTATGACGACAGGGAAGTGGAGGATTTTTATGAAAACTACAGGCTGTCCTTGACCAAGTGCCGAAGAAGGACAAAGTCATAGTGGAAGGCGACTGGAATGCCAAGGTTGGCCAAGGTGCGCACCACAACTGGGGAGACACATATGGACCCCACTGCAACAACGAGACAAATGTCAAGGGTCTGAGACTGTTGGTGTTTGCCAGATACAACAATCTGATACTGGCAAACACGCTTGGTCTCCACAAAAAATCCAGACGATGGACATGGCACAGTCCCGGCGGGGAGCATCACAACCAGATCGACTACATCATGGTCAAGAAACGCTTCAGATCAAGCATCAACATTGGCAGGACACGCACTTTTCCAGGAGCAGATATCGGAAGTGACCACGATCTCGTGATGATGTCTTTCCGGCTTCACTTGAAGAGAGTAAACACAGTTAAGTGCACTAGACTGAAGTTCGACCTGTACAAACTGCAAGACCCGGAGGTGGCAGAAATATTTCAGGCCACAATTGGAGCGAAATTTGCACCATTGCTCATTTTGGGAGCTGGTGAAGTAGATGTCAACACCATGACCACCACTTTCAACTTAGCTGTGACAGATGCCGCCACAGAGATCCTTGGAAAGCACCGGCCAAAGAGGAAGCTGTGAATCACACCTGAACTTTTGGACCTGTGTGATAAACGAAGAGAGATGAAAAAGAAAAAGAACAACTCACAAGGAGCTGATGCCTACCCAAAAATCAACAATGACATCCGAAAAGGCATGCGCACAGCAAAGGAGAACTGAATAGAAGAGCAATGCCAGGAAATAGAGAGCAGTCTGAACAAGAACAACGGCAAGAAGGCCTACCAGACTGTGAAGCGGCTGACAAGTGTTAAACAGCCCAAGGTCTCCACGATCTAAAGCAAGTCTGGTATATGCCTTACAGAAGAACAAGAAGTCTTGGACAGATGGACAGAGTACTGCTCTGACCTTTACAACCACACACCAAACGGAGACCCATCAGTTCTAGCATGTCCAGAGAACAGAGAAGAAGAAATCCTCCCAATTCTCCGAGAAGAAGTTGAGTCAGCAGTGCAATCGCTGAAGAAGGGGAAGTCAGCAGGAGTGGACAACATACCAGCGGAACTGCTTCAAGCAGGAAGGGAAGCGATGATTGACGCACTCACCATTATCTGTAACCAGATCTGGCAGAGTGGGGAGTGGCCTACACCATGGACCCAGTCACTTGTCATCACTCTTCCCCAAAAAGGTAACCTTCAGGAATGTGAAAATTACCGCACCATCAGCCTCATCAGCCATCCCAGCAAGGTCCTCCTGAAAATAATACACAACAGGTTGAAACCCCAAGCTGAGCAAATCATAGCTGAAGAACAACCAGGATTCAGGGCAGGGCGAAGTACCACTGAACAGATTTTCAACCTCAGAATAATCTGCGAGAAATACCTACAGCACCAACAACATCTATATCATGTATTCATAGACTTCAAAAAGGCGTTTGACCGAGTGTGGCATACAGCTCTGTGGGAAACCCTGAGAATGTACAACATCAGCCCTAAAATTATTGAAGTCATCAAAAGCCTGTATGACAAGGCTACCAGTGCAGTCCTCCACAACAGCGCCATCGGAAACTGGTTCAGAACAACAATCGGTGTGCGTCAGGGATGCCTACTCTCTCCAACACTCTCCAACATCTTCCTATAGCGCATCATGTCAGATGACCTTGCAGATCACGAAGGCACAGTCAGCATAGGGGGAAGAGCAATCTCCAACCTTCGTTTTGCGGATGACATTGATGGATTGGCTGGAGAGAACAAGAACTTGAACAGCTGGTACAGAGGCTTGACACCACCTCCAGAGCCTATGGAATGCAAATAAGTGCAGAGAAGACCAAAATGATGACCAACAACACCAATGGCATCAACACCGACATCAAAGTCCAAGGCCAATCCCTCAACACAGTGCATAGCTTCAAATATTTAGGAGCCATTGTATCAAACAATGGGTCCTGACAGGAAGTCCTCTCCGGCTCCAGGATCGCACAAACAGCTGCTGCCCTGGCGAGGTTGAAGCCAATTTGGAAAGACTGGACCATCAGTCTACATTACAAGATAAGAATGCTGCGCTCCGTTGTCATCTCCATCATTCTATACGCTTGCGAGACATGGGCCCTCGCAGCAGATCTACAAAGAAGAATACAGAGCATGGAGACGAGGTGCTACAGAAGACTTCTGGGCATTTCTTATACCCAGCGCGTCACCAACGGCGAAGTCCGACAGACTATCACGCAGGCCATTGGACAACACGATGACCTGTGGTGAAGGAACGGCAACTCCGATGGTGTGACCACGTCGCCAGATCATCAGGTCTTGCAGATACCATCCTGCGGGGCACAGTGCCGGGTGGTAGGGGTGAGGGAGACCGAAAAAGAGGTGGGAGGACAACATTCGAGAGTGGACTGGTTTGACACTGAGCAAAACAATCAGGGTTGCTGAGGACAGGGAAAGATGGAGTACGCTGGTTAAACGATTATCTGTGGTACCACTACGACCTTCGAATTACGGTGTTACACTCGATTCGATGTTGGTGTTTTTCTATCAGTATCTGATTCAGCCCCGATGCTTGAAATCCTGATAGGTGTAACTGATTCGTTTATCCACGCAGCCTGCTCACTCAGCAGCAACAAGGCAAGGTCTTCGTATGAAGTTTTCCACTTTTATTCAGCACACATCAACAACTGCATACAATCGCTCAATCGCCTTTCCACTCTCAACTTTTTACTTTCCAACTCACTATCGACAATCTCTTTCAAAACAGTGCGGCACATAATTATATAGCCTCTCTCTTTTCCCGAACAATTTAGGACACGGTAGAAATGACGCACTACCACCAATCAAATGAAAGATCGTCATCACTGACTTACGTCATACATCTCTATACACATTCCCGGAACGTTCTCAAACTTCTACAATTATCGGGAAATTTCTATCGACAGTAAACACGCAGATCTAGAGAATTCTCCAATAATATCGACTAACGAAAATTATCAACGTTATACAAAGCTTCTTCTAACCACAACGCAAACTCAAATCAAAGGTAAATAAACTCTATTATTGAATACTTTGCAAATCGAAACGATTAGATCTATCGTGCGCGTTTCAGACATACTATCCTTCGCGTTTCAACGTAACATACGGGATAGGATAGGATAGGATAGGACTAGATGGAGTTTTGTTGTTCCCTCCACCACATCCACCACCTTCCTTCCTCGTCCCCACCATCTCTTGTGGCTCATACTTGTTATTATAATTTCTGATATTTTTCTACGTTGACTCTGTCCACTCTGTGAAAAAAGTATTTCATACTGCATAGAACATTCCAAATTCTTACTTCAGTTATCTGTCTTACTACTACTACTACTACTACTACTACTACTACTACTACTACTACTACTACTACTACTACTACTACTACTACTACTACTACTACTAATGAATAACATTTATATAGCGCAAAACTCACAGACTCATTGCGCATACACACGCATTCACTCACAATATACAAAAAGGATTACATGTATGTATGGAGGTACATCTACCAACAACAAACCTTAGTCTTAAGACTTGCAATAATACTGTATCCTAGGTAATTATATCTTCAATTTTAAAAGAATTATAAATTATTTATTTTTCACTTTGCCGAATGGGTGTCTGTGTGTGTGTGTGTGTGTGCGTGTGTGTGTGTGTGTGTGTGCGTGCGTGTGTGTGTGTGTGTGTGTGTGTTTTATGCTGTGTTGGTGGATTAGCTGAATAAGCATAATGCATGACTTGAGAAAATGCAGACTATATTCACGTTTTATATTTGGAATTTGAATGATTACCTGAAATACGAGTTTATTTCTGTAACTGAATTGTTTTTCTAGGACAGAATGTTTGAATTATCCATCGTGGGTAAGAAAGAGTTTGTTGACTTCCCTTGACTGTCCTGATCCTGCGTGGTGCTGTTCTGAGAAGGCAACTCCGACATGGTTGACGAATATTATCCCAAATCCAAAAACGTATATTACAGTATAATTTTTGGCATAGTCGGTGAGCTAAAGATAAATGGGTCGATCTGCTGGTAGGTCCAGTCTAGGTTCCGTGCAATGAAACATGTAGCTAATATTGTAGAGTGTCCAATGTCGTTTCTTCTTGATGGTAGTACGTTGGAGTCTCTCTCCCAGTCCATCAGAACTTTCTGATGTTACTTTTTAAATCTAAAACGGTATTGGACGCAAGCCTCAAGGAGTCCCGGACAATCAGTAGAGAGTTGTCTCGAACAATCTGATAAACTATACTGATGCGAAATGTCTGCGCCTAAGTGAAAGGAAAATGACATGAAGGAAACCAGACGAAACCAGACTGTCCTATCCTATCCCGTAACTTGAAAGTCGTTGGGGCACCACAGATGATTGTTTAACCAGCGTACTCCATCGTTCTCTGTCCTCAGCAACCCCCATTGCTTCGATCAGTGTCAAGCCAGTCTATTCTAGAATGTTGTCCTCCTACCTCTTTTTCTGTCTCCCTCTTCTTCTGGCCTCTTGCACCACGCCTTCCAGGATGATCTTTGCAAGGCTTGATGCTCTGATGACGTGAGCATACCATCGGAGTTTCTGTTTCCTGACAGTGTGAGCATGTCATTGTGTTGTCCAATGGCTTGTGTGATGGTATGTCGGACTTTGTGTTCGGTGATGTGCCTGATACAGGAAATGCCCAGAAGTCTTCTATAGCACCTCATCTCCATGCTTTTTATTCTTCGTTGTAGGTATGCTGTGAGCGTCCATGTTTCGCAAATGTATAGGAAGATGGAGATAACAAGAATTTCAGATGGTTCTGTTTTAGAATCAGGTGAAACAGGAGCAGGTTATGTTATACCTGCTTTAAAAGTGAACGAGGCTTACTTTTTAGGGAAAGGGCATTCAATATTTACTGCAGAACTTATTGCTATACTTATGGCATTGAATAAAATCATTAGTTTACACACTGACTTTCTCAATATATTATTTTGTGTTGATTCTAAATCAGTTTTACAAACTTTGGATTCAAATTCTAATAAAGAAGGCTGTTATATTATAGATGAAATTAAATATCTTATTCATAGTTTAATCATAAATGGAACAAATGTTCAATTTTGCTGGATACCATCTCATAGCGGATTAAATCATAATGACTGGGCTGATAGGATTGCAAAAAAAGGGGCAAAAAATGGAAGTACTGTTCTTCAGCTCGATATTCCATTCTCAAAAAATGAAGTATATCGTATAATTGAGAAAACTATAAAAAATAAAATTCCTTGCATTAAATTATTTAATGGAATGTTACATTCCTCGCGGACTGTTATCAGTTTAGCATATCGTCTTGCTTTGAACTCGTGGAGGACAAAATACTGTAAGGAAGTCGCTTGCATTTGCAAACAAGCAATTTCTATTAATCATCTCATTAATGAATGCAGTGCAATTGCGCAATATATTCCACAACATATTCGAAATATTCAGGATAAAAATATTATTTACTGGATAACAATTGCAAAATCATTAATATACAGTCCTGTTGGATGTTTTTTGTAAAAAAAAACAACAACAACAACAGTCAGTACAGATTATTTACTAGATCTAATAGATTGTTTCTATGAAGGATAAATTAAGAACATGGAATATTATATATGTATAAATTCAGAACATTGAATTACATAATTATATGAGATATAATGATCCTGATTCGGCTTATTACAGCCCGCTGGATCCTGTAAATCATGAAGATTATTTTACAAGGATTGGTTAGTAGTTATATTGGATGTAATTTGTATAATTTCTAATTATTTCACAAATTTGATTGTTTAATTGTTCAGTTTAGTTTTGTGTACTTTGTTTAATCCATTTTTCGCTTCATTATGACCATTCATTATTTGTTTAATATTTCCCCCTGCTCCCATCAAGTCTAAAATCACTTAGGTGAATAGACGTTAAATTAAAGAAACAAACAAACAAACAAGGAGATAACAAGGGAGCACAGCAGCCTTTCCTTGGGGTGTAGACTGATGGTCTTGTCTTTCCTAATGGACTTCAACCTTGTCAAGGCAGCATTTGTTTGTGCGATCCTGGAGCAGACTTCCTGTCGGGACCCATTGTCTGATACAATGGCTCCTATTAAGTATTTGAAGCTATGGACCGTGTTGAGGGATTGTCCTTGGACTTTGACCGTGTTGATGCCATTGGTGTTGTTGGTCATCATTTTGGCCTTCTCTGCACTTATTTCCATTCCATAAGCTCTGGAGGTGGAGTCAAGCCTGGGTACAAGCTGTTCAAGTTCTTGTTCCTCTCCAGCCAATCCATCAATGTCATCCGCAAAACGGATGTCTAAGCTTCATGTGTATATCTGAACAGGTGATATATTAACTCGTCCTATGCATGTATGAGTGTCTCATGCGACCTTAGTCAACATTGACTCGCGACGTTGAACTGTTGTCTTGATCAACGAAATTTATTGTTGCTGTGTTTTATCAACCATTAATTTAAAACTTAACTAATAAAGACGACATACATGATATGTGTGTGTGCGTGTGTGTGTGTGCGTGTAGGTGTGAGTGTGTGTGTGTGTGGTTACGCGCCTGTGGGCATGTGTATGCGTGTGTTTGTGTGTGTGTGTGTGTGTGTTATAATTATAGGTAATTGAAAAGCACTGTATTATTTTGGGTGAAATCATCGAGTTTTTTTGGATCCTTGTTGTTGTTGTTCTTCTTGTTCTTCTTGTTCTTCTTGTTCTTCTTCTTCTTCTTGTTCTTCTTCTTCTTCTTCTTCTTCTTCTTCTTCTTCTTCTTCTTCTTCTTCTTCTTCTTCTTAATTACATTCTAGATATTGCTTGCGGTTCAACCCTCTTCATTATCCCACGACCGCATGGAAGACAAGAGACATAACTCAGTGTGGATCTGGTATCTGAATCGAATGTTCGCGCCAATCAACCCTCTTCCACTTTCTCGCCTCTGTGTGTGTGTGTGTGTGTGAGTGTGAGTGGATGGGTGGTGGGTGGTGGAACGTGCGCGTGTGTGTATGTGCGTGAACGGGGAAAAGGGAGGATGGGGTTTGGGGAGAGAGGAGGGGAGGGGAGGGCTCACGCGTATTCATCTGAGAAACAGCGGACATTAAACCTATCAATGGCTTGAATCTTTACTCTCATGTCGCCTCAGTTTGTTTTTTTCTTCTTATTCTTCTATCGTTTTGCCCGATGTTTTATGCTCTTCGTTTGTTCTTCGCTTTGTTATTCACGACATGGGCATCGCTGTGGTCGGGCGGCCTTCCGGCGGTTCATGAATCGTTCCTTTGAACTTCTTCACCCTAGTGCATTGCAGTTCTTCTTGGAACGAATAACGCCTAGTGCATGGTATTGCACGTTACTCTTCCTCTCTCTGCCACTCCCACCTCCAGCCCCACCTATCCTTGCAACAGAGAGCACAACAGTGCTGTGCAGGGAAGGTTGTTTTGGTTAGCACCAAGTGGTTTGAGTGTTTATTCCTATCCAACAAATAGCGCCTATAAATAAGTGAATAAGTGCGAGAAACTTACTTATACGCGCTATTTGTTGGATCGGAAGAAGAACTCAAAACCACTTGGTGCTTAACAAAACCCAACCTTCATAGCACAACACTGTTGTGCTCTCTCTCTCTCTCTCTCTCTCTCTTTCTTTCTCTCTCTCTCTCTCTCTCTCTCTCTCTCTCTCTCTCTCTCTCTCGCTCTCTCTCTCTTTTACAGCACGTTGAAATTAGTTAATTAGCTAATTTGCAAGAGTTCTTACTTTCATAACTTTCATTAGATTGTTTTACATACGTTGTGTGTATGTTTGTGTGTGTGTGGAACGAAAGAGAGGAGTGGATGCGCACGTGCGCATATTTTGATTATATTGTTACATTTTGATATTATTGTTATGAAGTTATTTTTTTATACTAATTGCTATTGTTACAAGCCCCAAGGGCAGGATGTAAAAAAGCACACCCAGTGCTTAATCTTTTACCCATGTTAAATAAAATTGTTATCTTATCTTATCTTATCTTATCTTATCTTATCTTATCTTATCTTATCTTATCTTCTCTCTCTCTCTCTCTCTCTCTCTCTCTCTCTCTCTCTCTCTCTCTCTCTCTCTCTCTCTGTGTGCGTGCGTCTGCGCGCGCTAATCTATCTGAGCGCAAAAAATGTTACATTGAAATGTATTAAACACGATAAAGGCGAATACCTTTTCTCTTCGAAGCTGATTACGGAGGAAGACTCTGTAGAGCGAGAGGATGGAGGTGGTCCCCTGGTAATCGATCTTGTTGTCACTTTAGACGATTGCTGACCATCTGCCGTCTGTGTCTGTCGGAGTTCACGTCCTCCTAGGTCGAGAGTCGCTGAGTGACCGTGGTTGTTGTCGACAGCTTGTTGGTCAGAAGTGACTAACGAGATGGTAGTAGTCGTATTTACGTAGGCCTAATTGTTGCTGAAACCGCACAGAACAGTGTATAGTAGCATCGTTGGGTCGTTGGTACCCCGAGCGATCATTTTAGTGAGTTATGAAGAGGTGGGGAATGAGCGGAGGAAGGTTTGAGGAGTTGGAAAAGCGAGCGATGTCAACGTCGCTGAAAACGTTGTATTGTAGCGTTGCTGGTAAATGTATTTTATCTAGCGGAATATAAAACCTTGTGCAGTAAGAACGGAGGCAGTGTTGTAGGGAGGGTGGGGGAAGGGAGGATAGGGAGAGAAGTATGAGAGGGCAGTGTAGACGGTAATACTACCTACGTGCACCCCACCTTGTAACTTCATACCAGTCTCTTGTCGCTTTGGTTGTAAATGAAGTCATTGTTGGTGGTAGGTGAAACACACAAATTACCAAAATGTGTGTGTGGGTGTGTGTGGTGGATGGTTGCGTGCGTGCGTGATGAATGTTCCAAATCCAGCCACACAGCAATAGGCATTCAACCAGTACTCCCTGGGATGCGAGTATTTAAAATGTTTTTGCTAATTAACTCCGTCCCTTGCTATGCGAAAAGCCAGTATGTCATGGTATCCCTATCTTATTTTAAAAGCTAACTATCAATTTCTCTTTGAAAAGCCCAAAATTGATATTGTAGCCCAAACTAATTTTGAAACAAGCGTAACCATTCCCAGTGGCGTCGCAAGAGAAAATGATGGCAATCCGTTGTAAATGATCCGGTCGAAATCCAATGCTCGTGGACTTGTTTGAAAAATGTGATCCCGATCCAGTATAAATTACTGCGATTTTGCAATATTCATATTTTCTCTTTCTACTTCTTCGACGTCACTAAAAAAAATAATATTTTCTTTGAATTTTACACGCTAAATAATATTTTCTTTGAATATGCGGTTGACACAAATTATGTGAAATGACATGTTGTAAATGTTTAATGCTTGTTCGGAATGCCAATGCTTGCTTATTTGACGTCAAAATTCCAGCTGACCCAAATCTGTCACCATCCGTTCTGGCACAGAGCTTTAATAACCTGTTTGACGTTTTAATGGTTTATGACACTTTTGGTGCTTTCTTTCCCGCCGTATAGATTAAAAAATAATTTTTTTTTGTTTGTTTTTTGTTTTTTGTGTTTTTTTTTGGTTATTTTCTGATTTTATTAGTATTCCTTTGAAATAGTCGGAAATCAAGACGAGCCAAGTGTAAACATGGCTGTCTTGTCTGTCGGTCGGTCAGTCGCGCGCCACACAACGCCTCAAGAAGCATTGAACGGTTTTGACCAGATTTCGTGGGAACCTTACTTAAATGAGTGGCCAACCTCTCCTGCCATCGTATTTACTGTTCCGCAAAGGTCGAGGTCGTTGGGGGTCACTGTGTTGATCTATATAATTTGGGAAAATCGCTATATCGATACCCTTATTATTATTAGTAGCAGTAGTAGTTGGTATACGCGGTTTGCTCAGTATCTCAAAAACGGCTGAACCGCTTTTGTTGATTTTTTGATGTTCAAGTACTTCAACTCATAGCCAACCATTCAGTGGCATACTAGTTGTCGGTTAATAGATCGCTCCGAATTTAACTCTTTTTTTTATGGTTAGGGGGGGGGGGGAGGGGGGTTCAAACTTTTAAAATTTTTTTATCCGTACCCCTAAGATGACTTAATCGATTTTGATTTTGATTGTTAACATTAGTTTTGTGCAGACACAACTTCTCTGTTGCTTGTGGTGTGTTTGTTTTAATCCCTGAAGTCTTTTGTGTCTTTTTGCTCTTGGGCCGTTGTGTTGATGAAGTGTGCGCGGCACACACATTTCCTTGTGTTTTCATGGGGACAATAAAGATTCAGATTCTGATACTTTCACCACCGCTCAGCCTTTTATGTTCCTTGACCTTTGCTTTTTCTCGAAGGTCAAGGTCGCTGATATGAAATGTATTTTTAAAACGTTTTGCGCTGTATCTCAAAAGTGGCTTAACCGATTTTTGATATTTGTGTGTGTGCTTGCGGAGAGTTCAGATGCCGTGCTTTCATTTTGCTTCTTTAGGATAAAGCCTGGTCAAAATATCGCCACCAAAATGAACACTTTCGAAACTGCTGATTTTCAGCTATGTGTGAGAGTGTTTGGAAATACATTTGAATGGCGTGCCATCTTTTTTTTTTTTAAATATCACGAAAATAGTGAAATATTTTCACTTCTCTCTCTCTCTTCTCTCTCTCTTCTCTCTCTCTCTCTCTTTCTCTCTCTCTCTTTCTCTCTCTCTCTCTCCCTCTCTCTCTCTCTCTCTCTCTCTCTCTCTCTCTCTCTCTCTCTCTCTCTCTCTGTTTTTGAAATAATTATTCCTCTTTAGCTGCGCGTCTGTCTCCACACAACAAAAGAGCGTGGACAAGGAACTCTGAGGGGCTCTTTTTTCCCTATTCATTCATTGTGAAATTCGGTTGTCAAGGAGTCTTTTTTATTCTTCTCTCTGCGATTTGCTGTCTGTCATCTTTGTGTTGGTCCTAGACATCTATCCCGTCCAGCTTAAAGCCTGACGATAAATGGTTCTGTCTTTGCCAGCTTTCGCCTGTCATGTGGTCTCT
Organism: Oncomelania hupensis; assembly: GCA_036898135.1. NCBI lineage: Eukaryota > Metazoa > Mollusca > Gastropoda > Littorinimorpha > Pomatiopsidae > Oncomelania > Oncomelania hupensis. Next base: position 30,525,722 of record CM072514.1, read on the forward strand.
GCCGCTGTCATTTATCTGTTCTAGCGCCGGTAAGAGGATCTACAGTCTTGACATAAGGGACCACTAAAGCCACGTACATGTATCTAGTGAGGGTGCGAATGTGAATGTTTGGGAGGTGGGGTGTATGATCCAGCGCCCACATCCACGTATAGCGCCCAGTTTCACGCAGCAACATCTCCACCACAATTACCAGTTGTACCAAGCCCCCCTAGCAAATGCAACGGTGTTACACTCCGTTTGATGTTGGTGTTTTCTATCAGTATCTGATTCAGCCCCGATGCTTGAATTCCTGATAGTTGTGTAACTCAGATTCGTTTATTCACACAGCCCGTCCAAACAGCATACAATTCACAAAGTCGACGTATGAAGTTTTCCACTTTTATTCAGCACACATCAACGACTGCATACAATTCTCAATTCAACTCAACAACTTTCACAGCAACTTTCCAAATCACTATCAACAACTTTACTCTCTCTCAACAGCAACTCTGCACACGATTAAATAACCTCTCTCTTTTCCGGAAAGATTTCGTACATGGTAGAAAATGACGTACTGCCACCAATCGAATAAAAGATCGTCATCACTGACTTACGTCAATACATATTTTTATATCTTCCAGAACGACCTCTTGCTTCTACATGTATCAGGAAATTTCTATCAAGAGTAAACACGCATATCCAGAAGATTCTCAAATAATATCGACTAACGCAAATTATCAACGTTATACAAAGCCTCTCCTAACAACAATGCAAACTCAAATCAAAGGTAAATAAACACCATTATTGAATACTTTGCAAAACGAAACGATTAGATCTATTGTGCGCGCTTCCGACATACTTTCGTTCACGTTTCAACGTAACATAACCCCCCACTCAAGAAGAAATTTACCCAATTTCTTTCAACAACGTTGAAACGTAATGCACAAACAAAATCCTCAATTGAAACTAATTTAAGACTTTCTGAATACTGTAATTGCGCTCAGCTTATCTACACAGAGTCAATGGTTTTCATCTTCAAGTCTATCTGGATATTGTCAATGTTCACAGTTCATCCACACAGTCAATGTTCTTTACTCACACACTCTGCTGAGGAAGTCCGCTCCAACATTGTCCGATCCTTTGATAGATTCTACTCGCATGTTAAAGTTCTGCAAGTACATAGCCCATCTCATGATCCGACTGTTCACAAACTTGGCAGAGTTCAAGTAAGTTAGCGGCTTGTGATCAGTCTGTAGCACGAACTTCACTCCTTGAAGGTACAGTTCGAACTTCCGGATTCCCCATATGATGGCAAGGCACTCTTTCTCCATGGTCGAGTAATTTTTCTCAGCCCTGGACAGCTTCTTGCTGGCGTAACTGACCGGAAATAGTTTCCCTTCGTGTTCTTGCATCAGTATGGCGCCGATGCCTTCGTCCGCTGCGTCTGTTCTTAAGACGAATTCTTTGGAAGTGTCAGGCAGTCGTAGCACCGGATCCTTCGAAAGGAGGTCGCGCACAGTCTGGTATGCCCTCTCCTGAGACGGTCCCCACTGCACTTGGTTTGGACAGCCTTTCCGCACCAGGTCCGACAAGGGTGCTGTGATGGCGGAGTAGTTTGGTACAAACTCCCTGTAGTATCCAGCCAACCCCAGGAAAGATCGCACCTGCTTCTTGGTTTGGGGACGTGGAGCGTTCAGAATCTTGGTGACGTTTTCTAGTAGAAGCCCCTTTTGTCCTTCTTTCAGCGAATGGCCGATAAAGTCTACGTTGTCAGTCCCCAGAATGCACTTACTGGGTCTCACGGTCAGGTTGGCTTCTGTGAGACGGTGAAACAGCTCCCTCAAGGTCTGCAGATGCTCTTCCCAGGTGCGAGTGTGGACTAGCAGGTCGTCCCAGTAACACACGACATTGTCCATCCTTTTGAGCATCTTCTTCATCCCTCTCTTCAGGGTAGCTCCGCTGTTGACCATACCAAAGGGCATCCTTAGGCACTCGTACGTCCCATCAGGAGTTATGAAAGCAGTCTTTGGTATGTCCTGTTGACGCACGGGGACTTGCCAATAACCCTTGCTGAGGTCAATCTTTGAGAAGATTTTACTCCCCGATAGTTGGCGGAAGAGGTCTGCTGCGGTAGGCATCGGCTCAGGGTCGAAGACGGTGATCTTATTAACCTTCCTGTAGTCGATGCATACTCGGTTGCTCCCGTCCTTCTTCTTCACGACCACGACAGGGGACGCGTAGGGGGAACTGGACTCCCTGATGATGCCCATCTTCAGCATCTCATCGATGTCTTTCTTCAAGGATTCACGGGCCTTGAAAGGGATCGGGAAGGGCTTGGATCGAACAGGGATATTCGAAGTGAGGTGGACTTCGTGTTCGACCAAAGTTGTAGAGCCAGGGACATCGCTGAAGTTGTGGGGAAACTCGCCCATAAGGTCCTTGAGCTCCAACTTTTGACCTTCCGTCAAGCTCGGTCCTAGCTTAACATCATCGATGCCTTCTCTGCTGTGGAAGTCTCCCAGTTCCAACAGTTCTTCGCTGTCAAAGCTGTCGTCGGTCACAGCTGCTGTGGCTGCGTGCACAGTCTCTGATGGCCTTTCTACGTACAGCTTAAGGAGGTTGGCGTGGTATATCTTGGAATGCTGGCCGACCTTCACCTTGTAGTCGTTGATACCCACCACGGTCTCCACTTCGTACGGGCCTTTCCACTGCATCAGCAACTTATTATGATCGGTAGGTAGCAGCACCAGCACTTTGTTGCCAGGTTTAAACTTCCTGTTCACAGCCCTACGATCGTAGTAGTGCTTTCCACAGTCCTGGGACTTCTTCAGGGTTTCTCTGGCTGTCTCGAGAGTCTGCTCCAGCTTCTCCCGTAGCTCAAACACGTACTGGTAGCTGTTCTTCACCTCTGGGGTCTCTACTTCTTTCGTCCACAGTTCTTTCAGGATGTGCATCGGCCCTCGGATGGTTCTTCCGTACAGCAGCTCGAACGGAGAAAAGCCGGTGGACTCCTGCGGTACTTCTCTGTAGGCGAAAAGTAGGGCGTTGATGTAGCGATGCCATTGTCTGGGCTGCTCGCTGCACAGTTTCTTCAGGGTGGACTTCAGCGTAGCATTGAACTTTTCGACAAGCCTGTTGCACATTGGATGGTAGGGTGTCGTAGTCAAATGCCGGATGCTCAGCAGTCTGTTGACCTCCTTCATGCAGTCAGAGACGAACTGCGTCCCGAGGTCTGTCAGAATCTCTTCAGGCACTCCAAGTCTGCTAAACATGTCCACCAGCGCCTCTGCAACAGTCTCAGTGTCAATCTTCTTCAGAGGCACTGCTTCTGGGTACCGAGTCGCATAGTCCACTAAAGTCAGTACCCATCGATGACCTTCTTCACTCGGAGGTCTTATTTCGCCGATTAAGTCTAAGGCCACCCTCTTGAAAGGTCGGTCGATCAGAGGCATCCTCTGCATAGGCACTTTCGGGACCCTTCCTCGAGGTATGGTCTTCTGGCAAATGTCACATGATCGGCAGAAACGGCTGACGTCCGCATGAAGTCCTGGCCAGTAGAACACCGCCTGGATTCTATCCGACGTCTTCTTGATACCCAGGTGACCTCCCATGATTGAGTCATGCGCTACTTCCATCACCTGGCGCCTTAAGGGTAATGGTACCAGTACTTGACGTAGTGGTTTACCTCCGTTGACCCTCGGGTGCTGGAAGATTCGGTACAGGATCTTGGCCTTCACCTCAAAATAGACCGTACCACTGCCTTTGGTCACGTGGTCTTGGCGGTTCCTGTACTTGTTTAAAGTGCTATCAGCTTCCTGGAGCTGGATCAGCTTATCTCTGTCCACGATGGCAGCTTTGGAGTTGTCGGCGACCTTCAGTGGCGTAGACGTCTTGTCTCTCTTGGCCTGGGCCCTGGTTGTAACGGCACCGACGATCTCTGGTCGGCAGGGCTGAGCCGGAGTAACCACATTGTCCCGTAGCAGCTCTGTAAGGTCTCCATCGGGAAACGGCAATGGATCCTCCTCCACAACTTCGACGCGTTGGGTTGAGGCAGGACTCCACTCTGGATCGGGGTCGTCGGGTCGTCTCGCGCCGTCGATATTCCCGATCATCAAATCATACAGCGGCTTCTTCAGGCAAACCGCTTCGACTTCGCCTATGTAGAAAGGGGTGTTGACATGAATCTTCGCAACTGGCGCTCTCACACATTTGCTGTCGGCCATGAGTGTCCATTTAGAATCGCCAGTGAATTGTTCTTTAGCGATTAGGTCTTCTCTGACGATGACCCCACTACAGCCAGAGTCTCTTAAAACAGTCACTTCATGATTTCCGACGCGTCCCTTCGAAACTGGCATGTTCTGGGCGGTCACAGCTGCGCTGGCGACGACGGGGATGGATTTCCCGTTGGCAAGGAGGAGTTGGCCATCAGTCATGCACTCTTGCACGTCCGCAGGGGTAGCTGTGCGCTCGGTTTCACTCGGAAGAATGACGCTCCCGCCGCACACTTGATGGTCAGATCTACTGGTTTGCCGTTGATTGGAGAAACGTCTCTGTCGGTTGCCCACCGCTGCATTGTCCGTACTGCTCCGCTGTCCGCTACTTTTGTTTTGAGGACAGTTAGCCGCTCTGTGGTCTGTAGCGTTGCAAGTGAAACAGCCTCTTGAATGCCCTTCCCTGGGAGGAGGCGTGGAGTCCGTCTGTCTCTGGCTCGTCTGGCTTCCTTGGACCTGGTTCCCATGGTTTGCAGTCTTCTGAAAATGTTTCGTCGCGCTGGGTGGCCCCAGGGTTTTCCCATGAGCGATAAGATATCTTTCAGCAGCCTCAGTCACATCTCTAAGCGTCTGCAGCTTTTGTTCTTCTAAGTGGGTCGCTAGGTCCTTGTGACAGGCATTGAGAAATTGTTCTTTCACAATCAGGTCATGGAGACTGTCGTAAGACTTCATTTCGCCTGATAACTCCACCCACTTGTGTAGATATGACGACAGGCGCTCCACAAACTGCTTTGGCGTCTCGTCTGACTTAGGCCGGCATTCACGGAAGCGTTTACGGTAGCCCTTCTCTGTAAAGTTGTAGCACTGCAACAGGGCCTCTTTCAAGACGTCGTAGTTTTTGGCGTCATCGTTCGACAGTCTGGTGTAAACTTCGAGAGCTTGCCCCGTCAGAAGTGCACTCAGTCGAATCGCCCAGTCTCGAGGTTGCCAATTGGAGCTTTCGGCGAACCTTTCGAATCTCGCCAGATAGCTGTCGATCTGGTCCTTCCCGTCGACGAAAGCTGGCAATTTTGGAGCCGTGTTGTCACTGATAACTTGTGGCGCATTCTGCTGTTGCTGGATACGCGCCATTTCTAGCTGGAACTCAAGACGCTTCAGCTCGAATTCTCTGTCTTTTTCTTGCCGCTGCTGTTCAATTTCTAGACGCTTCTGTTCTAATTCTATTTCTTTTTCTAGACGCTTCTCTTCCAATTCTCTTTCTTCTCGGCGACGCTGCTCTTCTAATTCTCGTTCTTGTATTCTCTCCTGGGATTTGACGTACTCCGTCAACTGTTTCCCTTTTAGATTCAGTTGAATCCCTTTCTGCCAGAAGTCAGCCATCTTGATGCTTCTGGAAAGTTCTTGACTGGAAAAGTTCTTTTTCTGGAAAGTTCTTGACTATGCTGTACCTTTCTAGACTGTTCTAGAACAGCACGCTTTCTGCAGTAGCGCTGATGCTTGTCACTAGTCGCCTTCGCTGACGCAGGCCCCGCTGTCCTCGTCGTATGCGACGCTGCACCACGCTGGTGTTGATGTATACGCTCCTGTGCTGAAGTAGACGCGACGTCCGCTCGTCGCTCTCTCTAATACTGGCGATGTAGCTCCGAGACTGTCCCTCGACGTAGTCTTACGGCAGCTGCGTAGTCCCGATCTGTTGTTCGCTCACGAAGCAACTCTTCAGCGACTACACGCCCTTGCAGTCAACCCGAACCTATCGGTGATGTAGTCCCAGTATGTTGGCCCCTCTCGACGCAACTCGTTGGCGGCTACCCTCGATGACTGCCTCTCGTAACGTTGACTCGCTTGTTGTAGCAGTTGAACCCTTGGCTATGGCGTGAATCCCGGCTTGGCCCCCAAAATGTTACACTCCGTTTGATGTTGGTGTTTTCTATCAGTATCTGATTCAGCCCCGATGCTTGAATTCCTGATAGTTGTGTAACTCAGATTCGTTTATTCACACAGCCCGTCCAAACAGCATACAATTCACAAAGTCGACGTATGAAGTTTTCCACTTTTATTCAGCACACATCAACGACTGCATACAATTCTCAATTCAACTCAACAACTTTCACAGCAACTTTCCAAATCACTATCAACAACTTTACTCTCTCTCAACAGCAACTCTGCACACGATTAAATAACCTCTCTCTTTTCCGGAAAGATTTCGTACATGGTAGAAAATGACGTACTGCCACCAATCGAATAAAAGATCGTCATCACTGACTTACGTCAATACATATTTTTATATCTTCCAGAACGACCTCTTGCTTCTACATGTATCAGGAAATTTCTATCAAGAGTAAACACGCATATCCAGAAGATTCTCAAATAATATCGACTAACGCAAATTATCAACGTTATACAAAGCCTCTCCTAACAACAATGCAAACTCAAATCAAAGGTAAATAAACACCATTATTGAATACTTTGCAAAACGAAACGATTAGATCTATTGTGCGCGCTTCCGACATACTTTCGTTCACGTTTCAACGTAACAAACGGACAGTTTTGACATTCTGAACTTTCCTGTTCTAATTAAACTTTTGTGTGTGTCTCTCTTTCTATTACTTTCCTTACAACCATCGCAGAGCTAGAGTACTGGACCTCCGACTTAATTACTTTGTGCGCAAGCGACGTCTTGTGTATTTAACAGGGAGTTTAGGGAGAATATTTTCCTTCTTCGCTCGCTGCACGGTATTACCACGTACGGAATATCCTACCACAAGATCTGTTTTCGGCGTTTTGCAACTAGACCTTGAGCTACACTTTCGACAGGCAGCATTACCACGGTCATAGTTCAAAACTAAAACCTGTTTGATACAAACGTTTAACCACGTACACGGGAGATTTCTCTTCCGATTTCACTTCAAAGCATACATACGACAAAGAAATACACTTGAGGATGCGTGACTAGGCATATTCACAACTTCATATTTTTACGACGAACAGGTTAAAACTTTCACCGGAGGCTTGCAGTTTTTTCCCCGTCAAATCGTGGACTGTGTCAAAAGATGGATTTTGACCGAAAAAGTAAAGAGGAACTAAGGTCGCGCAGGCGCAGATGCGATCGTTCTTAAAATAAAACAGAGAATCATCACAAAATATATTTTTGTTTAGTTGCAAAAGGTCGCTAATAAGTTTGTCTTTCGTGCGACTCTCGGGCTTCCCGCCTCAAGCGTATAAGTAGCAACAAAGACACTTGCAAACGGTCAGGTGTGTTAGGTTTGTGCTGACTACAACGAAAATCTAAGAAAAGAAATAGGGGTTGGGTTAGTGATTTCTTACTTTTAAAAAAGCCAACTTATTTTAGATTAAGGAAGTATTATTTATTCCGTCAGAATTCTTTTATGATTTCCTTTCCTAGGTAAATGACATAAATTGTTCTTATAATAAAACCATATTTATCAGCCCGAAGTGCTGTACAAGTCGTTGGGCGAAAACTGGACCTGACTGAAACCGCACAATCCGCCAACTTGCTGTTTGATGTGCATTGTGAAACGCTTTAGGCAACTGAGCCGTCTACAGGTACCCATGTTTGTTTGAACCTGTCACCTGCCCGAATAAATTCAACGTGCCGTTGTGGCGGACACGGAGGAGTTGAAACATGTAAAGAGTCAGTACAGCATGGCGACTCTTGTGAGAAACGTCGAGATGTGAACCAAGGCGGCCCCTAGCACGCCAAGGTAGCGTGCTACCAATGAACCACTGTTATTTACCCCCCTTTACAGTGTACGTGGCAGAAGCACACAGTCTGATGTTTGAGGCAGGAAATGTTCGCCGGAGTCCAGTATGCTCTACGTTTGTGCTTCCTCATCCCTGGCGTGACATCATATGGGGATTGGGAAACTCATGTACCGCAAGTGCTCATATTGCTAAGGGCAAATCGAAGATGCTTTTACTTCTGTTACTCTTCTAAAGGAAGAAACATTTTGAAGAAAAAAAAAAAAGAAGAAGATGAGGAAGGAAAAGAGACCCGCAAGGAAAAGAAATACTTTTTTTTCTCTCCCTCTTTGGCAAAGCTCAAGAAGTTTTCACTTTTTCTTGGGTTTTATTTCTCTCTCTCTCTCTCTCTCTCTCTCTCTCTCTCTCTCTCTCTCTCTCTCTCTCTCTCTCTCTGTCTCTCTCTCTCTGTCTCTCTCTCTCTGTCTCTCTCTCTCTCTCTCTCTCTCTCTCTCTCTCTCCCTCTCCCTCTCTCTCTCTGTCTGTCTGTCTGTCTCTCTCTCTGTCTGTCTGTCTCTCTCTCTCTCTCTCTCTCTCTCTCTCTCTCTCTCTCTCTCTCTCTCTCTCTCTCTCTCTCTCTCTTTTCTCTTATGTTCAAGAACTCGCAAATTTGACCGTCCCTCCCAGCCTTAATCCCTTCCGTCTTTTTACCGATACTTTACACACACACACATTCACACGTTCACGCACTCACACACACACGCACAAACGCGCGCGGGCGCGGACACGCACGTACATACGTATGTACGCAATTCTTCTGCGCGTCCCACTTTCTTGTAAATTTGACATGTAAGAACTTCTTGTAATGAAGTAAAGAGGCGTAAAATTAAGGGATTTTTGCACACCTCGCACAACTTCTTCCTTCTTTCCTCCTATAACATTCGTTTGCCCCCGTGTTTTCTGAGCTTACCGATTGTGAGGTATACGCACCTCTTCTTCTTCTTCTTCTTCTTCTTCTTCTTCTTCTTCTTCTTCTTCTTCTTCTTCTTCTTCTTCTTCTTCTTCTTCTTCTTCTTCTTCTTCTTCTTGTGCTTTTTCCTCGAGGCTTCGCCCGCTTGCAGTTTTAGACTTATGTGCTGTAAGCCCTGTGGGTTTGAGAACTGAATAGAATAGACCCAACGTTTCCCGGCGTGCCGTAAGAGGCGACTAACAGGGGTGATGTCAGCACGGAATCACTGGGCGAAAGTCTTCTACACAGAAGTCACCGGCCAGGACGGAGGAACCTCATGTTAATACTGGTGCAACGGCCACTTGATCGGGGACAAGGCGAGCCACACTGTACTCGTGGATATCGGCTGTGGCCAACAGCCTGGAGAGGATTCGGACCTGCCAGGTCTATCTTGCCTAAGACACACTGCATTATGAGCCATTGTATCAGACAATGGGTCCCGACAGGAAGTCCTCTACAGGATCGCACAAACAACTGGTGCCCTGGCGAGGTTGATGCCAATTTGGAAAGACAGGACCATCAGCCTACATTCCAAGATAAGGCTGCTGCGCTCCCTTGTCATCTCCATCTTCCTATACGCTTGCGAAACATGGACCCTCACAGCAGATCTACAACGAGAAATCCAAAGCATGGAGATGAGGTGCTACAGAAGACTTCTGGGCATTTCCTATACCCAGCACATCACCAACGACGAAGTCCGACAGATCCTCACACAAGCCATTGGACAACACGATGACCTGCTCACAGTGGTGAAGAAACTCCGATGGTATGGCCACGACACCAGATCATCAGGTCTTGCAAAGACCATCCTGCAAGGCACAGTGCAAGGAGGTAGAAGAAGAGGGAGACCGAAAAAGAGGTGGGAGGAAAACATTCGAGAATGGACTGGTTTGACACTGAGCGAAACTATCAGAGTTGCTGAGGACAGAGAAAGATGGAGTAGGCTGGTTAAACGATCATCTGTGGTGCCCCTACGACCTCCGAGTTACGGGATAGGATAGGCTGTAAGAGGCTCAATGGCATTGGAAGTTTTTGGTATACACATGTAGTTTTGAAGCGCGAGATCGAAGACCTATTGATTGGATTGATAGGAGAACGCCGTCCCTTTTCCTCTCTAAATCATGAGTCGGTCCGTTCCGAAGACTGAAGAAGAAGAGAAAATCCGTTTGTTGATTCACGTGCCTGTATCGATCGATCTGAGTCATACATATTCGCCCAAATTTTAGTTTATCCGAGATTCTCAGATTTGCGAGAGATGAGTCAAATTGTCTTAAAATGTTATTCGTGAATAAAGTGTTTCCTCTGTCCATCTGTGACAACTAAATGTTATTGCATGTGTATTGCCGTGGAGTAAGCTGCTGTGAGGAACCCGAGCACTGGTTTATCTCAAAAGTAACAAGATGATCTGAATGCGGCGGAACTCTTCTAGCTAATCCTTGTTTTCTCCAATCACGTAAAAAAGTACCCCGCCGTAGAAGATCTTATTAAACCAGTCTACGCAATTGGGGACTGGCTAGAAAGAAAATAACGCTCTCGCACACGTGTCAACGATGTGGCGTTGAAAGCATCTCAGTAGCAGTGTTACATTACATTACATAATTGTTGCTTTAGGTCCACCGGACTCTTCCGGGCCAAATCAGGACCGGACAACCCCCAATCCGCATAAAAGATCTGCTGAAACAACCCTAGTGGGAAAACTGAATGCCCTCCATCAGCCAGTCACTTTACAATAAAGACATCCCAGACAGGGGACGCTGAGGCTGCACTCTAATTTATCGAACCCCCGTTTACAAAAACAAAATAGAATACAAACATCATTATAAATTATCAACAAAACATATACATATAAAATGCCTTAATTGCTAAATAATAACATCATAGGAAGCCCTAGTGACCACCTGGCAGAAAGCGTCCAATATTCCCAAGCTGATCCAACAGACCTCATACACAAACAAGGAGTCTTGTCCCGGAAGAGTTTTCAAGAAAAAAGGTAGGTGACTGGTCTAGCGAAGAAGAAGATTGTATAGCAGATTGATAGAACAGAGCAGGACTGAGAAAGAGCAAATGAGAAAGACAGCGACAGTGGGAATTTAAAGCACTAAATTTCCAGAAAGGGGGGATACTATTTATACTGAAACCCCCGGCACCCCAACGGGGGTAGTAGCAGTGTAAGTGTGTCGGAGCTTCGATGCCGTGCTTCTGAAACGCAGTGCGAAAATATGTAGAACGTGCTTCTGTTTGCGGGAAGATGATATTTTGACCCCTGTTGATGAACCATTTGGAAATAAATGTGAGATTATTTGTTGTGTATTAGCGACGTAAATTTTTTTTGTGGAAGAATTGTAATGCTTGGCGAATTATGTTATTTTACTCTAAGTATAGGAAGTTTGGAAACAGGCAGACGTTTTGTTGTGTAACAACTGCCCGGTCTGGAGGTGAACGACCACGAAGTTCTCGTGCTGGACAAATGAGGATTTAGACAGGGATTTCCGTCAAAGACAGCTGTCGGGAGATAAGTACAGTGGGAGATTACAGTCTACTTACGGTCACGATCTTGTCTTTCTTTAGTTCAGATACAGTTTTTACCTTCTCCCCCCACCTCCCCTCCCCCTACACCAATCTTCCTCTTCCTACGGTTGCAGTTTATGAGGACAAGGTTTCGTTTACGGGGACTGATTCATTTAGTAGTGGTACACATTGTTGCGTTTTCGGATTTTTTGTTTGTTTGTTTGGGGGGATTCGCTCGTAATGCGTAGGGGTTTAAACAAAGCCGTAGAAATTCACATTTGGAGGAAGTCGGACAGTAATAGGTCCGCAATACAGCACATGCCACAAACTTGTAAAGACTTTTTGCGGGAGATCGTTCGTCATTGTTTGTGCACTCGACTCCGTCCCATTTGCATCGCAGGAAACCTTCTGGGCCAAGATGCCGTTTGGGCGATCAAAGGCAGGCAGCGTGGAAGGGGAGAAGTTTGAAGTTGCGGAAATTTGCCAGCGGATTAAAAAAATCGATCCCCGTGCCATTCTGCTTTGGCTAAGGAAGGGGACCGTTTTCATAGATTGAGCGCGGATGTGTGGGCAAGAAGGCAATTCGGTTTGATTATTCGACGCTGGGGGGTTAGGCTAGTTCGGCTGTTCCCAGTGTTTGGCTAGATCTGTGGGCGCCTTCCCGTTTATGGTTGGATTGCATGTTCTGACGATATTGTGGTTATTTACCGATGTTTCTGGTCGGGGAGGAAAGCCAGAAATTCCACTGGCCCGCTAATGCCTTTGGACGACCATTATTGGGCACCTGGAAATTACCTGTCTCATCAGTTTTCGATTCAGGTTCAGAGTTCGATCTCTTTTTGAAGATACTTATTCTAGTCAAGACACATCTTTGCTGCGAGTAAATTATGGTTGTAGGTAATTTGTGTAGGAATGGAATGGACTTTGTTGTCGGTGCACGGGGAATACGTTCTGTCGTGACGTCAGCTGCCCACAAACCATAGGAGGCAGAACTCCCGCAGCATTTGCAGTAGTTCGATTCTCAGATAACGACGCCCACAGGATTTCTATAACTAAGAAACAATCCACCATGCTGGACTAGAGTACGTTATGATAGCATGGATATAACTTGGACAAGAGCCAGGTCCACCCATAAAACGCAGAATACCACGTTATATTAGCATAGACGTAACTATAGGACTAGAGTCGGACACATTACCCATAACACCAGTAAAAGCATTGTTCTTATATAGGGCAATTATCAGCTACAAAAAGTTGTTCAAGGCGCAACCAAAAAAAATCTCCAGTCACCGTCGGAGATGCGAACCAGAGTCTCTCGCACGTCCGGTCATTACGAGCGTTCTACCGCTAAATTGGAGTGGCAAGCCAATAATAATAATAATAATAATAATAAGGCTATTTCGCTGAAAGTGATAATACTTGCAGACAACAAACAAACAACTTTGCGGCTTTGTAGTTCCTGCATGCGGAGAACAGAAGGGAGGTGTTGTTACCGCAGTGAAGATGTGGCCTGAGCTGGGTCTGGTGGCTAGGCAAGCGGCAAATACTTCCGATTGGGTCAGGAAACGCCTGTGAGGGACTGTAGGTGGAATGTTTCTCAACACGGGATCTAAGAAACAGCTCCTGCTTTTCTTTTCACAGCTTTTGTCACGCAATACTTCCCTCTCTTCTCCACTACATTCCCCCGCCATTTCCTCCTCCCCCTTCCTCCCTCCCCTCCCCATGACTCTCAGCCGCATACATACAACCATTGTGTTGTGTCCCTGGGAAAGACACTTTACTCCCGTTTCCTACTCCTTCGGATGAGAGTATAAACCGAGGTCTAGTCTGTGTGTCGCATACATTCCATCATAACGGACTTTAAAGATCCTGACGCTCATGTCCTAGACGGATGAGTGCCGGTAACAAGAACACACCCAGCATGCACTTGGTCCTTCTCTCCCATCTCTGGCTGGCCAGGATAGTGCTCAGTTGCCTGGGCGTCAGACCATGCGCCCAAAGGCTGCGGGTGGGCGTCTCGGGCGGTTTGAGTTAGATCCTGTATCGGCCAGCGCCTTGAGTCTGGTCAAGTACTGCGAGATAAGTGCGCTATAAAAAATCCTCAATAATAATAATAATAATAATAATAATAATAATAATAATACCCATACCTCCTCTCCTCCTCCTTCTCCTCCTCACCCTCCTCCTCACGCACGCTCACATCTCATGTCACCCCCTCTTCCATTTTGGTACCTTCTTCCTCCCCGTTCTTTCTAGAACCAAACTCTTGTCTCTGTTTTTCTCGGTCTCTCTGTCTCTGTCTCTCTGTCTCTCTCTCTCTCTGTCTCTCTGTCTCTCTGTCTCTCTCTCTCTGTCTCTCTCTCTCTCTCTCTCTCTCTCTCTCTCTCTCTCTCTCTCTCTCTCTCTCTCTCTCTCTCTCTCTCTCTCTCTCTCTCTCTCTCTCTCTCTCTCTTCCTCCTCCTTCTCTTTTCCCAATCCCAATCTGCTTTGCACAATGGTCTTGGCTGAAAATCGTAACTGGAACACCTCTCTCTCTTATCCTCGACTCACCCCCGCTCTCACCCGCTTTTATTGCTCCATCCCACAGTGATCTTGACACTAAACGACCTTAGTCCTCTCCATCTCTCGGACTCTGTTTCACACATTCCAGCGCTCAGATCATCTCTTTTTGCGTTGAGATAATTTGTATGTAGGTGCTTTATAAGTGAGCAATTCATTTATTCATGTAATCATTCATTCGCTTGAACAAAGTTCGCTTTTATTGAATTTAAAAAAAAAATGTTTTTTGTAAAAAGCTGTGACCAATATGTTACAGCGAAAGTATCGTATACTACAGGGGACAACAGCAGGAGGTGAGCAAAATTCAAGAGTGTTTCCCAGAGTGAGTTTGGAAGTTGATGCGTGGCATTTAAGGAATCGATCTTGCGCACATGGTGGCCGCGGAACGGTTTGAATTCACTTTAGTTTAAGATTGGACTCTTTTTTTTCTTTTTTTTAAGGGGGTGGGGGTGGTGGTTTGTTATTGGAGGGAGGGGAGGGAGGAGGGAGCAGGAGGGTCCGTGCAGTTGCCAGATGGATGCCGTTCCGTTTTGGGATCTCTATTTAAATTGTATTCTAGATCGACTTTCACGTCCCTGCCTCTCCTTATTTATTTGTAGCTTTAAAGTTCCATGCCCTTTCTGTATTTCTCCCCTCCCCCCCCCATTCCCCGCTCATCTTCCTCCACCCCCACCCCAAACCCGTGGGGAAAATGCATTAAAGCAATGTAAGCTGCTCCCTACTAGGTGAGCTAAGTTGGTTATTTATCCTGTACACGATGTATGTACTGTATCCAAGCACTAAATGGGACCACATTATGGTTTAAACAATGGTCAGTACCAGTCGTTCACAAACAGCCTTTCTCTGTTTTTTGTTTTCCTATATTTTCTTTCTTTCTCGTGTATCGTTAAGTTATCATTGTCTCTGGTCCCTAACCTGATCTCATATGTCTCTATAATTCACAAATTGTCTCTTCTATATTAATATCTTTTTATTTTAAAAAAAAAAAGGAAAGTGACTGTTATTTTTGATGGATGACTTTTTCTTCTTTTTTTATTTTTAAAAATGTTGTTGTTTTTTAATGTGGGATAGCATTTGACACCCATGAGGGCGAAATTGGGGTTATCCAGTTCTCTGCGAAAGTTACATGACTAGCATCATCATCATCATAATAATAATAATAATAATAATAATAATAATAATAATAATAATAATAATAATAATAATAATAATAATACAGGATGCTATATACGCATAGCTGTTACACTCCGGTCTCCCTTAACCCCTCTACCCCCCATCACCACCACTACAACCAACGGTCTCTACCACCCTCCAACCCCGAACACATCCTAATCCCGCCATCACTTCCATTAGGCATTATCCCTAAATAAACCGAAAGTAGGTTGCTTCCCCTGAAAAGCGGTTACACAATACATGTTGACAGCATAAACCGAAAGTAGGTCAATGAGAGTTGCTTCCCCTGAAAAGCGGTCAAAATACATGTTGACAGCTATTTAGGAAATACTCCTATTGCACTACATGCCATGTTCAATCGTGTTTTTACGCGAGTCATCCTGTCGCTATAAAGTTAAGTTTTGATTTTTTTTATTGTTGGAATTTATTAATTTATTTATTCAATTCCTATCCTATCCTATCCTGTCCCATAACCCGAAGGTCGTAGGGGCACCACAGATGATCGTTTAACCAGCATACTCCATCTTTCTCTGTCCTCAGCAGCCCTCATGGCTTCACTCAGTGTCAAACCAGTCCATTCTCGAATGTTGTCCTCCCACCTCTTTTTCGGTCTCCCCCTTCTTCTACCTCCTTGCACTGTGCCTTGCAGAATGGTCTTTGCAAGGCCTGATGATCTGGTGACGTGGCCATACCATCGGAGTTTCCGTTTCTTCACCACTGTGAGCAGGTCATCGTGTTGTCCAATGGCTTGTGTGATGGTCTGTCGGACTTCGTCGTTGGTGATGTGTTGGGTATAGGAAATGCACAGAAGTCTTCTGTAGCACCTCATCTCCATGCTTTGTATTCTTCGTTGGAGATCTGCTGTGAGGGTCCATGCTTCGCAAGCATATAGGAAGATGGAGATGACCAGAGAGCGCAGCAGTCTTACTTTGGAATGTAGACTGATGGTTCTGTCTTTCCAAATGGGCTTCAACCTTGTCAGGGCAGCAGTTGTTTGTGCGATCCTGGAGAGGACTTCCTGTCGAGACCCATTGTCTGACACAATGGCTCCTAAATATTTGAAGCTGTGCACTGTGTTGAGGGATTGGCCTTGTACTTTGATGTCCGTGTTGATGCCATTGGTGTTGTTGGTCATCATTTTGGTCTTCTCTGCACTTATTTCCATTCCATAAGCTCTGGAGGTGGTGTCAAGCCTCTGTACAAGCTGTTCAAGTTCTTGTTCCTCTCCAGCCAATCCATCAATATCATCCGCAAAACGAAGATTGGAGATTGCTCTGCCCCCTATGCTGACTGTGCCTTCGTGATCTGCAAGAGCATCTGACATGATGCGCTCTAGGAAGATGTTGAAGAGTGTTGGAGAGAGTAGGCATCCTTGACGCACACCGATTGTTGTTCTGAACCAGTTCCCGATGACGCTGTTATGGAGGACTGCACTGGTAGCCTTGTCATACAGGCTTTTGATGACTTCTATAATTTTAGGGCTGATGTTGTACACTTTCATGGTTGCCCATAGAGCTGCATGCCAGACTCGGTCAAATGCCTTCTTGAAGTCTATGAACACATGATATAGATGTTGTTGGTGCTGTAGGTATTTCTCACAGATTATTCTGAGGTTGAAAATCTGTTCAGTGGTACTTCGCCCTGCCATGAATCCTGCTTGTTCTTCAGCTATGATTTGTTCAGCTTGTGGTTTCAACCTGTTGAGTATTATTTTCAGGAGGACCTTGCTGGGATGGCTGATGAGGCTGATGGTGCGGTAATTTTCACACTCCTGAAGGTTACCTTTTTTGGGAAGAGTGATGACAAGCGACTGGGTCCATGGTGTAGGCCATTCCCCACTCTGCCAGATCTTGTTACAGATAATGGTGAGAGCATCAGTCATCGCTTCTCCTCCTGCTTGTAGCAGTTCCGCTGGTATGTTGTCCACTCCCGCTGACTTCCCTTTCTTCAGCGTTTGCACTGCTGCCTCAACTTCTTCCCGGAGAATTGGGAGGATTTCTTCTTCTTCTCTGCTCTCGGGACATGCTAGAACTGATGGGTCTCCATTTGGTGTATGGTTGTAAAGGTCAGAGCAGTACTCTGTCCATCTGTCCAAGACTTCTTGTTCTTCTGTAAGGCAAATGCCAGACTTGCTTTCGATAGTGGAGACTTTGGGCTGTTTAACACTTGTCAGCCGCTTCACAGTCTGGTAGGCCTTCTTGCTGTTGTTCTTGTTCAGATTGTTCTCTATTTCCTGGCATTGATCTTCTATCCAGTTCTCCTTTGCTGTGCGCATGCCTTTTCGGATGTCATTGTTGATTTTTCGGTAGACATCAGCTCCCTGTGAGGTGTTCTTTTTCTTTTTTAACTCTCTTCGTTTATCACACAGATCCAAAAGTTCAGGTGTGATCCACGGCTTCTTCTTTGGTCGGTGCTTGCCAAGGATCTCAGTGGCGGCATCTGTTACAGCTGAGTTGAAGGTATTGGTCATGGTGTTGACATCTACTTCGCCTGCCCCCAAAATAAGCAGTGGTGCAAATTTCCCTCCAATTGTGGCCTGAAATATTTTTGCCACCTCCGGGTCTTGCAGTTTGTCCAGGTCGAACTTCAGCCTAGTGCACTTTGCTGTATTTACTCTCTTCAAATGGAGCCGGAAAGACATCACGAGATCGTGGTCACTTCCAATGTCTGCTCCTGGAAAAGTGCGTGTCCTGCCAATGTTGATGCTTGATCTGAAGCGTTTCTTGACCATGATGTAGTCGATCTGGTTGTGATGTTCCCCGCCGGGACTGTGCCATGTCCATCGTCTGGATTTTTTGTGGAGACCAAGCGTGTTTGCCAGTACCAGATTGTTGTATCTGGCAAACTCCAATAGCCTCAGACCCCTGTCATTTGTCTCGTTGTTGCAGTGGGGTCCGCATGTGTCTCCCCAGTTGTGGTGCGCATCTTGGCCAACCTTGGCATTCCAGTCGCCTTGCACTATGACTATGTCCTTCTTCGGCACTTGGTCAAGGACCGCCTGTATATTTTCATAAAAATCCTCCACTTCGCTGTCTTCATAGTCTGATGTTGGGGCATAGGCCTGGATGATGTTAATGTTGAAAGGGGTTGCTCTCAGACGGATGGTAATGAGTCTCCTGGAGACTGGGCGGCAACCCATGACAGTGGCTAGAATGTTCTTGTGGACCAAGAATCCAACGCCGTGTTCGTGCCTGTCATCTCTACCGCTGAAATAGAGCTTGTGGCCTTTGTCAGTCGTTGTTTCACCTAGGCCTTTCCAGCGCAGTTCGCTGATACCTAGAACGTTCCATCGATAGTGGTCCAGCTCGTGGGCCAGTTCTTCTAATTTTCCTTCCGCAGTTAGGGTCCTGACATTCCAGGTTCCTATGACGATGTTGTTTCTCGTGCGGATCTCAATTACTTTTGCATTATTTTTTTGCTATCCTTGAGCATTCTTCTTGCCCTGATTATGCAATGTATGGCCCTACGACAGTTTTACACGACAGAGTAAATATAGAATCATCCGCTATTCTTTACACTAGCTTACATGCTTCCATTCACCCTCTCCACTCTCCATCCCGCCACATCCATCTCTGCCTCTCTCTCTCTCTCTCTCTCTCTCTTTGTCTATCTCTGTATGTTTTTCTGTCTCTGTCCGCCCCCCCCTCTCTCTCTCTCTCTCTCTCTCTCTAATTTGAGTTTGTACTGTGCCATTGAACCTGCGTGCATTTTTCATGGAAAGTTAATGGAGAAAATCTAACAAATTGTTTGATGTTTCTGTTTCATGTGCTGTTGCCTTCCGTCTTCGGGCGATTCGAATATACAGGTAAGTTTTTGTATTTTTCACTTACGCAAGATATCAGTAGTCGTCGGGTCGTTTTTCTCTTTTCTCATTCTTATACGATATCACACAATCTTGTATCTGTATCTTATATCTATTTTTATATTCTTTGGGAAAAGTAAGTCATTCATCAACATGAAATAGCAATCTACGTCTGTGTTCATTTCAAGTTTTTATGTACGGTCTGTGAATGCGTCAGTCTTGTAATTCAACGTCTGTGTATAGTGACTTAAAATGACAACTTTTATATTCGAGTACATGTTTGAATGTGTAGACCTTTTTGCATGCATAGACCGGTATTTGTCATGAGACGCTAAGTGAGCGCTTAACAGGTGCGTAATGCATGAATGGTCAGTCTCCGTGCTGTTTCTGCTTACTGGTGAAGTGTGGCCGTGGAGGCTAGTATGGCTTTTAATGCAGCAGTTGTGTCTGGTCTGCATCTGTGCTGTTGGATGGCGCAGTGATGTGGACACAGGTGAGGAATGTTTTGCTAAGCAACGTCGAGCTCGGTTAGTATTTGGATGGGTGACCGTACTTGGCAATCACCCCAAACGTCACGCTCAAAGAATGAAACGAAGTCGCAACACACCCCAGTCCGCCAAGCTGTATTCATCACACGCAGGGTATTTGACTCTGTTTTGAACCGGGGAAGGTATGACAGCGAGGGAGAGAAAATGGGCATCACCTTCATTAAGCTGGCTCAGAGAGAACAGAGGTCACAAAACGCCTTCCTCCCCAAAGACCGAAAGGTTACAGGAACATGTTTATTTTAACCTTTTCTATTTGACTGGTGGTTTGGTACATTTGCAGAGTGTTAATGTTGGGGGTATCGCTGCTGCTGATGCAGTGATCCTCTGTCTGTCTGTCTTTGTCTCTTTCTCTTTCTCTCTCTCTCCCTCTCTCCCTCTCTCCCTCTCTCTCTTTCTGCCCTCACCCCCACCATCCACACATACCCGTAAATCCACAAAGTTTCTGTACTGAATAGTATAAGACCGCGGGTGTGCTTTTAATGGGAGCTTGGCGAAGTGTCCTTTGTTCAATTCAATTCAATTCAATTCAATTCAATTCAATATTTTAATTTAACGTCTTTTCACAACAATGTGATTTTAGACAACCATAACAAACAAAGAAACAAACAAACAACTAGAACTTGTTAATTATAGTAACTTAAATAAATCTGTTCCGACAATGATACGCGCGATGTCCTATAACATCGAACTATATAAGATGACTCTAATATCGTCTTGTGCACATAAAATAATTCCATTTTCTTTGTACAATGCTGTTAAAATAGTACAATCAAATAAGATATGTTGTAAGGAAATAGTTCCAGTACATATACAAGTAACATTTTTCAAATATTTTGTACACCATGAATTCAAGCGTAGCTTATATACTAACCTAGCAATAGTTCTGGAACAAATAACAATATTTACTTTGGGTATTATATTAGTGAAGTGTTGTTCTAATAACGAATAATATTCAAATTGAGCTAAATTCACTTTAGAATTAAAGACTGTATGCTCACTTTTCATTGCACCTTTTTTGGCCAATTTATCTAAAATTTCATTACCATAAATCTCTAAATGTGATGGGACCCAACAAAAGGTAATTCCAATACCTCTAATTCTAATACTAAGAATAAGATATCTTACTTCAAACATTATATCTGTTCTCTTTCTACATTTCCAATTTTTTAAGCATAAAGCACCGATTTAGAGTCAACACAAATCTTTGTGTCCTTTGTTGAGGTGCAGCAATACAACAACCTCTGCACTGCATGGTTACCCGTTCTTTTGTCACATCGCTAAGCGTATCGAAGACTGTAATAGGAGTACTTCCTAAATAGCTGTCAACATGTATTTTGTACCGCTTTTCAGGGGAAGCAACTCTCATTGACCTACTTTCGGTTTATTTAGGATAGCTGTCAACATGTATTGTGTACCGCATTTCAGGGGAAGCAACTCTACTTTCGGTTTATTTATTGATAATGCCTATTATATCACACGTAACTCATCACAGCTTGTAAAGAGCCAGAAACGTTTTGATGTACCACCAGAGTCTGTCAGGTTTGGGGCACTAAGTAACATTATAGTTCTTTTTGTCACTTGTTGCAATCATGAAAGATATAGCTTATATTGTTTTTGATCGACAAATCGTAATCCTTTTTGTAGTATGTAGGCCTGTTGCCTATAGAAGCGTTCGTTTGGAGTTCAAAGAGGACAAGGAGGATGTTTACGCCGTTGTGTGAACGCCATGGGAATAAACAATATTCGGGAAAGGAAAATGTTACAGATAACAGCCCAAATAGTACATTTTTATAGTCTTGAGGTTCTAGCAGACAGTGGAAATACAGTAGAGATCAGATAGATCGTCATGAGTATAATTTTCCGCAATTTTTGGTTTTGTTTTATTTAATTTTTTTTACATTATTATTTTTTGTTTTAAAATAGCATAATAATAATACAGTATAGCTGATTCGGTTTTAACAATTGATGGAGTTGGCAAACTGGATTTTCGCCGCCGACTTCCCCGGCTTTCTCCCATATGGAAGTTGTTGAAGTTGGAAATAATATACTGCGTGGTGTGGTCACCAACCCGTTCATTTTTAGAGAATGGTAAGTTTGCGGTGCAGGGAGGGTTCTCGGGACGCTACGTTTTCACAGTAAAATCGCGATTGTAGTAGCGCAGGCGCCGCCCGCCGCCCGATCAGCAGCCAGCTCTGCACCTTTCCTTATAGCGTTTTTTTTTTCTTTTTTCCGGACGCGGCAACGCTCACCGCGGCAGCCCCGATGAGAACAAAACACGATAGAAAACAGTCGATGATGTTAGAGCGCGTGCTGGGTGTGAGAGGAAATGGTTGTGTGATGGAGTTGGAAAATGACTAGTTGACGGAAGCCAGTGAAGGGGAAGTTGCCGCCGCAGTTCAGAATACAAACGATTATTGCTTAACGGAAAGTAGTGTGCGGCTACAAGTTTTAAGGGAGAAAAGCAAAAAAAAAAAAGTGGTTTAGTGTAGTTGAAGACTTTGAAGAAGAAGAAGACAGAAGAAGAAGAAGAAGAAGAAGGAGAAGAAGAAGAAGAAGAAGAAGAAGAAGAAGAAGAAGAAGAAGAAGAAGAAGGTTTAATTGTAGATCGAAAAGAAGAAAAAAAAAAGGAACGAAGAAAGGTTGGTTTTGTGACTGTGATTGTGGACGAGAAGAAGGCAGAAGTGGATTAGGATGAAAGAAGATAATGGAGGAAGAGAATAAGAGTGTTCTAAATATTTGTTTTTGACTCGCATGTATAGCAATGTAAATCGATGTACTCATCCCCCCTCCCCTCTCCTCCCTCCCCCCAAAAAATATTGTTTCCAGATTTTTAGAAATATGTGCTAAATGAGTCATAAATAGTCCAAACATGACTTATATAAAATAAAATAAAAATTTAAAAAAGTCCGTTCCTCCGTCTGCCTGTCCATCATCCGCCGTGTGTTTATAAAAAAACTTTAAAATGGCTAAGTACTCAGAAAATATTTCAACTATCACAACCAAACTTGGTAAGATGGTGTATACTCATGAGATCTCATAAATGATCAGTTAATTCATTTTCACTTCAAGGTCAAGATCACATGGTCATGAAATATTTAACAAAATGTCACTTTTTTAGGTTATTAATATTGAACTTACGATTCTTTGATGCCTGATAGAAATATCAATGACACACATAATATACAAATTTGGTCAACCTCACTCCAAGGTTAAGGACACCGGCGCTGTCCAGAGTCGTTTAGGTACTTTGAAGTGACCTTGACCCTAAACAATGAGAGATATAAAGTCCAAACTTGTTGTATTTAGAGATGATAGATTGAGCTTTCATATATGTTCCGGTTTTTCGTTGATCTTGTAGTTCAGGGCCATTTTAGGCCTTGCAAAAACATGCAAAAAATATGTCATCGTTCTGTGGAATGGATGTTTATTTAACCCATAGTATGCAACAACATTGGGTTATTTGAGCAGACATGCATGAGAGGTCACCTGGGGATGAAGGTCATCCCAAGGTTAAGGTAACTGAAGGTCAATGTCATCCCAAGGTCACCTCTTTTTTTTTAACATAATACAACTTTTCTTGTACTTATTTAATATTACATAAGTGTAATGGGAATCGGAGGTAAAAGTCATCTCGGGTCAAGAGCATATAAAACATTGAAGTCGGTATCACTTTGCATTTTAATGCCACCGTTTTATTTTGTTTTTTTCTGGGCACTAATTTTCATGTTAATTATTGCGAGAGTTCCATAAGGAGCATGTGATTCATATGAGCTTTTCCCTTCTAGTGTATATATTTTAAACATTGTATTTTTAGAAGACAGGTTTGTGAATGTTACTGAAGAAGGAAGAAGAAGAAGAAGAAGAAGAAGAAGTAGTAGTAGTAGAAGTAGTAGTTCATTAGAGAAATTTCAAATAGTTTTTGACTAGATGAGAGGAGGAGTGTGCGAAACAAGTTTTCCTGCACGAACGAGAAGGAGATAAAAACATGTACTGTGGAAATCGTGCTTTGCCGATTATAACTTCCGGATGACTTAGCTAGAGATGGAACTTTTGTTGACGTGACTTAGTCAAGTGGATCTAATATGTATATTCCAGCCCTGAAAGTATCGGCACAAAAAAACGGTGATGCGGTATTCATAAATCGCACGCGGCATGGATCTTTTATAGCTGGAGTGTGGGCGACGTCATCGTTTAAGGAAAAATCAAACCGGTCTCTCTACCAATAACTGCAATTCAGCGTCGTTTGGAAGAGTAAAAGATGGGGAACGTTAGAAAAAAGGAGTCGGAGACAGAGACAGACAGAGACAGAGACAGAGACAGACAGTATGTGTGTGAGAGAGAGAGAGAGAGAAAGAGAGAGAAATGACGAGCGGGTTTTTTTTTTTTTTTTGGTTTTGTTTTTATTAGGCAAGGAATTGTGGGTAGGGGGTGTGATGTAGGGGAGAGGAGTGGACGGTAATGGGTGTACTAACACCAACACGTGTGTGTATAAGAAGAAAATGAATAAGCAGAATGCACAGACTCAACCGCGCGCGCACGCTGAATCACGCGCACGCGCACGCCCTTACTCACTCACTCATTTACTCACACATTCTCTCTCTTGTATATAAGATTCAGATCCAGATCCAGATTTTCTATTGGCAGAGAGAGAGAGAGAGAGAGAGAGAGAGAGAGAGAGAGAGACAGAGACAGAGACAGAGACAGAGAGACAGAGAGAGAGAGGGGGGGGAGGGAGGGATTAATGGAGAGAAGAATTCTTATGTTTTGATATTCTTCTGCTTTCTGTCCTTGGCAGTTGTTGTTTTTTTTTTAAAACTTAATCAACTAATTAAAGGTGATACAGAAAAGAAAGAAACGGTCCAAACGAAACAAGAGAAACGACTGCACATTCATCAGGCTTGAAATGGCGAGAAGATCGAAAGATGCAAAACAACGTTCTACATAATTATACCTGTTAGCACACGTATTTCTGGCTCTTCGGCCATAAAGACGTGCTTCAAATAGATTTTTTTTAGTGTTAGAAATTAGTATATAAAAGAAGAAATATCCCGTGTGAAAGAAGGAAAGCGACGGTGCATGAAATTTAAAATGCAAGAAGCAGAATAAGAAAAAAGAATTTTACAGATATGAGGCTTTTCGGCAAGTAGTTCTGGCTCTTTAGCTAAGAAAACTTTTCAACATTTTTGTGTTATTTTATTTTTATTTTTTTAATTTTAACAAAAGAAATCATCGACGAAACCAGAAATATATTAAATGAGAGAAGAAAATTGACAGTGCCTTTGAGAGGGAAAAAAGGCAAAAGATACAAAACTCTTTACAAAACAATTTGTGGATTATTATTATTATTATTATTATTATTATTATTATTATTATTATTATTATTATTATTATTATTATTATTATTATTACTATTATTATTATTATTATTATTATTATTATTATTATTATGAGGAAGAGGATTGTCGTCGTCGTTTATTTTTGTCTTATTACAATTGTACTTATACCAATGATGAGAATATAAAAATTTAAAAAAAAGGATTCACATATATTCAATTTGCAAATTTGATCCAAATAACAAGAAGTCGGTTAAGGACAATGAGTAAAAGTTTAGGTCTGTTAGATCAGGTAGTAGTAGTAGCAGCAGTAGCAGCAGCAGCAGCAGCAGCAGCAGCAGCAGCAGCAGTAGTAGTAGTAGTAGTAGTAGTAGTAGTAGTAGTAGTAGTAGTAGTAGTAGTAGTCAGACCGAACAGGGCCGTGAGATGTTAGTAGTTCTATGCTGCCCGAGGCATCAGACGTGACAGTACAGAGGACTTGTACCAATGGAAGAGTGGAGTTGGCGGAAACTGCTATTTAACACACACACAGAGAGAGAGAGAGAGAGAGAGAGAGAGAGAGAGAGAGAGGGTGTGTGTGTGCTGAAGAGGCGATTTCATCTACTGCCTGCTGCCCTTATTAAAAAGGCCGCTGGCGACAGAAACAGCAACAAGTCACTGTCTATCACTGTAGGACGTAGTAGTCAGAGGCAAAGTGTGTGAGGATGAGGTTGGTCTTGGAGCTTTAAAGATATGGAAATAGTATTAGTAGTATTCTAACTTTGTGTTTTGTTTTGGGTCGTCGGATATGAAGCTTTGAGGTGTGGCACTGATGCGTGTATAGTTACTTTGTTCTTTAGTGTCGTAGCAACTATATGCAAATGTCTTTACAGTTTGTGGTTTCACTGTTGTTGGTCCTGAATCCTGAATTTCTTTTGATATTGAAGCAATCGATTATTAGAAAGTGCGACATTGTTGAACCTGGCTTCGTTTAAGCGTTGCACCAATCTCTGTAGTGTAGCTAGCTAACGAGCGTATTGAGTGATCTATAGAAGGTTCGTCATAATTACCCTGGCTTGAACCATAAGGAAAATAACAATGGTTGATTTTCTTCTGTTGTTGTTTGGGATGCACAATGGACGAATGGTAATATGCTAGTATATCTCTGCTGGACCCAGAACCGTGAGCTTCTGCGCGCCTCCCATGAGATCGAAGTTTGGGATGCTTCTCTTCTTAAAAGGTTGCTGCTGATTCGTAAATCATGGACTTCACCGATAGACCGTTAAAGGCGTCTATGCATTTTAATCGCGTTTGAATGGTAATCCACACGTAATTCACACATTGACCAAGAGTCTTTTTTTTTTTTTACTTTTTTTTAATTTAAAGAAACCATGCTGTACAGAGTTAAACAAAAAATACAACAACAACAAAAAAAGCTGCTACGTCTGGGTACTGACAAGCAAATTCGCAGATTGAGACCGGAAAAACGGACCAGGCTTTTTTCCTAGCTGTTCTGTTTGGCTTGCACGTTTATCGGGGGGGGGGGGGGGGGGGGGGGGGGTGTCTGCGGCAGGATTGAAACAGGAATGCGAACACGTCTTTGTGATTAGCGCTGTTCTCTTCCTTTTTATTTTTCTCCCTTTCAAAAAATTAATTAATTTTTACATTTTTTTTTTTAATTATCGGTTGTTTACGTTCAGTTTTCTTTTAGCTGTCACCCCACGCTATTTTCTGTTACCCACATTTCCTGTTCTTTCTCCTCCCTCTCCCTCTTTCTCTCTTTCTCTCTCTCTCTCTCTCTGTTATGTTTAAAAAATGTTTAGTTTTTAAACACCATGAACACCGGGTCCCAATTTCAGCCATCTTGCCGCTTTATGGCATCTTTTCTGCAATGCCCTCACTCGTGTTTTAGCCTCTTATCCTATCTTAATGGCGATTTTCTCTATCTTAGTGGTGATTTTGCACATGGTCCACAATTTTCTTCGTCAATTTTTGAACCCCGCCCCCTCAACCGCTGCCTTCCCCCGCCCCACTTTTGCCGCTTTCCCTGTCATTTTAGCAAATTCTTCCATCGCTCGCCCAGGTCGTTTTAGTTTTGTTCTTCTTTTTTTCTGTTTTTCTATTCCCATGTTCGTGTCAGTATCTTCCTCCACTGGAGCTAACTATTATTGATATAAAAACGGACCTTGTGTAGGTCCATGGTATTGTATATTCAATCATCTTCCTCTATCACTTTTACCTTTCCCTTCATGCCGTTCCCGCCCTATTCGTTTCATGTCCCTACCCCCGTTGGGGTGCCGGGGGTTTCAGTATAAATAGTGTCCTCACTTTCTGGAAATTTAGTGCTTTAAATTCCCACTGTCGCTGTCTTCCTCATTTGCTCTTTCTCATTCCTGCTCTGTTCTATCAATCTGCTATACTATCTTCTTCTTTGCTAGACCAGTCACCTACCTTTTTTTGTTGAAAACTCTTCCGGGACAAGACTTCTTATTTGTGTATGAGGTCTGTTGGATCAGCTTGGGAATATTGGACGCTTTCTGCCAGGCGGTCACTAGGGCTTCCTATGATGTTATTATTTAGCAATGTAGGCATTTTATATGTATGTGTTTTGTTGATAATTTATACTGATGTTTGTATTTTTTTTTTTTGTAAACGGGGGTTCGATAAATTAGAGTACAGCCTCAGCGTCCCCTGCGTGGGATGTCTTTATTGTAAAGTGACTGGCTGGTGGAGAGCTTTCAGTTTTAACACTAGGGTTGTTTCAGCAGATCTTTTATGCGGATCAGGGGTTGTCCGGTCCTGATTTGGCTCGGAAGAGTCCGCTGGACCTAAAGCAATAATCATGTAATGTAATGTTTCATATCCCTTCCCCCCCCCCCACCCCGCCTCCCATTCCCTCTACCCGCCATCCCTGTGGGTCTCACGTCTTTGCCGACTCGCGCCCGTCAGTGTTGCATCTGTTTCTCCAGTTACTGTGAGCCGCTGTTGTTTTTTTCCGTTTCGTCTGTCTTGGTGTTGTACGTGTTGGCGGGTTTCGTGTAAGCTTATAGGGCGGTTTTCGTGTGGTGTTTTATGGGCGAGTTTCGTGTGGTGTTAGGTGTGTGGTCTTTTTTTTAGGGGTGGGTGGGAGGGAGGGGTGAAGATGGGCGAGGACATGGACAGCACAGAACATGTCGCTAGGGATCCTTGAGAATAGGCTATCATCTTGGAGAATAATCTTGTTTACTATCAGATTGGAGCTGTGTATTCGTATACCTCTCATATAATATACCTCATCATTTATAACGGGATAGGGAAAAGTTGGGAGAATTATACTAACTTGTTCGTATCACAATATAGTTCCTCTGTGGGCGAGATAGTCTTTTGCAGTGTTAACATGTTGCCATTGCAAGTTCTTCTCTAGCAGTGTTTCCATTGCATGTCCATTGTGAGATTTGAAACTGTAGCTCTCGCTCGTTTCTTTTATATTGAGTAGCCATTGCATCACCTTAGAAGCCACATTTTGGAAGCTGACATTGAGAGATAAATCTCATAAACGTGTTTTGC
The DNA here is from genome assembly GCA_036898135.1 of Oncomelania hupensis. NCBI lineage: Eukaryota > Metazoa > Mollusca > Gastropoda > Littorinimorpha > Pomatiopsidae > Oncomelania > Oncomelania hupensis. The sequence goes on from CM072514.1 coordinate 30,554,068, forward strand.
TAGCCTAACAGGTAGAGGCGTGTCTGAGTATCTCGTACGAATTTATTTTAGATTCAGGGTTGAAGATTTACTATTATCTACACTGAAATGTTCTCTTGGTTAGTCGTGAAAATATCGTTGTGTCAGGAAGGAGATAGATCTAGCTGAGGTTTCGAATTTCGTTTAGCTCGTACGAACAACAACAACAACAAAAAAACCACGCCAATACATTATGACTTTGTATATTATACCCAAATGCCGGGTCCTTATCTGTTTCGTAACACCGTCACTTTGCAAACGAACCCTCTTGGATAACGGTCATGTCCACTGATGTGCCTTTGGCCTAGCTCTTTCCTTTTCTTCTACCTCTGTCTTTATCTGTTTCTCTTTCTCTCTCTCACCCTCTCTCTCTTCCCCCCCCCCCCCGCCCCTTCTCTCTCACGGTCTCTCTCTCTCTCTCTCTCTCTCTCTCTCTCTCTCTCTCTCTCTCTCTCTCTCTCTCTCTCTCTCACTTTCTATCCCCTCCGCTTTCTTTCCTCTTTCTGTCTGTCTCTTTCTTTCTCTCTCGCTCTCTCTCTCTCTCTCTCTCTCTCTCTCTCTCTCTCTCTCTCCCTCCCCCTCCGCTTTCTTTGTACCTTTGGCCTAGCTCTTTCCTTTTCTTCTACCTCTGTCTTTCTCTGTTTCTCTTTCTCTCTCTCTCACCCTCTCCCCCCCCCCCCCGCCCTTTCTCTCTCACTGTCTCTCTCCTCTCCTCTCTCTTTCTCTCTCACTGTCTATCCCCTCCGCTTTCTTCCCCCCCCCCTCTCTCTCTCTTTCTGTCTGTCTGTCTCTTTCTGTCTGTCTCTCTATTTCTCTCTCTCTCTCTCTCTCTCTCTCTCTCTCTCTCTCTCTCTCTCTCTCTCTCTCTCTCTCTCTCGCTCTGTTAACATAGAATAGGGTGGTGTCCATAGAACTTCGTTCTGTGGTGGTGCCGTAGAGCTGGTATACAAACCTGTCCCAAGGGGCGGGTGGGAAGCGAAGTGTTCAAGCGGAAAGTGTTGTGCATCTTCCACTGCGATTTTCTAGGGTTCTTGACCTACCCCCCTCGCTACTGCTTGTAAGAAATTACATTTCCTGATTTCAGCCTCGGGCTTGCATTTTGAGTCTTCTTTGGAACTGATTACTTGGCTGCAAGACGGTGCATGTGAGAGTGAAAGGCACTATGATGTCCATTGTATAAGTTGCGTGCTTGGCTCTAGGCATTGTGGCCTTTGGAAGAAAAAAAGCAACAACAACACAAAAAACAACCCGAATTTGAATCTTGGATGCATGAAAGAAGTTAACATTTTTATTTTAAGATGTGTGTGTGTGTGTGTGTGTGTGTGTGTGTGTGTGTGCATGCGTGCATGTGGGCGCGTCTTCTTCCACCTCCCTTCTCTATGAGGTTTCTTGAGGTTTTCCTATATTTTTTCCTGTTATTATTACTACTTCTTTCTTTCGTTTATCTAATATTGTTATTATTATTATTATTATTATTATTATTATTATTATTATTATTATTATTATTATTATTATTATTATTATTATTATTATTATTATTATTATTATTATTTTGAAGTCTACAAGGGAGGGTGCGTTTAATTTTCAAAATTTCATAAAAGAAGCAGTATGGGCAATGGTTTGTGAATTGTTTGCAGAGTGATCCGAAGTAGCTATTTCGGTGATAATAGAAATGGTGCCCGGATGATAATCATTTGTGTGAAGTACGCGAGAAGGGAGTAAATTTATAATCCCCATTGTTTGTGTATCCGAACTAGTGAAAGATACATTGTGTATCCCAGTGCTTGTAGAAGTTTATTGTTCAAGTATGCAAGTTTGTTATCTTCGTGATAATATCTTTTGGTTAGAAAGGTCTTTCTATAAAATAAAAGCAAGAAGGCCTATTAGACTGTGAAGTGACTGACAAGTGTTAAACCCAAGGTCTCCACGATCCAAAGACAGTCTGGCATATACCCTACAGAAGAACAATAAGTCTTGGATAGATGGACAGAGTATTGCTCTGACCTTTACAACCACACACCAAACGAAGACCCATGAGTTCTAGCATGTCCCCAGAACAGAGAAGAAGAAGAAATCCTCTCAATTCTCCGAGAAGTTGAGGCAGCAATGCAATCGCTGAAGAAGAGGAAGTCGGCGGGAATGGACAACATACCCGCGGAATTGCTTCAAGCAAGACGAGAAGCGATGATTGACGCCCTAACCATTATTTGTAACAAGATCTGGCAGAGTGACCCAGTAGCTTGTCTTCACTCTTCCAAAAAAGGGTAACTTTCAGGAGTGTGAAAATTAGCGATCCATCAGCCTCATCAGCTATCCCAGTAAGGTCCTCCTGAAAATATTACGCAACAGGTTGAAGACCCAAGCTGAACAAACCATAGCTGAAGAACAAGCAGGATTTTTGGCAGGGCGAAGTACCACTGAACAGATTTTCAATATATATTATCTGTGTGTAGACTTCAACAAAGCGTTTGACCGAGTCTGGCATGCAGCTCTGTGGGCAACCATGAGAGTGTACAACATCAGCCCTAACATTATCGAAGTCATCAAAAGCCTCTATGACAAGGCTACCAGTACAGTCCTCCACAACAGCGCCATATGGAAATGGTTCAGAACAACAATCGGCGTGCGTCAAGGATGCCTATTCTCTTCAGCACTCTTCAACATCTTCATAGAGCGCATCATGTCAGATGCCCTTGCAGATCACGAAGGCACAGTCAGCATAGGGGGTAGTAGAGAAATCTCCAACCTCCGTTTTGGGGATGACAGTGATGTATTGGCTAAAAAGGAACAAGAACGTGAACAGCTGGTACAGGGGCTTAACAGCTCTTCCAGAGCCTTTGGAATGGAATTAAGTGCAGAAAATACCAAACTGATGACCAACAACACCAATGGCATCAACACGGACATCAAAGTCCAAGGTTAATTCTTCAACACAGTGATAAGCTTCAAATATTTATGAGCCATTGTATCAGACAATGGGTCCCGACAGGAAGTCCTCTCCATGATCACACAAACAACTGCTGCCCTGGCAAGGTTGAAGCCTATTTGGAAAGACATGACCATCAGTCTACACTTCAAGGTAAGTCTGCTGCGCTTCCTTGTCATCTCCATCTTCCTGTACGCTTGCAAAACATGGACCCTCACAGCAGACCTACAACGAAGAATACAAAGTATGGAGATGAGGTGCTACTGAAGACTTCTGGGTATTTCCTATACCCAGGACATCACCAGCGACGAAGTCCGACAGACCATCATACAAGCCTTTGGACAACATGATGACATACAGTGGTGAAGAAACGGAAACTCCGTCAACAGAGCATTAGGCCTTGCAAAGAGTATCCTGCAGGGCACGGTACAAGGAGGTAAAAGAAGAGGGAGACAGAAAAAGAGTTGAAAGGGCCACATTCGAGGATGGACGGGCTTGACACTGAGCGAAGCCATGAGAGTTGCCGAGGACAGAGAAAGATAGAGTGATCATCCGGGTTACGGGATAGGATAGAATAGGATTCTATAAAATCCAGGATCAGAATTTTGAAGACTGCATACTTCCTAAAAGTCATTATATCCCATCCAGGCATAAAACTACCGTATTTTAATTTCTGGACATTTTATTGGTACTTTGTTTTATAGTGTATACTTTGTTTTTGGGGTGAAACAACTGCTGTCTGTAATGTTTCATGGACAATAACATTACTGCATCTAAATCCGAATCAGATTTGAAAGAAATAAACTTTTTAAAATGAAAATTTGAGGACGGAAATCTAAAACGTAAAACATCAATTAAGCAAATTCAGCCTCAGAAACATACGTTACTCCGCTGAATTACGGCATTTTCGGCGTTAGAAGAACAGCAAAACAAAATCCTATCCTATCCTATTATTTTTATTATTATTATTATTATTATTATTATTATTATTATTATTATTATTATTATTATTATTATTATTATTATTATTATTATTATTATTATTATTAAAATAAGTAAATAAATCTATCCATCCATCCATCCATCCACCCACCCACCCACCCACCCACCTATCTATCTATCTATCTATCTATCTATCTATCTATCTATCTATCTATCTATCTATCTATCTATAGATTGTAGATATATATGAAGCTTGAAAATTCGAATTAATTTTCGGACGAAAACTGTTATTTAAATCTAGGAACGGTAATATGAAAAGTAAGCCATTTATTGTGCAAATTCGGCGTCAGAAGCATATTTTTCTACGCTGAAGGTGCGGTCGGACGTGAAGTGAAACAGAAGCAAAGCGGTAAACAAAGCAAAGCATCTGCTGCTAGAAGCAAGTGCGTTTATAATGCTTTGCCTTGTGAAGCGGTCACACGATGAGAAGTTTTGCATAAGCAGTCTGCGTGGAAGCAATGCGCATTAAGTTGTAAATCAGTTACCTCCCTTTCCGTCAGATTGACCCTCACAGAAGTCCATGAGGCCTTTTTCAGGGTTTGGTTTCTGTAATTTGATTTCTAACATTCCATAATGCCTCGTGGCTTTGAATTAGATCGAGGAGAATAAACGTATCATCTTGTTTCAGATTTGCTAATGGCCCAGTAGCTTTTGATGCCGCCATGATCGCTGAAATGATAACAACCTCGTTTTTGTACGTCGGCTCTTCTGATTGGCTGGCAATCAAATGCTTCAGCGAAACAACCCAAAATTTTAGAGCACGCTCTAAACTGAAAGCATCGGCTTTGCTTCACTTCGGCGCTTTGCTGCTGTTATGCTTTAGGTCTAGTCACACTATAAACATAGTCAAAACTACGATGTTTCGTGTTTTACTGGCTGTTTTGCTTCTGTTTCACTTCCCGTCAGACCGCACCTTAAGTAGCGGCAGTTTTGGCTTTGGAACAACAGCAACACACCTATTAAACTGCAAAGCTAGGGTCAGAATTCAGACAAGAAACTAGTATTTTATTGAAATCTAGGAAAGGAAATCGGTAAAAGTGGGCCATTGTGCAATCTTCATAGTAGTAGGATCTTTCAACGCTAAATAACAGTGTTTCCTCGTTGGAAACCAAACTTTTAATTGGAGAGACAACAATTCTGTGTAAAACACGTGATAAAGGTGTCTCGCCTTAAGGGATTTTGACTGGAGTTTATTGATAGCATCTTGGATAAAATCCTTATTAATATTAGATGCTGTTCTCCAGGGAATGAGAGAACAATAGGAAAGGCCTATCTTCTTTTCTCTGCTGCCAGTGGTTTGCATTAGTGGACGTGTGCCATAGATACAGATGGCCATGTCGCTGTGTCCTCAGCTCGTCAGTGTGTCGGCTGGGCTTGCTGAAAATCAAGGGACTGATTTTCCAAAGCGTGAAAAGACGCCTGAATGAAGTCCTCGAGAAAAAGGTGCGAGAAAAGAATCCACAATATGGGTGGTTGGCAACAGAAATGGGAAGGAACCGAGCTTGATTGTTTTATTTGAAGTCCTATTAAGCTTTTGTTGTTGGTGGTGTTGTTTTTGTTGTTGTCGTTGTTGTTGGTAGTATTAGGAGGAGGAGGAGTAGTAGTTGAGGTAGTATAGTAGTAGTGGTAGTAAATTTATAATGTTTTCGACGCTGAACAATATTGGGCAGTTTATAAAAAAAATACTGCAGTATAATTATACAGACATCAGACAGCGTGTTCAAGTTGTTTACACGTCTGGAATATCCCGCATTCCGTGCTTAAAACATGCTGGGTAGATGTCAGCGGTCCCCGGACATGCATTGCGCGTGATATGCGATCTGGCTCTGAGAGACAGCACTCCCGAAATGCGCTTCTTCCCCACTTCTATAATCTCACAGCGGCGCTGGATTGATCAGTTTTAGCAATCTGCCGAACATTGCATCGAAGCGCATCATACGCCTATTTCTGTTCCATTTCCCTGTGGTATGTCTCCCTGTCTTGAAGGTCTGGTGGAAGATTTACCGTCAGAAGCCTGCCAGAAGTTGGATTACTTAGGGCTGTGATTCCAGTGCATAAATCTCTGTTTGACTTTCATTCGTCACAGTGCTTTCTTGGTGTTTTGGTTTTAGTTTAAACCGTGAGCGAATACCTGTGTTAAATAATGATGATACATTAAATAATCTATCAATAATAACGAATAATAATAACAAGCGCTTGACCCTAAAGGGTGCAGAGATCCCTCGCGTGCTGTCTGTCACATTCTAACTCAAACACACACACACAAACACACACCCACATGCACACACACACACACACACACACAAACACACACACACACACACACACACCATGTATTTCAGACAATTAAAAAAAAGGACAAAAAGGGAGAAGAAGTTGGAGGAGGAGAAGGAAGAGGAGGCTTATGAAGATACTATTTCCGGATTTAAAAGATACTGATGAGCTGGAAAAGCGCTATATAAAACGATACAATAAAATGTAAAAAATAAAAGATGATGTCATCATGATTACATCACTCGATTTGCATAAGTTTGGATTTACGTTGGAGGCATAGGTAAAGCATAAGTATATACAAAACTTCAACCAAATCCATCCAGTAGTTTGGGAGAAATTTCCAGAAAGTGGGGATACTATTTATACAGACACACCCGGCACCCCCAACGGGGGATAATAAGTTTGGTGTTACGTTGGAGGCATAGGTAAAGTCTTACTTGAACCAAATCCTTAAAAGTAATTTGGAAGAAAATAGGATTAGAAACAAAAAACGTTATGACGTCACCATGATGATGTTACACGATGACGTCACTCAATATATATATATATCATAGTTTCGTTTAAAGATCAAGGCATCTGCATACTTTAATTACATACGTAGTTGGTGGTTTTGTTGTTGTTGTTGTTTTTGTTGTTTTAAATGTAAAAATCGTCTTAAAAAAAAAGGACATCTCGATGATTACCTCACTCGATTTGTTGCAAGTTTGGCTTTATCTTGGAGGCACAGGTCAAGTCTAACTACATACCAAACTTGAACAAAATCCCTCCAATAGTCTGGGAGAAAATAGGAATAAAATTAAAAGGCAACAAATTATGAGTGCAACATGATGACGCCATCCGATATGCATACTTTCTTGTCATCTGATAATTCAGGTTCACTGTTTCATAACTGAATACCAAGTGTAAAAGAAATCCATCCATTAGTCTTCGAGAAAAGTGCGCAGATGTCACCTCCGGAAGGACGGAGGCAGGGCACTTGACAAACTCCGGACACTAGACAGACGAACAAGGTCACAAACAAGGTCACAAACAATAGATCCCGAGCTGAGCTTAAAGCTCGGGAACTGATAATAATAATAATAATAATAATAATAATAATAATAATAATAATAATAATAATAATAATAATAATAATAATAATAATAATAATAATGAAGAAGAAGAAGAAGAAGAAGAAGAAGAAGAAGAAGAAGAAGAAGAAGAAGAAGAAGAAGACAGAAATTAATACTTCGCGATATAATAAAAAAACGCACAGTTATTCATATTATTTTTCTATGGTTCTTACATCTGCATTCCCCAAGAGGGTGCTTGATCAAAGTAATAGGTGGTAGTAGTCCAACTTCATGAACTAAGTTAAGTGAGTATGAATTCTGTACATAAGCCAGTAATTTTAGTGAGAAATATGTGTATATTATATTGTCTAGACTGACTTTGCGGATGACATTGATGGAGTGACTGGAGAGGAACAAGAACTTGGGCAGCTGGTACAGAGGCTTGACACCACCTCCAGAGCCTTTGTATTGAAAATAGGGCTCAGAAGATTAAAATGATGACCGACAACACCAATGGCATCAACACGGATATCAAAGTCCAAGGCCAATCCCTCAACACAGTGCATAGCTTCAAATATTTAGGAGCCATTATTATAAGACAATGGGTCCCGACAGGAAGTCTTCTCAAGGATCGCACAAAGAACTGCTGCCGTGACAAGGTTGAAGCCAATTTGGAAAAATAGGATCATCAGTCTACACTCCATGGTAAGGATGCTGGGCTCTCTTGTCATCTCGATCTTCCTATACGCTTGCGAAACATGGACCCTCACAGCAGACATACAACGAAGAATACAAAACATGGAGATTGGGTGCTATAGAAGACTTCTGGGCATTTCCTATACCCAGCATATCACACTACGAAGTCCGACAGACCATCACACCAGCCATTGGACGACACGATGACATGCTGACAGTGGTGAAGAAACGGAAACTCCGATGGTATGACCACGTCATCAGAGCATCAGGTCTGGCAAAGACCGTCCTGCAAGGCATGGTGCAAGGAGGCAGAAGAAGAAGGAGACAGAAAAAGAGGTGGGAGGACAACATTCGAGAATGGACTGGCTTGACACTGAGCGAAGGCATGAGGGTTGCTGAGGACAAAAAAAGATGGAATACCCTGGTTAAACGATCATCTGTGGTGCCCCAACGACCTTCGAGTTACGGGATAGTATAGAATAAGATAGGATTATATGAAGATTTTATTATTGTAAGCCGATGGCCGCGTGTTTTAGATTTTGTTTGACGCTCCCGTGTTTTCATCCTTCTCGCAGTTAGGCCACGTTATAAAAGTGTGTAAATGACTACTTAAAGTTACTGGGAATAAGAGTAACAAATTATTTTTCTCTAAAGCTAGGGACGGGTGATGTATGAGCCGATTTTTATAATGCCCTTATGGTCCGGTGCGTCTATCAATTGTATAGGCGACCTGATCAGGATGTATTGAAATCCCTACAGGGGGAATGCGTGACCAGCGAACAATGAACACTGTCTGGGGGATTCCTCGCTTCATAGCATCTCGACCTCGCTTTGAAACATGACTGATTTCTCTGATTGGGCCCAGTCTCTTTCTTGTAAAATCTAACTCTAGTCTCCATTATTTAATGTAGTATTATGGTGTCGGACAAGCAGAACGTTTATTAGATTTGAAAGCAGTTGCGAAATCGCTGTTGTCGCAGCTTTTTGTGTCTATTTCTTGATTCATTGTATTGAAACATTGTTGTTGCATCAATTTTTATTCATCAGATTAACATAAGTTGTACTGATGTAACATAAACAATTTACAAAATCTAACATGCGCACATCATAGATATTTTCCAAATTAAGTAATTAATTAATCAAACTATAGAAATCATCATACTACTAACATACACATACACTTTTAACAACATACATTCAATCCCTTGTAACAATTCATTGATTAAGAAACACACATAGGAAAAAAAAAAAAAAAAATAAAAACTTTCAACTTCACCTGTGAAGAACGAAGTACTTATAAATGTTATTTTGCGTCTTACAGAAAGTTGAAGTTAGGCCTCCAGGCCCTTACCCCCCAACCCCCTTCCAACCCACCCCCGAACTCCCCCTTCCCCCGCACACCCCATAGACAAACTAAAAGAAAAATGATAAAATAATCAATCAAAGCCAAAACAAATTCAAATTAATAAATAAATCCCCCCACCCTCCCTCCCTTCCATCCAAAAAATCAATAAATAAATAAATAAATAACATATATTTATTGAAACTAATAATGCTTAATTAAATAAATTAGGTACAAAGAATAAACAGACAAGTACTAAAATAATTGTTATAAGATATTTAGAAAAAATTGAATAATTCATGACTTCTAATTAAATCTATGAGCATTAAGCTCAACGACCAATCAGAATGATCTTGTGGATATACAATACTTGAGATTGACATAGGTAGCTTTAATTTATTTAATCTAAAGAGTAAAGGCTGAAAATGGTTATAATTTTGTTGACATTCAAATATTAAGTGATTTACATTAAAAAATATACCACAATTACAAAGAACTGGAGGATTTATGAAACGAGCACGCCAAGCATTTAGCCTTAGTCTGTGAAATAAACTGTTAATATAAAAAGATTTTGAAATAGATATAACGTTATTTGATACGGGTGAATTATCCAAGTAATGTTTTTCAATGACCTCTTGCTTGTATTTCTCATTCCATTGATTCCAAGCACATCGTTTTATTTGATTATTAATTTCATTTGTTGTAAGGTTGACAAATAATTTAATGGATTCGTCCGAAGATGCAGCACTCTTTGCTAAATGGTCAACAATGACATTTCCTAATATATTTAAATGACTAGGTATCCACATTAATGAAATATCCGATCCCCTGGTAATGATTTGATGACATAAAAGCTTTATTTCTGTTAACAGTTCCTGTCGCTCCTTACTAAACCAAGATGACAAAGCCGATAAAGCTGATTTTGAATCAGAAAATATTGCAATTTTTAAAGGAATACTAGTAAAATCAGTTATAAAAGATAGACTCATTAAAATTGCAATTAGTTCAGCTGTAAAAATCGTACTACCTCTCTGTAAAAAATATTGTCGGGATATTTTAAAATCAGGAATATAAAATGCTGCTCCAATATTTCCATTTTCTAAAACTGATCCATCAGTATATATTTGTAACGAATTTTGAGAATATAAATGAATATACTCTTGTGCAATTGTCGCCAATAATAAAGGATGTTCTTTTTTAGAAATATCACCATAATCCAAAATTATCTCTGGAGCTAAAAGAAGCCAAGGCGGATATGGGCTGCATGGAATAACACATGGTGAAGTTGTATCAATTGGTGTGGAGTCTGTTAAAGGAAATATATATTCATTAATTGACATAAAAACACTTTTATTTTTAAAACCTTTGTTAATTTCAATATTTTCACCTAGCTCAATTGTTGTAGAATTTACAATTGATCTTGCCCGTGTAACATATTGTGCAGTTTGTAACCGGTTTTGGTCAAGAAATGGTAGTACTCCTGCTTCTTTATATGTTTTTGAAGTTGAAGACCACTGGGGTATGCCAAGAGCTATTTTTAAAGACATGGAATCAATGCTAGTCAACCTATTTAAAGCTGATTTTGATGCTGTAAAATATACTTCTTTTCCATAACTTAATATAGATCTAATAGTAGCAATAGCACTAGAGATCAAACATGAAGAGTTGTTTGCCCAAGGTTGTTTAGATAGCACTTTTAATAAACTTAATTTTTTTCTTGCTTTGTCAATTAAGTGTGTAATATGACAATTCCACAAAAGTTTATAATGGAAAACAATTCCAAGAAATTTAACAGATTTGCTTGGATAAACTTGGATATTGTTTACCTTGATTGATAAAAATGTATTACTATTAAAATCAATAGATTTGTTGGTAAATACCATAAAAACAGTTTTTTCTCCTGATAAACAGAATCCATTTTCAAACATATATTTTATAATAATATCAACCATATATTGATACTCCTTTAATATAAATTTTGTTCTTCTATTTTGTGTATGAAACTTACATGAAACAGTTTTCCATAAAGCGATATCGTCAGCAAAAAGTGATATTATGAAATCTTTAGAATCAATATTTTTCATATCATTAATCATTATAGAAAATAAAATAGGAGCTATAACACTTCCTTGTGGAACACCCATATTTACTGTTTTTGACTCTGATAATGAACCCTTGACGCGTACTTGAAAGGTTCTGTTTGATAAAAAGCTTTTAATAAACATATATAAATTACCTTTAACACCAATTTTTTTTAATTTCCACAATAACTTAAAGTGCCAAACTGAATCATATGCTCTATGTATATCAAAGAAAGTAGCTAAGACTGATTTTCGCTTAGCAAAGGCTTTTTTAATATGTGATGATAATCGAACAGAATGATCAGTTGTACCCAGTCAGCATCCCCTTTAGAAACATTGAAACATGTACCAGCTTCTCTAATATAACTCAGCCTCAGTAAATAAAAGGATCAGCCTTTCACTTTCTATTTAGTACTTTAGTGCAGCATTCGTGTTGAATTCTATATTGAAAACGTTGTGGCCGTTTTGTCTGTAGCAAGGAATCTGATGTAACATTAAAGCGGAATACAATAGTAAAATTGAAAGTGAAAGCATCTTTGTAGCAGCCTTTAGTAAATTATTCATTGTGTATGTTTTAAGTAATGTCCAGATTGTATTGCAACACGAAGACCCCCGTTGGGGTGCCGGGGGTTTCAGTATAAATAGTATCCCCACTTTCTGGAAATTTAGTGCTTTAAATTCCCATTGTCGCTGTCTTTCTCATTTGCTCTTTCTCATTCCTGCTCTTTTCTATCAATCTGCTATACTATTGTCTTCTTCGCTAGACCAGTCTCCAACCTTTTTTCTTGAAAACTCTTCCGGAACAAGACTCCTTGTTTGTGTATGACGTCTGTTGGATCAGCTTGGGAATATTGGACGCTTTCTGCCAGGTGGTCACTAGGGCTTCCTATGATGTTATTATTTAGCAATGTAGGCATTTTATATGTATGTGTTTTGTTGATAATTTATAATGATGTTTGTATTTTTTTTTTTTTTGGTAAACGGGGGTTCGATAAGTTGGGGTGAAGCCTCGGCCGTCTCCTGCGTGGGATGTTTTTATTGTAAAGTGACTGGCTGGTGGAGAGCTTTCGGTTTTACCACTAGGGTTGTTTCAGCAGATCTTTTATGCGGATCGGGGGTTGTCCGGTCCTGATTTGGCTTGGAAGAGTCCGCTAGACCTAAAGCAATAATAATGTAATGTAGTGTAATTGCAACACGAAGAGGTTTTTTTTTCTGATAGAAACCAGATGAATCTCGTCTTTGCAAGTATGTGTTAATTCAATTTTAGTGTGAAAATATCATTGTGGCAACTTTTGTCTGCAGATTCCTGGCTTTGTGGCATTTAAAACATTAATTTGTTGTCTCTGATAAAAACCGACTTTTAATAGAATCTGGCTCCAGTCTCAATTATTATTTTTGTAGTATTATAGTTTTACAAAGAACAGAATTGAACTCTGTAGAACTCAGCTGTGCAAGCGTCATTGTCGCTGCTTTCCTGTCGGGAGATTCCTTGCTTGCATCTTCATGTTGTGTTTATACATAAACAGGTTTGTCCCATAGAAGCTAGCCTCATCAGAATTTGACCTGCGTTTCTGTTTAAATGCTAAAGGGGTTTAAAACCCGTCAGACACACCTTTTGTCGTATCGTCAATTGTGGTTGTCGACGTTAAAGTTCAGTGCTCATTCTCGAGTCTAAGCATTGTCACGAAGTGAATTGGTAAATATTTACATTACTTATTTAACATCACGTGGTTATAGAGTTAGTACACAAGCGACGGCTTTTGGCAAAGGCACGTGGCGTATGTATTCGCTTTGCGTTGGTACTGTATTTCCTAGTTTGGTGATGAGACTCGGTTATATAAAGACTGTTTGTAGAACAGAAGGCTGTCTTCCCCTCTGTGTCCGGGGACGTTAATCTACCAGAAGGCTGTTCTCGTATGCATCTGAGAGTGTCTGTGATTGGATGAAATAGGATAGGATGTATTATTGGCATGAAAGATAGACTGTGAAAAAAAGGGTGAATGCTTATTTTGTGTGACTTGGAAATTGTGTATTACTATGTAGGCTACTTCTGTTTTTCACTGTGGTGATTCTGGATTCTGTTCATGACAGACACGGTAATTTGAATATTTACATTTTATGATTTGATTGTTGGAAACATCATACTGAAACAAATTTGTATATAAATAAAATATTTACATAAATTAATAAATGTAATTGTCAGACCGGGTACGGGATTGCTTCACACAGATAGATAAAATCATATTATAGTTTAGCTATTTATTATTGTATTACTTTAGGATTGATAGTTTTCTTGAATTCCGATTTAATTATTATTCTTCTGCTTTGAGTGAGAAAGAACAAAACCGTAAAATTAGCAAAATGTATATTGGTGTTGTGTTCCAACTGTTGTGTATTATAAGACTTCAGTGTGTCAAGTTTATCTGGGTCTCAACTTGTGTAATTGTATAAGAAAAGCCTTTTGAAGAATGTGTGTCTACGTGAAATTGGAACGTTAAAAACTGTTTACAAAGTAATATCAAGTTTGTAGGAATATTCTGAGAATAAAGCTAATTATTTTATAACACGCACGAAGTTTAGGACAAGCGCGCACCCCTTTTGTTTAGAACCGCACTCTGCCCAACCAAAGTATAGCCCTCAACCAAAGTTCATTGTTTCCGGAGATTGAAAATGCAACGGGGAAAATCCGAGAACCCAGTCCTATTTCACAAATGACAAACAATGTTTGACATCGTCAGATCGCGTTTTACCACAGGAGCTCACCTTCCGGTCTCGCTGACTGCATTTTATAGACGGTTGTCGGCTGTCATGGCCCTAAAAAATGCTTTCACTGCATGACAGGTACCACAAACGTGACGTCCGTTAATTTAAATTTCCTTCAGAAATATAGGCTAGATCCTTTTTAACATAGCCTATCCTATCCTATCCCGTAAATCGAAGGTCTTTGGTGCACCACAGATGATAATTTAATCAGCGTACTCCATCTTTCTCTGTCCTCAGCAACCCTCATGCCTTCGCTCAGTGTCAAGCCTGTCCATTCTCGAATGTTGTCCTCACACCTCTTTTTTTCTGTCTCCATCTTCTTCTGCCTCTTTGCACGTAACCTTGCAGGATGGTCTTTGCAAGACCTGATGCCCTTTTGACGTGGCCACACCATCGGAGTTTCCGTTTCTTCACCACTGTGAGCAGGTCATCGTGTTGTCCAATGGCTTGTGTGATGGTCTGTCGGACTTCGTCGTTGGTGATGTGCTGGGTATAGGAAATGCCCAGAAGTCTTCTGTAGCACCTCATCTCCATGCTTTGTATTCGTCGTTATAGATCTGCTGTGAAAGTCCATGTTTTGCAAGCATATAGGAAGATGGAGATGACAAGGGAGCGCAGCAGCCTTACCTTAGAATGTAGATTGATGGTCCTGTCTTTCCAAAGGAGCTTCAACCTTGTCAGGCCCGCAGTTGTTTGTGCGATCCTGGAGAGGACTTCCTGTCGGGACCCATTGTCTGATATAATGGCTCCTAAATATTTGAAGCTATGGACTGTGTTGAGGGATTGGCCTTGGACTTTGATGTCCATGTTGAAGGCCATTGGTGTTGTTGGTCACCATTATGGTCTTCTCTGCTCTTATTTCCATTCCAAAGGCTCTGAAGGTGGTGTCAAGCCTCTGTAACATAGCAACAGTGTTGAATTCAAAAATGACATTTTGGAATCTTTTTTGTGTGGATTCCTTGCTTCATCATATCCCACCTTCGTATTGAAACTTGAAAGGATAGAGCCCAGTTGTCAGCAGAATCTGACTGTAGCCTCTATTTATTTTAGCATTGGCGCAGCGTGGAATTCAGTGACAGTTGGGACATCATTGTTGCAATTGTTTGACATTCACACACACTTACACACACAAAAAACAAACAAACAAACAAACACACACACGCACACACACACACACACACAGCATTATGTGTACAAACAATTTAGCGTCGTATACAGTTTAGCTTCAGCGTGAATTCCTTTCGTTGAGAGTATAAGTGGAGGTCTAGTCCGTGTACCCACACATTTCACCGCACGGACGCACGGTGAGTGCCAGGGATACTACACCCAGCAAGGACTGTATAGGTCCTTATCGCCTCTCCACCCCCACCCCACCCACCCCCCATCCCTCGTCCTCATCCATCTCTCTGTCTTCTGTGACGGCTGACGCGTTCTCGCTTCGAAGGCAAGCCGAATTTCGTCCGCTTGGGTGACGAATAAAATCCCTAAATCCAAACAAACAAGAAAGGTTCGATGTT
>CM072514.1:30574738-30579738 GCA_036898135.1 Oncomelania hupensis
TCTAAAGCTTAAAAAATTCACAATAACACATATCGGGCCCCTACGGGCAACTCGCTGTGCGCGGTTTTTCCATACACGCCTTTTAGATTGGTACCATAAAGTTAAAATTGCAGCGCAATGGCATTTTAAAACTATCGCTTCCATAGAAACAGGAATTCTGTGTAGCCACGATTTATGTATGTTCAGTTATTGTATCCTCCTTTGCGGAACGCCAGCGAACAATGTTACAGTATTAGTGATCGTCAATTACATTGTCCTGGAGATGTTACTATTCGTATCTTCTTCCTCTGCTGCTTCTTGTTCTCGACTTCCTGACAAAAAGACAAGAAAAGAATGTATCGTTGATTGGGATTCTTGTTCTCACATCAGGTTATACCGCCGTTCTTTGAGGTGGAATGAACTAATTAGTTTAATGAATGTTGAGCGTGAAAGGCACAGAAGACCACAGTGCACTTTACATGATTTCCCGTCATCAAACTGGACCACATTTCTTGTTTCTTCATCAATGACTATCCCTACAGTTTAAACTGTAGCTCCTACACAGCAAACCTCCGTTTAAACTAGCGACAGTTTGAACTTTACACAGATAATTTAGTTTAAACTCGCTAGTAGTGAATGTGAGTTGACTTTACCCATCAATGTGCTGATGTAATCAGTCTGTGAGTTGTGGACTATGGAGACAGTGAGCGCAGTGCATCATGGCGAACGGTTGGCCGGCGAGGCGATCCTGTCGTCTGCAACCGTTATCTATCTGCAGCAACGGCAGCGCAGCAACAAGTTGTTCTTTGTTATTGGCCATGTTGGCCACCTCGAAATGACAGCGTAATGCTAGTTGCGTCATTTTTGTTGCAGTATTTGAGATGCGGTTGTTGAACGTTTATGGGCACTCGATTTAATTAGCTTTGGATATTGTGTATATACAACGTAAGGCTTGAAAAGGGTGTTGAACTCTGATCTGCTAAAGTATTACAATACTACGTGGACTCCGTGTCGTTGAAGTATGACGGATAGATTGTGATTGTGACGTCATGTATAATGGAGATTATGTGAAGTCATGACGTCAGTAGATTATGTGTTTGTCCACACGATGGATCTTGTAAAAAGAGAAACAGCTTGATGACGGATTATGGCCATGGTGATGTGACGTCAATAAATATTGTGTTCGTATAAATTATGTTGTCGATTGGATGGAGGAAATTTTACGTCATGGTGATGATGTGACCTCAGTAAATACTGCTGTGATACATTTTTGTGATTGCAGGAATTGAATGTTATCATCATTCTGCACGGGTTGACATTTTAGTAATACTGTGACATTCGGTAAATTTTGCGTTCATAGATCTATGCTCACAATTTAAGGAAGCAAGTGTAATATAAGTACGGGTTGACGTCGTGGTGACGTTGTGAAATCTGTATATCCTTCGTTGATACACGTTCACGATCGGATTGAGTGAGATTGGCACCATCGTTACTGGGGTTGGCGTGATGTGAATGCGGCATCAACATATCATGTGCTGGTCCAAGCTGACAATGGGATGGAGTGACGCCTTGGTGATGTTATGACGTCAGTAGATCCTGTGCTCGTACACGCTGACTATTGGATGGAGGCAGGGTGATCCAACAACAACGAACCGAGATGATTGTGATGATACTCACTCTCAAGATCACTGACGTGGTGAGTCGCGAGCGTGTGTATAGGTTCTTTGTACTGTGTGTGCGTGTGTGTGTGTGTGTGTGTATGTTAGTGAGTGAGTGAATACGAGAGAGAGAGAGAAAAAGAGAGAGAAAGAGAGATTGAGTAAAGGTTAAGGGAAAATAAACGATACTGAGTTCTAAATTTAACATGTAAAAAGTCAGAAGAAAAGAAGACCGTAATTTCAGTGGCAGAGGAAAGCTATTACGGGGTAAAAGAAGCACAGAAAAACGAATGTTGAGAGGCAGAAGAAAAGAAAAAAGCGTAATTCATGGGGAAGGAGAGAAAAGACGAAGCCGTGTATTGAGCGTTTTTAGGCAAACGAAATTGCTGCACAGTGAAATAAAAAGGTGAAAAATACTGCATTTTTCTTTATTCAATAGAACAAGCCAAATTTAGCCAAATATAATATAATATAATATAATATAATATAATATAATATAATATAATATAATATAATATAATATAATAACTAATATAATATATTTGATACAATAAATAAAATAAAGTAAAATAAAGGAATAATGAAAGACAATAAATACAATTGTATTAAAGGTCCCCAGGGTTACCTGTTTCCACTTCACAGATCCTTTTCAAATTCACAGTGAGTGTTGCCCCACCGAAGAAATGATTACGCACACAAAACAAGCAAACAACCCACGTTGGGATACCGGGGTGTTCTGTACATATAGTATCCCCACTTTGTGGAAATTTATTGCCATATATTACTACCGTTTCTGTCGTTCTCATTTGTTCTTTCTAGTTCCTACTCTGTTCTATAAATCTATTGTCTTCTTCGCTAGACCAGCCACCTATCTTTTTCAAGTTGAAAACGTTTTCAAAATGCCTCATTTGTATATGGGGTCTGTTGGGTCAGCATGGGGATATTGGACACTTTCTGCCAATTGGTCACTAGCGCTTTCTATGGTATTAGTATTTAGCAATTTAGGCATTTTATATGTATGTGTTTTGTTAATATATTATAATGATGTTCATATTCTATTTTGTTTTTGTAGACGGTGGTTCGATAAATTAGTGTACAGCTTTAGCGTCCTCTGCATGGGATGCACCCTTGTGTATTGTATTGTATTGTAAAGTGACCGGCTTGTGGAGTGTTTTCAGTGTTCTTAGGGTTGTTCCAGCAGATCTTTTATACAGATCGGGGGTTAGTCCTCTTTCGACCAAGTTGTGGTCCTCGTTCGGCTCTTTGCAGTCCGCTGGACCCTATAAACAATGACTAACTTAACCAAAACAACTACCACAACAACTCACTTTCAAAAGTACCGTTTTGATAACAATCAATAAATTGATTTGTTTATGTGCCTATTACTAAGGTCAAATTTTATTCTAAAAATAGCACTGCAGCGAAAGTATGCACACCACGCACAGTTGTTTGTTTACACAACAAGGAAGAAACGCAGAGCTACCGTTGTTCATTATGAATATCATCTTTTAATGTGACAGCAATGCCATTTCCCAAGTAAACTCATTGCCACAAAAACAAACAAAAACAACACAAAACACACACAAACACACACACACCCACACATACACACACACACACAACAAACATGGTTCTTCGAAAATCCTATCCTATCCTATCCTGTCCCGTAACCCGGAGGTCGTAGGGGCACCACAGAAGATCGTTTAACCAGCATACTCCATCTTTCTCTGTCCTCAGCAGCCCTGATGGCTTCGCTCAGTGTCAAACCAGTCCATTCTCGAATGTTGTCATCCCACCTCTTTTTCGGTCTCCCTCTTCTTCTACCTCCTCGCACTGTACCTTGCAGAATGGTCTTTGCAAGGCCTGATGATCTGGTGACGTGGCCATACCATCGGAGTTTCCGTTTCTTCACCACTGTGAGCAGGTCATCGTGTTGTCCAATGTCTTGTGTGATGGTCTGTCGGACTTCGTCGTTGGTGATGTGTTGGGTATAGGAAATGCCCAGAAGTCTTCTGTAAGCACCTCATCTCCATGTTTTGTATTCTTCGTTGTAGATCTGCTGTGAGGGTCCATGCTTCGCAAGCATATAGGAAGATGGAGATGACAAGGGAGCGCAGCAGTCTTACTTTGGAATGTAGACTGATGGTCCTGTCTTTCCAAACGGGCCTCAACCTTGTCAGGGCAGCAGTTGTTTGTGCAATCCTGGAGAGGACTTCCTGTCGGAACCCATTGTCTGATACAATGGCTCCTAAATATTTGAAGCTATGCACTGTGTTGAGGGATTGGCCTTGGACTTTGATGTCCGTGTTGATGCCATTGGTGTTGTTGGTCATCATTTTGGTCTTCTCTGCATTTATTTCCATTCCATAAGCTCTGGAGGTGGTGTCAAGCCTCTGCACCAGCTGTTCAAGTTCTTGTTCCTCTCCAGCCAATCCATCAATGTCATCCGCAAAACGAAAATTGGAGATTGCTCTACCCCCTATTCTGACTGTGCCTTCGTGATCTGCAAGAGCAGAAAATACATTGTATAAACTATTAATTAAATAAATAAAATTAGAATATATTTTTAAAAAATAAAAAAATATGATTAAATAGTATTTTTTTACTATAATAACATTAAATAAAACAAAATAAAACAACAAAGGCTTGAAATAAAACACAAAAAGGTTGGGAAGAGGCAAGAGAGGGAAAAAAAAGTAATCAGAAAGCATGAAATCCTGCATTTTTGCTTCCCTAAATAGGAAAAAAAAACCACGAGAAGTAGAGAGAATAGGGAATGGAATCTCGTTGAGATTGTATCCTAATTTACGGGTTTGTCGATAATGTTTAAGCTCTCTTCTTCAAACTTGGAACGGAGAAGGGGGAGGAATGGAAAAGGTAATAATCAGTGGAATCTGCTACACGCTGTTCTACTTCTATGTTCTGGCCTCTTTGGGATCCTCTGCACGTAACTCCTTTTTCCTCCCCGATCTACGCTAACCTACCTACAGCTTCAGCTCCAGCTCCCTCTTCCATCTACCTCTCCACCCCCAGCCAACCACACACACACACGCACAACCACTCACACACACACACACACACACACACACACACACACACACACACACACATTACCATTATTAATTAATACTAGAAAGATAACTTTAGTCTACACGTACACTGAAATATTATTATCCAAGCAGACGTATGTCATGAACTATAGAATTAATAGTATCAAGAGGGATGTAAATTATAATAAAATATATTGTTTCTGTTAATGACTATGGTGGTAATAATAATAACAAAAAGAAGAAGAAGAAGAAGAAGAAGAAGAAGAAGAAGAAGAAGAAGAAGAAGAAGAAGAAGAAGAAGAAGAAGAAGAGA
>CM072514.1:30582238-30602238 GCA_036898135.1 Oncomelania hupensis
GGGGGTGTGTGTGTGTGTGTGTACGCGCGCGTGCGTCATAGCTGGTATCATTGCGCGTGCTTTCTCGACCGGCGTACAAAAACCTCTGCCGACAAGGTAAGTTCCTCTCAATGTGAATGTTTTCCTTACTGAACTTGTCCTGACGAGATGACGATACTCGAAAGAACGAGGTAACGACGTCTTTAGGGAACGGAGTTTTACACGTCTTCGGGGAATGTTTAAGTCCGGCCAAATGGTGGGATCCCAACCAGCGCAGGAACGATTGGTGTTCGTTGAGAGCACGACGGTGTGAATGAATGTCTGAGATTTGTCGTTGTACGCACGACGGTCGCTCAACGTTGAGATTGTTTCGTCGTGGTGAGCGAGGTTATGAGGTTGTTGGTGGTGTGAGCACGACATTGAGGTGGCTTC
The DNA here is from genome assembly GCA_036898135.1 of Oncomelania hupensis. Lineage (NCBI taxonomy): Eukaryota > Metazoa > Mollusca > Gastropoda > Littorinimorpha > Pomatiopsidae > Oncomelania > Oncomelania hupensis. The sequence continues at coordinate 30,582,650 of CM072514.1, forward strand.
GTGATGAGCTCTCTCTAAGACGAATTCTTAAACGACTTCACTCATATCTGTGCGCTGTAGTGGTGTAAGGGACGATGGCCCCTGGACCGTCATATTGTTATCATGCGCCTAAGCCACAAAAATCCGTTTTACGAGTGCGTTGTGGCTACGCCATCCACACTGTGTGTCCGGATGGAATGTATTCTGGTCAGACTCGGGCCATAATGGCACCGGCCCCTGGCTCCGCTGCGGCAATTCTCCCATCGGAGAAATAAAAGCGGCCCGTAATTCGGGTCCCGGGTCGGGCCCTTTTCTGACAGGTCTTTTGCCCGCGCGTCATGCTGCGACATGAAGGGAGAAATAGATGGCTTTTGCCCATGAACCTGTCGGGGCGTGCATTACTGGAGGATGGGACAGAGGCTGGTGTCTGGCGTTCGTGGGTCAGCGCTGTGACGATTTTCACTAGATTAAAGGGGACGCTAGATGAAAAGAGGGGAGGGAAGAGGTTAATATCGAGGGAGGAGGGGCGCGGATGGGGTTGGGACGCAAATTGGATCATGTTTGTTGGTAGAGAGAGGACAAGAACGAAAAGAGGAAACCGTATTACCGAATACTGTAATATACATGTTGCACATTTTTTGGTTTATTTCCATTTTCATTTCATCACCAATACCACCCCCCACTTTCCTCCCCTCCAAGACGAGAAGGTGTGAGGGACATTGATAATGCAAATCGTTTAAATGGCTTTCTGGCGACTAATAAGGGAAGAGTTATATCGCAATGATGATGAGCGAGAGATAATCATAGCAATCTAGGCGACCAGGAGTGCGGATAATGGAAAAAAGAGAGTTGAATATATAGCTGGCGGAGTCTGACTAACGTGAGGGAGATGATTGAGTATTTGGATCCGTATAACGAGTTTGAATCTTGAACGGACGAACGAGTTGATTTACATCGCTGGAGCTAGTAAAGAAGGGAGGATGTCTAAGCTATGTAGGCGTTGGCGACGAAGATAAACGGATTATCTAAATTCCTATACTCCCGAAGATAAGCGGAATATCTGAATTCCGCTAACGAGTAGATCTATGGCGAAGTGACTACTATAAATACTGTACAGATCCAAAATCATTCTCTGGGCAATGAGAACCAATGGAGATGTGCCTGAAGAGGAAGTTGTCCTCATTTAGACAATTTTCTGGGCGATGAGGAGAGACGGATGAGTGGCTGATGAGGAAATGTGCCTCGTGTAGTTGGATCTCGACCTTCTGCGAGTCTGGTCCAGGCACTGCTGTCAAGAATGGCAGGATGGCTCTTCCGGCCTTTTGCCTTTGTAGTACAAGTAGCGACGCAGGGAACGAACGCGATCCCATTTACCATGACTGGTCGAGATCGGACAAAGTAAGATGTCGCAATTATGGTCACAGTGATGAAAGGGCTGGGTTTATATGTAAAGGAAAGGGGAAAGGCCTTGGGTACTTCGAGTGTGGGGGGGGGAGGGGAGGAATGGTGCCGTATGTGTGTGTGGAGAGGGAGGGGGGGGGCGTGTGTTTGATGTCGCTGATGTGGATAGGGTTGAGTTGGGCGAGGTATAGTGATATCAATTTTGTTTACTCAGTGGGCACTTTTTTTTTTTACTACTTTTAAAAAATGATTGTTTACTTGCATGCATGTTTCTGCTGTAGCAAACTAGTTTGTTTTTGTTTGTTTCTTTACTTTAACGTCTTTTCACCTAGGTGATTTTAGACTTGATGGGAGCATGGGAAAATATTAAACAAATAAGGAGTGGTCATAATGAATGGAGAAAGGGATTAAACAAGGTACACAAAACTGAACAATTAAGCAGTCAAATGTGTAAAATAATTATAATTTATTAATATTTATGTATCTAAATTAAATGAGTATTACTTTCCACCACTAGCAAACTTTAGTAACAACAAAATACTAGGCTGCCTTGTATATTAGAAATGACATGGAATATTCACTAAATATTTCTCCAGTTCCAAAAGCCCTAATAATTATTAATATTTCAAATAATTATAACTTATACAAATGACTTCCAGTATAACCGCTAAACAATCCTTGTAAAATAATATTAACTATATCTCAAATTTTGTTAGTTATGGTTTATAGGGTCCAAGGGGCTGCAAAGAGCCGAATCAGGACCATTATATCTCATATACATATATATTCAATGTTCTGAATTTATACATATATAATATAAAATATTCTGAATTTATGCTTCACAATAAAATCCACTAGACCTATAAATAATCTGTACTGACTGTTTTTGTTTTTTTTTACAAAAAAACAAACATCCAACAGGACTGTATATGAATGATTGGGGCAATTGGTATCCAGTAATTAATATCTTTATTTTCAATGTTTCGAATGTTGTAGAATATATTGCGCGATTGCACTGCAGTCATAAATGAGATGATTAATAGAAATTGCTTATTTGCAAATGCAAACAACTTCCTAACAGTATTTTGTCGTCCACGAGTTCAAAGGAAGACGATATGCTAAACTAATAACAGTCCGCGAAGAATGTAACATCCTATTATATAATTTAATGATATGAAATTTTTTTTACATATTTTAACAATATTTTTCTCAATTATACTGTATATTTCATTTTTTTGAGAATGGTATACCGAGCTGAATAACAGTACTTCCCTTTTTTGCACTTGTTTTTTTTTTGCAATCCTGTCAGCACAGTCATTATGATTTAAACCGTTATGAGATGGTATCCAGCAAACTTGAAAAGTTTTTCCATTTATGATTATAATATACCATCCTTCTTTATTAGAATTTGATTCCAAAGTTTGTAAAACTGATTTAGAGTCAACACAAAATAATGTATTGAAAAAGTCAGTGTGTAAACTAATGATTTTATTCAATGCCATAAGTATAGCAATAAGTTCTGCAGTAAATATTGAATGCCATTTCCATAAAAAAATAAGCCTCGTAAACTTTTAAAGCATATATAACATAACCTGCTTCTGTTTCACCTGATTCTAAAACAGAACCATCAGTATAAATTGTTAAGTAAGAATAATAGTAGCAAAGTGTCGTGACGGGCATGCAATTTTATTTTCAAATTCTGCTTGTTTCCCTACCCCATTACATGTCTCTTCTTATCATCCTTTTCGGGAAATTCAAACAATCCTTAATAAACACACGCACTATAATCATTAATAAACTCTCTCTTCTCTCCCTTCATCTCTCCTTCTTTTCCTCTTTCCACCTCTCTCTCTCTCTCTTTCTCTCTCTCTCTTCTCTCTCTCTCTCTCTCTCTCTCTCTCTCTCTCTCTCTCTCTCTCTCTCTCTCTCTCTCTCTCTCTCTCTCTCTCCCTCTCTCTTTCTGTTACAATATTGAAAAGACAAGCGTGAACGTTTATAATCCATTAAAGTAATTGTTTTAGTTTGCCAGGGATATAGAACTATTAATGGCCATTCTGGATCCACGTGATAAATCGATCAATCAAAGACGAGCACTTTAATTCTAATCCGTTTCTTTTGTCTTGTAAATTGCGAAGTTGGCTCAATCATGCCTTTTGTTGGAGGGTAAGGAGGGGGGGGGGAGTGGGAGAGCAACAGTTTAGTACGAACACGACTGCTTTAATTGTGTAATAAAAAGCTATCAAGCCTTTCATGTAAATGGGACCTAAGGTGCGGGGAGGGAAGGTTAGGGAGCGTTTATGTTACAATGAGCAGATAGAGTGACGTTTCACAACACCGCTTTAAAAAGCTGTTAGAAACGTGTAGTGTTTCCATTAGCGAACACGTTGTTTAGTGTAATGTTGCAATCACGATTGAATCTGCTCGATGCTGTCTTTTAGTGTTGTTCTTGGAATGGGCGCTTAGTTGCGATTGTATGCTGTTTAGTCCTTTTTGTTCGGCCACGAACTCATTACAAATGCGAGTCCACAAACTCGGAACGATAGCAAATATAAATAGAAAAAGACTCGGCAAAGTTCATTGCAAACTGCATTTACAAGAAAGTAAATAGTTTGCTTGCTAATAGATAGAATACAGCATAACACAAATTGTTCTTTGTTTTGCAGATAATTATGTTCACCATTACTAAAAAGGAATTAAATAAAAGAAGGCAGTTCAAAGTTGGCGATGTATCCTTACATTCCCACCCTCCCTTCCCCCCTCAATTCTGTCCATCCACCTCCTTACCTCCTCCCTCTCCCCACCCCACCCATCAAAAAATCATATCCTATCCTATCCCGTAACTCGGAGATCGTAGGGGCACCACAGATGATCGTTTAACCAGCGTACTCCATCTTTTTCTGTCCTCAGCAACCCTGATGGCTTCGCTCAGTGTCAAACCAGTCCATTCTCGAATGTTGTGCTCCCACCTCTTTTTCGGCCTCCCTCTTCTTCTACCTCATTGCACTGTGCCTTGCAAGGCCTGATGATCTGGTCACGTGGCCATACCATCGGAGTTTCCGTTTCTTCACCACTGTGAGCAAGTCATCGTGTTGTCCAATGGCTTGTGTGATGGTCTTTTGGATATTTCAAAATTTTATTAATGCAAGAACAGTCTGTTTTGCTTAGCAACATACTAGACTGTACAGACCCGTACGGAATTTCTGTATTTTTTCCGGAAATTTGAAAAACTCGGCAAGCGCTACGGAAAATACGGATACTTGTTACACGGTCCGAAATAAATAAAAACAACAATGGAAAAGAAATCGAAGTCGTTGGCCTGTGGTAATGCACCGCGTGACGTTTTTCCGAAGACAGCCGAACCCGGTTTAATGCCGCAATGCGCAGTCGCAGTAGAGACACGTGGCATCGAAGTTTCCGGTAGAGGCACCGAAGTTTGCTGAGGCAGTTTTTGGGCAGTCGCAGTGAAGACCGGTGCTCGTGAGACAGAATTCAAAACATGGCGCCCAAACGAATGGCTAAGCAAAATGATTGTGAATCTGAATCTTCAAAGAAACGGCGCAAGGGGCAGACATATATTGCCTCGTATTCGGAAAAGTGTCCTTTCGTTATTCGCGGCAGAACTGACTCAAAAGTACAATTTATGCCAATAGTTTGGCATCTCCGCCGGTAGTATGAACCACATCAAGCGGCACGTGGAAGGCCTACAGCATCTAGAATTACGAGGCTTTGAAGAAGAAAAAGAAGTTTGTGGCAACAAATCAATCTATGATTCTTCGCATAATATCAAAAAGGATGAGTTCAAAAACAATAGGTAGTAAAAGTAAATACGGAAATCGTAATAGTAATACTATTTGAAATTTGAAAAAGCTAATATTGAGGGTAGGCATGCCTGTAGACACTGTCACAATATATGTCATGATGTCAAGAAACTTGCATACAAATAAGTGAAGCAAAAACAACAAAGTACTTGCGAATGGTTGTACCCTTTGAAAATCCAGCTGGAGGTATGAATACCCTTTACATTTTGACTCAGGAGGTATGAATACCCTCACATTTTTTAGGATCTAAAACACTGATGTAGGAATGTTGAAGGGGGAAAAAAGGAAACACAAATAAATCGGCCATTTGAAAGCGTTCGTGTTTTTGTTTGTGAATTGATGTTGCTAATAATCTCTTCATATTTTTTTTCTCTGATTTTGAGAGAGTTGCGAAGCAGATTTTTTTTAAATCAGGATTTCTTATGATGCCGATTGTTGGTTGTGCTGTCAGGTATTGCAGCGCGGTTCGTGCTTTGTTCGCTTTAGGGTACGGCGTGCTTAATTAACCCAGGTAATTAGTTGGCTTCTGCTGACGAGATGGCTTCTTTGGAAATTAATGTTCCTAGCGTCCTCGGCCTTCCATTATTGGCAAGCTCTCTTTGACGGAATTCCGTGTTTTTGACGGATTTCTTCCGAGATTAAGGTTCCTCGTGGCCCCAGCCTTTTATTATCGGGAGATAATTATGACGGAATTCCTTGTTTATGACAGAATTCTTTGATTAAAAAAAAGAAAAGAAATATGTGTGTGGGGGTGTGTTTGTGTGTGTGTGTGGATGGGGAGGCAGGGAGAGGAAGAGGGCGCTGTTTTGTTGTTGTTGCTGTTTGTTGTTGATGGACTTCTTTGTTTTGACAACATCATGGCTCCGCCGGCATTCTACTTTGTCAACTTGTTTCCAACGGAAATTTGTGGTGTTGACATAATTCCTAGATCCTCTCTCTCTCTCTCCACTCGTACTCCACATCCTTACCCTTTCATTCCTTTCCGGTTTATTTCTAGAGCTGGAAAAGCGCTATATAAGAACAATACACATAGTAAAATGAAGTGTGAAAAGGAGAACCACTGCTGTTTAAATGTCAGCCGATAGATCCCAACTGTCACAAGAGGCTAGTTTGGGCACTGCAGTAAGGCCTCACGCCTCTAAAAGTTCATCCTTCTTTGGCCTTTGTAACTTAAATTCGAGGCCTAGCAGACGACAAAGGTTAGGTTGTTCTAAGTATGTGTAGAGAAAATTTTCGCTAGGTATGCCGTGACATAATCCAGCTGACCTATATCCGTCAGCCCCCGCGAGGACGTTAAGGCTTATGGGATATTGCGGGCTTTAGCTTGCCACAAAGTTAGGTAGGTCATTCTTTGTTTAAACCTCACCCGAGAGGGACGAACGCGCCGAAGCTTCTCTCTCAAAAGACTACGCAGGTGACGGGTGAAATCCATTCATCCAGTATAGCCATAGCCTGACATTGTCAAATTGGTAAATGATTGATCTTTCGTTTCACCGTGATTTATTGATGTTATTATTGGATTATGCTTGTGAAGTCTTGCCATGTTTTATAATTGTGAATGTTGTTAAAGCTTTGCTTGAACACGTGGCTGACTCACGCGACCGGTTTTCAACACTACGAGATAGCCCCTACTGTTGTTTTTCACATCGGTATTATTGCAGACCAGTGGCTGTACCGAAGAAGGTGTATATTGTAAATTACTTCTCCCTGTGTTTATTTTAGCCATGATGTCTATATATAGGAATTATGTTGGAGATTCCAGTGGACCACGGACTTAGAAGAATGATCGTCTGTTGTTTGTATAAGTGGACGCGATCACTGAGGGCTGTTTCTGCCATCAGTGAGACGCTATGCACACCCTTAGTATACAAGGCGTTGCAGAAACTCGTCTAATGTTTTGCAAACGAGCAGGCTTGGTCCGCGGCAGGAGATAGACCCCATTGAGAGTCAACCCGGACGCTCGGCTTGCCACCGAGCAGCGAGCACCGAGCTCCAATGGCTCAGTAGTAACAAACGATACGAGGAGATAACAGCACCGCACCTCGACGTGCCAGCTAAGTGCCATAGAATAAGTGCATGAACACTGATTCATACAGACTGTGCGGTAGTCAACTCTTCCGGAAAAAGAACATTAGGCCAAAAAGAAAAAGCCCCGGGGATGAACTTTACAGACATTTTTAACAGTTCCCTTCAACAACATACTGTCCCCCGATGTTTCAAGTCCTCAGTTGTTGTACCCATCCCCAAGAAGCCCAAGGTGTCCCAACTGAATGATTACAGGCCTGTGGCCTTGACCTCAGTTGTGATGAAGGTCTTTGAGCGACTCGTCCTCACCTACCTGAAGGCATGCACGGGTCACCTACGTGATCCACTCCAATTCGCCTATAGTGCAAACAGGTCAGTGGAGGACGCAGTCGCTCTGGGCCTTCACCACGTACTGCAGCATCTGGTGCAGACACGTACGTACGCTAGACTGCTCTTTGTGGATTTTAGTTCCGCTTTTAATACCATCATACCCCACAAGCTGTTTGATAAACTTTTAACCTTAAATGTCCATCCTTCTGTGTGCCATTGGCTTTTAGACTTTTTGCTGGATCGCCCACAGGTCGTCAGGGTGGGCAAGATGTTGTCTGACTCCAGGGTTTTGAACACTGGAGCACCTCAGGGTTGTGTCCTTTCCCCTCTTCTCTTTACATTGTTCACAAATGATTGTGTGTCACATGTTCCATCCGTTCATGTCATTAAATTTTCTGATGACACCACCATTGAGGGCCTGATTAGCAAAGACGACGAGACCGCCTATCGGGATGAGGTCGAACGGTTGGTTGACTGGTGCTCAGAGAACAACCTCGAGCTCAACGTTTCAAAAACAAAAGAAATGATTGTCGATTTTCGGAGAATTAAAGATCCACTTTCACCACTTGTGATCAACGATGAAAGTGTTGAACAAGTCGAAGAGTTCAAATTTTTAGGCACAGTCATTTCGAACGACTTGTCATGGGGAAACAACACCACCCCCATCATCAAAAAGTGCCAACAGCGCCTGCACTTCTTGAGACAACTCAAGAAGTTCAGGTTGCCTGCAAAAGTCCTGACGCAGTTCTATCGCGCAGTGATCGAAAGCATCCTCTACTTTGGCATCACTACCTGGTTTGGTGGTGCCACTGATGAGGAGAAAGTGCAACTTGAGCGCATCGTAAAACACGCGTCCAGAGTTATCGGGTGCGAACTTCCATCTGTCGCCTCGATCTACAACACGCGCTTGGTCCGTAGAGCTAGAAACATCACAGCTGACCCCTCACACCCAGCCGGCCATCTGTTCGAGCTCCTCCCGTCCGGCAGGCGCTTCAGAGCCCTCAAAACCAGAACAAACCGCTTTAGATATTCTTTTTTTCCAGAGGCTGCTCTCGCTTTAAATTTCTGTTAATGTCAAATTCATAATGCGGTAACTGACGTCACGTCATAATCCACTGGCACCTACTTGTTTATTTTTACTATTTGTTTTTTGCGGGTGTATGTGTGCACGCTTGATCAGTATTTTATTAGCTGGTAAACGTGTGTTTGCATGTATGTTTTATGAATGTTACTGCCACATCGCAACATATTCCATGTGCATGTTTTATGTCAATTTGGCCAATAAACTTCGTTGAATCGTTGAATCGTTGACACAGTAGCAAGTATCGAGAACAGTAGCAGAATAGATCCATCAAATATCTAACCATTCTCCAAACCACTCGAAGTGACTTTTGGACTGTTAAGTTAATCCTAGTTATATTACGTTTTGGACATTTAAGTTAATGTAGTGCTTATATAATTGGGTATAGAGTAGAGGAAATAAATGTGTGATATTTACTGTTAACAATTGGCTGGACTACCTATGATTCATAGCCGTGCGAGAGCTAGTGTGTCAGTGAATCTTTCTTTACACTTTTCTCCCTATCTCTGTAACCCCATCTTCACACAGACCGGCCCAAAAATATACAAGTATTAAGATTAGTCATAGAGCGATCTAACTAGCCGATCTCCGCCGTCGAACGATGAGTGGGTAACAGCATTCCATTGTGCAGAGCCCAGCAACAATAGAACCCACCATCACACCAACCTTTATTTAGTAAGGTTTAGGACAGAGCAACTGCATAGTGTAAAGATGAAGATTTTCTGCAGTAGCACTCCAGCATTCAATAACCATAACTTTCACAGCGCCACTCCCGTACTAGTGTGCACTAGGGTTTTGAAAATACGTCTCAGTTGTATTTGTTACCAGACGCCTGTTTCTTCTCTGGGAGCGTCTTCAGTGGTCACGGGGCTTTTGAGACCTAAAAAAAACTTGGCTCATTTGCCACCACAAGACTATCTTGACTGCCTCTGAAACGGTGGAGGCAGTTTGCCTGCCAAAGTTGCCTCTAGTATGCTGCTACAAGAAAGAAGAAGAAGAGTAACCCAGCTGGAACTGGGGAGAAGATTGGTAGTGACGAATTGTGTTGAGGCTTGGAAGCTCTGCCGCACGCTTGTGGATCCAGAAGCCAGGGTGCCGTAGATAGTTTATTACAATGCAGACCTGTGCACTCTTACGATTTTGGCGTAAGTTTTACGCGAAAATTTTATTTTACGCCAATTACAACTTTGAGCACAATTTTTCACCTACCTTTTTTTTTTAATTCTTTTTTTTTAATCTTGTAATTTTGACTTTGACAGTTTTGCGTTGTAAGCATTTCTATGGAATATGCGCCTTATAAATTGCCATCATCATCATCATTATCATCATCATCACCAACAATTCCGACTTTCTAACATTAATTACACTTCTACTAGTGTACTTTCACTTTTGTTAATCCTTGTTTTGTGACATGTCATTGTGAGTACTCTCCCCTTGCGTGAATCTCCGTGGCTTAAATTTAGTTAAGGAGATTTTACTCCATTTTGGCGCAATTTTACCAAAGTGTTATAAAAGAGAGTAAGAGACTTACTCAAAATGTCTAAACGAAAGTGTACCGATGAACAAGAGGGGGGATTTAGCTCCAAAAAAGTTAATAAACCTGTGCAGCAAGTTTTTTTTGTCCAAGTACAAGAAGTTTGATGGAATTACAGAAAGTGCTTTGGGATCGTCGCATGCTAGGTGTGTTTATTGTTCATCAGATTTTTCTATAGTACATTCAGGAAAGTTCGATGTTTCTAAACACTGCGCCACCAAGTCGCACAAGGCAAATGTCGAAGGTCAGAAAGCTGCAGCAAAGAGTAAAACAGTTGACACGTTTTTTAAACCAGTGAACAGACTAGATTTTTTGGAACAGCAAGTTATTAGGGCTGAAACAATAATGACAGAACTTATTGTGAAAACAAATTTACTTTTGACTACTGCGGACATAATTTCAAAAGCCGTAAAAAGTGCATTTTCTGATAGCCAATTCGCAAAAGATTATCACTGCGGATGACATCAGACAACAGCTCTTGTCAAACAAATGGCATCAGACATTAAGGCTGACCTCCGGAAACGACTTGCTGCAGGACCGTTTTTAGTGGCAACAGATGGGTCAAACGATCAGAGGACCAAACAGTACCCTGTAGTTGTTACTTCATTAATTGACATCGTGCTTTGAATCATATTTGAGTGTAAAGTTAAAAAGGCGTGAAAAAATATTTATGTTGGTGAATTACACCAAAGTTTTGTAAATTACACTTTTTGGCCTGGGAAATACACCAGCTCAATTTTCGGGGTGCACAGGTCTGTTACAAGGTATTTCAAGGAGGTATAAACACAAGTCTCAGCACTAAAGCAGAATCTACCTTATGCAATTAAGCATAAGCAAGGGGCGACCACCAGGACAAACTGAATGCCCGTTCTCGTCTCTCAAAAAACTGACCAATACAAATAGTAAATTAAACACCTTTTGCGCTCTAGTTAACATTGGCTAAACGGGTTCTTTTCTTTTTTTTGCCTAATTCTTCCATACTTTCATTATTGGCTGAACAATTTGGGATAATTTTTAGGGTACAGATAGTTCAGAAAGTGGCTATTCTATCCATATTTTCATTTTAGTCTTTGTGATGAAACCGGGCCGAAACACTTTTGGAATTGATTTTTGCCCCAGCTATATTTGTGAGTGACTGGATACGCGTTTGAAGGGCTTGCCATTTTGTCCATTCTTTTTTTTTGGCACCCTAGGTGGCAGTCTTCAGCTGTTCTTTGTAATCACTTTTGTTAAAGTTTTTCTTTACCCCTCTCCTCCCCCCCCCTTTTTTTTCCATTGCTTTCTTTTATTTTTTTGATTTGATCTTCAGATCTCTCTTTTCCCAAGCGTCGAGTCGTATTTTTTTTGGCAAGGAGTCTTATTTCCGCATTTTAATTCAAACCGGTAGCAGGGGGTTCCAGATCTGAACGAAATACCCATTCTTTCTCCTTAAGCTTGGTGTCTGGCTACTTTAAAGTTACCTCGTACATTTCAAAGTTTAGGCCCAGGATTTTCCCCTCTTTGAAAGCAAACTCATAGATCACGTTTTAGAGTAACGCTACTAAATCAGGCTTATTTTCCTTTCGCAATGCGCGATCGACAACCGTTATTTTTACTAATATTATTTCTGTTTCTATGTCTATGTCTCTCTAAGTGTCTGTCTGTCTGTCTGTCTCTCTTTCTCTCTCTCCCTCTCTCTCTCCCTCTCTCTTTTTCTCCCTCTTTCTCTCCCTATCTTTCTCTCTCTCTCTCTCTCTCTCTCTCTCTCTCTCTCTCTCTCTCTCTCTCTCTCTCTCTCTCTCTCTCTCTCTCTCTAGCTAGCTCTCTCGCTACTTGCTCTTATCTCTTAAAATTCCCGACACGCCATTAACGAGAATTTGATGAGCTCGTGGGATTACGATTATTATTTTTCGGAATCGATTAGGAAACGAAAATAAACAAGAACCCCATGCTGTTGTTTGTTGCTCCCTTTCAACTGTGTCGTTAATGGTGCTGTCAATATTGGGGTTATAAATAATAAAATCTCACGTGCCTTCATCAGTGGACCCGTTTGTTGTAAATAAGCCTTAGTGTCTAAATTGAGGGGGGTTTGGGGATTGAATCAGGTGACCCGTGTGTCTTAGACAAGCATTAGTGTCGAAGCTTGAGGCACTGGATTATTAAAAGAACATTCTCCTTTATTAGGTGACTTAGGCAAGCGTTGTGTCTAAGTTTTCCTTCATCATGGGACCCAGTTTTAGGCAAGCTTTAGGTGTGTCATCACCAGATCATCAAGTCTTGCAAAGACCACCCTGCAAGGCACAGTGCAAGGAGGTAGAAGAAGAGGGAGACCGAAAAAGAGGTGGGAGGACAACATTCGAGAATGGACTGGTTTGACACTGAGCGAAACAATCAGGGTTGCTGAGGACAGGGAAAAATGGAGTACGCTGGTTAAACGATCATCTGTGGTGCCCCTACGACCTCCGAGTTATGGGATAGGATAGGATTAGCTGTGTAACTCTAAGATTAAGGTGATTACTATTTTTTTTCAATTATTTTTTTAAATGAAAATGTTACACGGTTATTTATCAATGGGTGGTTCAGCCCCGATGCTTGAATCTTGATGTGTGTAACTCGAATCCGTTTATCCACGCAGCCTGTTCACTCAGCAACAAGGCAGGAGTCGCCGTATAAAGTTTTCCAACTTTATTCAGCAAACATCAACGACTGCGTGCCAGATCACTTTCCGAAAATCAATGCAACGATCATCCTTACAAGCCGACAGTGCATTACTTATATAGCCTCTCGGCAATCGAGAACAAATTCGAACATTCCAGCATGCCGCAATAACACCCAATCAAAATAAAACTCATCACCGGAACTATGCACTATCTTACGTCACATAATGTTTACGAATCTACATGATTCGACTCGTAATATCTGGAAGCTTTGATCGAGAATAAACAAGTAAATCCAGAAAATTCTCAACAATATCGACCGATGAAAATTATCAACATTATACAAAGCTTCTTCAAGCAACAGTACAAAATCAAAGGTAAATACACGCAATCATTGCATATTTTGCAAAACAAAATGATTGGATCTATCGTGCGCGTCTCAATCGTAACAGAAAAGCTGTTTTTCATTAGAAGAGCCGGTCTTAGCTAGCAGAAGTTGGATCTTTAGCACATTGGGTGTGTTGGAGGAGAGAAAGAGGAATGATTGGGCTGAAAGGAATGGGAGAAACAGCAGGAGAAAGTAGATTTGAGCAGCTGAAATATTAGACATAAGCCAAGACTATTGATTGTCCAAACTAGCAAGAGAAAGGTGTGAGTAGTACGAAAGAACGTACGGCTACCCTTCACCTTCTTTGGTTAGTACTGTTTAGAGAGACATAAGACTTACGACAAGGAGATTTAATGTCCAACCAAACATGGCAAAACGTCCTTCGCATATCAGATGTGGGATCTAGGGAGCGGACAGGTTTTAAATGAAGTTCTAGGAAGTACAATAAGTCAGAAGGGGAGAGAGCGTGGGCCGGAGATAGGCACCATGAATAGAGTTGCAGACGACTTATGAGGCTGTTACGTGTCTGGTTGCTTAGGGCGAGGACCTGGCCGCCCCAAGGCCAACAACCTCTCTTAGGATATGTTTGCCAAATTCTCATGGCTCAGCTTCTGATCTTGCAAATGAGCTCCGCCGCACCGAAGGGTTGTGGAATGCTCACTCGGTATTAAGAGATTGTGGTTTAAGGTGAGCATGCTACAGTGGTATTTGGTTATAGAGGTTTTTCGTCTCCTTTGGATCGGTAGGGATTACACTAGGCACACGGTGTGTGTGTGTGTGTGCGCGTGGGTGTGTAGGTGTGTGTGTGTGGGTGGGTGGGTGTGTGCGTGCGTGCCGTTTGTAGTTGTAACATGCTGTCGAACTCCCTTTCCGTTTCTTTGAAAATAACTGTCATCGTGTGCTGTTCGTGTTGTCTTGTCAGTGCGTCTTGTATTTGCTGAGCTCTAATTTGTCCAATGTTAACGACACTGTCTATAATTTGCATGTCCTGTTCTTTCATGAAACACTTTTGGAAGACAATTTTGTTTCTTTTTTTTTTTTTTTTTGGTGGGATGGGAAAGTCTTCTTCTTCCACCTCCATCTCCATCTCATTTTATAACAGTGTTCCAATAATCATTGTGTCTCGTGTCTCCTTCTTCTTCTTCTTCTTCTTCTTCTTCTTCTTCTTCTTCTTCTTCTTCTTCTTCTTCTTCTTCTTCTTCTTTTCCTCTTCTTCTTCTTCTTCTTCTTCTTCTTCTTCTTCTTCTTCTTCTTCTTCTTCTTCTTCTTCTTCTTTTCCTCTTCTTCTTCTTCTTCTTCTTCTTCTTCTTCTTCTTCTTCTTCTTCTTCTCTTCCTCTTCCTCCTCCTCTTCCTCCTCACATAATTTGTGCAGCAGTGTGGGTCACTCTTTACGTTCCCCAAAACTTGCCAACCTTTTTTTTTGCATATCTGAGCTGAGTGCCAAGTACTTCGAGAATTACATTTGGAACAACTGTCTGTCCGTCAGTCTTTTAAAATCCTCATCCCTCCTCATTAAACTAAGTCTTCTTCTTCTTCTTCTTCTTCTTCTTCTTCTTCTTCTTCTTCTTCTTCTTCTTCTTCTTCTTCTTCTTCTTCTTCTTCAAATCGACGAAAGCTGAATGCTTTATAGTCCCCCAAAATAGATGACAGAAAGTATGTCCGTCTGCCTGCGTTCGTCTGTCTGCTCATCAGTGTTTATTTGTATTTGCGTGTTTTATTGCAATTTACATTCTTCTTCTTCCTCGTCGTTAATCAGAAGTTGTCTGTGCCTCTTCTTCACAGTGACAGTCTTTGTATACTTTGTCAGCGGAACTGGTCTAGCCAAACGAAGGGCGACATTTTTTTTTTTTGTTTGTAAATACGGTGATTAGTCGCGAGCGTTCTCTTTTCTCGTATAGATCGTGAGGACAAGATGACGTCGAATTTCTGCGTCTTATCCCTCTTGAGCCTGGAATTAGTGTTCAGCCTGTCGTCCACTGAGTTTATAGTTATCTTGAGATGTTAGCATAGAGGGTATGCCATGTCTCCTCTTATTCCTTCTTCTTCTTCCCCTCCTCCACTCCATCCACCTCTACATCTCTCTCTTGTCACCACCCCCCCTCTCTCTCTCTCTCTCTTCACGAACCCCAACTCTCTCTTCCCAAACCCCAAACTCTCTCTTCTCTCTCTCTCTCTCTCTCTCTCTCTCTCTCTCTCTCTCTCTCTCTCTCTCTCTCTCTTTCTCTCCCCCTACCTCCTCCCAAACTCTAACCCTCCATCTCTCTCTTTCTCTCTCTCTCTTTCTCTCTCTCTTTCTCTCTCTCTCTTTCTCTCTCTCTCCCCAATCCCCAACACCTCTCTCTCTC
This sequence comes from Oncomelania hupensis, assembly GCA_036898135.1. NCBI lineage: Eukaryota > Metazoa > Mollusca > Gastropoda > Littorinimorpha > Pomatiopsidae > Oncomelania > Oncomelania hupensis. The sequence continues at coordinate 30,598,188 of CM072514.1, forward strand.
CCTCCCTCCCTCATTTCCTGTCTCCCAACCCCAATCATGCCTCTCACCTCTTTCCCCTTTGTCTCATCCCTGTCGCCACTTCCCATTGGACGACCTCAGCTACAGCGAGCAGCGAGTTTCCAATTCACTTCTTTTAATAATAATAATAATAATAATAATAATAATAATAATAATAATAATAATAATAATAATAATAATAATAATAATAACAATAATAATAATAATTAATAATAATAATAATACTGGGTGGAGAATTCTCCGCGAATCCGCGGATTTCCGCGGAAGGCATTTGCATTTCCGAGAAAAAAATATAGAGTTCCGAGTGTGAGAAGCTGAGGGCTACCATTTACTGGGCATAGCGGCCAAAAGCGGCCGAAGGTCTAAACAGGCAAAACGTCCAAAAGCGTCTATATCAACCATGTGGTTATATTCTCGCGTTGTTTGAAAGATTGCGAGACTTCCGGCAATTGACTTCCGGTTAAATTCTGTTGTGAAAACATTCGACTGCATTTCCACAAGTTTTCTCTGTGATGCGTTCGTTTTTTCGATTTTTTTTTCAAATTTTTCTGTGTGTGTGTCTAAAATGGATGGTTTGGATTCTTCGACTGATGAAGAAGAGTTTACAGGCTTCCATTTATCAGACATTAAAGTGAGAGAAATGGACTTGGAGTTGGAGGAAGAGATTGGTACTAATTAGACAATTAGTGTCAGTAGTGACGTAGTGTGCATGCATACGATCTTTCAGACTGGCATGAAAGTGAAGAAGAGGAGGGGGCTTGTTTGGACTTTTTAAAACTTTTTTATTGTATACACATGGAGTAATCAAAAACAAGACATGACAAGAGAAGTATAAAAAGGTAGATAATCAAAAGAGATTTATTTCTGTTCATTTTGCACTAATACCTCAGATGTAGTGTTTTTACTAACGTACCCCTAAATATCTCTAAAATTATAAAAATTCTTGCCTGTTTACAGCTAAAAAATAGACAAACGTGTGCCCAGTAAAATTGGAAATGTGGAGTTTGTGTGTAACAGTGGTGGACCTCAAACTTTGTTAGGCCTACAAATCAAGATTCTAAATTTCAGAGATTTCTTGATTCAGTTGTTCTCCACCAGTAATATATAATAATAATAATAATAATAATAATAATAATAATAATAATAATAATAATAATAATAATAATAATAATAATAAGTGGGGCCGGGTAGCTCAGTTGGTAAGAGCGTCTTGCTAGTAACCGAAAGGTTGCTGGTTCGAATCCCGGATTGGTCAACGTGTGATCATATTATTTTCCCCTTTACCAACAACTGGCCCGCTGGTGTCAGTATAAATCGGTCCAGTAGTCACCTATATGCGAAAGTGTCGTGTGACTATAATCTACAAACAACAACAACAACAATAATAATAATAATAATAATAATAATAATAATAATAATAATAATAATAATAATAATAATATGATGATGATGATGATGATGATGATGATGATGATGATGATGATGATGATGATGATGATGATGATCAATGGTTTACACGCCTTATTCCTATAAGCTTCAAAACGCGGCGATCTGGAACCAACATACAAGCCTACATGTTACAGACACTCCTATATTCACACCAAACACACAGTCATCACTCAAACACGTGCAACAAGCAAGTCACTATTAGAAGACTGAATGGAAATCGATTTTTTAATTTCATTTATTTTTTAAAGATAGACTGCATCCAATACCATTATTGCAGAATTATTTGAAACGAGAATAACAAATGTTCCACGACGCTCCACGGTTGGAAGTTAACAAAGTGAAGAAAGGGCTGATGTTGAGTAGTGCACAAAAATTGCTAAATGATGCAAGCTGGAAAAATTTGAAATATCATAATTGGAACATTGTGTCCTTCAACGCTGCTTAGGTCAAGATGACAATGAGAAAGACGTATAAAGTAGAAGACTGCTCTGGAAATACGTAGACCAAACTGTAGCTGCAAATGTATCCAGATAACTTAGGACACAAATTACGTTCTGTTGTGAGCCAGTCATGTTTTTTTTTTGTTGTTTTTTTTTTAAGTGTGATTTGCTTGGAGCTTCCTGCGAGGGGCAATCATGAATTTTGAAATGAGTTAAATTATTATTATTATTATTATTATTATTATTATTATTATTATTATTATTATTATTATTATTATTATTATTGAAGTAGGCTTATTTCTTTTAGGTTCAGTTTTCTGGCAACTGGTTTAGTCTGCAGTCCTGCATCCAACCCATCTATTGTACAAACCGTTGTTAATAGGCTTAGAAGACACGAGGCACCCCCTTTCTCCGATCGTGGCCTTAATTATGATAAATGTATTATAGCCTTGTACCCAGTTTTCAAGCGACCTCAGAATTCTTAAACCTCAAACTGTGCGTATGCTGTTGTTATTACAGTTCAGGAACAAAATGCAAAAGACCAAGGTGGAATAAATAAATAAATAATTGCCGTTTGGAGTGGGGTGGAGATGGTCTTATGTGCAATATTTTTAACAGCGGAAAAATAAAAAGGATAATTAAAAGAAAAAAAACACAGTAAAAAGGAAGTCAAGAGAACATTACGACTCTGGGATTTTGCTTGAATGTTAACCATAGATTTGTTACCAGCCAAGACCGTTTCTGATTTATTGTCTTTTTGCAACCTTCGTTCTTCACAGCAGTGTCGACTCTGGTTGCGTAGTGTTCAGAAGGGCAATACAAATAAAAATGACGATGGGATCCTTCACAAATTCTGCCCCCACTCTTTGGAACGCTTTCCTCTTCAGTTGAAACCGAATGATAGCTTGTTCTCGTTCAAGAGTTCTCCGAGGACTCATCATCTCCCTCTTCCCCCTCCTCGTAGGGGTGCCTGGGGTTTCTGTATAAAAAATATCCCCACTTTCTGGAAATGTTGTGCTTGAAATTCCCACTGTCGCTGTCTCCCTCCTTTGTTCTTTTTCATTCCTATACTGTTCTATCTATCTACTGCTTGAAAACTCTTCCGGGTCAAAACTCATTTGTATGTATTTCTGTTGGATCATCTTGGGAATATGGGACACTTTCTGCCAAATGGTCACTGGGGCTTCCTATGATATTATTATTTGGCAATGTAGGCATTGTATATGTATGTGTTTTGTTGATATTTATAATGTTCGTATTCTATTTTGTTTTTGTAAACGGGGGTTCAATAACTTGGAGTATAGCCTCAGCGTCCCCTGCGTGGGATGCTTGTATTGTATAGTGACGGGCTGGTGGAATGCCTTCATTGTTACCACTAGGGTTGTTTCGGCAGATCTTTTATGCGGATCAGGGGTGAGTCCTCTTTCTGCCAAGTTGTGGTCTTGATTTTGTGGTCCTGATTCGGCTCTTTGCAGTCCGCTGGCTAACTGAGGACTCATCTATTCTAATCTTTATTTTGGGATCCCCATCCCCCACTTTCCACTCACCCCGCCCTCACCCTCCCTCTAACCCACTGCATGCGCAATGAGCATGTCTACCAACATGGATGATCGCGCTATACAAGACAGCATCAACATCAATACCATAATTTTGGCATATAACCGATTGTCTTGCTTAAAACTTCCAAAGCGAATGCGGCTTTGTACTGTTTTCAGGATGCTGCCTTAGTTTCCACAATTCGGAGGAGCTATTATTATGAAACTGTAATCACAGACGCCATTGTTCCGTCAGCAGCAGCGCAGACACACACATGCACGCACACCTACATACACATACACACGCACACAAAGACACACACACACACACACACACACACACACACACACACACACACACTCACTACGATGTCTAATGTCATCATGTTTAATTATTAGTCATTATGTCTAATAATTATGTCTAATATCACCTAAATGTGTGAACAGACATTAAATTAAAGATTGGTAGATTTGACACACTCAGTACAAACATTGACGGCGAATATAATCAAAGAGCTTATTACGGAAAGAGGGGGAACTTCCATTATGTCCTATACAAAAATGCGAGACGCTCTCACGGATTATTTCCCTTTGCTCGGGCTGGCTATA
>CM072514.1:30607238-30689738 GCA_036898135.1 Oncomelania hupensis
GGCCTAAACCAGTCCAGTCAAAATATGTTGTTGGTCTTTGCTTATGTTTGTGTGTGTGTGTTTGGAGAGCGGAAGGGGGTGGGGTGGGGGGCAGGGACGGGACGGATTGACCTTTTTCACTTCAGTATTGTTCTTCTCCAGTATACTATTAACAAGTACCTCATTTTGCTGGCGCGAGACATTTGTTGACAAAAGCACTATCCACTGTAGTCGAAGTATTAATCTGACACCGCCTTCAGCGGAAGAAAAGTGCCGTGCCGAGACTGATTTGATGAAAAAGGTGACGGGCAAGAGGTTTTCAGGAAAATCGCATTAGACTAACGGCCCGCGGCCTGCTTCCTTCCTCCTGATCTGCATCCCGCCCGCCCTCTCCATCCGCCGCCACGTGGATTATGGCCAGAGGGGTGGGGGCTCTGAAAGCTTCCCCCCTATTTTCCCAATTGACTTGGAGATTTTCCTGAAACAGCCATTATTTTGCTTGAGGTAGATCTAGGGGAGTCTTTCTCCGTAGAAGTAGCATCTGTTAGTGCTTATGGAGATTTTCTTGAAACAGCTCATATTCTGTTTTGTGATACAGATTCTGTGATTTTTTTTTCCTTACAGAGATGGCACGCATGGCGTATGTTTCTACAATCTTTTCGTAAATAATCCTCTGCTGGAAGAGCTAAGCAGTCTTTTAACCTTCGCTAGGTAACCTTTGCTATTTTGAAACTTATTTACCCGTGGTGTGAAGAAAACTACCCATATTACGTTATAATGCGTCCTGTGAAGCAAACTACCCATAGCAGAAACGTAAAGGAGTCGTCCAAAACTTGTGCAGCAGTCTCTCTATGTCATCTATTTGTTTGTTTGTGCATGTGAGAGAGAGAGAGATAGAGAGAGAGAGAGAGAGAGAGAGAGAGAGAGAGAGAGAGAGAGAGAGAGAGAGAGAGAGAGAGAGAGAGGAGGGAGGGAGAGATTACCTGGCAGACAATACACATGTAAGCGTGCAATTCATATTGGTGTCATTTTATTAACTTCATAGGATTTCAAGAACATCTTTCGCAGGATTTCTAGAGGATCTCGTTATTTTGCTACTATCACTTTACTCTGACGCTATTAATACTGAAAAAAAATAAATGAAAGAAAATATAAATAAAACCTCGCTTGCATTTGAGTCACAAATATCATTATAAAAGTGATATTGTAGCCCGTTGTAGTAAATGCAATACATAAATTCAAGTATTTTTTATAGGGATCTCTATACTAAATCAATACCCTCATCCCTCCATCCTCTCTTAACACAAGTATGTTTGCACGTTGTCTCAGTCACAAGTAAACACTAGCACAAGAATAGGTTCTAAACTGTTGTTTGCAGACAAATTTGCAAAAAGACGCTTCTCGCAAATCCCTTTCAATGTAGACATACTAGCAGTTTACCCGGGGATATGTGGCTGGATGCAGCATTTTTAAAGATACAGCACATTCACACACACCTGGCATTTTAAAAGATACAGCACAGCCACACACACGTACACCTCACAAAGCTACTCAATTATACAGATAGAACATTTGGCAACTGAGAATCCTATTCAAAGAGAATTTGCAATGAAAATAATGTATAAGCAAAATCCACTGAAATGTACCTCAAACAACACGTAATTAGATGAAAAAGAAGAAGGAAAAAAAAAGAAGAAATCTCTATCTCTGTCTCTCTCTATCTGTCTCTCTTTTTGTCTGTTTGTCTCTCTCTCACCCCAGTTGGGGTGCCGGGGGTTTCAGTATAAATAGTATCCACACTTTCTGGAAATTTAGTGCTTTAAATTCCCACTGTCGCTGTCTTTCCCATTTGCTCTTTCCCATTCCTGCTCTGTTCTATCAATCTGCTATACTATCTTCTTCTTCGCTAGACCAGTCACCTACCTTTTTTCTTGAAAACTCTTCCGGGACAAGACTCCTTATTTGTGTATGAGGTCTGTTGGATCAGCTTGGGAATATTGGACGCTTTCTGCCAGGTGGTCACTAGGGCTTCCTATGATGTTACTATTTAGCAATGTAGGCATTTTATGTTTGTGTTTTGTTGATAATTTATAATGATGTTTGTATTCAATTTGTTTGTGTAAACGGGGGTTCGATAAATTAGAGTACAGCCTCAGCGTCCTCTGCGTGGGATGTCTTTATTGTAAAGTGACTGGCTGGTGGAGAGCTTTCAGTTTTACCACTAGCGTTGTTTCAGCAAATCTTTTATGCTGATCAGGGGTTGTCGGGTCCTGATTTGGCTCAGAGGAGTCCGCTGGACCTAAAGCAATAATCAGGTAATGTAATGTAATGTCTCTCTCTCTCTCTCTCTCTCTCTCTCTCCCTCTCTCTCTCTCTCTCTCTCTCTCTCTCTCTCTCTCTCTCTCTCGTCGTGCAATAGAAGGGAAGTAATTATCATAACGCGAAATTACTTTCATTTCATAAAGTCGTTTGAACCCATCTAGCAATTTATGTAATGGCCAGATTTCCGGCGTTATGAGGCTATTTTAACTTCTTATGTCCCAAATTGAAATTGTTGAATAAACTGGAGACTGCGCAGTGTAATTAAGCAAATATCAGGGGCGGATCTTTCCATTGTTGAGGGGGTGTGCACAGCTAATGCGAAGTGGCGTAGCCACAAGCGCGAGCCTGCGAAGCAGGCGAGTGTACTAGGGGGGGCCGAGGGCATGCCCCCTACCCCCCCCCCCCCCCCGGAAAAATGTGAAAATAATGGTTAAAATCTGTGCAATCAGGTGCATTTTTGGGCATTATTTTAAGGACTGAAAATAGTATTGTTTTGTGCTAAAAGTCCTCTTTTAGTCCCCCCACATACACACATACACACACACACACACACACACACACACACACACACACAATCACCCCTCTGCAAACTCTGATGATAAAATTTACAATAGCAGAACATCTTGCATAAAGGCTTATACAAAGACAGATAAAGTTACTGCAAATAAAACAAGAAATAGCCACTCACATCAGTTTTATTCAAAACTGACCTGATGCATGTACAAGTTTGGTCACCAAAACCAAAAACAAAAAAAAAAAAAACTAATTTGGAGGTACATGAAACTGTGTGGTGAGTGAGAATTATTTTTTTTTTCTCTTCTTTCTTCTCCTTTTCTCCCTCCTTTTCTTTTTTTTTTTTTTTTTTTTTTTTTTGACCGCCCAGGGGGGTGTGCACGTGCACAAGTGGCACAAGAACAAGATCCGCCCCTGTCCATTGATAAGTTTCATCATGTAATCACCTGTTCCAACGTGTTCAGAACTCAGCTGCTCGTCTTGTTCTCAAAAAGAAAATATCTGATCATATAGCACCTTCTCCTGCATTCTCTCCACTGGTTTTCTGTATCTCGGAGGATTACCTACAAAATCTGTACTTTCTGTTACAAGTGCGTCCATGGATTCCCTTCCTACCTCACCCAGAACATTCACTTCTACAAACCATCTAGAAATAATCGTTCTCTTTCTGACACCTTCATGCTACAAATACCCCGCTACAAACTCTCACCTGCAGGCTGTCGACCCTTCTCAGTGCTTGGTCATTCAACTTGGAGCTCTCTTCCACTATCTCTTCGCATCTCTCCGAACATAGCCACTTTCAAGTCCAACTTGTAAACTCGTCTCTTGCTTAAAAGTTTCTTATCTCTCTTCTCCCATCATCATTATCATCATTCCTTCTTTTCTGTTTCAGACCACCGCCGTCAAACCGCACGCCTCCAGCCCCCTAACTCCTTAGCTGCTCTCCTCCTTTACCTCCCTCCCTCGTCTTGTATAAGTTACTTGTAAATATTATTTTTTAATGTTTGTACTATGTCTTTGCTTATTTTTTAGCGCCTTGTTTTTGTTTCACTTTTAATTTTTCGTATATATTTCGATGTTAACGTTAAGTATGAGTGCGTGAGAACTGCGCTTTGACGTGATGTAATTAGGAAAAAGCGCTATATAATTTTGTTTTTGTTTTTGTTTGTTTGTTTGATAATGATGATGATGGTGATGGTGATGATGAAAGTACGGGGTATATTATTTATGAACACTCCTTTCGTAAGAACGCGGTATAGAAAACGTTACTTGAATGCTTTAGAAAGCCGGAATTTTCTGCATTGTGACGAAATTTTAATATCTTGCGCTTGTGTCTGTCCCAAAATAAAATTGTTTGTCTTTTTCAAATTTTGCTGGGGGAGCAAACCGGAGTACCCGGAGAAAACCCCCCAAGACGTTGCCCGAGTCGAAAGTAAAATAATATTCGGAGAAACATAACGCCCAGATGCTGGGTTTTCTCCGGGTACTCCAGTTTCCTCCCCTTCTTCAATAATAGTATTGAATGCAATCAATCTAAAAATGTTAACAGTAAAACAATGATTTCTATTCTGACCTGTAATAGCGATTTCTTCAGATCACCGCTCTTTGAGTTCGATTGAAAAAAAGCGCTATAGCATCCTGTATTATTATTATTATTATTATTATTATTATTATTATTATTATTATTATCATCATCATCATCATCATCATCATCATCATCATCATCATCATCATCATCATCATCATCATCATCATCATCATCATCATTGAGCCAACTGCGTTCTCTAACAATAAACACAAATTTTTCTTAGATATAACAAGAAACGTGTCTTCACATATTGACCACAGTCCACTAATTTGGACCAATAGTTCTATCCTATCCTATCCTATCCTATCCCGTATCTCGAAGGTTGTAGGGGCACCACAGATGGTCGTGTAACCAGCGTAATCCATCTTTCCCTGTCCTCAACAACCCTGATGGTTTCGCTCAGTGTCAAACCAGTCCATTCTCGAATGTTGTCCTCCCGTCTCTTTTTTGGTCTCCCTCTTCTTCTACCTCCTTGCACTGTGCCTTGCAGGATGTTCTTTGCAAGACCTGATGATCTGGTGACGTGGCCATACCATCGGAGTTTCCGTTTTTTCACCACTGTGAGCAGGTCATCGTGTTGTCCAATGGCTTGTGTGATGGTCTGTCGGACTTCGTCGTTGCTGGTATGCTGGGTATAGGAAATACCCAGAAGTCTTCGTAGCACCTCATCTCTATGCTTTGTATTCTTCGTTGTAGATCTGCTTTGAGGGTCCATGTTTCGCAAGCGTATAGGAAGAAGGAGATGACAGGGGAGCGCAGCAGTATAGTATAGACCAAAAGTCCATTTGTATAGAATGAGGTGGTCCATATTACTGGAACATGACTATAGAAAATCTTTTGTGTCTACAGCCAACAGTCATTTATTGAAGACAATCAAACATTCACTTTCATGACTCACGTAGTTTAACAATGTATATTACATGCTAAATCGTTTTCATTTGTGAGGATAATTAGTTGTATGTCTTCATAATTTTAGGTAAACTAGTCAGAAAAATACAAAAATCCATTCACTGTTTTAATACAGTTACGGTTGACTTCATAGTCTCGTTGGATAATCCAGGGGAAATAATCGAAATGTTAAAAAGCTCCACAGTGCTCTCCCTTTGTTGAAAACTAGATTGTTCACATTTGTCGCTGGTCCACATTTGTGGTCTCTCCCCTACTAATGTGAATATTCTCTTCTTTGCGTGGAATGGTAGTTTTCTGCCAACGACGTGTAAACAAGGGTACAGAAATCTACACCTTAATGACTTTGAAAAAAAAAATTAAAGTAAACTGTGATTATGCAAAAATGCACAAGTATGTTCCTTGTGTTATTCCTAGGGCATTGATATAAGTTTGAGCGAAAGAATCCAATAAACAAGGAATTTACAGATAAAAATGTGATGCACTTTGAAGTTTTCTACCCACCATGGGTAGCGAAGGGTAAAGACTACAGTTATGGTTCATCATTAACTTTTTGAATAGATAGGCTTGTGGATTCCTGTAGGAGAATTGACATCGTTTGGAATAATGGCCAACATGGGCTCAGTTTTAAGGGTTTGGTGCTCCGCGTTTTGCTCAACAGACGTATTTCTATATTCTAAGTAGACCAACCCAAGCTCTTTTCCCTCTTTATGCCTTCGTTCTTTCTTTCATGAGAGGAGTGTGTATCTGGGTCTAACCGGGCATATAAATAGCTGTGAATAGGTTTTTGCTATTCTATTTTTGTCTTTTTTGTCATTTGTGTACATAGTTGTAAATAGTTTTTACTTTTACTGTTCCGTCTTTTGGTGTATCGTAGCAAAAGCGATGTTTGATCGAGTGCATGTATTTTTATGTAATGACTATGTAAAGCGCGGTGAGTCTGGTCGTAGGCTGGAGTTCCTGCTATATAAAAATCCGTTATTATTATCTCCTGGATTCCTTTCATCATTCTTTCTGTTCCGCATTTCTTTTTAATTTATTTTTATTTGTCTTCTGTTCTCTGCTCAGCTGCACTACTTGCTTTCATTGAAAGAGGTTATCCACATGACCCTCTTTCATTCTTCTTTCCTTTCTGCTTTCCTTTTTTTCTCTCTCTCTCTCTCTCTCTTGGCCGCGCAAGGCGATATTTCCCTAGAGATTACAAGACCGACAGATCAGCTTTCTGGAATCCTGAAATTATATGAGTTCGGTTTGTGTGATTGTGTGTGTGTGGTTGTGTTTGCGTGTGTGTGTGTGAGATTGTGTTTGTATGTGTGTGTGTTAGTGCGCGCGCGTAAAAATTCGATTTCTCGCAGGTTCATTGTGCACGATATTGGACTGGAAATTTGCACATTCGTTCTTTCTTAGGAGCCTGTGGGAAGACGAGAAGAAGAAGAAGAAGAAGAAAGGCATTACGGAACAGACACGTTGACAAATCAATTGTAACAAATCTCAATGGAGACACTGATTTGGTTCATCCTTTTCCTGGTTCTTCTTTCCGTTCTTTTCTTTTCAGGTATTCTTTATCACTGTTTTTCTTTCTGTTTCGTTTGCCAGCTGCCTGTCTGCCTGTCTAATCTTCGTTCTTCTACTTTCGAGTCAATGGTTTCCTTAATCTTCCTCTTCTGTCTTTTTTTTCTCTAAACCACGGTCAAGTCGATAATTTCGTCTTCTTCTTCTTCTCCTCTCACTCTCTCTCTCTCTCTCTCTCTCTCTCTCTCTCTCTCTCTCTCTCTCTCTCTCTCTGATTCTCTCTCTCTCTCTCTCTCTCTCTCTCTCTCTCTCTCTCTCTCTCTCTCTCTCTCTCTCTCTCTCTCTCTCTCTCTCTCTCTCTCTCTCTGATATTCTGATATTCATGCATTTCATGGTTTTGCATTACAAAGTGGCTTGGAAGCTGGGCATTGATCGGAAGCCTACTAATTTGATGCACTGTCTATGAATACCGATTGGCACGAAAGGGGCACAAACTGGGAGGGAATTGCCTGCAGCTGCTGAAGAAAGAGAAAAGGCAAAGGTGCTGTTTCCTATAAAAACGCATCCATTGACTCTGGTTGTTCATCGAAATAGATCAGCAGAATGACTGTAGTTGATCATCTAAATAAGCAACAGACGACTATTGGTACAACGGCGAAAAACGGGACAGTAGGAGGCGAGCAACAAATTGACGCCTTGAGTTAGATCCTGTCTTCGGACTGTGCCTTGAGCAGTTCTTTGAGCTGCTAGAGCGCTACAGTTTATTAGCGGGAGTCTGCGCGTGGTTTCTATTACTTGGAGTAATAATAAACTTATTTGTAGGTTGCTCAAGACGGGGTAGGTCTAGTTGTGGTCAAGGTGACATGCTGGTAGGAGCTAACGGGAAGAGGACCATCCCATCGGTTGACCACGCTCCTCCTTACTGCTGCGCTACTACATAATTATGGCACCCAGCTTGAAGTAACTTACCAGCTCAAATATCCGCCCAAGGCGATGACGTGATAGGTACTAGGTGTAGGCCGCTCAAGATGGGGTCAAGGTGCGGGCAGCTGTTGACAGTATTAAGTGAGGACAGGACTAGTAGTTGCGATACTATGAATAATCTTTAATCGGTGGTTAGCTTGACATAATATAATCATTCTTCAGTGAGTTCACAGAACTGCTAAAGTTTCTCGCTGAAGTCAGGATTAAACCAATGTAATTCAAACTACGATGGCTACAAGCATATGGACCCTCTTGAGCTATCCTTACTGATCTGTATAAGCGATTGTTTGCTATTTTGGCCTGTCCTATTTTACAGATATGGCCGGGTTGGTTAACGTGCGGCTCATGCGTCACGAGTGGGGATGGGAGGAATATTATGTAGTAGTGTAGTAGTTATGGGGTGTCGGATAGCGCAGTAGTTGGAGCACTCGCTACTGTGTCGCAAGTTAAGCACCGTCCAGTGCAGTTAGCACTTGGATGGGTGACCGCAAAACGTGAAGCGACAAATAACAACGCCCCCAGTTGACTCAACTGTGACTGAGTACCTACTCTCGTAAGGGTGGGGAAGGTAAAGCAGCGAGGGAGAGAGATGGGCATCACCCTCATTACGCTGGCCCAAGATAAGTGTGATCTCCAACATCACGCTCCCCTACGGCCACAAGGCTATGGGACTGCCTTTACCTTTTTTTTTTTTTAGTGTTCCTTTACCATCTAGTCGTAGGTCCAGTTGTCCTTTCACGGAGTCATCATAGATGATCAACATTTGAAGAACTCGATCGTTTTTGTGTAGACTTGAGCTTTTTCTTTCTTTCTTGTATTGGTTTGTTTGTTTACGCAAGCAGGGGGTTTCCTTGTGTGTCTGTTTGATTTGTTTATTGTTTCTTATCACTGTGAAGCGGGTAATGAGCAATTTACAGTCTTCTCAAGCCTTCGTCCGCTTGATTGACCTCCTGAATAACTGATGAACGTCATATTGTGTGTTTTCGTATGCATATTGAGTGTCTCCAGGGAATTACAAGTTGTTTTGGGTCTGTTTCAATTTCTTTCTGATGCTCCGCCTCGTCCACTTTGTTCCTCAGGATTCATTCTCTCTCTCTCTCTCTCTATTTTTTTTCTCTCTCTCTCCCTCTCTCCCCCCGGTGTAGTTAATTCTCTCTCTCTCTCTCTCTCTCTCTCTCTCTCTCTCCCGGTGTAGTTAATGCGCGCTCTCTCTCTCCCGGTGTAGTTAATGCGCTCTCTCTCTCTCTCTCTCTCTCTCTCTCTCTCTCTCTCTCTCTCTCTCTCTCTCTCTCTCTCTCTCTCTCTCTCTCTCTCTCTTATTTTCCTTAAACGTTCAATATCCGTTACAAACTGAAAAAGGAAGCATTATTCTCGACAGCATTTCAGCTGTCATTGTTGACGTTATCATCATCATCACCATCACCCCACCATTATCAGCATCATCATCAGTCAATCAATTAATCTCACGCATATGTGTGTCGGTGTTTTTCAGGTGTTGTCTATCTTCGCCTTCGCTACCGCCACCTCCTTCAAATCATCTTCCAGCTTCACCATCAACTGTCCAAGTGTCAACAACGTCACGGGACCCGTCAAGCATCCGTCTTTCTCCTATGCTTACCCATTCGAGTGAGTCGTGCTTTATTCTGTTCTGTTGTTGGTTTTTAAATGTAAAATCCATGATGTGTAATAATTATCATCATTGTCATCAATGGGTAATGACGTGAAATCTTCAAAACTAAATTTCCAAAATAAAAATTGATTTCTCTTCCGCCTGCTAGTGAGTCATGCTTTTTTCTTTTTGAATGTAAAATCCATGATGTTTAATAATTAGCATCATAGTCATCAGTGGGTTGTGACGGGAAATCTTCAAGAACGCTATTGGATGCAGTCAAAACAAAATTTCACAAATAAAAATTGATTTCTCTTCCGCTTTCTGTAAATGTAATAGCAATCTATTCAGATCGCAGCGCTTTGAGTTCGATTGAAGAAAAGGCGCGATAGCTTCCTGTATTATTGACTCACATGCATAGCATGACATAGCAAATGTACTGACACAACGAAATAAATATCAGATTTTTCCAAATCTGTGCAAAATCAGTCCTAAATAACCCAACCCCCCCCCTCCCCCTACCCCCCTAATTTTTTACTCTCATGCATAGCAATGTGAATCTATGTACTCACATCCCTCCCTACCCATCCCCCCCCCCCCAAAAAAAAAATCCAGATTTTTTTGCCAATCTGTGCGAGCTGAGTCCTAAATAGTCCAAAAGTGACATTTTAAAAAAATGTCCATCCGTCCATCGTCCGCTGTCGGTCTGTGCAAAATTCGCAAGTGGATTAATATCTCAGAACCTATTTCAACTTTTACAAACGTGTTAAAATGGTATATACCCGTGAGACCTCATAAATGATCAGTGAATGAATGACTTCACTTCATGGTCAAGATCTCATGATCAACAAATGTTAGGTTAAAAACAAGAAGACAATTTTTCACAAAATTTCTTTTTTTTTTAGGTTATTACGATTCTTTGAGGCTTCGTAGATATCAATGAGACACACATACTATACAAATTTGGTCAAACTCACTACAAGGTCAGGTTCACTTGAGCTGTCCAAAGTCGGTTAGTATAGGTACTTTGAAGTGACCTTGACCCTAAACTATGAGAGTTATAAAGTCCAAACGTGTTGTATTTAGAGATGATAGATTGATCTTTCATGTGTTCCATTTTTGCATTGATCTTGAAAGTCAAGGTAGTTTTAGGTCTTGCAAAAACATATTCAAAATAAGTCATCGTTCAGTGGAATGGCTTTTACCAATAGTATGTAACAACGTTGGGTTATTTGATCAGACATGCATGATAGGTCATGTGAGGGTCAAGATCATCCCAAGGTAAAGGTCACTGAAGATCAAGGTCATCCCAGGGTAACCGTTTTTGGAATAATACAACTTTTCCTGTAGTTTATTGGACCGTACATTTGTGTATTTGGAGCTGGAGGTCAGAGCCATCTCAAGATCAAGAGCATCAAAAGATCGAAGTCGGTATTACTTTGAATTTTAATGTCGCCTTTTCATATAGTTTTTTTTTATGTGCACTCATCTTCATGTTAAATATTGCTAGTTCCACAAGGTGCATGTGAATCACACATGGCTTTGCCCTTCTAATAATAATAATAATAATTATTATTATTATTATTATTATTATTATTATTATTATTATTATTATTATTAAATCCAGGCAAGGAATCGACGCAAGTTAATGAATCATATGAAGTTCATTGATAGCAAAATATTTTTAGAATTAGATGCACGCTTTTAGCTCATTATCATGTTAAATTTGTTAAATATTGCAAGTTCCATAAGGAGCATGTGAATCATACGGGTTTTGCTCTTCTAATTATTATTATTATTATTATTATTATTATTATTATTATTATTATTATTATTATTATTATTATTATTATTATTATTATTGAAGACAATGAATCGACGCAAATTATATGCAGTCCATTGATAGCCAAATCCAATTATTTTGTTTTTGTTGTGTTTCGTCTTCATTATTTCAGTGTATTAAAAACATGTTTTTTTGTTTTGTTCATAGAACCCTAAACAATGAATGAAGAACTCTAACGGTATCAAAACAACATAAAATCTATCAAACTGCAATGTCCACACTTTCCAGTTTAATGTAATTTGAAAACACAACAAAAAATTATTATATTATGTACAAGTCTTTCCGCTCCTTTTTCAGTTCTTTCTACCGAAATAATTGTGTTAGTTTTCAAAGAAAGTAACCAGAAAAGCCAAATACGTAAAGAAGAGATGGAACGAAAGAAAAACAACAAGCGAAATTATTACAGAACGGAAGAAACGAAGTATTGCTAATAAACCGAAACGTGTTAAACTGTACAGGAAAATGTTTAACGCCGCCTCCAGATGCGTACAGGTCCATGGAAGCTGAAGTTGGCAAGAAAATAACAAGAGAAAGAGCCGCTCATACAGAAAAAAAAATCCTATCGAGAGGAAAAGACGTTATAGAACAAAAACACGCTAAAGAATGTCCATCATTAAAACAAAACAAAAAAAGGAAAGAAAGAAATTACGAGAAAAGAATTAAAACGACACTAGTAACAAAAAAAAATTTCCTGCTTTATAAAAACAAAAATTAAAATTAAAAATTGTCGAGAGATACCTCATTCCTTCTTTTAAAAAGGGGGAAAAACATTTTAAAATAATAATATTAAAAAAAAAAACTACAACAAAAAGAAACACAAGATGTTGAAGAATGCTTTTACATAAAAAGCAATTTCTGTAGAGAGAAGAACAGAACGACGTTAAAAGCAACAAAACATATTGAAGAGGACCCCAAATCTTGAAGGGCTTCGAAGCAAATAATGCTCTAATGTTTCTCCTAGCCCTCTAATTCAATCTTGGACTTTGAATGAAATGGCTTTGAAAATTCGCCCCACGGCGCTCAAAAAGTGTCACCCGCGCTCCCCTTCTGGAATTCTTTTTAGTAGGTTTAGCTTCTAAAACAAATCCTTGTAGAAAGTTTTATAGGCGAAGGGCCCAAGTACAGCCAAGGGTTATTCTAATGGACCTTATATTTTCCCAAGCTTCTATGAGTTTACCATTGTACCACCCTTTATCCTTTATTTTACCATCCTTCAGTCGCTCTCCGTTTCTTCTTCTTTTTTTCTTTTTTTTAAAAGATAAACCCTAACAGAAGGTTTTATTAAAATATAAACTTAATTTTCTCTCATCGCTTTTTCAAGTTATAGTCTTATTAAGCTAGGCTTATTGAGCTTCAAGCTGTAAAGTCTTGTGAGAGATACATTTGTAAATATGCAAGTCCTCATTCATATCGAATACTGTCTGTATTCTATTATGGCTATGAGACAGGCTTGAAAGTTCACTTGTGTGCTCTTGAGATATGGCCATAGAAGAAAATTGTCGGTTCTAAAGACAAGGTAAAAGATCATTTTTAGACAATAATTGATGTGTGCTAAATCTCGTGCCCATCCGATAGAACAGAACAAAACGAGTTTGAAAGGGTAACAGATTTGATCAATAGGGATGGCTGGAGAGCACTTTTTGGCATTTTTTACCAGCTCAAAAGCTTGCACCCTAGATAAGATTTTAAATGTTAAAACGTGGCCTTGCAGTAATTGTTACATTTTCCTAAGGTTTTCAGCTTGATGCAGAAGCTAGGATTAAATAGTCAGGATAATTATGTGCATCAGTTTTGAGCTCATTCATTTCATGCGAAGTTATGTTTTCTCTGAATGTTTTAAGTAAAATAGAAGCAGCAAGCAGTGCTGATCCACGGAGTCACAAGTCCTTCGTTTAAGATTTTAAAGTCTGTGAATTAGACGTAGTAATTTGATGCAGCACATAAGTCGGTGAGAAATGAATGAACGAGTAGAAATTGTTAATGCAATTTAATAACAATAATTCTTATTTTAAAAGAACAGAGCTTTTAGTGGTTAGTGGAGGATACTGGTCAAACGCAAACGGTGCACAGTATTCTTATGGGGATCAGCACAGAATGAAAGTAGAACTATACATTTTTATTTTATTGAGAGGGCTGACACAAAAACTGAATAAGATGAAAGGCTGTCAGTGTTATTGGGTTTGTTCTACATTTCTTGTTTGTTTTGTTTTTTTAACAGACTTCTTGTACGATTGCCCAGCTGTGTTATTTATTGCCTGCCGTATTTCATTTGTGATTGTCCAATTCTTTGTGCATGCAATATGCTCTCACATTCATCATCTGTGTTTATAGCTTTTGGGGAAATAAAATGACTCCACAGCATAAAGAAATTACAAAAAAAGAAAGACAATTAGGCATTGATACGTACGGTTATTGTTAACTGATATTAGTCGTTTAGTTAGTTATTTTTCTGCATCAAACGTCGTTCTTCTTCACGTCAGATTTTGCAGGAACACCCTCAGCGCGGCAGTTGATGCAGACAAACAACTGATTATTGTTACTGTTAACTTAACACTAGCAATTAGTTTGTCAGCATCAAGTGTTCTTCTGCAAGTGAGATTTTGCTATCATGTTCGTACTAAATGAAAGTCATTGGAAATTGAGTTAAGAGTTTTTCAGCATCGAATATTCTTCACTGTTGAAGTCGCATTATTATGTTCCAGCTAAGAAAAGGCTAATGCTATATTATTTTGTTTCTGCAGCTTGGAAAGCATTTGCATCCAGAAACCACAGTGTCCAGGCAGCAGCAGCATCAAGCCGGAAGATGTGTGCCTGCTAGCAGGAGCCAAGTCCTCGGCCGAGTTCTACGTCTTTGTAGGCGTCATTGTCATGCTGTACAGCCTGGCTGCCCTCGTCCTTTACATCTTCTTTGATGACCTCTACCGCAAGAACACCCGCCTCATCATTGTGGTATGCAGGCAGTTTCAAAACTTGTAATTTCTTTTATAATATGTTGTATGTGCTTATTTGCAATGATATAGGCGTTCATCTATCCCCATTATGGGTTTAAAAGGCACCAGAACAAAGTAAGAACATCTGCTGTCACACTCATCCCCCCCCCAAACACAAACACACGAAAAAGAGAGGTGAGAGGGGCATATAGGGCTAGAATATTACTGGATAAACGGAGAGAAAATGGATAGAGATCTCCATTTCATGTGCTTGGGAATAAACAATTTGACTTCATAGTAGGTTTTTCTTTTATCTCCTGCATGCCCAACCTCACTACGACTTTTCCAGCGATGGCAACAGTGCATGCGTGTTAATTTTTCTTCCATGATAAATGTACTAGAAGAAGAAACTTAAAAGGATTATTGCAGACACTAAGTGCAGCGTATTTCGTATTCTCTCTCTCGTCCACCTTATACGTCGACTCTCGCCCATCCAATCCATGTGCCCACTCCTAAACTTTTGACACTTCTGTCGTTTAGTGATTTTCTTTCTGCTGTTTTTAAAGATCCTGGCGCTTTTGATGCCATTCAAATTCAGTTGTTTTGAAGGGCTTAGGGCTTTTTATTTCTATATCGATTGCCTCTTCTTTTTGGTCCCCTTCTTTCTTTTATCTTCTTGGGAACATCACTAATCCTTCCCCCAACTCCTGTCCTCTACTCCTCCTATCTGCAGCGTTGTTCCTTTGTTGAAGGAATGAGGGCAGCTTGCTAACACATCCTGTCAGAGCCCTTTCCTTGAATAGCTTCAGTGATGTGGCCCAGCAAAGGGCCTCATTGACAGCCTTATAATGCATGCGCTTTTCATCTTCGCCCAAGTAGGTGTTGTTCATCCGCATCCAATCTCCACACGTTCACAGGTCACTGGTTATTGGAAAATAATCACATCACTGCAACAAGGCTGTGTTTGAGAGAGTAAAGAAAGAGAGAGAGAGAGAGAGAGAGAGAGAGAGAGGGATAAGGGGGGTGGAGGGAGGGAGAGTTATGAAGACCATTTCTAGCCTACACACGCTTTTATTCTTTACACTGCAAGCACACTTTGTTAAGTTTTGAAATATGTTGATTATGCCAGAAGTATGGCCCTGATTCGTATATGTGTGGGTGTGTGTTTGTGTGTGTTTTTGAAGTTGTTTTGCAATGAAGGTGTTGGTGCATGGACAGGATGAAAGTATTAATAGTGCTTTACCATTTCAAATTAGTGTCCCTTTGTCAGTCAGGAAGCTTTTCCACACACAAAAAGCTTTATAACTTTACATCACACAAAAGAAGCTTTTAAACTGATCTAATTAGTTTCCATCTAGGGTAAGAGCATTAGCTGGTCAGGACAAAGTGTTGGTTGCAGTACAGTATTGATTGTGGTTATTGTTATCATTCATTAGAATTGAGTTAGTAAACCTCATACTACTGTAAACCTACGTCTAGTTCTTTGAAGGGATTTGCTTTGCAACCTTTACCTAATTTGCCCAATATGTGATCTTTTTGCACATTTAGTCAATGTGTAAATGCCAAAGTACACAATTTACATAAAGCTTTTTCCTATAAATTCTAGGTTCAGAGCGCAGTTTTCATAAATTCACATATACAAAAAAAATCTATACGAATTAAAAAAATGAACAAAAAAGAAATATATCAAATAGAAAAATATGAAAACCAAAATATATACACGCTTTATACAAGATGTGGGTTGGTAGAGACCATGCGGAATTAACAGACCATTGTTAAAGAAGATGGTTAATACGCAAGGGAAGATATGAAGAAGATGAGGCTTTTAGGTTCTGTTTGAAGGAGCTGGAGGAAATTGAGGGTTTGCTGTGGAATTAATGTTGGAGTTTGTTCCAAGCAGACGGTCCAGAGACATGCAAAGAGTGGGATCTGGCAGAAACAAGTTTGATTTGAGGCACTCGAAGAGACAAGTTTGATTTGAGGGACTGGAAGAGTCATTGTCAGAACGTATAACATATAATCTCTCGAAACATTGTTTAAATAGTTCAGAAGACCGAAAAGCATGCTGTTGAGAGTCAGTCGTTTGCAGATGACACATAGCTGTACAAACCCACCCATCCTTCTCTTGTTAACTTCGCTGTCCAGTCCATGCAAGAGTGCATTGGTGAGGTCAAGTCATGGATGGCCCTCAGTAGGCTGAGGTTGAATGACGACAAGACAGAAGCACTTCTTATCCACAATCACAAATCATCCTTTGCCTCGTCTCTCCCCACTTCTCTTCAAGTAGGCTGCTCTGACATTCCGTTTTCTTCCTCTGCTAGGAATCTTGGCTACATTCTCTCCGATGACATGTCCCTCAACAATCACATCTCTCACATCTGTCGCTCTGCTTACACCGCCATTCGTCAGCTCAGCTCCATCCGCCATTACCTCACTATTAGTGCTACAAAAACATTAGTCTGTGCCATCGTTCTCTCTCGTCTAGACTATTGCAACTCTCTTTTGTCAGGTTCACCCAAAAACTTTATCGATAAACTGCAAATGGTCCAAAACTCTGCTGCTAGGTTAGTTCTTAAGGCAAAAAAGCGCGATCACATCACACCACTTCTCCACTCTCTTCACTGGCTCCCTGTTCAAGCCCGCATCGACTACAAACTGTCCACTTTCTGCCACAACTTCTTCTCTGACTCCTGCCCTTCCTATCATACTGATCTTCTAACTGTCTACTCACCCTCTCGACCGCTTCGCTCCTCTGCAGACGCGCGCATTCTTTCTGTTCCCAAGACATGCACTAAGGCATACGGTGAACGATCTTTCTCTTTCTGCGCTCCCAAGCAATGGAATTCTCTTCCACCACACATCCACAACATACTGACCACCCAGGCCTTCAAAAACGCACTCAAGACCCATCTCTTCAAATTGTATTATCCTGATTGACTCATCCTCCGACTGATGACGAATGCCGGTGGGGTGCCGTCCATGGCTTGACATATAAATAGTCCGTACATTTATATCTGAGTATCTAATTATTTTTATATAACTATTTTTGCATAATTATTTTTGCATTAGTTTGTACATTATGTTTTGGATAATATTTTATTTCTGCAATAGTGAGGAGAGGCGGGTCTTATCTTTTTTATCCGATCATTGTATTAATTAACCATTGTTAAATGTAACAAATTTTTAATTATATTTTAAATCTGTATGGTGAATCTTATTATTATTTAATATGCCATTGTATTAATATTTTTTGTTTGTTTGTTTATTTTGCATGTGTAGTGTATTGCATATGATGTTGTTCTCTTGTATGCCTTTGTGAGTACGGTTGGTGTGAATGCTTGCATACCCTGTTTTATTGTTTATGTTTGTTCTAAAGATATATCCTATGTTAAGAGCGGTGAGCCCAGCCCTGAGCTGGGGTACCGCGCTATATAAGCCTACTTTATTATTATTATTATTATTATTATTATTATAGTTGTCAAAACATAAAAAATGGTGGTGGCAGTGGTTTGTATTTAGAAGAGAACAAACTTGCAGATGTATCCCGAAAGAAAATTAGTAATATATTTCGCTTGATTTCATCTTACCATCATTTCAGAATTAGACCTATATGATTGCTCATAAAGCATTGAAATGTGGTTGTACAATAAATGAAGTCATAGAAAGTATACTATTTGCAGGATTCACTATCAGTATGTTTAACAGAATCCTCTGTGTTTTTGACTCGCATGCATAGCAATGTGAAAGTGGTGTTTTTTTTTTTCAAGAAGCTTTTCAAATCTGCGCAGAAGGAGTCCTAAATAGTCCAAAAATAACATTAAACAACTTTTTTTGTTCTGTCTGTCCGCCGTCTGTCTGTGCAAAATTTGCAAGTGGATTAATATGTCGAACTTATTTCAATTTGAATTATCACAACAAAATTTGGTAAGATTGTAAATACCCATGAAACCTCATAAATGATCAATGAATGAATGACTTCACTTCAAAGTCATCAAAGTCATATGGTCAACAAATTACAATTTTTCACAAAATGTCACTTTTTGACTCGCATGCACGTCAGTTTGTCTAGGTACTAACCCCTCACCCCCTTATTTGCCCTCCTCCCCTCCACTTCCCCCACCCAACCCCCCCCCCCCCCCATCCCCCCAAACTCCAGATTTTTGCAAATCTATGTGAGATGAGTCCTAAATAGTCCAAAAATGACATTAAAAAGTACATTTTTCCTCCGACCATCTGTCTACAGTCTGGATGTGCAAAACTTGCAAGTGGATTAATATCTCAGAACCTATTTTAACTATTGCAACCAAAGTTAGTAATATCCATGAGTCCTCATAAACGATCAGTGAATCAATGACTTCACTTCAAGGTGAGGGTCACAGGGTCAACAAATTTTAAAGGTCAAAGTCACAAGGTCAACAAATGTTATTCAAAAAAATGAAAATGTTTCACAAAATTTCACTTTTTAAAAAGTTATTAATATTGAACTTGAATTCTTTGATGCATGATAGATAAAAATGAGACATATCCTTTGAACATTTGGTCAACCTCACTCCAAGGTGAAGGTCACTGGTGCTGTCCAAAGTCAGTTAGTATAGGTACTTTGAAGTGACCTTAACCCTAAAATATGAGAGATATAAAGTTCATACTTGCTGTATTTAGAGATGATAGATTGATCTTTAATATATGTTCTGTTTTTGCGTTGATCTTGAAAAATAGGTCATCGTACAGTGGAATGGCTCTATATAACCCATAATATGTATCAACATTGGGTTATTTGATCATACATAAGCATGAGAGATCATGTGAAGGTCATCCCATCATGTTTTGGGGGGCATAATAAAACTTTTCCTGTAGTTTATTGGACTGTACAGTTGTGTATTTGGAGCTGGAGGTCAAGGTCATCTCAAGGTCAAGAGTATAGAAAGATCAAATTCATTACTTCGTGTTTGAATGCCACCGTTTCTTTTCTTTTCCTCCTTCTGGGCACTCATTTTCATGTTAAATATTGCAAGTTCCATAATGAGCATGTGAGTCTTGTGGGCTTTGCCCTTCTAGTTTCTATTAGGACACCAAGGCAGCAATGAGACAAATTTCTGTATCGTATTGCTTTGAGTGTGTAGTGTAAAACAAAGCAGAAAGTGCAATACCATTCACATGCTTTTGTTATGTCTTGTTAATGGAAATGTTCCTCCCCTCCCCTCCTCCCTGTCGATTGTTACAGGACTTTGTGGTGTCAATCGTGCTGACGCTGCTATGGCTGATCTCCTCGTCTGCCTTTGCTTCGGGGGTGTCGAATATCAAAGAGTACACAGACCCCGCTGAAGGAGGCTTCTTTGACGATCCTCGCTTCCCGGAGTGCATGAACCTAAAACTAGATCCATCAAGGTGTATGGTGGACCATGTGGGAAACTATAGCGGCCTAAATGTGTCTGTGGTGAGTTTTAGTTGTATGATAATAATAATAATAATAATAATAATAATAATAATAATAATAATAATATGTGGATGTGATTACTGATACATGCACTTTTTATCAGCGGAGCTCAAAAAGCATGGTAGTCTATACCAACATACATTGTTCACTTCTCGAGTTTTGAGTGATAGGAGTTGATTTATACAAGTCCATAAGTTTAACAATTAACATCTTGTGTGAATGGTACGCTTTAAAGTTTGGAATCAGCCTGATATTCTTTTTTTAGGTCTATTCCCTCCACCCCCAGGTTCCATCAGGTCTGTGTATTCCTTCCCCCCCCCCCCCCCCCCCCCCCCCTCGTGGATGTGCTAAGGGTTTCAGTATAAATAGTATCCCCACTTTCTGGAAATTTAGTGCTTTAAATTCCCACTGTCGCTGTCTTTCTCCTTTGTTCTTTCTCATTCCTACTCTGTTCTATCAATCTACTATACTACCTTCTCCTTCGCTAGACCAGTCACCTCCCTTTTTTTTTAAAACTCTTCCGGGACAAAGATCTTCATTTGTCTGTTGGATCAGCTTGGGAATATTGGACACTTTCTGCCAAATGGTCACTGGGGCTTTCTATGATGTTATTATTTGGCAATGCAGGCCTTTTATATGTATGTGTTTTATTGATATTTTATAATGATGTTTGTATTCTATTTTGTTTTTGTAAACAAGGGTTCGATAAATTAGAGTATAGCTTCAGCGTCCCCTGCGTGGGATGTCTTTATTTTAAAGTGACCGGCTGGTGGGTTGCCTTCAGTGTTACCACTAAGGTTGTTTCAGCAGATCTTTTATGCAGATGAGGGGTGAGCCCTCTTTCAGCGAAGTTGTGGTCTTGATTTTGTAGTCCTGATTCGGCTCTTTGCAGTCCGCTGGACCCTGTAAGCAATGAATAACTAACTAACTGTGTATTCCCCCAGTCTATATTTACCCCCCCCCCCCTCTTCTTTCCCCCAGACCTATAACAAACATGTGTTGGGGGCAAAGGCCAGGGAAAAACAGGCCTGGAGGAACATAAACCTGAAGGAACCTGGACATGGTCCGTGGAGTTCTTGTCCTGAAAGTAGATCTATGTTTGAACAGATGGTATGTTTTTGTCGATTTGTATATGATTGTGTGTTGTGGATGTGTGCAGATCTTTGGCTTCTTGAACATGCTGGTGTGGATTGGCAACCTGTGGTTCCTGTACAAGGAGACTCCCTGGTTCAAGGTGCAGTCCAAACCCCCAGCAGGCACCCCAGGTATGCCCTCTGAACTTGACCTCGACCCACAGAAAGTCTAACTTTACCTTGATCCACAGAACTGACCTTGGCCCCCAAGTATCTCTCTGCCTGAACTTTGGCCGAATTACACTGAAAGCCATTTGACATTCTCTAACGCATTCTGAGGTATTTGGTACCTTTTCAAGTTGCAAATGAAGGGAATTGCAATTGTATGACACACTTATTGAAAGCCTTATCTGTCGCTGACTCTTCATACCGAGTTGTCTTGCTCTTTGTGTGAGTTGATTTAGATTTCCCAGTTGTGGCTAGTTGTTTCACAAACATGCACGCTGTCAAGGCTTTAAGGCAACTTTTTTTAATTGATTAACATCGTGCTTAAGAAGGGTACTCATTTCCTGCATGTAATTGCTCAAATTCATATTGTCCTCATCGTGTTCTGGCTAATTAATGGAGTGCTTCATTTAGCATGAGAAGAGTGGTGCTTCATTTACTTGTGGGCCCCCCAAAAAAGAGTGTTTGGTTGACTTTTGTGCAGTGTTTGTGCAAATTAGTTTGGCCAAGCCTGGCTTTATTGTGCAGTGCATTCTTAAACATTGGAGCTACTTCCTACATTAAAACTTTGCAGTCCTCACCTTGGAGTTTTCTGTCTTCATACCAAACCTCAATAAAAACACAATCCAAAGGTGAACTACCCTTTACGACTTCTGTTTTATTGGCCATTTTTCACTAAAGCATGAAACTTTTGCCAGTTAAGCCAATAATATCGTGAAATGCTATGAGGATTCGGCAAGTTTTGACCTTGAATACTTACTCAGTTACTTGCATCTTGATTAAATGTGTTTGGCAGTTTCAGATAGCTGATGAATGTCAACGTCATTTGATTTAATTGCATGAAGGGATTGAAATCATGCGGAAATCATACCAAAAAGTAGTATGGCTATGAGAACGTTGAAGAAACATTTGAAAATGGATGGAAACTGCGTCCCTTCAAAAGTACTCAGGTCTATTCTAAGCATTTATCATTGCTGTCTGCAAGTCTACAATTTCACGTTTTATTTCTTCATTATATTGGTGTAGTTCGATGCATTCTTTTGTTTGTGAACAACCATTGTTTCATCACTACGTTCATAACATACATTTCAGATTGTTGGAAAACGTAAATTTGCAGACCAATAATTAATAATATGACACAGGGTAGTGTTGACTGGTAATAACAGTAACAAAAATCATTCCATAGGTCATTGTATCTATTGATAAAAAAGTGAGCAAGGTTGAAAACAAACAAAAATTACACGTTGAAAATTGACTTTTTGATTTTAAATTAACACCCTAACGATAAATAAATTGTAATAAATACATAAATTAAAGAATGTAATTAAACCATGAATTACAGGATTAAACTGATTTTGTAGATAATAGAAGTAATATCTTGTGGAACTTTATTTTATAAATGGTTAAGCCATAATTGAGAGGCACTAGTTTCTTGTGCATCCTAAATATAACAAAAATAATAATTCACTCTTCTGATCAGTCGACACAATGTAGCTTTGTGCGATAAATTTGTGAAATATGTAGGTTTTGTGATAACCTAATAAAAATGTAAGTTTTTGTTTGTGTTAACTTTATAAGATATATACCTCTGCTTCAGAGTATGGTTGATGCTTTGAAGAGCCGACACACAACAAAATAAATAAGTATTTTATCATGAACAATGCTTGCCATTGGTTGCCTTATAAAGACATTATGTTAAGGAAAGAGGGTGCTAGATTACAGGAACATGAATGGTTCAGTGGCGTATAATGAATGTATTGGTACTAAAGAAAGATAGATTTAAAAAAAAAAAGATTTATTATCTATTAGATTTGCAGAAATTGTCCTCAATTGGGATTGAGCTAAAATAATGTCCAAACCAAAACAAACAACAAAAAAAGACTTTACACAATACAATAATACACTTTTTATTTTATTTTATTTTAAAGTATCATGATTTTTCCTCCCTTCAAAATCATAAAACAGAAAGCACTTTTAAAAAATTGGGTTTTTTTGGATAGTAGTAAACAAGAGAGGAAAAGTCTGGATTTTATGTAGAACATTTTTGTCTGGAGTCCGATTTTACTTTAACATTCATCAGTGGGTTATTGAAAATGGATAACTGAGTGGTTCAGAGGTAAAATGCTTGAAAAGATAAACACAATTTTCCATGTGCATTAATTTGTTTGTTCATTCATGTACAGGTATTAAAATGTGATCAACACCTCAATGTTTATCCTTTTACTTCATATTTATTTATGTGCATATATATTTGTTGTAAATATATTTACTTTTCAAAATAAGCCCCCCCCCCCTTCCTCTCCCTCCCACTCCACTCCCCTTCCACCCTCCTCCTGTTATAACTTACAGCAAGATGGAATAAAATTATGCTTATTACTTTAAATATAATATTTCATTATATATATGTGATGCTGGGTGTCAGTATATGTGTATATTATTTTTGTATAATATAAATTAAAAGAATAAATACATGTATGTTGTTTTTTTGTGAGCTGTCACTACTTAATTTGTGATTTTGAACATTAATTTATGTGTTGGTCTATTTGTCCAGTACCTTTATCTGAAGGAAGAGAAGAAGAATTTTAACAGAAGGTTGTAGAAAACATTCTTTACATTATTTTGCACTTGAGTAGTTTAGAACTATATAAACCTTTATCCTGGAATCCTTAACAGTATCCAAAACATTCTCCTTTGCAACAACAAAAACATTCATCATGCTTTTTTCAGCTTACCTTTTGCTCAGAGGTGAACTTTCCCCTCAAATCATTCCATTTATTAATGTAAAATTAATTTCAGACCGAGAAATTTTACCTTTTTTGCTTAAAAGATAAAAGCACTTTAGTGTTTTAAATACTATTGTTTCATGTCAAAGCATTGATTCCTTTATTACAGAAAATTTCATGCCCACTCACCCTGAATCTGTGTCCGATGTACAGTGCTTTCTTTAGTTTCATTGATTAAGCACATACATTTCATTTTAAATACAATAATTTTCCCTGAAAGCGCTCTCTTTATTATATTTAATCTAAAACGCTTGATCACGTGAGTCTCTGAATCTCATCTTTGCTTAAGCTTGACAGATTTCATATTTCATTTGAAATACTATCAGTGAAATAATTTGTAATTCTGATGTCCCTGATTTTGTTGTTATAAGAAAGTGAATGTAATGTATTATGAATGGTGAAATCCGTTCATATTTTTTACTTCTTGTTTTTTTTTTGTTTTTTTTTGAAAATTATATAATCAAGATATATGAAATTTTGCCTCATAAACTTAGCACGTATCTACATATTTCAAACTTGTGATTTTCTCCTGCATACCAGTTCAGTATGTTGGTAAGTGGCTATTGAGTTTTGCTGAATGTTGCAGTGTTTTTAGAGTTGGATTATTGTTTTTGCAGTTATGTTGCTATAGTTACTTATTCTTTTTGTATTTGTTTACACATGGATTCTCTGCTGCTTATCAGGAAAACAATTTTGCCTAAAAGCAATATGTGAAGCGGAAATATAAAATGATAGCTGTGCTAGTGATGAAAAATGGCTAGAAATCGTGATCGGGGCTCAATTTGTTGTTCCAGATTGACACCCCAAAATCAGTGTATTTTAGAAATTATATCCATCTAATAACATCTCATCATGCAGTGTACAAAATTGCCAATCCAATTGCACTCTTGAACATAGACACACGCTATTTATTTCTTGCTGGTACAGGATGATGTTTAAGAAAGATGGGACTGAGTGTATAAGGAAAAAAAAAGATGAACATTAACAAAGTGCAGTTTTTGATTTCATCTTTTTTCAGTTTCAAATGGTTTTCTTTTTAATTAAAGATGTATGCATTTTCAACACTGTTAGGGTTATATTCGAGTTCTTTTATTGCAGTTGTTTTGTTGGAAGTACAGTAGATTTTCACAAATATGATTTTTGACAACTTTTCACTTCTGGTTGTAGATTTTAAAATGTGTATTGCTTTTGTTTTGATAAACACACATAGTAGTGACTTTTTTTTAATTTCTTGTAGTTCACAGATTTATATGGAGTGCAATTTTGCATCCATCACTGATATTTATTCTCTCTGTAATTTGAGTTTTTAATTTGATTTTTTTTTACAGAACATAAACAAGATTGTCATGTATGATTTGATGTACTCTACACACTATGCTTGAAATAATAAAAATAATAATTTCTGTTTGTTGGTTTTATGTTGTTTAAGAAATTGCTGAGTTATTATTACAAAACAAGCATGCCTCAGACCTATTTGTGCACATGATTATAGTCCATTATTGTAAATTTTAAAAAAGTTTCCCTAAATGCACAGGGCACAAAAATCAATATCAACATCCTCCTCCCAGAATAATTTTCTCTAAATACCTGCAATATGAGCATCCTCCTAAAAAGGTGTGTAATTTTCTTCCTAATACCTGCAAAAGAAAAATCAATATTAACCATCTATTCCTCCAAATTGTGGTATGTGTTTTAGAATAAAGATGCAGATAGAGGAATGGAGTGAAAATAAAGATCAACACACCATTTTGTTCCAACATTATTCTTCCCCTTCACACACCCCCCCCCCCCCCCAAAAAAAAAAAAAAAATTAATATAATAATAATACAATACAATACAAGATTATTGCTTTAGGTCCTCTTCTGAGCCAAATCAGGACCAAATTATAATAATAATAAAAACAAAAAACAAATAAAAATAATTTATACTTTCAACCAGGACTTAACTGTCTTTGACATAATCCTTTCTTGTGCTCTAGTTATTTTAAAAATTACTATAACATGTTACAATAGAATTCATAAGAATTATTATACTACATTAAATTACACAGTGGAAATAGATTTCATTGGTAATATAATACAAATGTAAGTATTTTTTTAATCATTTTATTTCTTTTCATTCCTTTCCATTTGTCAAAGCATGACAATGTTGATTATTTTGTTGAACGTTGTGTGTGTTTGTGTGTGTGTGTGTGTGTTCAAGTTTGTCATGTTTATATGCTGCTTTATTTTTTTTAAATTTATTATTATTATTAATAATATTATTATTATTATTCCCATCTAATCCTGATTGCTAATTGACTATTACTAACCATCATTAATTGCTTATGTTAGTATACCAAACTCTGTTATGGACTGCAATAAGGATTACATTCATGCTGTGCAATGCATGAAATGTTTTAAATACAGGCAGCAGTACTTGTATTTCTTGTTACTGTATTTATTTTTTTGCACCTTTGGCAGTTTTATCTTACTGCATAGTCAGTCATCAATCCATAAGTACCTAAAATACCGTAGGCATACTTTTCATCACCTTCTCTCTCTCTCTCTCTCTCTCTCTCTCTCTCTCTCTCTCTCTCTCTCTCTCTCTCTCTCTCTCTCTCTCTCAATTTGTTTTTTAATTTTATTTAGGTATAATTATGCAGAGGTGCCTACCGTACGCGCTGGCGCGTATTTTTATGAATTTTCAACCTAAAATACGACAATATGAGCAATTCCTTAAAAATATGCATTTTCGTGGTGTACCCCCCCCCCCCCCCCATAAAAAAAATTTGTATCTCTGATTTTATATATGTTCCGATCTGCTATTTCCTTTACTTGCTGACCTTAGAGCGCATGCGCAAAAGTAAAATCTTGTGTGTGAGAGGTAGTGCGAGACTTTGTTTCCGCCATTATGCTAAACATGGTGTCGCAAAAGCGTTTACACGAGAGTGACGAGAGCGAGTCTGCAGAAAAGCAGGTTAGATTGCAATATGTCATACAAGATGGCAAATTTCAACCAATGTTTCAAGTTACAATTATAAACCTGAAAAAAAATTCAGATAGTCCCGAATCCATTTCTTGTATTTGGACTGCACTAACACTTTTATTCTAGTTATTTGAATTTATACAGTTTATTTTCTTTTTTCCTAATAATAATAATTATTTTTTTAATATTATTTTTATAATTATTATTTTATTATTATTACTTTATTGACAAACAAAAATTCATTACTTTTGTCTTCTTCAGAGTTTGTTTTGTTTGTGCCAATGTGTTGTGTGACCTAGAGCACCCCCCAAAGTCATACACAATCAAACAAGTAAATCATTACATGTTTTGCAGTGTGTGTGTGTGACTTTGACTTTTCAGTTTTGACATCACAATTTGTAGTTTGGCTGCACTATTTGTCTTGTTTCACCCTTTGTGTTTTCCAAGTCCTGCACATATTGTGTCCCTAAGATCAACCCACTTTTTCTTCAAGATCATTCAAGATATTCACATGGATTTGCTTGTGTTACAGACATTCTTCCAGAAACGTGATTGCCGGCGTTATTTTTATATTTTCTTCTTGTGATTGTGGAGCAAATTCCCAATGTCAGAATGTTCCACGATATTTGTTTCTGCTTTCTGTCTCTTCTGCTAAGCCCCTCACTCAAGTTTGTTTTTTTATTTTATATATATATATATTTTTATTATTATTATTATTATTATTTTTATTTTTTTTTTACAAAATTTAGAATGAATGTAAATGATGACTTGAGAAACTCATTTTGGCCTCCTGTTTCTTATGACTTGAAATAAATCAAATTGCTTATTACAGTATTTGAATTAGAAAAAAAAAAGTTTGGGATCAATGTTCTTGTACCTTATTTACGCATATTATATAGTTTGTTTTTAAGTGTATTCAAGGCTCAAGCCTCTGAGGGGCTTTTAGTCAGTCAGTTCAAACATAACTTCAGACAGAGGCAAAATAAGGGAAATAAAATAATAAAATTAGTTATATTACTAATAAAATCTTTGGATGCCCCCCCCCCCTCCTCCCCTCCCCCCCCCCCCCCAAAAAAAAAAAAAAAGCTGAATATTATGTTTCTAACATTTTTCTTTACAAACTATTTGCAAGTCTCAATTGTTAAAACATGAATTTCATGCTTCTCAATTATTCAAATTTTTTTTCCTCCACATTTTCAACTCTTTCAAGTTTTATTTGTGATTGTATGTATATTATTTTATTATTGTACATTGCTTGAGATTTTATATGCAGATGGACACTGCACTGCACTAAGAATTTCCTTGCAGGTGTTTGTGGGGACAATAAAGATTATGTATTAAGACTTGGAGATTTTTTTTCTCTCATTTTTATAAATATTTATTGTCTATTTATTTATAATTAACTGATACGTACATTACATATTTATTTTTCTCATGTGCAATTCACTAGTACTTATTTTTTTTATTTAAATCATATTGCACATAAACTCCCACTGAACTTAATACTTATGCTGACCATTGTTTTTATTGTCTTTCTTTACACAGGAGGAGCTGGAGAGTCTCCAGGTGGTGCAAACGTATACTAGACAATACCTTGAGTCTTACAACCTGCCCTCCATCTTCATCATCGTCAGCTGTACGAACACAGGATTCAGCAATTATGTTCCTTTATGTGACATTAAGGCAGATTTCTGGCTATATAATGACAAAAAAAACAATGTTTAGTATCAACACCGGTCATCATGCAACTTTAAAACAGAATTTTTGACTAAGCAGTCAATATGTAAAATGGGTACAAGTCTTTATGCAACTTTTAAGACAGACTTTTGGATATGTAAAGCAGCCAATATTTTGGATCAGTCATTTTGCAGCTTGATGACAAGTCTTTAGGCTAAGCAGCCCATAGTTTAGAATCAATACCACATTACAAAGTCTTTTGTGTGAACACAGAATCTGTAACAACTCTGACCTTATCCTGACTCTGACCTTCGGAAGTTGGGTATCCTGCAACTGTAAGACATATTTTTGGTTTTAAAAAATGTCAATATTTAGAAGGCAATTAATACCAGTATATAGTAGCCTAATCATATTCCTTTTTTTTTTTTTATTATGAACAACATATTTAACAACTCTGACCCCTCACAAAACTGTAAGCAGTCAATTGTATTTGCTGGCAGTTCAATAAGGCTGTAATCAGGTAAACTAACCAGCTACTAAAATTTAGATTACAAACAACAAAAGCCGAGTTCTGTATGAGCTTAAAGAAAAGCCTGCACGCCGAGTTTTAGTTTCTGTATTTCACAAAGCTAGCTTCTGTTCTGACAGCTATGTGCAAACTCACCTTTATGCCAAAAGTATCACTTATTATGACAAGACGCAGTAACCATATAATGAGTCCTTGATTTTGTCTAGATGTTAAACATAATGCAGCAAAAGCTTTTATATTGAATTAAATATTAAAGAGTTAACTATCCCAGTAGATTTGAAAGAATCTGACGTGCATGTTGCTGTGATGCGCAAGTTTTCCACTTTTTAAAGTACCTTAAGTGTATTTCAGTCTGTTGAAAGGGAGTGAGCTGATGTACTTATACTGACTAAAAGTCAGAGTGACTTTTATAGTGATCTAACTTTATTCAGAGTGAATATTAAAGAGATTATGCCAACATATATGGTCACTGATAAAAAGTTGATTGTTAAGTTGAAAGAGGCAAGATTTGCTATTTAGAGTTACAATGGGAAGATTTGTCATAAGAAGTTGCAGGAGTTTTTGTTTTGCTATTCACTGTATCAGCTTTGTTAAAAGTTTTGCTTCAAGTTACGCTTTCTCATTAGTTTTTAAAATAGTTGCGAATATCATTAAGTTGATTAGATTTGATCAAACTTGTGTGTACTTGGTCTGTTCGATCGAAGTTGTACGTACTTGATCACTTGTAAATAATTGTAGCTTTAAGGCCAATAGTTCTCTTAGACATAAGTCTTTGTTATTGTCGCTTAGATTTATATAATTAACAACAGTTCGTGCTTGTGGTTTTTGTTCCATTTTGAGTTTATCACTATTCTATTAATCATCATTCCAACATAATGGTCTTCTGCATATGACATCAAACCACAAGAGAAAATGTGATGCTCTGATTGGATTTTTCCCTCTACTTGAGGGCATTAAATTAATTCTTTTCTTTTAGTAACAGAGGACAGCTACTCCGAGATCTGCGCGGAGATATTCTGTTTTCCTGTTGAAATGTGGAAAAGTTGGTTGTACATTTTACTAATCATAGTTTAGCATAGCATAACGGTTTTATTGCTCACGATTCTCTGATTTAATGTAGCGATGTTGTGAACTGTCATGCTTGTGATGAAAATAGTTATAAGCATAGTTGTAAATAATAGTTCAAGAAACAAAGTCCTGTTTGTCATTTCCAGTAAGAAACAGGATACACATTTGCTGCACGCAAAATCTGCACTGTGACTCTTTATTTTTTTGTTTATTTTGTTTTTGTATGTCAAATATTTTAGGGCCATGTTTCTTCTAGACATGCAGCTTTGTAGAAGAACTCTTTTGTAACCATTTCATTTCTTTAACGCGGTCATGTTATATGTCATCTGACGTAGGTCCAGGTATCTTTGATAGATCTTGATTTTCTTTTTTCTTCAGGCTATACCTAAAAAAAAGTCTTGTATAAAGACATTGTAAATGTTGAGTGTTATTCCACCCTTTTGACAGTAGCCCAAATGAAGCATTGTCATTTTATCTCGCCGACTTTGACACTGCCGCCTTGTAGTATTTTGGTGTATCTCACAGTCTAAGATTAAATATCTGGTATTGCAGCAAATGGCAGGGCATTTTAATTTATAATAGTAATAATAATAATAATAACAATATTTTAATTTAATTCCTTAGTATATAGGTATCTTATTATAATTATGTTTTGCCAAGGTCAGTCAGATCACTGTCATCATCATAGATTAAGTTTTTCTTCTAAGTGCCATATAAAACAAAAATTATTTTACATATAGGATTGTTGGCCTTTCAGAGCAAGTGCTGTTAAAACTAGTTTGTATTGTTAGCTTGGTACATTGTTTTGTAATGTCGATATTGTATATATTTTTATAAGCTAAACCTAAACCTGCGCCGTATTTATCGCCATTGATTGTTACTGTATTTGTTCCTACATGCGTCATGCTCTTAGGCACTCACATTTGTTTTAACACAATAACATTTGTAACTAATCTGTCAGTCGATGGTTGTAAAACATTGAAGTCACAAAGCTCACTATGGAGGTGCTCAGCACTGCATGAAATTATACAGTACAATACAATAAAATCATTTATTTATGATTGGATGGATGGTTGCTTCAGAAGTGGTTTTGATTGTTCAGTTACATGAAAAACATCACATAGACTGGAGCAGCAGTGTTGTTTCCAATTATTATGGTTGTATCGTGGTTTGGTTGTAAATAGTATATGCCAGGTGTAAGAATACCCCCTGCAATTGTCAGTACAATTTCTTAATTATGAGGAGGCAAGAACAATAACTTAATACCTAATTCTAATTTCAATATCATATACATGGCATGTACTCAACTACTTTTATCACAGTAATTCCTTCTCTGTTTGCATTATTTTCGTCACAATGAGCACAGGTCCTGTAAAATATTTTATTATGATTATTTATTAAATATCCTCCTCCAATTATTTGTCCCTTGAACGAAAGAGTTCTTATGCCTGTCACAATGAAAGAGAAATCGTTAATCATTACGCTTTGGCACTAAAGAATGACTAATATAAAAAGTCAACATAAATAAGTCATGTACAGATTTCATGGATAATATCACAGCTGTGCAACTGTTTTATGCATCATTTGATGATTTCTAGAACTGGTTCTCTCATCCTTTAGCTGAGAGTACAAAGCTGGGGTCTAGTCTGTGCACGCCAGCATTGAGTTTTAAAGATCCTGATGCTTGTGCGTGATATCTTCTCCCCCGCCCTAAGTTGCCCAGGATTGTGCTCAGTTGACTGGGGTGTTAATTGATTGATGCACCTGAGGTTGCAAGTTGGCACCTCGGGCACCTCTAGTTAGATCCTTTTTCAATTTGGGCCTGCACCTGGAGCTTGGTAAAGTGCTACACAAGAACAATTATAATACTTTTATATATAGTTTCTATGATTCATGTTATGCATGCACATGATTCTGTCATGGCTATCATTTCATAATTTCTGTCATTCATATTCTGAGTGCGGCTGAGGCGCTTCATTTATCATATCTATAAATTATGCTGTGATTTCCATTATCGTTAGGCGTAAGAATATCGATTTTGGCTGCTTCTGTGTCTAGATGTTTTCCATGAATGTTCTGTACAAGCTTAATTATAATCGTGTTGACTATTCACAATTATAGTAATGAACTGTTTAGTCAGCACACACACCCCTTTCACTCTAACATGTACACTCACCTTCACCCCCTTCTCCCCCCCCCCTCCCCAAAAAAAAAAAAAAAAAAAATTAGGACTACATGACTTACCTGTACATTTACAAAATCCAGTCTTGTGAGCGTACTGGATTACTAATAGTGTCATCATGATCAAGAAGAACCTAGATTAGATCTAATACTTACAGCTAATGATTGCATTACTTATCTTTGAAATCCTGATTTCTCATTGATACAACAGTCTCTCAATGGCCTTAGATTTGGAACAGTGTTGATGTGTGTTTGATTTGCTTTCTGTCTGAATGTCCAGAACAGTAGTGCTAGTGTCTGCAGATACTTATGCCTGCATTTTATTTATAGCTAGCCGTGTCTGCTTAGAAAAGTGTAAACGGCTGAAGCTTGAAGCACAAACGTACATGTAAATATATATATGTATAAAATGTTTGTGATACTGTGAACAGTGAAAATGTTGTCTCACCGAGTGATAGTTAAAGACTGTGGAATATTCTTTGGTCTTTTTATTGTGCGTGACGTAAAATATGGTTGGTCAATTTGCATCCCATTCATAAAAGTGCTTTTTACACACCTTTCAATCTTTCAACCTTCTGGGAACGTGACTTTGAGAACAAAATTCAGAAACTGAAAGGAAATGTGACTTTACAAAATAACTCCCTTAAAGTGTTAAAGCTGCAGCCATAAAAGAAGAAAAAAATTTTGACCAAAATATTACAAGCTGAACTAGTTTGCATTTCCTTTCGAGAACTTTTAGTTTTGGAACCTTGCTTGCCTATTAATTTTCTCATCATATATATACAAAAACCAATGTGTAACCTTTTAATTTCTATACTAGTAATTTGTATCGGCAGTTATTTGACCACTTTTACATAATAATTACAGGAATATGGTGTGTGTATTACTTGGTAAAAAATGCATGCGGTTGTAGCTTGCGTTATGTAATTAACTTAATTTGCGAAACTGTTTTGTTTCAGGTTTCATGTTGGTCTGAATAAAGTATACACGTTCAATGTATTTCAGTGAATTATTACAACATTAATTCTATTCTCTTTCCAAGTCTCTTTCTCTCTCTTTCTCTTTTCTCATATCCTTCAAGCATGCATGTTGTTCAGTTGAATTAGAAACATTTTGCTTGCTTTAATTTAATACATAGATTTTATTTGATCATTTTTAAGTTCATACTGTTGTTGAAAAGCTGTTTGTCCGAAGATGGCAGAACCTTTCTCTGCAAAGCAAACCAACAATAATTTAAAATAATAAAATGCACAATTAGGTTTTTAAAAAGAACATGAAAGTGTAGCATAACAAAAATAAATTAAACATAAACAGAACACCTCAATAATAAATAAACTTTTGGAAAGTTTTATAAAACTAAAATATGATATAACAGACATGGGACTGATCCGTATTTATACTGATTTCCGTATTTTTTAAAAGTCAATGGGTCATTTCTGAGATCGACCCAAATCCGAAGAGAAAATTGGGGGGGGGGGGGGAGGGGGAGGGTAGTGTGAGCTTTGGCGCCTTCGCGAGTTCGGTTGTCGGGTCGTTCCGTCATGTTTCACGAAGTACTGCGACGTCATTTATCCAAACTTTGCGCGCGTTTTGATTGG
This sequence comes from Oncomelania hupensis, assembly GCA_036898135.1. Lineage (NCBI taxonomy): Eukaryota > Metazoa > Mollusca > Gastropoda > Littorinimorpha > Pomatiopsidae > Oncomelania > Oncomelania hupensis. The sequence continues at coordinate 30,640,960 of CM072514.1, forward strand.
TCACGATCATTGCCGATCTTTGCCGAAGCTGAAAATATTCGTTTTCGGATTCTCCGAGCGCTTGTGCAGTCGTGAAGTCGAAGCAGTCAAAATGGCGACTTACTCTTATCGAGTGTTGACGGAAAATGAAAGTGTTGAGTCCGCGAACATCGACAAGGTTGACAGTGTAAAAAACAAATGGAAAGCGCAATGGCTGTCGGAGAGTTGTAGTGAAATACAAGGGCAAGGAGAGATCACAGTTGATCGGCGATTCCATCGCAAAAATCGACGTGCCTGGAGAAGCCAGAAAAGACAAACTGTACTCGCCTGTGAATCGCACCTTGTGCAAGAACATGAGAGGTGCTAGAGGAAAGCGCAAGATAGAAGCAGGAAGCAGAACAAGACAGGATTGAAAAGGAGAGAGTCGCTTTGTCTCTGAAGAAGCAGAAGCTGGTCAGCAAGCAGGAAGCCAAGGCAAAACTTGCAGAAGCAGAAAAGACTGCCAGGATTGCCCACTGGAGAGCTGTCCGTTCACGCAACAATGAAAGATTCCAAGCTCTCTCTCTGAAGCCCTCAGCCTGAAAGAGAAACCCAAAGATTCGGCAGCCACTAAAACTCCCTGGAGATCAACCCGTGTTGTTCCTCATCATGCTGCGGTTCCAGCTGATGGCCGAAGTCGTAGACCATCCCACATTGCTTTAGCTCGGAAATCATGGAGCCGCAAGGTAGCCACTTCTTCAAAAAAGAAGCTGCAGACTCCCACACCCTCCACATCAGCTGTGGTCACTGCTTCGAGACGGGAAACTGTACCTCCAGTCACTGCTAATGGTGTGTCTCCGGGGTTTTGTATTCCCAAGGTGGCCTCTTCTTCCGCTATGAAGGTGGTGCAGACTCCCACCAACAAAAGATCGTCATCTGTGCCCGTGAGTGAAGCTAATGTGGTGCCGGCCCCAGCAAAGAAAAGGCAGGTTTCCAGTGGTGACCTGAGGGATTTCTTCAGCAAACTTCCCAGAGTGTCAATGAAATGAAGAATAAACAGTAACAAAATGAACAGACTTTTCTATGTACAATTTATTTGGTATTAGCACACCCAGCACACAACTATTGATGGCAGAGATCAATCTAAAACAGACATGATTGTGATTTTGGGCGAGTACTTGAAATGAAGAATAAACAGTAACAAAATGAACAGACTTTTCTATGTACAATTTATTTGTATTTGCACACCCAGCACACAACTATTGATGGCAGAGATCAATCTAAAACAGACATGTGATTTTGGGTGAGTACTTCAAAAAATTTAACTTTTGTTTTGTACTGTAGCTGTTTCAGTGAACAGCCTAGAAAGTTAATTGTCCTGCTCAGATTGCATCAGATTGCACCATTTGGCTTCCCCTTTTAAAAAAATTTTCAGGGGGGGCATGCCCCCGGACCCCCCTAGCTTGCTTGGCGCTTCGCGCCGTCGGCTCGGCGCTTCGCACCCTACAGTTTCAGTATTTTTCACAATTCCCTTGTCCCATGTCTGTATAAACAAAATCAAATGTATAATGTCTGCACTGGAATACATTACCTCCCCAAATAATCGTCAATAGAGGCAATGAATTGTAATGGTTGATTTTTAGTGTCTTTCACACACATCTCCCGTATAATTCTGGGTTGTCCTGGATGAATTTCCAGTAAAATGTCACTGTCAACAGAAAATAACGAATAAAATAAATAACAAGAAAGCAAATAACTAAACTAACTTTGTTATGCAACAAAACATGAGAGGCAATTATTTTTTTAAAGTTTGAACAAAATTTACTAGTGCAACAAAAAAATAAATAAACAAACTGTAGCATAAATGGGAAAAAAAAGACCACAAAATCAGATCTTATATTGAGTAACAACAGTCTGTTTATCTGTTTCCTTTCTATCTAGACTTAGCAGTCTCAACAGATCCAGGATGTGAACACATTTCGTTGTGTAGACGTTTATATGCACTGTGTAAAGTTGACATTCATTCATTAATTTATTCATTAATTAATTTATTCATTAATTAATTCCCATAAGCAAACTAACAACACAGAGAATGTCAGAAACTATTGTTTACTTGCCTGTCTGGTTCTACAAGCTGTGGTGATTGTGGAAGAATCTGTCGGATTATATCCAGCCCATCTGCTCCTCCATCTAAAGCTCGTAAATCTTCAAATCTAAAAACAAGTAAACAATAAAAAATCATCAAACAAAATTAGAATGATTTTTTTTAAAAGCATGCTATGTTGCCTGGAGTGAACTGCGCTATACACATGTTCAACCACATCAATTGTATCACCAGTTAACCAAAAATAATTACATTTCTTAACATGACAATTTGCTTGGTTAATTTCTTTTAAGACCGAAACAGATGTGTCTTTGTGTACACTTCTGTTTGATCAGCAGAAAAGTTTCTGTATTCATCCATTGCATTTCAAAAGTGTTGAAGAGGCTGATCACTGAGGTCCCTGTCACTCCTTTGCTACCGAGATGATTTTAATGCGTGGTTGTTGATACGTTGATTTACTACATTATAGAAAAGGTAAGCGGGCAATCTCAAGCCAGACAGAATGAAACATCGCACAGCACAGTCCAACCGGATCAGCTTGGAAGAGCTATTGCCTGTTTAGAACTGGGTCAAATGAGGCAGCTATATGGATGGGCACTTACCTTTATGAAGCTAGTCCTGAGAAAAGGGAGGTCCCTACCACGTTTGTCCCAATCCAGAAGACCTTTCTTTGTGTGTGTGTGTGCAGTATTCTCACCCTTTAATTTGCAGTTCCAGTGACTTGATCTCCTCCGTTGGTATGTAAGGTGGGTTGCTTATCATCATGCTGAAACGCTTCATCATCTTCAGCTTTGCTTGAACTAATAAGAAATAAATAAGAAGATAAACAAATAAATGTAAAAAAATGAAAACGTATTCATACCAGGGTCCATGTAAACTACCAAAACTAACCCCACAAAAACATTAAAACCATTCATACAATGACTTTGCCTTATACGGAAATTAAAATAAGGTGAAATTATATAAAATATAAGTAAATTCAGGTGGAAATTCAATACCTGTACCAGGGCGTTATAAATTCATAAGATGTACTTGTACAAGTTTCTGTTTTTTTCATAGTGCAAAACATAATTTAAAGCAAGCGAGACAAGGAGACAGGGGTAGGGACGGGTGGGTGATGGGGCAGGGTATAAACATAGGACAATGTTAAATCTTGATGGATTCCAACCCCACCTCAACTCCCAAGACCACTAGTGACTACTCCCTTGACCACGCCCCCCACCACCCCACCCTATCCTCACCCAAACAAATGTACCAGTCCATCAATTTACACAAATAAATAAATCAGGGTGGGGAACTCTCCTCGGATCCGCTGATTTCAGAGGAAATCGGCAGCCATTTCAGAGGAAAAAAAAAAAAGAGTTCAGAGGAAAAAAAATGTGTCCGTTTCCGAATCCAGTAGACCTATTATTACAAGTACCCATCCGTGTCCACCTTTTACTTTCTCATTGCTAGAACAGGCCCGCTAGAACTGAATGCGTGCAACATCTCCCCGCCCGCTCTTGTTGATTCTTACGACCACATAGACTTGCTTAGAGCGGGCGAAATGGTGTTGAACGCGTTTTCGGCTGTTATCATGGCGTGTGTGTCCAGAATAGTTCAGCGCGGGGATATTTTTTAAGAGGGGACCATTGCCAATAAATGGAAGTGGGAGTGGATTACCAAAACAACAAAAATTGAGGACGAGGACCAGCGAATCGGTGACTGCTTTCAGAAAATAGATAGGAGTGGCACAGCTCGATGCATCTTTTGCAACAAGGAGCTGAGCTACGCAAATCGTGGCTTGTCGACACTGGTCGAGCACATGCTGACCAAAATGCATCAACACGCAATGAAAGCCACAAAACAGCAGGGCCGACTTCCAGGTAGGCTTTTATTTTTAATTTATACACATACCTTTTTCCTTACGGTTGTTGAATACTTTTCTTTCATATTTGGTTGGTTCAGTTCACTATACATTTACTGCACTGTTACTATGCCACTCTTGGTATGGCTTAAAAATGTGCACATTTTCAGGGGGGCTTTGCCCCCCTGGACCCCCTACAAGGGCCCTGCCCCTTGACCCCGCAGGGGCCTAGGCGGCCCCTGGACCCCGCTCTCAATGAGTTGTTCCCCACCCTGATAAATACAATTATAAAACAAATTGTAAAATAAGAAGCTTACAAGAGGGATCAGATATGTCTCCTTGCAAAACAGTAATTCTGTCATCCAGCCCAAGCCTACCAGAGTTATCCAGGGTGAGGCGACAAGCATCTTCAGAAATGTCCACTGCCACTGCCAGCAACTGAAGCACAACAGACCATGCTAAAAAAAATACGAAGGGAAACAACTTTGGCCGGCTTGCCCGCATGTTGTGTCTAGAGTTGTCCTACGTTGGGTGGACATTCTTTGCAGACAAACAGTTTCTTGCCTATAATTTGTGCTCTGTCCTCCATCAAACTTTAGGAATCCACAGAAAGGTTGATTTTAGTTGCAATCATGGCTAGCTAGTTTGGCCTTGCACGGCCCTGCCACCACCAATACCCTTCCTCGAATAAAGGTTTGCAGCTCGGGGTAGCTTCCATAGTGTTCAGAGACGACATGCTCACGAGGATGTCCGACCGGATAACTCTAGGTAGCTAAAAACAAAACAAAGTTACCTCCCATTTACAAATAAGGCTTATTGATAAACAATAACTGAATAAAATTCAAATAAAAGTAACAGTAAAATTGTATTAGCCTGCATATAACTTTTTGGGGTGTAAAGCCATTTTCAGTACTGTCCTAAACACATCACCCCTCCCAACCCACTCCACCTCGAGTCACACACGCACACACGGCCTGCCACCACGCTCAGCTCAAAAAAAAATTTTTTTAAATATATATATTATAATTATTTATCAATGAAACTACATCCTGCTAACAGATCATACTTGTGCATCCACCATTATTATCCCTTTGTTTTACATTAAAGCGATCAAGAAGAGATAGAGGGAGACTAACAAAATAAAAACAAAATAACAAAGCTACGCAAAACAGAGAGAACTAGAGGGAGAAAACTCTTTACCTCAGGGAATCTATGCAACAGAGCAAGGGTAATCGCCCCTGAGCCACAACACAACTCCAGCAAGCGACTGTTTTGCTTGTAATTTTTCTGTATTAATTCAGCAGCAATCCTCACCAACTCCTGATAAAATAGCAAAAAGAACATTCAACTAAATTACTGCAACATTTTTTCCATGCGCGAATCGCAGTTACAAATGGCAGAACACCTGCGCATTACAAAAACTTCTTAAGCCAATAATTTTAACGAAAAAAACAAAACAACTAATTACTTCATGTAAATAAACTGATTTTTGTTGGCATTAAGTCTTCTGATGCAGTGAGAACGTATAACTATTAAAAAATATGAATAAATTAAACAATAAATAAAATTTAAAAAAAACAACAGGAATTATAAACAAAATGACAAAGAACAACTGTACTGCATAAAAAAAAAATCTCAGGTAATAATAATAATAATAATAATAATTTTTTTTTTAAAAGTAAAAAAAAGGTAATAATAATAATAATAATAATAATAATAATAATAATAATAATAATAATAATAAAGGATGCTATCATGTCCTTTCTCTTTTAATGGAACTCAAAGCATGGCGGTCCAAAGAAATGGCTACCCCCGTTGGGGTGCCGGGGGTTTCAGTATAAATAGTATCCCCACTTTCTGGAAATTTAGTGCTTTAAATTCCCACTGTCGCTGTCTTTCCCATTTGCTCTTTCTCATTCCTGCTTTGTTCTATCAATCTGCTATACTATCTTCTTCTTCGCTAGACCAGTCATCTACCTTTTTTCTTGAAAACTCTTCAGGGACAAGACTCCTTATTTGTGTATGAAGTCTGTTGGATCAGCTTGGGAATATTGGACGCTTTCTGCCAGGTGGTCACTAGGGCTTCCTATGATGTTATTATTTAGCAATGTAGGCATTTTATATACATGTATGTGTTTTGTTGATAATTTATAATGATGTTTGTATTTTATTTTGTTTTTGTAAACGGGGGTTCGATAAATTAGAGTACAGCCTCAGGCTCAGCGTCCCCTGCGTGGGATGTCTTTATTGTAAAGTGACTGGCTGGTGGAGGGCTTTCAGTTTTACCACTAGGGTTGTTTCAGCAGATCTTTTAAGCGGATCAGGGGTTGTCCGGTCCTGATTTGGCTCGGAAGAGTCCGCTGGACCTAAAGCAATAATCATGTAATGTAATGTAAAGAAATAGATATTACAGAAGTGGGAATAGAAATCAATTGTTATTTCCGACATTTTAGACTGACTGCATCCAATACCGCTACTGAAATGAGGGAGGACATACCCGAAGAAAACCCTCTGTGTTCCAAAAAGTCTCATACCTAAGCCACATAAGTTTGTCTCATGCAGTGTTGGAACACGCAAACCTTTGGCCCCAGGAATCCAGCTCGCTACCAGCTCAGCTACCAAGCCACCCAAGGGTACAATGTTTCAGTTCCCTAGTATGTTCACCGTTTACCTCAGTTTCTGGTCTTGGAATAAACACGGGCGCTCTCATTTTCAACACAATATCGTCAAAGTCCCATTCTTCCAATATGTACTGGACGGGTTCACTGTGGACACACATGAAACAAAGGCATACTTAATTACAATCAATACAATTATCAAAACCATGTCTGTACCCTTGCGCTAATCTTCAGTGCACAAACATGTAACCTTGAATATGTGTGATAAGTGATCTCGCTAAAGACTTTGCCTGCCAGTACAGGCTAGCTACACGTGTCATGGAAGTTTGAAAACACAACCAAACCAGTACTAGCAACAATTTTTATTGTAGTTGCCCTCTATCAATATTTTCTGATACTTGACCATTGACATAAATGAACAGCACTCATCAATCTGTAGAATTAAATTTGATTTTCCTTTGGAAAAGGATTCAGCATGCCAATAGGTCATGTCAAAATTCTACTGGTATAATGGCTGCTTGATAAGTTGATTCCTTTTGGTATTTTTTTCAATTTCAAACAGTATTTTAGTATTTTATCATGAGGATGTGGCTGGTTAATGAGGTCCCTGCATACACAAACACACAAAGTATGTACACGGGTCCTACAGACTCATATATATATATAGTAGCAAAGGGGTAAATGAATCCCTTAAAATAAATGTTTTAAGCTACAATCACCTACTGGTTTAGTCGCCTCTGACATAATGCAGCCACTGTTTTCATTTGCTCATTGTTCAAAACATGTTTCCCACTGATTCTATGAAGCTGAAACATAGAAGAAGCACAATTTGCATAATTATAATGCTAAAGTAGCAAATGGAATGAATGTTCGTCTGAACATTAATTATTATAAAAGATTTCAGTTAATGTACAAGATCACTATACTATACATTGCCCATACATTTTACAGATTAACTGGTGATCAATCTATTCTATATCAGAGCATCACCTATCTCTCTTCACACTGTATGAAACTACCACTCTTCATAATTATGCAGATCAAAGAATAATGTTCCCCATGAAAGGAAAACAGAAGAGCAATGTTTCTGTTGCATGGAAAAATTTAATGTCACCAACTTCCTGGTGTTGTGTAGTTTAGTATTTACGCAGAATTGTCCTATTAAAGATCATACATAACACAATTTTACTGACGCACCGATCAGCAACCACATTAATTTACTTACCGTTTTCTTTCCAAGGACATGAGCCACGAAGTATTCGGTGCTCACTCGTGCTTCTGGAATACTGTTGCTTTCCAGAATGACAGTCCATTCTCTACACACCGCTTCAACTGTAGATGTATGAGTGTGTGACCCTGAAGTTGCAGACGTTGAAAATGTTGAGACTGGTAAGAATTGCCCTCTACTGAATTTTTTCCCAACTGCTCGTACTTTGTCACAGCCTAAATCCCCACTGATTCTACAAGTTTTTAGATAATCGAACAGAAAATTTCTTGACAAACCTGGATTAGTAATGGCAACAACATGACAACGATGTCTTCTGCCAAAAGTTCTGGCAATGGTAGTACTAGCTAGTAATCGCAGTTGCAATGTTCGCAGCATTCTTTCCCAAACACAGCAGTTTGTATAGTTCAAATGCACGACACATCATGCGACTATTCAAACAAGTGGTCCTACTTAGCATTATACTGGATCAAAATATATACAAGCCGAGAAATACAGCTAGTGATCGCAATGTGAAAAAAGTACGCATACATCGACCATGTACATACCAGTTACCACGTTATTCGTAGTCAAGAATGAAAACGGAAGTGAGGAGGGTTTTTAGGAGGAATGTTACAGAAACGAAAGAGCGACCACTGTTCAAGGGAAAAAAACACGTTTCACTTGCAACTATAACAATTGACGCGATTATTTCCCTTGATAAGAGTTGGTGGTTATAACGTTTAATAAGCAATATTTTTAATAAAACCACAATAAATTACTCTACGCACTTATTCTAGCTGCTCAACCCAAGAAGAAGACAAGAACTTCAAAGTGACCACGTAGAAAGTAACAAAACCCAAACAAGTTTTACTTTCTTAATTAGAAAGATTTCATTAGGGATTACGTCAGTCGGTTTGATGGTGGTGTTGAGGAAAAAAATGGTATTTGGGGGAAGGTAAAAAAAAAAAAAAAAAAAAAAAGAATGAAAGAATGAAAGAAAGAAACCAAAAACAAAATTCACTTTTATTTGCTGCACTGATTGCTCGTGCAATTGTTGGCGTTGATAAAGAACTTGCTTATTATCGCACGTGTTTCAGTAACAGTACTCGGGTAAGAGCTCCGTGTATATGATTGATTTTTAAAAAAATAATATATTCATATCTTAATATTATGATCAGCAAAGGATTACATTTATAAAATATCTTAGAGTAGGCTTACTCTTCTGTCGGGTGTGTGGCTACTGTGTCAATACTTTGGTTCCATTGATTGCCTTAGTTGACTTGGTCAGCCGCATTTCCGAAGAAGGAAAATTTTACGCTAGTGTAAGCGGAGCTTTGTATATTATATGCCACGGTGCCGAAAGAGGTAGGTTGTTTACATTGAAGTTTTTCTTGTGCTATAGGCCTATTGCAGTTTTACATAGCTATCTGCCTGATAGGCCTATATCTAAAACGACTGATGCAATACCTATGTCCGTCTGTCTCTGTCTGTCTCTGTCTGTCTTTCTCTCTTCTCTCATTCTCTCTCTCCTCTGTCTTTCTGTCTGTCTGTCTGTCTCTTTCTCTCTCTCTCCCTCCCTCTTCCTCTCCATAGTCTTTGCAAACCAGTATTATCGTTTATATTCCACTTGTTTCTGTCAGTGCCTTGAGCAGCTCTTGAACTGGAAAAGTGTTATGTAAGAACGATTCAACAAATTAAAAGAAACACACACATAGATAACAACCTTGGTCATAGTGGAGAGACCGGGAGAGAGAGAGAGAGAGAGAGAGAGAGAGAGAGAGAGAGAGAGAGAGAGAGAGAGAGAGAGAGAGAGGACTTGAGAAACTGTGATAACATTTTACAAGGAATTATAACAAGGTACATTGATTCTTCAGTATATGGATGCACGGAATTCGGCGAGAAGGCCCGAAGTTCTCTGCTTCCCGTCTTTTTTGGACGTGTGTGTTCCAAACTTCCGGTTGCCGAATGGCGTAAATGTTTTGATAGTGATATTTTGACCCTGTTGACATGTCCGCCAAACGTCGCCCTCAGGACAGTTGCTGCTGTTTCGCCGTAAACTAAAAGAAATAAGTCAAAAACAACGATAGATTAAATATATACACTGCTAAAGTTACAAATGTATCATGAAAATGTCCATGATAAGAAATGACTACAATCTAGATCTCTACCTTGCCTCGCAAGTTTTGTCCTAGGGAAGCACGGTGGCCTAACGGTAGAGCTTTGGCTTGCGTATCTGAAGGTCCAGGGTTCGAGCCCAGGCCGGGCCATTGTGTTGTGTTCTTGGGAAATACACTTTACTCCCATTTCCTACTCCTTCGGATGAGAGTATAAACCGAGGTCTAGTCTGTGTGTCGCATACATTCCATCATAACGGACTTTAAAGATCCCGACGCTCATCTCCTAGACGGGTGAGTGCCGGTAACAAGAACACACCCAGCATGCCGCACCTTGTGGAATCATTTTCCTCCAATACGGGGTATCCACAATATAACGAAGAAGAAGTGACAATGAGTGAATGAGTCAATGGCGGTCTCTCCGATAGCGGCTATTTGCACAGTCGAAAACATCAGGTTTCACATTTCAAAAATCAAAAGATCTAGTACTTACACTTTTTTTCTTCGTTAGTACATAGAAATTTAGAAAGGAAAAAGTATCTACATGTCTCAACAAGGACATCTAATTGGTCCATGGTTTGTACTTCAATGATGCGGACATAAGACTTTCTGCAACCGGAAGTATCGAACACAAGGGCAAAACCACGTGACTTGGCTGCGAACTACCTTAGTCATAGAAAGAAGGAGATGTGTTTCCATAGTTTGTACTTCCATGCAAGGTTTAAAAGGAAGACAGAGGGGAGGTTACAAGATTGAGGGAGGGATTGGCGGGGTAAGAGTTGTCAGGGAGAAGGAGGGTGGGGGAGGGCTTGATAGCTTGGCACTCCATCGTTCTTTCGCCTGTTTTGAAATGTCGTTTGTCAACACCTGCAAGCTGTAGTTGTCCCCCTTTCTACCTGGATTTCTCCAAATCCCTACTCCAGGTCATCACCCCTTGGGGTCATGAGCAATCTTGCCACTGTAGATTGTTCAAACCTATAAATGGAAAAGTGAAAGCCACAGTTGAAAACCTGTCTTTCCTTTATAGGCAAGACAGATTCACTGCGGCAACAGTACCCCCGTTGGAGTGCCGGGGGTTTTCAGTATAAATAGTATCCCCACTTTATGGAAATTTAGTGCTTTAAATTCCCACTGTCGCTGTCTTCCTCATTTACTCTTTCCCATTCCTGCTCTGTCCTATCACTCTGCTATACTATCTTCTTCTTCGCTAGATCAATGACCTACCTTTTTTCTTGAAAACTCTTCCTGGACAAGACTCCTTGTTTGTGTATGAGGTCTGTTGGATCAGCTTGGGAGTGTTGGACGCTCTCTGCCGGGTGGTCACTAGGGCTTCCTATGATTGTATTAGTTAGCAATATAGGCATTTTATATGTATGTGTTTTGTTGATGATTTATAATGATGTTTGTATTCTATTTTGTTTTTGTAACCGGGGGTTCGAGTAGTTGGGGTAAACCCTCAGCCGTCCCCCGCGTGGGATGTCTTTATTGTAAAGTGACTGGCCGGTGGAGGGCATTCAATTTTTCCACTAGGGTTGTTTCAGCAGATCTTTTATGCGGATTGGGGGTTGTCCGGTCCTGATTTGGCTCGGAAGAGTCCGCTGGACCTAAAGCAACAATAAATCAATCAATCAAACTCCAGGTCATCGTTCTCACGTTTTGGTTTGGCGACATATTTATTTATTTATTTATTTATTTATGTGTTTGTGTGTTTGTTTAATTGATTGATTGATTGTTGATTTTATTTATTGATTGTTTTGTTTTCAAAATAATTATGTAGTCTCATGAAGCGTACATTCCATTTCCAGATTCGATGATTAAAGTGATTCTGTATTCTTTATATTGTACTCTGTAATGTAGTATTTAATGTACCGTGAAAAGTTGTACAAGCGTAGTAGTAGTAGTAGTAGTAGTAGTAGTAGTAGTAGTAGTAGTAGTAGTAGTAGTAGTAGTAGTAGTAGTAGTAGTAGTAGTAGTAGTAGTAGTAGTAGTAGTAGTAGTAGTAGTAGTAGTAGTAGTAGTAGTAGTAGTAGTAGTAGTAGTAGTAGTAGTAGTAGTAGTAGTAGTAGTAGTAGTAGTAGTAGTAGTAGTAGTAGTAGTAGTAGTAGTAGTAGTAGTAGTAGTAGTAGTAGTAGTAGTAGTAGTAGTAGTAGTAGTAGTAGTAGTAGTAGTAGTAGTAGTAGTAGTAGTAGTAGTAGTAGTAGTAGTAGTAGTAGTAGTAGTAGTAGTAGTAGTAGTAGTAGTAGTAGTAGTAGTAGTAGTAGTAGTAGTAGTAGTAGTAGTAGTAGTAGTAGTAGTAGTAGTAGTAGTAGTAGTAGTAGTAGTAGTAGTAGTAGTAGTAGTAGTAGTAGTAGTAGTAGTAGTAGTAGTAGTAGTAGTAGTAGTAGTAGTAGTAGTAGTAGTAGTAGTAGTAGTAGTAGTAGTAGTAGTAGTAGTAGTAGTAGTAGTAGTAGTAGTAGTAGTAGTAGTAGTAGTAGTAGTAGTAGTAGTAGTAGTAGTAGTAGTAGTAGTAGTAGTAGTAGTAGTAGTAGTAGTAGTAGTAGTAGTAGTAGTAGTAGTAGTAGTAGTAGTAGTAGTAGTAGTAGTAGTAGTAGTAGTAGTAGTAGTAGTAGTAGTAGTAGTAGTAGTAGTAGTAGTAGTAGTAGTAGTAGTAGTAGTAGTAGTAGTAGTAGTAGTAGTAGTAGTAGTAGTAGTAGTAGTAGTAGTAGTAGTAGTAGTAGTAGTAGTAGTAGTAGTAGTAGTAGTAGTAGTAGTAGTAGTAGTAGTAGTAGTAGTAGTAGTAGTAGTAGTAGTAGTAGTAGTAGTAGTAGTAGTAGTAGTAGTAGTAGTAGTAGTAGTAGTAGTAGTAGTAGTAGTAGTAGTAGTAGTAGTATGTGCGCCATAATAAATTGTAGTAGTAGTATTAAGTAGTAAGTAGTAGGCCTAGTAACAGCAGTAGTAGTAACAGCAGCAGTAGTCGTTGTCATCGTCGTTTGCTGCCAGCGTAGAGTTGTGCGCGTAAGAAGTTATCATTATCATAGTAACAGCCCGAGTAATGAAATAAGAACCACTCCTGCATCATCATTTCTTTCGTTTCTTAATCTTGTTTCTTGTGTCCCCTTTAAAATTATGAACATTCTCACTTTAAAAAAAAAAAAAGAAGACATAAATGTATGTTTATTTTTATGGCACGATGGTCTCGGCCACCCGGGGCCAGCTTTATCAGGAACCTTCAGATATACGGAACGAATAAGAGAAATTCCACTTTTTCTTTTTCTTCCAATAATATCCAGGATCAATTCGTTGATCGTTGCTGATATTTACTGGGGGGGTCGTCGAGATCTTGGGTGTGGCTGTTGGGGAGAAAAAAAAAAGAAGAAAAAAGAGCACTTTACTTAGCTGTACAATTTTAACCTTAGCCAGGCATCGGGGTGAGCCAATCCAGCTACCATGGCGGTCCCCGAGGCTAAGCCCCGACCAGTACAGCCCCACCCATCATGTGCCCTTTCGGGTTAAAATGTGTGGCGGGGGAGATGGAGGTGAGGTGGGTTGGGGTAAAATGGTAATATCGAGAAATGCAGGAAGTGTGTGAGTAAATGTGGGATGGAGATGGTGGCGCCAGTGGATCTGTCATTGAAGCTTGGAGGCCCTAGAGACGAAGGCGCCAAGGGAGGGAGCAGAGACCCTCTCTTGAGGGAGGGCATTCCAATCCAGAATCGTTATATGGAAGAAGGAGTTCATGCGGTATGCGGCAGGTAAGACGTTGGATGGTTCTGTTAAGGATCCGCCCGGCTCTAGTCCAGTCCCAGTAATAAAATAAATAGCCAAATAAGCAACTAATTCCTATAAAAATGCTATGCAGTAAAAAATATTCTTTAAGCAATGAGGAAATACCTATAAAAAGTCCCATTAAAAAAAAGGGGGTCTGAAACATGATTTTTGGTGCTTATGTTTTTTCACACTTCAAAACGTCAAAGGGAGATTACTTGAAATAAACATTTAATTCAAAACCATATCATGCTGCATGTCAAATGAAAGCTCTTAACATATACAGTCCGAAAATCTGTTTCAACGCTTTCTGTGTCAGGTTTAGTTCTGACTGTGGATTAAAATTTATTTACCATATGGGTATAAATGCGAAATTCCGATGATCTTAAAAATCTTGATCTCGATTGTAAAAGTCGACTTCTATTTAATTCACAAGAGAAAAAAGATTAGTTAAAAGGAAGACACACGAAATAAAGAAAAACAGAAAAAAACAGGAAATTGATTAGTTTTCCAGTAGAATATAGAAGTGGTCTACCTTAGTCGCTCTCAGAATCCGACTCGTCATCCAGCTGAACCACAGAGTTTGTGCAGCTGACTCCACGGCATTCTCCACAAGCTATGGTGCACGTAAGTCCGTGCTTTCTGCATCTGCATCTGCCAGTACAGCAGTCTTTCTAGCAGCAGCAGCGGATAACATTCAAAATATCCTATGGAGAAGCTGGCTTATTAGTTATGATTGGAAGTAGCCTACCCTCCTGTAACTTCCATTCCCAATCCATTGGTGATAGACCATGGTCTCTGTCTAGACTCAGCTACTCATGGACTTGGTAGAATGTTCTGTAGGCATTGAATTCAGCTGCTGCTGCTGTTGGGGGAGCACTTTAGCTTGGATTTGTGTATGGCTTGCAGACACTTTTTGCTCATATTTGACAAACCACAGTTTGGTCAAGGTATCAGAACGTTTTTCACTGTACAGGTGAACAAATACCCTCTCACCAGCCGCTGCAACAGAATCATGACTTGACATCTTATTATTGAATACTCTAGCCTCATCCAGGAGCTCTCCTGAATCAAGCTTCTTGACTGTGAGTGATTTTGAGATGTTGAAGGGATGAGATGTCGTGTCGTATCCACAGAATGCATGGGCAAAAAGAATGTTATTACAGACTGTTGTTCCGGTTTGTTTTCGCAGTTGGCCAAGAATATTTCCTTCGTCTCGCAGAGGATCATGTTAGAATCAAAGGCTACATGTCTCCCATCCATGCCTTTGCTTCTTCGAAGATGGGCAACATCTTTGGTACTTGGGCCATCAACATAGCCATCGAAAATGATTGTAGCTAGTGTATGTTTCCTAGCAACAAAGCTGACATACATCTCTGCTAGATCTTTTAGGACGACCCTCTGGGCCATGGAAGGCGATGCAAAAGGGATCCACCATCGAGAATGTATTTCACATTTTCTCTTGGCAAGGATGCAGTTTCATTGACAGCAGACCAGAGAAATCCTGCAAGAGTATGTTTGTTGGCTTTTCTGAGGAATCCTGTCGCATCAAACAAGGAGGCAGGTACATTGGCCAGTCCATAGTAAAACATTTCTTCGAGTCTGTTGGTATCATTCCCAGCGACTTGCACCAACCTTTGAAACAATAACTGCGGATCCACTTGCACCATTTCCTGGCCAATAGTCACTCCAGTTTTTGTCGCCATTGTGACTGCTTGATTGCTTTTCTTGAACGTCACGTCAGTTGGAGATTGACCCGTCATCCCTTGGAGAATGCGCTGACCAATTTCAACAGCTTGGTCAGCATTGATAGATGAGTCAGCTGCTTGGCCAGTAGCAATAGACCTAAGACTCATGTCAGCGCAAAACGGAGTTTTTGATGAAACATAGTTGATGACTGTCAAAGTTTCTTTGTGGTCTTTCTCTTGCCTTATTTCAGAAGAATCTTTGTGCTGTTCACTTGTTGTGAACTCTGCGTCAAGGATTGCATCCATTGGTTTGCTGTTGCACAAGCAGGCATAGAGGGAAGCCAAACAAGCCTTTGTCGTTCGCCCATTCCGCGCCCTTTAGTTAGGCCACCATTTGACGTCAGCGTCCTCATCAAAGTTTGCTCAATCACCAGATCACACGACAGACCAGCCCTATAGCGATCGCTTCTCCTTTTCACGTGATGGCCTGCCATGAAATCGTGATAGACTTCTGGGTAGGTTTTGTTCAACTCCATCATTTGCTATAAGTACAGCCTGACCGACTTGGTGTAGAGGTTGTGCCCTGAAACAGCAAAATAGGGCAACATTTTGGCAACAGCAGATAGATGGAGCTTGAAGTCTCCAGTTCTCTCAGCCTATATTGCTGTGTGAAGGAGGTGTACCATTTCTTGAATCCATAGCTTGCTCGTTCTACTTGAACATTGTCGTTTGAAATCTTCCAACGTTGCTTTAATGCGTCCTAATACAGGATGTATTGCAGCATCTCTTGCTGTTGTTTTGCCCTGCATCAGTGATTCAAAAAGAGCCTAATCAAAGTCATCATTGCCAACAGACTCTGTTATGTCAAGATCTGCAGGATTATGTAGAAGTGACTCTTCTTCTTGACAATCACCGTTTTCCTTCCTAAGATTGTAATCATTGGACAAAGTGTCAGGATGGAGCAACAGCCATGACATGTTGAAGGAAGTGCTTACAAATATTGCACTCAATGCTGCTTCGACAAGAAAATGTGCTCTAATTGCCCTAGAATAAGCCTTTCCAGCAATGATGTGAACTGCAGAATTTGATGCACAAACTGCCTCTATTGCCTTGTCTTGTCTTGCCGTGTATGCCCACAATCAATCGTGTTGATCATTATGGCACTTTTTTACCAAGGTGCATGCTGGGTGTGTTCTTGTTACCGGCGCTCACCCGTCTAGGACATGAGCGTCAGGATCTTTAAAGTCCGTTATGATAGAATGTATGCGACACATACTAGACCTCGGTTTATACTCTCATCCGAAGGAGTAGGAAACGAGAGTAAAGTGTCTTTCCCAGGGACACAACACAATGCCCGGCCTGGGCTCAAACCCGAGACCTTCCGATCCGCAAGCCAACGCTCTAACCATTCGGCCACCATGCCTCATGCAAGCCTACATGCATTTATCAACCACAGGCTCTGAAGTCTTTTCTTTTCCCTCCTACAAACGTACGTGGTATAGTATGTATAGTATGTAATTGAGGCCTACGAGAGACGAGACTTCCAAGCCTATGCATCAACAATGCCATTGACATTGTCACCTGCACATTTCATCACTTGGCTGTAGATTCCTAACGTCATGCGGAACAATATCTGGGCGGTAAAAATGGGGGTTCCCCAATGCATTCGCATCAAAAAATAGTTCGCTTTAAAAAGTTAAAATAAACATATTCATACCCCTTCGATTCCGTGGGACTTTTTTTCAGTTGTAAACACAACTGTAAAGAGTAAATTAGAATATATATCATTTTTATAGGATTTACTTACTTTCAAAAAGCCTGTTGGATTGGACTACTCGTTGAACTTGTGGTACTAGTTGGGGACAGCTGACTGCTACTAGGTTGGTCTAAAATCACTTCGGTGAATAGACGTTAAATGAAATAAACAAACAAACAAACAAACAAACAAACATGCTACTAGGTTGCTGTTGATTTTGTACAGCGTGGTGATTCTTGCTGTCTTGCGTCGATCTTCCAGTGTTTGCCACTGCAGTTCCTGGAGCATCTGCTGCACGCTGTCTTTCTACTTGTATTTGCTGAAAGAGAATCTAGCTGCTCTTCGTTGTACAGCTTCCAGTTTGTATGCCTCATTTTTGGTTGAATGGTCCCAGACAGTGGAGGCGTACTGCAGGATGTGGCGCACGAGAGACTTGTACGTTTGTGTTTTGATGCTTGATGCACCGACCCTCGGTTTGCGTCGTAGGAATCCAAGCGTCCTGTTCAGTTGGCCAGGATGCTGTCGATGTGATGGTTGAACCTGGCGTTGTGTTGCAGAGTGACGCCTAGATACTTTGTTAAAGTGACCTTTTTCAGCACTTGATCGTGGAGTTTGTAGTCGTAGGCACTGAGGAAATGCTTGCGGCTAACCGTGAGAACGTTGCATTTTCCAGGATGGAAGCTCATGTCCCATTTCTCCTCCAACTTCTCCAGCTTCTGGATGTCAGCTTGTGGAATTTCTTGGTATTCAGCCGCAGCGATGAAGCGGTAAACAGTTGTGTCATCTGCAAATAGGCGCGTGGTGGAAGAGACTCTAGTTGCTAAATCGTTAATATATACCAGGAATAGTACGGGTCCTAACATGATCCCTGGGGTACGCCGGAGCAATCTGGTTTGCAACCTGATTTGGCACCGTTGACCACAACCATGAATTGGTGATTTCTTTGATGCCGTAGTGGTGAAGCTTGTATAGTAAAAGCGAGTGGTTTGACCTTGTCGAATGCTTTGGCAAAGTCTATCATCTTCTCCATGCAGGTCGTCAGGTCACATCCATAATCTCCGGCAGCTGGCTCTCGCAAGATCGGGTTTTCCTGAAGCCATGCTGTATGGTTGTCGCTCAGGATCTTATTACCCTCAAGCGTCTTTTGGCTAACGAAGCACGTTGCATGGGACACCGGTGATGGACAGTAGTTGGCTGGGTCGTAGTGCTCGCTTTCTTGAAAATTGGGGTGGCAGTCGCCTCTCTCCAGTTTAAGATCACTTCTCCAAATCTCAGCTATACTCGATAGATGGCAGCCAGGATGGGAGGTAGTTCTGGGGCAAGCTCTTTCAGCACTCTCGTGGAAAGTGTATAAGATTACGAAACGTTGGGTGTGCTTTGAACTCATTATTATGCGTTGCTCATCTTGACTCCATGCTTAATGTTCTTAACCTACACGTTTCTCAGTGAGATAATATTAATATCCGTATTCGTAACTATTCTAAGTTACCGGCAAATTATACAGGCAGAAGAAGAGAGAAATAAAAAGCATTTTGGTTCCTGTACTCTGTGACCGTAATCTTTGTACTGACAAATGATATAATAGGGACATTAGTATTCTCTATACCACCAGGTATGGATCAAGTCACGATCTGCTGACACAAGATAATCAAAGTGATGTTAAAGGGAAATTGAATGCTGTCTTATTACGTTAAAACTTCTAATTGCGAATTTCAAAGTAGGCTGGAAAGTTTTGTTCTTGTAAGAGCACCATTATTGAGACACATACATTTTATTATAAGTTCTGATCCTTATTGATGCGGTGAAAAATAGAAGTATGTGTGTGGGTGTGTGTATGTGGGTGTGTGTGTGTGTGCGTGTAACTCGTTGTAGTCTCTCTCCCCCCACCCACCCCTCTGCCCGACATCTCTACCCCCACCCACCCACTTTCTCTCTCTTCTCTCTCCTTCTTTCTATTTTCCCCAGCCCATCTAATCTTTTCTTTTCCACTTTGCTTTATTCTCCATTTTAATCCAACTACGCATCTCTTTGATTACACGTCATAAGGAGGAAAACAAAGATGATGATAATGACGACGACGATGATGATGATGGTGATGATGATGATGATGATGATGATGATGATGATGATGATGATGATGATGATGATGATGATGATGATGATGAAGATGATGATGACGACTACAACCACCCTGGTCACTCCACAGTCTGTCCTCTAGGACTAGCGATAGTGAACGTTGACTCTGGATGGTGGCGTTGTAGTGGGTTAACATAGAACTTACAAGCCAGTAAAGGCTGTGTCGAAGTGAGATAGCGCGCGAGGGAAATGGTGTGGTTTTTGGCAGGGATTAACCCCTTTAGCAGGCAATGGTGGCGTCAGGTCAGAAAGGGGTTAATCCCTGCCAAAGCCGGACAAACTCTTCTTCGGCAACCTGATCTGTGACCTGCGTGACGTCGCAATGGCGGCCGTTGTGGTATGAGATGTGCTTGGGTGTGGTTTTATTTAGTGACTCGTTAAGCTTTTCACTGTTAGCATCTTAATTCAGCTGAAGTGGCGATTTCAGCACCGTTTGGAATAAATTGCCATCGCACAGCAGTATACGTTGGGGTGCCGGGGGTTTCAGTATAAATAGTATCCCCACTTTCTGGAAATTTCGTGCTTTAAATTCCCACTGTCGCTGTCTTTGTCATTTGTTCTTTCTCATTCCTGCTCTGTTCTATCAATCTGCTATACTATCTTCTTCTTCGCTAGACCGGTCACCTACCTTTTTTCTTGAAAACCCTTCCGGGACAAAACTCCTTATTTGTGTATGAGGTCTGTTGGATCAGCTTGGGAATATTGGACGCTCTCTGCCAGGTGGTCACTAGGGCTTCCTATGATGTTATTATTTAGCAATGTAGGCATTTTCTATGTATGTGTTTTGTTGATATTTTATAATGATGTTTGTATTCTATTTTGTTTTTTGTAAACGGGGGTTCGATAAATTAGAGTATAGCCTCAGCGTCCCCTGCGTGGGATGTCTTTAATGTAAAGTGACTGGCTGGTGGAGTGCCTTCAGTTTTACCACTAGGGTTGTTTCAGCAGATCTTTTATGCGGATCAGGGGTTGTCCGGTTCTGATTTGGCTCGGAAGAGTCCGCTGGACCTAAAGCAATAATCATGTAATGTAATGTAACAGCAGTATAGAATATCAACGAACGCTAATTTCATTGTTTATCAGGAGAGTGCAGTAGTGTAGTGGCTGGGCCACACGCTAGGTAAAGTTTCGTGAAGGAACGTCGGCTCCGGTTAGTACTTGGATGGGTGACCGTGCCTCGCAAAGCAACCATCGAACGACACAACAATAATGTTAGAAGCGCTCAACCTCCCCACCACCCTCCACCATGTTATCCAGCTGTGAGTGGGTACGTGGATCTGTTTACAACCCGAGAAGGTAGAGGCAACGAGGGAGAAGGAGATAGGCTCTGCCTTCATTAAGCTGGCCCTGAGAAAAGGGAAGTCCCAAACGCCTCTCTCTCCCCAAAGGCGGAAAGGTTACGGGAACACCTTTCTCTTATCCAGTAGACTATAAGGTTTGTTGCTTTTACCTATCAGAGAGAGAGAGAGAGAGAGAGAGAGAGAGAGAGAGAGAGAGAGAGAGAGAGAGAGAGAGAGAGAGAGAGAATTTATTAGCATTTTGGCCGTAGGCCCATATGCACGCGCCACATGCGCGGACACACGCCCACTCACACGCACGTAATCCGAGCGTCGGCCACCAAAGTGGGAAAATATCGTAATGAGACACTGCGAATACACAATATGTATTAATAGATATATATAAGCTTAAATACAGAGAGAGAGAGAGAGAGAGAGAGAGAGAGAGAGAGAGAGAGAGAGAGAGAGAGAGCAGAGAAGGGAGGAATTAAGGAGGGAGTAAAAGCGAGACAGAGTGAGGAGGTAGGTGTGTGTGTGTGTGTGGGGGGGGGGTGTGTGTGTGTGTGTGTGTGTAGATGGGTGGGTGTGTGTGCGTGTTTTCCTTCCTCAACAAAATTTGTGAAAGGGTCGGATGAAGAAAGTGTATTAACGTCACTGCCCATAGTTGTCTTTATAATCAGAGTAAAGTCGAGTATTCCAGAGAGAATCAATTGACTGCAAATTGAAGCTTAACGTCTACACCCACCATTGAAGCTTAACGTCCACACCCACCATTGAAGCTTAACGTCCACACCCACCATTGAAGCTTAACGTCCACACCCACCATTGAAGCTTAACGTCCACACCCACCATTGGCGATAACCATTCCGGGAAAGAGGGAGTAAGGACCTAAGTCAACGCTGAACCACCAGAGCAATCGTAATGCAAATACGGAAAGTGAAAATGGACACTTTAACTTGCCCAACACGGGATTGGAACCTAGGTTATCAGGTGTGCCAGGCGACCGCTCTACCAATGAGCTACGGGCGGTGGGAAAATCCACTCCACTCCGAATCAACTCAACGTCCACTTAATTAATGCAAGGTCGCAGACATTGATAACGCAACGCGATAGTTGCAAGTAACAGTTACGTTATGAATTGGTCGCCGAGGATAATATACTATACTTGCTGGCGTCTAGTGAACAGTAACCCCCGTTGGGGTGCCGGGGGTTTCAGTATAAATAGTATCCCCACTTTTCTAGAAATTTAGTGCTTTAAATTCCCACTGTCGCTGTCTTTCTCATTTGCTCTTTCTCATTCCTGCTCTGTTCTATCAATCTGCTATACTATCTTCTTCTTCGCTAGACCAGTCACCTTCTCATTTGCTTTTTCTCATTCCTGCTCTGTTCTATCAATCTGCTATACTATCGTCTTCTTCGCTAGACCAGTCACCTACCTTTTTTCTTGACAACTCTTCAGGGACAAGACTCCTTATTTGTGTATGAGCTCTGTTGGATCAGCTTGGGAATATTGGACGCTTTCTGCCAGGTGGTCACTAGGGCTTCCTATGATGTTATTATTTAGCAATGTAGGCATTTTCTATGTATGTGTTTTGTTGATATTTTATAATGATGTTTGTATTCTATTTTGTTTTTGTAAACGGGGGTTCGATAAATTAGAGCACAGCCTCAGCGTTCCATGCGTGGGATGTCTTTATTGTAAAGTGACTGGCTGGTGGAGTGCATTCAGTTTTACCACTAGGGTTGTTTCAGCAGATCTTTTATGCGGATCAGGGGTTATCCGGTCCTGATTTGGCTCGAAGAGTCCGCTGGACCTAAAGCAATAATCATGTAATGTAATGTAACATCCTAAAAGTATGATACACCTACTGCACTCCCAGACCCCACCCCCTAATCCCCACCCCGTCCTTGTCAAATCGTAAAAGAGGGGAACAATGAAATGAACTAATTATGAAAAGAAATGTGGGGTCCATGTTATCTACAGAGTATCGGAGATTACGTCTGAAGCAGGGACAGCAGAGTGAGTGGCTCAGTGGTTAGACTGCACGCGGGCACGAGGGTTTTCTCACCCCAAACATCCAATCCTATCCTATCATATCCTATCCTATCCCGTAACTCGGAGGTCGTAGGGGCACCACAGATGATCGTTTAACCAGCATACTCCATCTTTCCCTGTCCTCAGCAACCCTGATTGTTTCGCTCAATGTCATCGTGTTGTCCAATGGCTTGTGTGATGGTCTTTCGGACTTCGTCGTTGGTGGTGTGTTGGGTATAGGAAATGCCCAGAAGTCTTCTGTAGCACCTCATCGCCATGCTTTGTATTCTTCGTTTTAGATCTGCTGTGAGGGTCCATGGAGATGACAAGGGAGCGCAGCAGTCTTACCTTGGAATGTAGACTGATGGTCCTGTCTTTCCAAATTGGCTTCAACCTCGCCAGGGCAGCAGTTGTTTGTGCGATCCTGGAGAGGACTTCCTGTCGGGACCCATTGTCTGATACAATGGCTCCTAAATATTTGAAGCTATGCTCTGTGTTGATGGATTGGCCTTGGACTTTGATGTCAGTGTTGATGCCATTGGTGTTGTTGGTCATCATTTTGGTCTGCTTAGCACTTATTTCCATTCCATAGGCTCTGGAGGTGGTGTCAAGCCTCTGTAACAGCTGTTCACGTTCTTGTTCCTCTCCAGCCAATCCATCAATGTCATCCGCAAAACGAAGATTGGAGATTGCTCTTCCCCATATGCTGACTGTGCCTTCGTGATCTGCAAGGGCATCTGACATGATGCGCTCTAGGAAGATGTTGAAGAGTTTTGGAGAGAGTAGGCATCCCTGACGCACACCGATTGTTGTTCTGAACCAGTTTCCGATGGCGCTGTTGTGGATGACTGCACTTTTTTTCACAACCAATTTTATTGTGTCTTTTATGATACTGGCATTCTTCTTCACTCTTAACCATTTTATAATTATTATGAGGATCAGCCATTGCATTTTTAACTTGCTGTATTCGATATTATGTATTCCTTTTAATCGTGGTCCTGAAATTTTAACTTGATATCTTAATAACGTCCCGTATATGTTAATGTGTCCGGGGACAGCAAATCTAAAAAGAAGAAGAAGAAGATGCCACATGCTGCATGACCACTTCGTTGTGAGGTCAGTCGTCTCATAAGTTCAGTTCTCTTTGCGTTGTTTAAAATGGAGAAAAAAAATCTGATTTCAATAGAATGAAAAAAAAACACATTTGGTTTTTTCTGCTGCTGCTGCTGTTGGGACCCAAGCCTAATAGATTGCGGACACTCTGTATACCACAAAGCTTGCGACAGTCATGGGAAGCGGCCAGGCATGATGAGACACGAGGGTGAGGGTCAGTCGTTAGCGTTATAATTGGGTCCCATTCGCTACAGCCATTATATTTTTGTCTCTGTGATACGCGAAGGTCCCAGCAATTACCTGTCAAATTGCAAGAGGAGGCCTAGAACGCGCAGCGTCTCCTTCCATTGACTTGAAGCATTATTATAGCGCAGGTGCCTGTATTAGTTTGTTAACCTTTCTTTGTTTGAATAGTATTGTTTAAACGACAAAAGTTCCGGACTCTGCAAAATCCAGGTAAAATGGTTTTGAATTACACTTATTCATCACAACAATATTATATTCACATTTGCATATGTTTATCATCATTTGTCGTCGTTGTTCTCCTCGTCGTCGTTATCATCATCATCATAGTTGTGTTGTTAACACTCGTCAAATAGACTTCAAAATAGACCCCAGTACTAAAATCTACAATAATGTTCCAAGTAAAAGTACTGCACGTAATGAAGACTTCCTGTTCTTCTTCTTGTTATTGTTGTCGTCGTCGTCGTTGTTGTTGTTGTTGTTGTTGTTGTTTTTCTTCTTCTTCTTCTTCTTCTTCTTCTTCTTCTTCTTCTTCTTCTTCTTCTTCTTCTTTAACCCTGGAAGGCCCAGGGCACCCCCTGGGATCAGTAGAAAGAGACCCCCATCACAAAACTAATGGAATGCATTTTAGAGTTTTTATAACCCCTAAAGCCCAGTAGCCCTTCTGTGGAACAAAACTAAAGCAAGGGAAGCAACTGGTAACCAACTAAGCAGAGAAGCGGTTATGGCAAATGGCAGTTGCCACGTGTTTCACTTGAAGTGAACGACTGAGCAACGTTTGGACTTCTCCAGATCTAAATAAAGGTCAGTTTCAAACTTTTGATCATCGTAAACATGTCAATAGGATGTTAATGTGTTGAAAGAAAACAAACTCCTTGACGGTGTTATGTTGGGTTCTTTATACGATTTTTTTCAAAACTGAAGGTCCCATGGGGGCTAACGGGACAGAAGGGGTAACATCTGATGACCCCAGAGGGGCTAACGGGACTGTAGGTAACAAGAGCAGACCAACCAATTGACCATTCAACTTAGTGTGTGTAGTGTATATGGGCTATCCATTTATACATATTTATGTCTGAATATGTGTGTGAGTGTCCCACCACCGTAGCTCAAGTAATAGAGCGTTCGCCTGGCACACCGATGACCCAGGTTCCAATCCCCTGGTGGGCGATATAAAATGCAGTGTGATTGCTTTGGTGGTTCAGTGTTGATTCAGGTTCCTACCCCTCTTTCCACCCCTTGGGGTCATGAGCAATCTTGCCACTGTAGATTGTTCAAACCTATAAAGGGAACAGTGAAAGCCACAGTTGAAAACCTGTCTTTCCTTTTTAGGCAAGACGCTTCACTGCGGCAACAGTACCCCCGTTGGAGTGCCGGGGGTTTTCAGTATAAATAGTATCCCCACTTTATGGAAATTTAGTGCTTTAAATTCCCACTGTCGCTGTCTTCCTCATTTACTCTTTCCTATTCTTGCTCTGTCCTTCACTCTGCTATACTATCTTCTTCTT
Organism: Oncomelania hupensis; assembly: GCA_036898135.1. Taxonomy (NCBI): domain Eukaryota; kingdom Metazoa; phylum Mollusca; class Gastropoda; order Littorinimorpha; family Pomatiopsidae; genus Oncomelania; species Oncomelania hupensis. The sequence goes on from CM072514.1 coordinate 30,666,307, forward strand.
CGCTAGATCAATGACCTACCTTTTTTCTTGAAAACTCTTCCTGGACAAGACTCCTTGTTTGTGTATGAGGTCTGTTGGATCAGCTTGGGAGTGTTGGACGCTTTCTGCCGGGTGGTCACTAGGGCTTCCTATGAATGTACTATTTAGCACTATAGGCATTTTATATGTATGTGTTTGGTTGATGATTTATAATGATGTTTGTATTCTATTTTGTTTTTGTAACCGGGGTGTTCGCGTAGTTGAGGTCAACCCTCAGCCGTCCCCCGCGTGGGATGTCTTTATTGTAAAGTGACTGGCCGGTGGAGGGCATTCAATTTTCCCACTGGGGTTGTTTCAGCAGATCTTTTATGCGGATCGGGGGTTGTCCGGTCCTGATTTGGCTCGGAAGAGTCCGCTGGACCTAAAGCAACAATAAATCAATCAATCAATCAACCCCTCTTTCCCTGGGATGGTTATCCCCGTCTGCCATATCGCCAATGGTGGGTGTAGACGTTAAACCTCATTGTTCGTTCGTTCGTGTGTGAGAGACTCCGAGAGCTACGACTATGAGTATGTGTGCGGTGAATCAATTACGGTTTACAGTGTAATGTGTTTATTTATGTTTATAATGTGTGTGGACCCCAAGAAACATGGACCCTCACAGCAGACCTACAACGAAGAGTACAAAGCTTCGTACTTGCCAAAGCCCAATGTCCCCCCTGGGGAACATGTAAAATTCCCACCAAAGCCCAATGTCCCCCATGGGGGGCAGTGCCAAATTCTCACTTTGGCTATCTTCTTCTTCGCTAGACCAGTCACCTACCTTTTTTCTTGAAAACTCTTCCGGGACAAGACTCCTTATTTGTGTGTGAGGTCTGTTGGATCAGCTTGGGAATACTGGACGCTTTCTGCCAGGTGGTCACTAGGGCTTCCTATGATGTTATTATTTAGCAATGTAGGCATTTTATATGTATGTGTTTTGTTGATAATTTATAATGATGTTTGTATTCTATTTTGTTTTTGTAAACGGGGGTTCGATAAATTAGAGTATAGTCTCAGCGTCCCCTGCGTGGGATGTCTTTATTGTAAAGTGACTGGTTGGTGGAGAGCCTTCAGTTTTACCACTAGGGTTGTTTCAGCGGATCTTTTATGCGGATCAGGGGTTGTCCTGTCCTGATTTGGCTCGGAAGAGTCCGCGGGATCTAAAGCAATAATCATGTAATGTAATGTAATCATGTATGGTTGATTATTTGAATGTTTTTTTTTTTTAACTATTGATTTTTGGGTTTGGCGTTTACATTATGGCTTATTCGTAAACGTACTTGCAAAACGTCTTTTCGACGTATTTCATGTTTTCGCGTGTCCAGTTACCTCAAGGTGTGTTTGTGTGTGTGTGTGTGTGTGTGTGTGTGTGTGTGTGTGTGTGTGTCTGTGGGGTGGTAGATGGGGTGGGTGAGGGTTGGAGGGGGCGGTGAGACAAGTGGGTTTCTAGAATAGCGTCACAGTAAACATCAGGCACCGACTTTATTGGTCTACTTAGCTAAAACTTTGAAGCTTAAGCAGTCAGTGCGTGTGTTTGCCTGTATACTATAAGTTAGTACGACGCGTGCTTCATTGCGTGGGCCTGAAGCGCTCAAAAGCACGTGCCAGTCATGTAATAATAATAACGGATTTTTTTATATAGCGGGTACTCCAGCCTATGACCAGACTCACCACGCTTTACATAGTCATTACATATAAATACATGCACTCGATGAAACATCACTTTTGCTACAGTACACCAAAAGACGGGACAGTGAAGGTACAGACTATTTACAATTATGTACATAAATTACAAAAAAAGACAAAAATAGACTATTTACAACTATGTACACAAATGACCAAAAAAAACAGAAAATAGAATAGCAAAAACCTATTCACAGCTATTTATATGCCCGGTTAGGCCCAGGTAGAAAAACAGTATAAATATTTACAGCCGTGTATACACTTACGGATCAGACATAGACAAAAGATGAGAGAATGGCAGCGGGACGCAAATCAGTCTGAATAATGCAGTTTGAAGAGGTGAGTTTTGAGGGCCTTTTTGAATGCTTGTGTTGATTGTATGTTGCGGATATGGGAGGGAAGGGAATTCCACTGCTTAGGTGCGGAGTAAGCGAATGCACGTTGGCCGTATGTCTTAGTGCGGGTGACGGGAACCTTGAGTGTGCGAGTGTCAGCAGAAGATCTTAAAGTGCGTGAAGGGGAGTAGACAGACAGTAGATCAGCAAGGTAGGAAGGACAAGAATCTGTGAAGAAGTTGTGACAGAGAACAGAGAGTTTGTACTCTATGCGTGCTTGCACAGGAAGCCAGTGAAGGGAATGTAGTAGAGGTGTGATGTGATCACGTTTCCTAGCTCGGAATACTAGTCTAGCTGCTGAGTTCTGAACCTTTTGTAGTTTGTCAATGATGTGTTTCGGGGAGCCAGCAAGGAGAGAGTTGCAATAGTCAAGACGAGAAAGGACGAGAGCGCAGACTAGGGTTTTGGTGGCAGGGACTGTAAGATAGTGGCGAAAGGAGCTGATTTGGCGTATGGCCGTGTATGCAGAGCGACAGACGTTGGATATGTGGTTGTTGAGGGACAGGTCATCTGAGAGAATGTAGCCGAGATTTCTTGCTGAGGATGAGAACTGAATGTTTGTTGTCCCTACTGTAAGCGATGTTGGGAGAGGCGAGAGTGAGGAGGAGGTGTTGTGCTTGTGAATGAGGAGGGCTTCGGTTTTATCGTCATTAAGCTTAAGCTTGTTCAGTGTCATCCATGACTTAATGTCTGTGATGCAGTTCTCCAAAGTCTGAACAGTGGAATTAATGAGAGAGGGGGCGGTGGATTTATACAGTTGTGTGTCGTCTGCAAATGACTGACTCTCCACAGCATGCTTTCTAAGCAGGAGAAGCAGTGGCTTGGTGTACAGAGTGAATAACATCGGCCCTAAAACGGAACCCTGAGGCACGCCGCACACCAAGTCTGCTGTGCTGGAGAAACAGCCATCGACAGTGACTGCTTGTGATCTGTCAGAAAGATATGAGAGGAACCAAGCCAGGACCGAGCCAGAGATTCCAAAATAGTGTTGAAGAGTGTTAAAGAGAATGTGATGGTCGACTGTGTAAAAGGCGGCTGAGAGGTCTAATAAGGTGAGAACGGAGACGTTGCCATTATCTAAGGCAAGCAACAGATCATTGGTTACCTTTAGGAGGGCTGTCTCAGTGCTGTGGAAGGGTCGGTAGGCAGACTGGTTGGGGCAAAGTAAAGCGTTATCATATAGGTAGGCAAACAGTTGTTTGAGAACAATTTTTTCTGTGACTTTGGACAGGAAGGAGAGGTTTGAAACAGGTCTATAGTTCTTTAGATTATTTTTGTCTAAACTTGGCTTTTTAAGGAGGGGTTTGATGACAGCCGCTTTGAGCACAGACGGAACAACACCAGAGGACAGACTCTCGTTGATAATATGGGTAATGGTCGGGAGTAGAGGGTCAAGATTCTCTATCAACATGGGGGTAGGAATGGGGTCGAGAGAGCAAGATGTTGGTTTTGAGCTTAAGATTACATGTCTTGCTTATATTTACAGCCGAAGCTTTATATTTTACAACGCTCGGACACGATGTTTAGTTTACAATTTTGCACATATCAAGCAACCCCCCCCAGCCCCCCCCCACCAAAAAAAAAAAATCAACTACTAAAAAGAATAAGTAAATAACCCTCGGTTAGCTAGAATGTGACATATTATAAGTGTTCTCTCTCTCTCTCTCTCTCTCTCTCTCTCTCTCTCTCTCTCTCTCTCTCTCTCTCTCTCTCTCTCTCTCTCTCTCTACTACGCACTCTCTTTTATCTGCATTTACACATAAGAATGCCCCAACACGACACGTGTTAATTCTAGGTATGGACTATTCAACCAGTCTCCCTCCTCCCTCTTCTCCCTCACCCATACTGCACTGATCGAACCCTTGCAATACTCCGCCACTATTTAACTACCTTACGAACTAGCCTCACAATCCCAACAACCCCTCCCCCCCCCATCCTCACCCTCAAACTTTGCCACCTTGCCCCATTCCCATTCCTCGCCACCCACACCTTTCCTCCACGTTTGTGTCCTCCCACGTCTCCAGGCCTTTTAAAAAGAATTGTGGCTTCGTGGGTTTTGATATTACGCATATATTCAATAACTTTGATTCTACACAGCTCAGCGCGAAAGCCAATTGTATGCATGAATTGTTCCAGCCATTCTTCAAAGGCACTGAGCGACCCGAACCCTTCTCAAACACATCCCTCCATCCCGACTCATTCTATTCACCCCCCCCCCCCACCCAGCCCTCTCAATTTTATATACCAGCTTTACTACCCAACTCTTCCCACCCCACTCCCAAATCTCTTCCTCCCAAAATCCCACACCTCCGCTCTTCTTTTTTAATAACTACAACAACAACAACAACAACAGAAGCTGAAAAAACTGAGAACAAAAAACAAGCAAGTTAAGTCCACTTTTAGTTTGATGTTCGGCACACAAATTCATTCAATCCGTTCATATTCATTAAAAACACGATTACGTGCTAACCGTATAGCATTGAAAAGAGTACAGTCAGATCCTCACCTCGGAAGAGCACTGAACACACTCTGCGGCGGATGCCTATGGGATGCCTGCCTCTCTCTCTCTCTCTCTCTCTCTCTCTCTCTCTCTCTCTCTCTCTCTTATATCTGCATTGTCCACAAAAGAATGCCCCAACCTTTGAAATCGGCATCTGTGTTGTGTGGCCAGCTGTGGCCAAAGTAGCGGTTGGCTTTAGAACATCAATATGTTGCACTACTATATTGACAACCGGTGGGAGCATTATTTCAGTGCGGAGGTATCGTTCTTAAAACAAACGAAATATTTTTTTTTAAAGAAAAGAAATAGTAAGGCTAAAAAAAATTGAAAATAGCTTAAAACAATCGCACCCAAGATGGGAAAGGTTAAAAAAAGAAAATGCAAAGGAAACCCGACCTACTGACTCTTTTTTTATGTTACCGTAAATAGACTTTTTTTTGCCTAATAAAGTTTATTTTTTGTTTTGGCACTACAATGTGAGGTGGGAGGACAACATTCGAGAATGGACTGGTTTGATACTGAGCGAAGCCATGAGGGTTGCTGAGGACAGAGTAAGATGGAGTACGCTGGTTAAACGATCATCTGTGGTGCCCCTACGGCCTCCGAGTTACGGGAGAGGATAGGATAAGATAGGACTACAATGTAATTTTTCGATAACATAATGAAGTTTTCGTATTCGTATTGCCTCTGAATGGGCAAATGATGGGTCAAAGAGAGCATTGTTAGAGCGATATGGAAAGAAAAGAAGATGGGTGTTACACGGGAATGGTCGATTCAGACCCGATGGTTGACTCCTGTGTAACTCGAATTTGTTACCCACGCAACCCGTTCACTCAGCAGCAAGGCAGGAGTCGTCATTATGAGGTTTTCCAACTTTATTCCGCAAACATCAACTGTATTCAAGGTCTGTCCAAGTTACGCTTTGTAGATAGATTACCGTCCCCGGACACTGTAAGCATATAAGGGAACTCCCCAAGCAGACAGCGCGCTACTTAAATATCAACATATACTATCAACAAACCAGAAATCGCGGAACGTTCCAGAATGACATAATCAGCCAATTAAAATAAAACTCGTCACAGGAATTAGGCACTCTCTGACGTCATAGTACTTTCTATAATCCTCTCGAAGATTCGATCAAACAATCACAACAGTTTGCCCGACGGAAACTACTAGAAATTGCATAAGGCCGCTCCAGCAGCGGCATAGATCAAAGACAAGTAAAGACTGTCATCGGCACCCCTCCTGCCTTAATACAATAACCACATCAAATCAAAGTGCGCGTCTCAATCGTTACAATGGGGATGAAAAGAAGGGTGACGATGTGAGGCGTAAGGGAGGGGCAGAAGAGGGGGGGGGGAAGACAGGGCATTGTCCTTAAAAGAAACATAGTCGCCAAAATTAGTGCGCTTGAATCGGCAACAGACTGCATGATGTTGTTCAATATTCAAAGCGAGGACAGAGAAAGAAAAGAATGGGGAAGGGATGAGAGGAGAGAAAGAGGCGTGGGGTTGTCTAAGGAGGGAGAGAGGGGGAGAGAGAAAGAGAGAGAGAGAGAGAGAGAGAGAGAGAGAGAGAGAGAGAGAGCGCACTGTAAATTTAAGAAAATATTGATGTCAAACTCATTGCTTCCGGCGGCAGCAGGCGGCATGACGTTGAAAGAAAGGAAGGGCGAACTTCAAGTCTCCATTGTCGTCATCATTAGCCAGCATCCAGCATTGTGTGAAACGTTTTCTCCATTGTCTTCCTTAGAATGTGTCGTCAAGCCATGTTGCTTTTGATAAACACTGAGATGTGTAATATTATTAGACCTTTCTTTCTTTCTTTCTTTTTTTCCTTGTTGTTGTTGTTGTTGTTGTTGTTGTTGTTGTTCTTCTTCTTCTTCTTCCTTCTTCTTCTTCTTCTTCTTCTTCTTCTTCTTCTTCTTCTTTTCCTTCTACTACTTCTTTTTCTGTTAAAAGTCCTTTTTTCAGCCTGTCTCTTCCACTGATGTACATGTAGCAATTTTTCCCTTTTTATCCGTTTTTAATTTATCATTTTATTCTGTTCTTTTGGACAGGAGTCTATTTACTCACCCCCAAAACATTTTTAGTTTCTTTCAGATTTTCGCAAATCTGTGCGAGGTAAGTCCTAAATAGTCCCAAAATGATATCGAAAACATACTTTTTCTTTTTTTTATTCGTCTATTTTTAACGAGTCTATGTACTCACCCCAAAAACCTTTTTTTTTCTTCAGATTTTCGGAAATCTTTGCCAGATGAGTCCTAAATAGTCCAAAAATTATATGGGAAAAAAAATGTCCGCCCGCCGTCTGTCTGTGCAAACACTATAAAGTGGCTAAATACTCAGAGCCTATTTCAGTTATTACAACCAAACTTGGTAAGACGGTGTACACCCACGAGACCTCGAAAATTATCAGTGAATGAATGACTTCACTTCAAAGTCAAGGTCAAAGGGTCATCAAATGTTAGTCAAAAGACACATTTTCACAATTTTCCCCCTAGGTTATTAATATTGAATTTATGATTCTTTGAGGCATCATAGATATTAATGAGATACACATACTATGCAAATTTGGGCAACCTCAGTCCAAGGTCAAGGTCTCTAGGGCTGTCCAAAGTCAGTTTGTATATGTATTTTGTAGTAGTGACTTTGACCCTAAACTATTAAGTCCAAACTTGTTGAATTTAGAGATGATGGATTGATCTTTCATATAATATGTTCCGTTTTGGCGTTGATCTTGAAGGTCAAGGTCATTTTAAGCCTTGCAAAAACATACAGTAATAGGTCATCATACAATGGAACAACATTGGATTATTTGATCAGGCATGCGTGAGAGATCACCTGAGTGTCTGGATCATCCCAAGGTCAATGTCACTGAAGGTCAAGGTCATCCCAAGGCCAAAATTATTTTTGGCATAATACAACTTTCGCTGTACTTTATTTGATAGTACATGAGTATTTGGAGCTGGAGATCAATGTCATCATTAAGGTCAAAAGCATAAAAGGATCAAAGACGGTATTACTTTGCATTTTAATGCGAACATTTCATTTTGTTTTTTTCTGGGCACTCATTTTCATGTTAAATATTGGAAGTTCCTAACGAGCATGTGAGTCATATGGGCTTTTACCCGTCCAGTTCTTCTTTACAACCTTGCAATGGTCGTTAGTACCCTCTCTGCCTTTTTGGAGACGCTCTGTCACCCTGGGTTCACAGCTAGTCCATTTTACGCCTCCATTCTCTCAATTATTCGTGTTTTACAACCAGCCAACTGAAGAATAATTATTACCACCCCTTACTTTGTTCTTCGTTAGACATTTATTCGCCATTTCCCTAAGACCATTCTCTCTCTCTCTCTCTCTCTCTCTCTCTCTCTCTCTCTCTCGCTCACACACAAGGACGCACACACACAAACACACACGCTCTCCCTTCTGTCCGCTTCTCTCTCAACCCCTCCCCTCCTTTCTTCCTTTCTCTCTCTCTCTTCTCCCCCACCCTCTTCCACCCCCCCCCCTCCCATTTTTTCTCTTTCTCTCTGCGGCTTTGGAGGATATTTCTGTAAGAGCAAAGAAATGCACAGTGGAAATTTTAAAAGCATTGAAAAAGATAACTGTATTTCACCTTCGATATTTTAAAAACTGTTTGATACTCAGGTTGTCCCAATGTTATGGTACGGTGCGCAAGTTTGAGGTTATGAACGGCATGACCAGATCGAGCGTGTCCACATTTTTGCCTGTAAGTTTTTTGTATGTATGTAAAAAGACAACAAATGATATTATGTATAGTGAAATAGGACGCTACCCTCTTCATAGCAATACTTTTGTTAAAGTAATCAAATATTGTTTTCAGATTGTTGTAGCAGACAGAAAATTTGTATTCAAAGAAAGCTTACAACACGTTGCTGGCCTTGCATAATAATGGGAAAAATACATGGGTGTCACAAAAGAAACAGATTTTGTGTGAAAATGGTTGTGAACAAGTTTGGGTTTTGGGATGTGGTGATGAGAAGCGTTTTATTGCTGGACTTAGGGAAAGGCTATTTAGTTCTTTTGTACATGTTTGGTTCAATCACCCTGAAACTAGTAACAACCTTGGGATGTACAGTAAAGCAAAACGTTGTTTTGGAAGAGAGGGATATATTGAAATTTTTAGAACCGAAACATATCGTAGAGTACTGGCTCAGTTTAGAATATGTGTTTCTCAAATTAATAAATACCGTTTCCGATTTTCTAAAACTGAAGAAAGTAAAACTGGTCCCTTTTGTAGTAACAAAAAGTCAGATGAACATTTTCTGTTTATTTACCCATTGTATGAATAATTAAGAAATCAGTTTTTACCAGCAGTGGACATAAATTCAGACTATATCGACGTGATATATCCTATCCTATCCTGTCCCATAACCCGAAGGTCGTAGGGGCACCACAGATGATCGTTTAACCAGCATACTCCATCTTTCTCTGTCCTCAGCAGCCCTCATGGCTTCGCTCAGTGTCAAACCAGTCCATTCTCGAATGTTGTCCTCCCACCTCTTTTTCGGTCTTCCCCTTCTTCTACCTCCTTGCACTGTGCCTTGCAGAATGGTCTTTGCAAGGCCTGATGATCTGGTGACGTGGCCATACCATCGGAGTTTCCGTTTCTTCACCACTGTGAGCAGGTCATCGTGTTGTCCAATGGCTTGTGTGATGGTCTGTCGGACTTCGTCGTTGGTGATGTGTTGGGTATAGGAAATGCACAGAAGTCTTCTGTAGCACCTCATCTCCATGCTTTGTATTCTTCGTTGGAGATCTGCTGTGAGGGTCCATGCTTCGCAAGCATATAGGAAGATGGAGATGACCAGAGAGCGCAGCAGTCTTACTTTGGAATGTAGACTGATGGTTCTATCTTTCCAAATGGGCTTCAACCTTGTCAGGGCAGCAGTTGTTTGTGCGATCCTGGAGAGGACTTCCTGTCGAGACCCATTGTCTGACACAATGGCTCCTAAATATTTGAAGCTGTGCACTGTGTTGAGGGATTGGCCTTGTACTTTGATGTCCGTGTTGATGCCATTGGTGTTGTTGGTCATCATTTTGGTCTTCTCTGCACTTATTTCCATTCCATAAGCTCTGGAGGTGGTGTCAAGCCTCTGTACAAGCTGTTTATACACGTGATATATACACTGCTGAATACAGAGTCGTTGCAAGTCTTGGAAAAGGTTTCGAAGTATATATTTTTTGCTTTAAAATTGAGAACAGAGGATCGTAGTCTTGTATAGTGAATCTCAACTTTAAATGTGGGTGTGCTTAAATTTAAGTCTGAACTGATTGTGTTCTTTATATTTCTATTTGTCTTTCCGCATATGTAACTTTGTGATGGCTTGATAAAGATTTGCAATTTGAATAAAAATCGAAATATTGCCTCGGACCTCAACTTGGGTGTTGCTGTTTGTTTTGTTCTCCTTATGTAACTTTGTGTAAAACACTGAGCAAATTAGGAAATTAAAAGAAAAGTAACAGACAAAAAAAATCACTAAAGAAATTAATAGAAAAGGACAGAAAAACAAATTGCAAAGAAATTAATTGTTTAGATAATAAGATAAAGAAGGAAAAAAAGTAAAAAGAAATAAAGGAAAAAAGGAAAGAAAAATAAAAGAAAAAGTCTTAGTAAATTCGTTTTGCTTGTGCATTTGGTCGTTGAAATCCTGATGTTTATATTTGGTTTATGTTCTTGTTGTATTTGTAGTGAAATAAAATAAGTTGTTGTTAATGTTAATATGTGTACACTGTTGGCAAGAGGAGAGAGATGTGTAGCATAATTGTAGGGGTAATTGTGGCCTGTCAGTAAAAAAAAAAGCCGTTAGTGTTAGTGTCTGTGTCTGTCTCTCTCTCCAACTACCTCAAACCTATCTACCTACCTACATACCTACCTACCTATCTACCTACCTACCTACCTATCTACCTACCTATCTACCTACCTACCTATCTACCTACCTATCAACCGACCTATGTCTCTTTTCTTCTTCTCCTCATCCAAAGGTTCACTATATCATTGTTTTTATTATTTTTTATGTTTGTTTGTTGGTTGCCAGAATGGGTTGCTTACTCTACCTACACCCACTCCCCATACACCTTTCTCCATAACTTCTCTTTCACCCCTCTTTCTTTCTCTCTATACCTCTATATCTCTCTGTCTCTGTCTCTCCGTCTCTCTGTCTCTCTCTATGCACTTTCTCCTCCCACCCACCCATCATATCAACCTTCCCCTCAGGGCTCTTTGACCCTCACTCGCCCATCCTCCCTTCCTTCCAGGCGAGGTAACTGTTGACACCGCGTCCTATTTTTAACCCTGCACGTGCATCGCTCAGCTTCCAATGACAAACGTGTGTTGTCTTAAATCAGGGCGAGACTAAGAGATGGGGTATGAGAGAGACGTTGGGGTTGGGAGGGCGGGGGCCACCGAACCGACTTCCAACTTCTGAACTATCTTGCTGATCAGAGAGAGAGAGAGAGAGAGAGAGAGAGAGAGAGAGAGAGAGAGAGAGAGAGAGAGAGAGAGAGAGAGAGAGACTGGATCCCAACAACCCCATTCCACACAATCCATTCTCACCCTTTTTACCAGACCAACTTTTGCTAGCTAGCTAGACACACCCGCTCAATCTTCGGGCATATTTCTGTGGGTTTGATCTGTCTGTCTCGCTCTCTGTCTGTCTCTCTATGTCTGTCTGTCTCTCTCTCTCCCTCTTTCCCCCCATCCTCTCTTGCACAAGTTTTAGTTTTTTTTAATTATTAACATTATAGTTAACTGTTATTGTAAATGTTTGGACCCTATAAACACTGAATATCTCTCTACATGTATCTATCATAAAGTTTAAAGGGCAAGCTGTAAGATTAGGTTATGCATAAAACCTTTATCCCATTCATGTTGTCAACTGCCTACTTAACATTCTCTCTCTCTCTCTCTCTCTCTCTCTCTCCCCATCTCTCTCTCTCTCTCTCTCTCTCTCTCTCTCTCTCTCTCCCCCCATCTCTCTCTCTCCATCTCTCTCTCTCTCTCTTGCTCTCACAAACATATACAAACACATAAACATACACACACACACACAATACAACAAAAACACACCCACAAACACACACAGAACCACCACAATGCGGAGATACATGCACACACACACACACACACACACACACACACACACAAACACTATCATCGCTCTTCTCCTATATAATTCTCTGTTACGATTGAGGCGCGCACGATAGATCCGATCATTTTTTGTTGCAAAGCATGCAACGATAACGTGTATTTACATTTGATTTGATTTAGCGCTGTTGCTAGAAGAAGCTTTGTATAATGTTGATAATTTCCGTCAGTCGATATTGTTGAGGATTTTCTGGAATTACTTGTTTATTATGGATGGAAGCTTCCAGATTATACGGGTAAAAGCTGGTCGAATCGTCTAGATTCGTAAACATTATGTGACGTAAGACAGTGCTTTAATCCGGTGACGAGTTTTATTTTGATTGAGATGCTATATAAGTAATGTACTGTCTCCTTGGAATGGATGATCTTTGTAGTGATTTCTGAAAGTGATCTTGTATGCAGTTGTTGATGTTTGCTGAATAAAATTAGAAAACTTTATACGACGACTCCTGCCTTGTTGCTGAGTGAACAGGCTGCGTGGATAAATGAATTCGAGTTGCACTTATCAAGACTCAAGCATCGGGGCTGAATCGATCATTGATAAATACCATGTAACACTCTCTCATTCCACCCCAAAGCTTCTCGATTTCGTCTCAATGCAAGCATAAAGAGGCCGTGTGGAAGATACAACCGCATGTCAGCGGGGCACCGTTTTCCAAACTCCATCGCGGGGATGCTTTCTAGCTGTCAGGCACTGGAGCGTGAAGAAGGCATGACGCCGCACAACCCAAAAAAAAAGCAGCTTCCTCTCCCTCGTCAGCGTGGGTTTAGTCATTCGCGCTGTCCTACTACAAAGAGAGGAGGGAAAGAAGACCTCTCTAGTCTCAGCTAGGCGGTATTATGTGTGTCCTTCCCGTGGCCGTTGCTATTGAGGCTATTGAAACTATGGTCGCCACACTGTGTGGGTAGTGTGATCTGTCAAGGCAAAGAGACGCTGTTGGCGCGTGGCTCTCAGTCATATTATTCGGTGTGACTGTTCCGCGATTGACTCGTTCGTTCGGGCCACGGAGCACGCTGCGTAGCCGACACTCCTAGCCGACGCTTACAACGTTCGCCCCTCCCCATGGGAAGTAAGCATAGTTTAATTAAACGTATACTACTGTGTGAATATCAACTACGCTGTGTGGCTATAGGACTAAACAATGGGGTGAGTGGGCCAATAGTCCAGTCCCAGTAATGAAATAAATATCCAAATAAGCAACTAATTCCTATAAAAATGCTATGCAGTAAAAAATATTCTTTAAGCAATGAGGAAATACCTATAAAAAGTCCCAGTAAAAAAAAGGGGTCTGAAACATGATTTTTGGTGCTTATGTTTTTTCACACTTCAAAACGTCAAAGGGAGATTACTTGAAATAAACATTTAATTCAAAACCATATCATGTTGCATGTCAAATGAAAGCTCTTAACATATACAGTCCGAAAATCTGTTTCAACGCTTTCTGTGTCAGTTTTAGTTCTGACTGTGGATTAAAATTTAATTAACATAGGGGTATAAATGCGAAATTCCGATGATCTTAAAAATCTTGATCTCGATTGTAAAAGTCGACTTCTATTTAATTCACAAGAGAAAAAAGATTAGTTAAAAGGAAGACACACGAAATAAAGAAAAACAGAAAAACCCAGGAAATTGATTAGTTTTCCAGTAGAATATAGAAGTGGTGTACCTTAGTCGCTCTCAGAATCCGACTCGTCATCCAGCTGAACCACAGAGTTTGTGCCGCTGACTCCACGGCATTCTCCGCGAGCTATGGTGCACGTAAGTCCGTGCTTTCTGCATCTGCATCTGCCAGGTGAGCAGTCTTTCTAGCAGCAGCAGCGGATAACATTCAAAATATCCTATGGAGAAGCTGGTTTATTAGTTATGATTGGAAGTAGCTCACCCTCCTGTAACTTCCATTCCCAATCCATTGGTGATAGACCATGGTCTCTGTCTAGACTCAGCTACTCCTGGACTTGGTAGAATGTTCTGTAGGCATAGAATTCAGCTGCTGCTGCTGTTGGGGGAGCACTTTAGCTTGGATTTGTGTATGGCTTGCAGACACTTTTTGCTCATATTTGACAAACCACAGTTTGGTCAAGGTATCAGAACGTTTTTCACTGTACAGGTGAACAAATACCCTCTCACCAGCCGCTGCAACAGCATCATGACTTGACATCTTATCATTGAATACTCTAGCCTCATCCAGGAGCTCTCCTGAATCAAGCTTCTTGACTGTGAGTGATTTTGAGATGTTGAAGGGATGAGATGTCGTGTCGTATCCACAGAATGCATGGGCAAAAAGAATGTTATTACAGACTGTTGTTCCGGTTTGTTTTCGCAGTTGGCCAAGAATATTTCCTTCGTCTCACAGAGGATCCTGTCAGGATCATAGGCTACATGTCTCCCAACCATGCCTTTGCTTCTTCGAAGATGGGCAACATCTTTGGTACTTGGGCCATCAACATAGCCATCGAAAATGATTGTAGCTAGTGTATGTTTCCTAGCAACAAAGCTGACATACATCTCTGCTAGATCTTTTAGGACGACCCTCTGGGCCATGGAAGGCGATGCAAAAGGGATCCACCATCGAGAATGTATTTCACATTTTCTCTTGGCAAGGATGCAGTTTCATTGACAGCAGACCAGAGAAATCCTGCAAGAGTATGTTTGTTGGCTTTTCTGGGGAATCCTGTCGCATCAAACAAGGAGGCAGGTACATTGGCCAGTACATAGTAAAACATTTCTTCGAGCCTGTTGGTATCATTCCCAGCGACTTGCACCTACCTTTGAAACAATAACTGCGGATCCACTTGCACCATTTCCTGGCCAATAGTCACTCCAGTTTTTGTCGTCATTGTGACTGCTTGATTGCTTTTCTTGAACGTCACGTCAGCTGGAGATTGATCCGTCATCCCTTGGAGAATGCGCTGACCAATTTCAACAGCTTGGTCAGCATTGACAGATGAGTCAGCTGCTTGGCCAATAGCAATAGACCTGAGACTCATGTCAGCGCAAAACGGATTTTTTGATGAAACATAGTTGATGACTGTCAAAGTTTCTTTGTGGTCTTTCTCTTGCCTTATTTCAGAAGAATCTTTGTGCTGCTCACTTGTTGTGAACTCTGTTTGCGTCAAGGATTGCATCCATTGGTTTGCTGTTGCACAAGCAGGCATAGAGGGAAGCCAAACAAGCCTTTGTCGTTCGCCCATTCCGCGCCCTTTAGTTAGGCCACCATTTGACGTCAGCGTCCTCATCAATGTTTGCTCAATCACCAGATCACACGACAGACCAGCCCTATAGCGATCGCTTCTCCTTTTCATGTGATGGCCTGCCATGAAATCGTGATAGACTTCTGGGTAGGTTTTGTTCAACTCCATCATTTGCTGTAAGTACAGCCTGGCCGACTTGGTGTAGAGGTTGTGCCCTGAAGCAGCAAAATAGGGCAACATTTTGGCAACAGCAGATAGATGGAGCTTGAAGTCTCCAGTTCTCTCAGCCTATATTGCTGTGTGAAGGAGGTGTACCATTTCTTGAATCTTGTCGTTTGAAATCTTCCAACGTTGCTTTAATGCGTCCTAATACAGGATGTATTGCAGCATCTCTTGCTGTTGTTTTGCCCTGCATCAGTGATTCAAAAAGAGCCTAATCAAAGTCATCTGTTATGTCAAGATCTGCAGGATTATGTAGAAGTGACTCTTCTTCTTGACAATCACCGTTTTCCTTCCTAGGATTGTAATCATTGGACAAAGTGTCAGGATGGAGCAACAGCCATGACATGTTGAAGGATGTGCTTACAAATATTGCACTCAATGCTGCTTCGACAAGAAAATGTGCTCTAATTGTCCTAGAATAAGCCTTTCCAGCAATGATGTGAACCTCAGAATTTGATGCACAAACTGCCTCTATTGCCTTGTCTTGTCTTGTCAATCGTGTTGATCATTATGGCACTTTTTTACCAAGGTGCATGCTGGGTGTGTTCTTGTTACCGGCGCTCACCCGTCTAGGACATGAGCGTCAGGATCTTTAAAGTCCGTTATGATGTAATGTATGCGACACAGACTAGACCTCGGTTTATACTCTCATCCGAAGGAGTAGGAAACGAGAGTAAAGTGTTTTTCCCAGGGACACAACACAATGCCCGACCTGGGCTCAAACCCGGGACCTTCCGATCCGCAAGCCAACGCTCTAACCATTCGGCCACCATGCCTCCTGCAAGCCTGCATCATTACATTACATTACATTATTATTGCTTTAGGTCCAGCGGACTCTTCCGAGCCAAATCAGGACCGGACAACCCCCGATCCGCATAAAAGATCTGCTGAAACAACCCTAGTGGTAAAACTGAAAGCTCTCCACCAGCCAGTCACTTTACAATAAAGACATCCCACGCAGGGGACGGCTGAGGCTTCACCCGAACTTATCGAACCCCCGTTTACAAAAAACAAAATAGAATACAAACATCATTATAAATTATCAACAAAACATACATATAAAATGCCTACATTGCTATTTATACTGAAACCCCCGGCACCCCAACGGATGACTAATACTATATGCATTTATCAACCACAGGCTCTGAAGTCTTTTCTTTCCCCTCCTACATACGTACGTGGTATAGTATGTATAGTATGTAATTGAGGTTTACGAGAGACGAGACTTCCAAGCCTGTGTATCAACAATGCCATTGACCTTGTCACCTACGCACATTTCATCACTTGGCTGTAGATTCCTGACGTCATGCGCAACAATATCTGGGCGGTAAAAATGGGGGTTTCCCAATGCATTCGCATCAAAAAATAGTTCGCTTTAAAAAGTTAAAATAAACATATTCATACCCCTTCGATTCCGTGGGACTTTTCTTCAGTTGTAAACACAACTGTAAAGAGTAAATTAGAATATATATCATTTTTATAGGATTTACTTACTTTCAAAAAGCCTGTTGGATTGGACTACAAAGAAAGATGTTGACGTTATAGTGGCGAGAACACAGGGTGACGGAGATTGCATACAGTGATTGAACTGCGTGTGTGTGCGTGTGTGAGCGTGTGTGGGTGTGTGTGTATGTGTGTGTGTTACATTTCAATAATTTCAAACACCTATAGATTCTGGGTTGGAGTTAATCTACCGGAGGTAATCTACCGGAAGAGTGAAAGATAGGCGGCCATTTACATTTTGAGAGATGAAACGGTAAAACGGAGAACGAGACGAGGATGCTAACTGGAATTGCACAATAATGATGATGGTTAATAATAATAATAATAATAATAATAATAATAATAATAATAATAATAATAATAATAATAATAATAATAATAATAGGAGGAGGAGGATGACGGTGACGGAGACGACGACGACGAAGACGGCAACGACGATGACGACGACGACGATGACAATGACGACGGCGATGATGATGACGACGATGACGATGAGGTGATAAGATGATGATGATGATGATGATGATGATGATGATGATGATGATGATGATGATGATAAGATGAAAAAGAAGAAGAATTAATAATAATAATAATAATAATAATAATAATAATAATAATAATAATAATAATAATAATAATAATAATAATAATAATAATTTATAATTTTATTTTTAACCAGCCCTAAAATTATTATCAAAAGCCTGTGCAATCCTCCACAGCAGCGCCATCGGAAACTGGTTCAGAACAGCAATCGGTGTGCGTCAGGGATGCCTACACTCTTCAACATCTTCCTAGAGTGCATCATGTCAGATGCCCTTGCAGATCACGAAGGCACAGTCAGCATAGGGGGAAGAACAGTCTCCAACCTTCGTTTTGCGGATGACATTGATGGATTGGCTGGAGAGGAATAAGAACTTGAACAGCTGGCAAAGAGGCTTGACACCACCTCCAGAGCCTATGGAATGGAAAAAAGAGTAGAGAAGACCAAAATGATAACCAACAACACCAATAGTTTCAACACGGACATCAAAGTCCAAGGCCAATCCCTCAACACAGTGCATAGATTCAAATATTCAGGAGCCATTGTATCAGACAATGGGTCCCGACAGGAAGTCCTCTCCGGGATCGCACAAACAACTGCTGCCCTGGCGAGGTTGAAGCCAATTTGGAAAGACAGGACCATCAGTCTACATTCCAAGGTAAGACTGCTGCGCTCCCTTGTCATCTCCATCTTTCTATATGCTTGCGAAACATGGACCCTCACAGCCTATCTACAACGAAAAATACAAAGCATGGAGATGAGGTTTTACACTTACAGAAGACTTCTGGGCATTTCCTATACCCAGCACATCACCAACGACGAAGTCCGACAGACCATCACACAAGCCATTGGACAACACTATGACCTGCTCACAGTGGTGAAAAAACGGAAACTCCGATGGTATGGCCACGTCACCAGATCATCAGGTCTTGCAAAGACCATCCTGCAAGGCACAGTGCAAGGAGGTAGAAGAAGAGTGAGACGGAAAGACACACCAAATACACATACATCACTCAAACAGGTGGTGTAAAGGCAGGGAGATCGCTATTAGAAGACGGAAGAAAATCGAATTTTTATTTTTTAAATTTTTATATTGACTGCATCCTGTATTATTATTATTATTAAACTTTAAAAGACGAAGGGGGGGGGGGGAGGAGGAAAGCAGCTAAGGAGTGAGGGGGCTGAGGGCATGCGGTGTGACGGCGTACGTGGGTCTGAATCAGAAAAGAAGGAATAATAGGGGTCTTTCGGAACGGGTAAAAGTGAAAGTGATTGTGTGTTCGTTTCGTCCAACGAGAGGCACGCCGGGAGATTCTTACGCCGCGTTACGAAATGAAACGAACGTGTTTTTGTGCGCTTTCGATTCCAGCACCTAGTTTCGTTGTGATTTTATTGAGCACACACAGGGCAGGCCCAGAGGCAGAGCACTATTATGCCTACGTAAGGCTTCTTCTAACAAATCATGATTTGACACGAATGTAACGATTAGGTTGAACTTTAAAGATGGATTAGTGCTCTAACATTGAAGATATTTTACATTCTAGCTTCGAGTTTCATTTTTGTCACATAAAACAGTTTTTGGACTGCTGATTGGTGATACAGAATAGATAGATTCTAGACAGCCATGACGGCTTTTCAGTAGCTCGTTTGAAAATACGTTTTAAGTCTGAGACCGAGTTTAGATCCCCATTATTCCTTCTAAAATGGTTGAGTAATGTACCATATACAAATTCAAATCATTTTTGGACATTTTACAAACGATTTAATAACCAAAATGTACTCACTAACATTAGTTCGTGGAAATCAGGTTTTCCACGAAGTTTTATTCCTTGTGGTAGGCAGACTTCGTGACCTTTCACCACGGGAAGTTAAAGCGTCACATAAATTGCTGACGTCACAACAATAAGTAGTCCCGATTCACATTCACTTTCACTTTCACCCGCTTTCGAAAGATCCCTAATGATGGTGATTATTATAATTTAGTTATTTTATAAAACGCGATTTGCGAACTTCGAAGTCGGTTTAGAGCGCCCACTCGCGTGCTCTCACACAAACACTGGAGGAAGAAAATAAAATTAAAACGAATCAAGTCGTGTACAGTTTTATAAAATGTGGCCTTTATTTTCTTAAACCATACCGCTAAAATGAATTGTACACAGTTCAAGAGAGAGAGAACGAGAGAGAGAGAGAGAGAGAGAGAGAGAGAGAGAGAGAGAGAGAGAGAGAGAGAGAGAGAAACAGAGAGAGAGAGAGAGACAGACAGACAGACAACATGGAACAATAAAAATAAAATAAATTACAAAATACATTGCACACAGTTAAAAAAAAAAAATTGCGATTGAGAGAGAGAGAGAGAGAGGGAGAGAGAGAGAGAGTTCATTCACATTAAGGTTACAGATTTTAGGGTGGGAGATGGGGGGGGGGGGGAGGGAGCCTAATCTTACATTCATCCCTGATTCTCGACGCAGCCCTTGGGCGAGAGAGAGACAGACGTAGACAGAGATTATGAATCAATAACGTGCGACTGAGACAGAGAGAGAGAGAGGGAGACAGAGAGACTAAGAGAGAGAGAGAGAAAAAGACAGACAGACAGATAGACAGACAGAGAATGAGAATATGAAACAATAACAACAGGCACGCGCGACTGTCATCGTCTAAAAAAATACACTTTTGAAAACAGCAACAACAAAAAGCGAGGGCGTGTGCGAAACGGAGAGCATGTGCGGGGGGAAAAAAAGGGAACAAAAAAATGTGCGCAGAAGAGAGCTCGAGGGTTCGGGTCGCGTCGAGAACCAGGACTGAAAGAAGAGGAGGTGTGTGGGGGTGGGGGTCAAAGGTAGGGTAGGGTAGGGTAGGTTGAGGTTGAAGCTCTGACAGCATAAGATGACTGATGGCAAGAGCTGGAAGCTTTGTTTTCCAGATTCTCTTACCCTTATCTCGTTTTCGTCCCTCTCTTTTCCCTTTTTTTTTTTAAAGCGCAATGCGTACACGAGACATATGTTTGTCTCTCCTCGGACAAGAGTAATGACTATTGTAGAAAGAATTTTCCTTTGCCTTTCTGTTTTTCATTTTAACCCTTTCCCTGGTTCCGTAATGTTATTTTCTTTGCTCGGTAAAATCTCGGACCAAACATTTACTCCTGAGCTGCCTTTTTCTCCCGAATATGTGAATCGTGTTATATGTACGCACGCCTGTGTGTGTGTGTGTGTGTGTGTGTGTGTGTGTGTGTGTGTGTGTTAGTGTATTCGTAACCATGTCTCATATAATGTCAAAACTAACTTGCAAACGTTGTTCCACACTGTAGCCGCCATTGGGCTTATAGTTCTCTCTAATGACCAAACGTTCGTGTCAAAAAATTGACTTTTAACGTAATACCAAAAATATTACAATCGTTTATCTGACGATTCTTTTATACATTTACCGTCAGTTTTCCTGGTGTGTTATATCACAATATTTCAAAGTCATCATTGTCAACTTGGTTCAATTCCTAACCCTTTATCGTCGTTTTGTTTTCAAAACCAGCATTGTCACAGTTTACGGGGTTTAGTGTGGTTTCCTACATCGATTAGACGGTTGAAACTTTATCTTCATATCCTGTTGTTGATGTTGGCTGAGTCACGAAATTGTTGCAATTTGTTATGTAAGTCTTTATCTCACGAGATAGAGAGAGAATGGACTGGTTAACACTGAGCGAAGCCATGAGGGTTGCTGAGGACAGAGAAAGATGGAGTACATTGGTTAAACGATCATCTGTGGTGCCCCAACGACCTTCGAGTTACGGAATAGGAGAGAGAGAGAGAGAGAGAGAGAGAGAGAGAGAGAGAGAGAGAGAGAGAAGAGAGATGGAGGGGATGGGGGAAGACTTGACCTGGGCCCAACTATTTTCATTATTAGTTCATATTATTTTTCGTCTAGCTCTTTCATTCTTTGTCCATGGGGTTCGGGGTTGGGATGGGAGACATGCAGTAGATGTATCATACATTTGGCTTGCGATAATGTAATTTTGATCTTAAAGTAAACCAACGTTATACTGTGGTTAGCCCTTTGTGTACTTTTTGTGATGAGGTTGAAGATGAGACGCATTTTCTTTTCAGCTGCAAGATGTATGATGATTTGAGGACTTTTGTCTAAATATTTGACTGTAACGAGGAATTGCTCATCTGTGGTAAAATATTTGGTATCAAATGAAATTCTGACATTACAAGAGACGCGGCCATGTATATATTTTACTCGATGAAGAAAAGAGAACAGTATTCTAACGCTTCGGTAATACTGTAGGACAGCCCGACTATTATGTAACCAAGTACATAACACTTTAGTTTTGTTCTGTTTATGCATTTTTGATATCTCTGTGTTGTTTTAATATTGCATATTGGTGGCACGTGATTAACCCCGTGTCTACAGGCCGGTGGCCTTATTTTGACGAAAATAAATTGAATTGAATTGAATTGAATTGTTGACAGAATGTGTGTGAGTGTGTGTAATATATGTGAAAGAGAGCGAGAGATAGAGAAGAGAGAGGGAAGAGAGAAAGAGAGGAGAAAGAGAGAAGAGAGAGAAAGAGAGAGAGAGAGAGAGAGAGAGAGAGAGAGAGAGAGAGAGAGAGAGAGAGAGAGAGAGAGAGAGAGAGAGAGAGAGAGAGAGAAAGAGAGAAGAGAGAGAAAGAGAGAGAGAGAGAGAGAGAGAGAGAGAGAGAGAGAGAGAGAGAGAGAGAGAGAAGGAGAGAAGAGAGATAGAGAGAGAAGAGAGAGATGTTTCCAAAGGCGTGGTGCGTGGCAAGCGGGGCAGATGGGTGGGGGAGGAGATCAACTTAGAGAAGAGAGGGTTTTGAGAGGGAAGAAGAAGATAGAAAAGAAACCTCTGTGGCCAAGCGTGGCGGCAGAATGCAGCAAGCAGCACCAGCAGCAGCGTGGCGCAGGCCATTGCCATCAGTGACGGCAGCAACACGACTTGTAAGCCTAGTAGTGGTGGTAGCATCATCACCGGCTGTCAGTTTCAGTCGCGGATTTCACAGCGCTACACTATACACCCCTCTGTGCCTGCATCTGTAGTATTTGTGCGTGTGTGTGTGTGCGTGTGACTTTTCAAGCGCGCCCTCATTTCTCCGTCAACTACCCTATTGTGTGAGCTTTGCGTTGGTGCTTCTTCTGTTTGAAGAAGAGGATTTGTGGATGTACCTTTCCATGTTCTAGCTCACTTGTGATCCACTTGATCGCTTTTTTCCGGGTTTGTACAGTGATTTATTTTTTTAATATTTAGCGACTAATGTCGGTTTTGGCTTGTTTGTTTGTGGGCAGCATCGAAGAGGATTTTTGGATACATGTACCTTTCAGTTTGGCACTTAAATGCTTTTTCTTGGGTTGGTATTGTGACTTAAAAAAATATTCAATTGTCGGTTATGTTTGGTTCGTTCTTTCGTGTTTGCTTTAATTGATCTAACTTTGTAGGAAGAAATATAATGATGGTATATTATAAAAGAAGAAATTTAAAACTCATAACATCTCAATAAATTAAAAAACCCACTAGTTCACTAGTTTTGAATTGGGTTTATTTAAAATCTTTGGTCTATCAAATAATAATAATTATTAGTATTGGGGCCAACGCTAACAATCTAAACTTAAAGCACAACAAAAAAGAAAAATCTTATATCCTTTCCTACGATGTCCCTAACTGTTACACCACATCTTTGAATGACAAATACAGCCGTAATTGCTATAAGTACTTGTCTGGGTTCTTTTTCCCTCCTTAGATATTTTTTTCCTGTTGTATTTCTGTGAATCTTTGAGTTATTCAGTTAAGTATTCTCTAGATTTGGTGTGTGTGTGCGTGTGTGTGTGTGCACTTGTGTGTGTGTACGCGGCCACGTGCGTGTGTTGTTTTTTTTTGTTTGTTTTTTGTTTGTTTGGTTGGTTGTTTTTTTTCTTGTTTCTTTAATCGTGTTTGGTCTTGTGTTGTTTTCTATCACTGCATGGTTTCTATAACTCCTCCTCTTTCTTCTCCTCCCTCTTTTTCTTGTTCTATCTTGTGTCCATGTAGATTGTGGGTGAAGTACTGAATACCTTCATCTTTACTTTGTGACATTCTCCTGCACTTCCTTCGTTTCAGTGTGAGAGGTCAACAACTGGGGGTTAAATTCTGTCATACCTGGGAGCAAAGTCGTCCGAGTAGCTCCTTTGTCTACACTTTCAACTATCTCATTGTT
>CM072514.1:30694738-30707238 GCA_036898135.1 Oncomelania hupensis
ATGAAAAAAAGACATTTTAACAATTGAACTGAACAGGACGTCCACTGACGGGAGAGGGAGGGATAGAGAGATCTTCTTTAAACAAAACAAAATTACTTAACTTGATCGTCTGAGGTAGGTGTACTCTGAGACCCTTGTCTGTATTGAGCGTTCAGCCTTCAATCAGTAATTGGGAAGAAGGGTAGAAAGGGAACATTATAATTATATTGAATGTGGTCGAAACAAACATTTAAGTATTTTTTGGTATAAATATTTTTTTTCCATCCACAAATATAGTTTCCGCGCACACTTCAGTTCTATTACGGCATTGCGTATGTTAAGGCCAACACAATTATCTGCCTAGTTCTGACGAAATTATGTCCTCCGAGAAAGAATCCCAGGGCCGACATGTCGGAAGAAATTTATCTGAGCTATCATAGTTAAGTTGATCCCAGATTGATGTTGTCAGCATCCCCCCCCCCCCCCCTGTTCTCGTGCTGTAAGCCTTGCGCAACTTTACGCTCCAGTATCTAAGTGATAGAGCTAACCGCAGCTCATTGTTTTAACCAGATTGATCGTCTGTTTTAACATCAGCCCGGCACAGCACTGGAATGCAAACGATTTCTGTTTGTTTAGCAGTCTTTTTAAAGGGAGGTAATAACACCAGCATTGCTGAAGCGCAAACGATTGCTGTTTTCCTAAAGTCTTTTTCAAGGGAAGTAATAACACACGCGGTGTTGAAATGCATAAGATTGCCGTTTGTTAAGAAACAAGATTTTCAAGGGAGTCAATAACACACGCGATGCTGATTGTCATGAACCGAGCAGTTTACCCTGCCCATTGACTATTTAGCCATGTGTAGTCTTTGTAACAGTAGAGAAGTTAGACTATTACACAGCAGCAATTAAATTACACAGCAGACCACACACAGCGAGCGAGCCACCCACATCGCAGTGAGTCAGCACTTGAGCTTTGAATCGGACCGTTTTAACCAATCAGAGCAGGCTCAGTGGGTAGAGAGCAGTTTTGACTGTGTCAAAACCTAGCACAGTTGGTCAGTCGTGTGTGAGACGAGGAAGAAGTAACATCTCCTTAGCTAGCAGAGAACTATCTCTACACTCATAGACCAGGAAGCAGGACTTAGAATCTAGAATTCTCTCAAGTCATCACGGGCCTGAACTTGTCAAACAGGTAAATGAACACACCTTCTGTTTCATCGTGATATATTTATTATTGTTGAAATTATGTTGTGGAATTTGCTATGCATAAATGTGAATTGTTAATCCGAATTTGCCGTACCACGTGGAAGAGCCGACCACGAGGCGAAACACGACCGGTTGCGCCGCCATGTTGTATCCCGTACGGAACCACTGTTGTTTAACTTATATGTATGTTTGCAGACCAGTGGCTGTACCACTGAATGTTTATATTATTATTAATTCTGTATGTGTATAGTTAGACACGATTGATATTTATGTATGTATAGGAATTTAGAGTGAGATTCCAGTGGACCCCGGAAGTAGCAGAATGTT
Organism: Oncomelania hupensis; assembly: GCA_036898135.1. NCBI lineage: Eukaryota > Metazoa > Mollusca > Gastropoda > Littorinimorpha > Pomatiopsidae > Oncomelania > Oncomelania hupensis. Next base: position 30,696,250 of record CM072514.1, read on the forward strand.
CGTCGCTTATGTATAGAGATGTGGAGCTATCACTGAGGGCTACTTGGCTTTCAGTGAGACGCTCTGCACAAACCGATTATTCAGGGTTGTGCAGAATTTCGTCTCTTATATTACAGACGAGCAGGCGAGCTATCCCGAGCTATCCCGAGCTATCCTGTGCACCCCACTCCACAGAAACGACTAGTTGGTTGAGGAGACTCTACCGCACAAGACGGAAAGAGCTACCCGAAGAAACACCCTGTCAGACCCCACAGCGTGGCAAGGGAACCCAACTACACAACGACAAAGGTGTACCAGAAGCTACCTCACAGAAGGACTTCGAACCGCACCATCAGCAGTTAAGTGAACACGCGAAGGTGCACTTAAACTGATCATAACAGGACCACAGTAGTCCAACTCTTCAGAAACTGTAAAACGGACCACAGTAGTCCAAATCTACATGAAATATTATAGCAAGTGCCCGAGGAAGAAATAACAGCTGCCTAGACTATCAGCGATCGAACTATTAGCATTGAAAGAGACTTTTTAAGTTAGATTAGTACTTAGAGAATCTTGTATAGAGTAGAAGAATAAATGTGTGATTTTAACTGTTATCAAGTGGCTGGACTACATATGATTCATAGCCGTGTGAAAGCTAGTGTGACAGTATCTTTTTAACCATTTTTCTATCTATTTCTGTACCCCAACCTTAACACAGAACGAGCTAAACAAATAAATTTATTAAAGTAATTCATAGGGTGACTTACTAGCAGTTTCCCACCGAATAAACGTGAGGGTCCATAATTCCATTGTGCAGAGCCCATAAACCCCACGTGACACTTTAATTGGCGAGCCTAGCTAGGATCTGTGTATAATAGGAATTGGGTATAACCGGACCTAAGTACAATAAAATTAGATAACAGTAGAAGTAGAATAACTTAGAATAGTGTAAGGGTATAACACTGATCAGTTGGTGCACTATTCTTTAGTTAAAAACTTTTTTGCTTCAAATATTTTTTGTGTATGCATTGTTCTTTTGCAGGTTTTGCTTAAATAACTGTTGTATGCCATTTGACTCTTGTTTTATTCTATTATTGATTACGAATTTGATTGTCTTTGCATTGTTGTTATTGACTTGCAATATTGCTAGTGTTTTGGTATTCCACGTGATTCAGAGGTTGTTCATAGACACGTTTGGCAATGTCGGACCCAGTGGCCTTGAGATTGCGCTTCAAGGAATTAGGGGAAGCTTTACACTTAGCAGGGGAGACCTAATTGCGTATATCAATGCAGAGGTAGAGAAACAGGAGGCTAAGGCAGAGAGAGCAGCAGAGAGAGAGGCGAAGAAACTCGAAGCAGGCAGAGAGAGCTGCAGAGAGAGAACAGAAAAAGCAGAACTAGAAGCAGAGCAAAAGAAATTAGAAGCAGAGCAGAAGAAATTAGCATTAGAAGCAGAGCAAAGAAATTAGAAGCAGAGAGAAAAGAGAAATTAGAGCTAGAGAGAAAGAAGAAGGCAATTAGCAGCAGAGAGAGAAGCAGAAGTAGGAAATGGGAGTATGAGCGGGCAGAAAAGGAAAAAGAAAGACAGCATGAGTTAGAGCTAAGAAGATTGGGATCAGGAGCTTCAAGTTCTTCCTCAACCCCTCCCCACTCAGATCAGCTAGAGGTAGCATCCAACCCTGTACAAGGAATGTCATTTCCACTGGGAACATTCAATGAAAGAGAAGAAGGTCTAGATCTCTATCTGACTAGGTTTGAGCGTCTAGCAACAGAGTACAAACTAGATCCCACTCATTGGTCCTTTAAGCTTAGTCAAGGGCTTAGAGGAAAGGCTTATGACATCTACAGTAAGCTACCGACTGACAGAGTGACTGACTATCACAAAGTAAAAGAGGCACTCCTAACGGGATTCGAACTGACAGGAGAATGCTACCGGCAAAAGTTCCGCACCAATCGGAGAGTGAAAGGAGAGAGCTATGCGCAGTTCGCGGATCGGTTGTCCACAACGCTGGATAAGTGGATTAGCAAGTCAGCCACGGCAAAGACGTATGATGGACTGACAGAACTGTTAGTATGGGAACAGCTACGGGAAACCATGACCCCCGAGCTGAGGACATTCTCAGTAGAGCAGGGCGCGGAAAGACTGGAAGATCTGGTCAAGGTCGCAGATAGGTACGTGGCCGCACACGGAGAAGCCAAGAGCTTCAGGCGAGACCTAAAGCCTAACGGGAAAGAGGCACAGAAACGAAGCCCTAACCGGGAAGAGCGCACCGCGAATAAGCCGAATAACCCCAGACCTGGCAAAATAAAGGACCCAACACGGAATTCGGGAAAAGAGGTCCCGCAGAACAGAGACGGTATTGTTCGTTCTGCAACAGAAACAATCACTCCACCGCAGAATGTTTCAAGTTGGCCGCACAACGTAGGGAAGAGCGCGAAAGCCGGCCAGCGCACAGAGTTCTAACTCAAAGCAGCGGTAACAAGCCACACACGATCGGAGATCACCCATCGGTGACAGACACGGTCAAGGTCAACGGAAAAGAAGCGAACTGTCTGTATGACACAGGTCTATCATACGACGCGATAGTTAGCGAATCTCTTGTATCGCGCGCGGACTTGACAGACAAGACAGTCGACTTACAAGGAGCAGACTTGACGAAACCGACGACTACTTGCCCAATAGCATGGATCGAAGTAGAGAGTAGGTACGTCACAGGACGAATCCAAGCAGCTGTTTTACAGAAACCCCTGTATGATCTAGTGCTAGGTTGTAGGTATGTGTTCTTAGGCACGCCCCCTAAAACTGTAGAGATAGCTGCAGTGCAAACCAGGGCCCAAGCTAAAACCCAACCACCCCAGCCCGAGTTCGCTCCGAATCCAGGACTCGAAGAGATCAAAACAGCACAGAAAGAAGACACCTCGATAGCGAAGTGCTTCCAGAAGCTACCCAAGGCGCACACACACCCGCACAAGGGAGACTTCTACATGGAACAGGGAGTTCTACATCGACAAGGAGATGGAGATCACACCCAACTAGTACTGCCAGCCACCCTTCGAGCCCAAGTACTAGAATTAGGCCACAGCATGCCACTCAGCGGACACATGGGAATTGGAGCCACAGTGCAGAGAATCAGCGCACACTACTATTGGCCAGGAATCACGGAGGATGTCAAGCGCTACGTGAAATCTTGCCACCAATGTCAACGATATTCCCCGCGACATCACACCGTACCAGTTACCTTAGGACCATCAGTAGTAGTCGGCGTGCCATTCCAGCAAGTCTCAGTAGACATAGTAGGACCACTGCCCATGACCAAGAAGCGGAACAGATTTCTACTCACACTCGTCGACGCATGTACGATGTGGTGCGAAGCAGTCCCGTTGCCAGCGATCGACACCAAGAAGATTGCAGATGCACTCATCGCCATCTTTACCAGAGTCGGATTCCCGGACAGCATTAGAACGGACAACGGATCTCAGTTCACCGGCCGCCTGATGCAAGACGTGTTCGAGTTGATACAAGTTCATCACATTCGCACACCACCATACCACCCAGCCAGCAACGGACAAGTAGAAAGACTGAATGGAACCCTTCTCACCATCCTCAGGAAAGTCGCCGACGACAATCCAGAAGCGTGGGACACCTACGTGAATGCGGCACTGTTCGCATACCGAGAAACACCCCATGCAGCCACAGGCTACACCCCGTCAACATTGCTATTCGGCAGACCTCTAGCAGGACCGCTAGAAGCCCTACGCAGAAGTTGGACGGAGGCCAAGATAGACGACACACCAAGAGGTGCCACCAAGTACGTCGCAGACCTGCAGGAAACCCTCAAAGCAACGTGGAAGAAAGCTGGTGAAGCACTGAAGAAGGCAAGAGCCCGTCAGGCGAAGTACTACAACCGCCACGCGAAGGACAGAGAACTGCAAGTCGGCGATCAAGTGCTACTCTTACTTCCAAGTGGTACCAACAAGCTGGACATCGCTTGGAGAGGACCGTACCGGGTGACTGCCAAGAAATCCAAGACAGTCTACCAAGTAGAGGTGAACGGGAGAGCCCGATACCACCACATCAATCTCCTCAAGAAGTACACGGACCGACCAGCGACCCCCAGCACTCACAACTTGTTAGCCATCGCCATCGCGGAAGAAGGAGAAAGCATGGAGACCAATGCAGTAGAGTATCCCCTGCACTCCAAGGAAACCTACAAAGACGTGATACTCAACGGAGACCTAGCCGCTAAACAGCGACAGCAAGTACTACAGGTCATTCGACAACATCAGACTGTGCTCACAGACCGACCAGGGAGGACAGACCTCGTCGAAGTAACCTTAACGGTGACCGACCCAACACCCGTCCGCCAGAAGCTCTACCCGATGCCACTGTCTCAGCAGCGAGCCATCAAGGAAGAGATAGACACCTTACTGGCAGCCGGAATCATCTCAGAGTCTACTTCACCCTACAGCGCAGGCACGGTATTGTTGCGAAAACCCAACGGAGAGCATCGACTGTGCATCGACTTCAGACTGCTGAATGCCGTAACGCAGTTCCAGCCAGAGCCACTCCCGGACCAGACAGACCTATTTGCCAAGCTACAGCGAGCGAAGTACTTCTCACGCATCGACCTCAGCAAAGGATACTACCAGATACCAGTGCAACCGCAAGTCCGAAAGTACCTAGCGTTTAGCACTATGGAAGGACACTTCGAGTTCAATGTACTTCCATTCGGACTCCACAACACACCCAGCATCTTCAGCGCCATGATGCGAAAACTCCTGGCACCCCTGAGCAGCGAGCACCTACATTCGTTTATGGACGACATCCTCATCGCAACACCTACGTGGGAGGAACATGTCACGCTCCTACGACAACTACTCGCCCGCCTCAGAGACACGGGATTGACGGCAAGACCCACCAAATGTCAGATTGGATTCACAGAACTAGAATTTCTGGGACACACCATAAGTCAAGGAAGCCTGCGACCGGTAGAGAAGACAGTGAAACGCCTACTCGACGCTCCTAGGCCCAAGACAAAGAAGGAAGTGCAGTCGTTTCTTGGACTCTGCGGCTTCTACCAGAAGTTCATCCCCAACTACAACAGCATCGCCGTGCCACTGACAAATGGAACCCGGAAAATCGCCCCGGACAAAGTAGTTTGGACAGCGGAATGTGAGACGGCATTCCAAACACTCAAGGACAGAATGACATCGGCGCCAGTACTCCACCTACCCGATTTGACTCAGCCATTCGTTCTTCGCACCGACGCAAGCGACTTAGGCCTCGGAGCAGTACTGCTACAGCGCGACCCCAAGAATGCAGAGACGCTATTCCCTGTCGCCTACGCCAGCAGAAAATTGAGACCCGCCGAGACCCACTACGCCACGTCGGAGAAAGAATGTCTTGGACTAGTCTGGGCCATACAGAAGTTTCAACTCTACCTGTATGGGACACACTTCACAGTTCAGGTGGACCACCAACCACTATCGTTCCTGGCAGCCTCCAAGTCTTTGAACTCTCGCCTGATGCGATGGGCACTCACCCTTCAGGCATACTCATTCCAAATCGAGTACATCCCCGGCAAAGAGAACCACGGAGCCGACTACCTCAGTCGCCATCTCGTGGAGGACACAGCAGCTGTCGCCCACCCAACACAACTAAGGGCCACAGCACCAGAATTCGTCCCCGCCCAGTAATACCCTGTCACTAGTGTCCATAGCTACCTGGCACAGCATTGCAGCTCAGGTAGAGCAACTTAATTAGTTTGTAAATAGGACCCTAGGATAGTGCAGTGTTAAACTAGGCTCTGTAGTAGAAAAAGGTCGAATCCAGTAGTCATCGCCTTTTTTCAGTTGAGGGAGCCTGTCATGAACCGAGCAGTTTACCCTGCCCATTGACTATTTAGCCATGTGTAGTCTTTGTAACAGTAGAGAAGTTAGACTATTACACAGCAGCAATTAAATTACACAGCAGACCACACACAGCGAGCGAGCCACCCACATCGCAGTGAGTCAGCACTTGAGCTTTGAATCTGACCGTGGTTAACCAATCAGAGCAGGCTCAGTGGGTAGAGCAGTTTTGACTGTGTCAAAACCTAGCACAGTTTGAATCAGTCGTGTGTAAGACGAGGTAGAGTCAACATCTCCACAGCTAGAGAAATCTCTACACTCATAGACCAGGAAGCAGGACTTTGAAATCTTAGAATTCTCTCAAGTCATCACGGGCCTGAACTTGTCAAACAGGTAAATGAACACCCTTCTGTTTCATCGTGATATATTTATATTATTGTTGAAATTATGTTTGTGGAATTTGCTATGCATAAATGTGAATTGTTAATCCGAATTTGCCGTACCACGTGGAAGAGCCGAGCACGAGGCGAAACACGACCGGTTGCGCCGCCATGTTGTATCCCGTACGGAACCACTGTTGTTTAACTTATATGTATGTTTGCAGACCAGTGGCTGTACCACTGAATGTTTATATTATTATTAATTCTGTATGTGTATAGTTAGACACGATTTATATTTATGTATGTATAGGAATTTAGAGTGAGATTCCAGTGGACCCCGGAAGTAGCAGAATGTTCGTCGCTTATGTATAGAGATGTGGAGCTATCACTGAGGGCTACTTTGGCTTTCAGTGAGACGCTCTGCACAAACCGATTATTCAGGGTTGTGCAGAATTTCGTCTCTTATATTACAGACGAGCAGGCGAGCTATCCCGAGCTATCCCGAGCTATCCTGTGTGCCCCACTCCACAGAAACGACTAGTTGGTTGAGGAGACTCTACCGCACAAGACGGAAAGAGCTACCCGAAGAAACACCCTGTCAGACCCCACAGCGTGGCAAGGGAACCCAACTACACAACTACAAAGGTGTACCAGAAGCTACCTCACAGAAGGACTTCGACCGCACCATCAGAAAGTTAAGTGTATTCTCCGAAAGTGCACTTAAACTGATCATAACAGGACCACAGTAGTCCAACTCTTCAGAAACTGTAAAACGGACCACAGTAGTCCAACTCTACATGAGATATACTAGCAAGTGCCCGAGGAAGATAAAACAGCTGCCTAGACTATCAGCGATCGAACTATGAGCAGTGACTGAGACTTTTTAAGTTAGATTAGTACTTAGAGAATCTTGTATAGAGTAGAAGAAATAAATGTGTGATTTTAACTGTTATCAAGTGGCTGGACTACATATGATTCATAGCCGTGTGAAAGCTAGTGTGACAGTAATCTCTTACCATTTTTCTATCTATTTCTGTACCCCAACCTTAACACAGAACGCGCTAAACAAATAAATTTATTAAAGTAATTCATAGGGTAACTTACTAGCAGTTCCCACCGAATAAACGTGAGGGTCCATAATTCCATTGTGCAGAGCCCATAAACCCCACGTGACACTGATATGCAGACGATCGCTGTTTGTGTATTTTAAAAAATTTCCAGAGAGGCAATAACAGAACACACGCGGTGCTCAAATGCAGGAGATTGCGGTTCGCTAAGAAAGTAATTTTCAAGGGAGGTAATTTAATAATACAAGCGGTGCTGAAATTGCCCAGCATTAAAACCAGAATGTACCTTATGCAATTATAAGCATAATCACACACATTGTTAACAAGATCTGATTGCTTTGATGTAGAATCTAGCAACGAATAGAGAAATTCTCAACACTCATTTACAAGACCTACTATATTTATTTTCTGCATTCAACATCATACTATCAGGCAAATTAAATACAACAACAACAACTAAAGCTGCCGTAGATTGTTCCTGCCTTCCACAACACCTTATAAAAAAGTAGTAAGCCTATTTAGCTAACTGTTTGAACTTCATACCGCACTAGATTTGATTTGGGTCAATTTGGTATTTTTCTTGTGGTGAAACCCTGAGGACAGAGAAAGATGGAATACGCTGGTTAGACGATCATCTGTTTGGCCCCAACGACCTTCGAGTTACGGAATAGGATAGGATAGGATAGGATAGGAAACCCTTGTAATGACGTACTCATCCAATTGGCAGCTGGCGTGGCTTAGTGGTTCACAGCCCAGCCCTTTTATAAGCATACTTGAAGACCTTTTATTCGAGGTTCTCAAATCCCGAACCTAGATTCCTGAACCGTTTGGACAAAAAGAAGGTTTAAGTCCTGGGCCAGGAGTAGCCCAGTGGTTTAGAGATCAAGTATGTAAGTTTTGTGAGACATGGGTTCGAATCCTGACTTCAGCAAGCTGTTTTATTTTACGCATATTACAAGATCTGTATCAGAGGTCGGCGCCTTGAGAAGATTTATAAGCGAATAAGCTGTGCTCTATCTTTTTTTTTTTAAATAAGTTTTTAATATTTTTAAAAGTTTGCCAGAGACTTGCGATGTAGCTTTGACTAAGAAAATCTCTCGTTGCGCCGATCATCACTGGTTAAAATCCAAATGGATGGAAGGCTTTTTTAAAAGTAGATTTGTCAAAAACCTGTAATGACTATTTTTATGATGTTTTACTTCCCACCAACCCCAACCCTCCCAAGTAATCTTCTTTTGTACGCACGTTGCTGGTCGTATAATATACGCGTTCTTTGCTAGCAGTGAACTCGGAAGATGGCCTGCACTGACCGGAAGAGAGGCGGATTTTGCTAGACGCTCGACTAAACATTGGCAAGATGACCAATCCTGATGGGTCATCCGAGCAAGCAATGACCACCCCACAATGTTTACCCCGTTCTTTTTATCCCTAAACCCGGCCGCAAACGTATCAACGAATGCAGGCCGCTGACAGCCTTTCAATGGTTATGAAATGAGGGTTTTCTCCCTTTCTTTCGCTCATAGCAGCTAGAACTGTGAAGCATTCCAGCAAACTGGTGAGATTTGGGGTTTGAATCCTAAGAGCATGGACCAAAATCTATTATCTTGTCGTGACCCGAACTCTGAGACATTATATTTGTGGTTTTGTTTTCTTTGCGACATAGGCCTAAATGGCTGTGCATACATACCTATGATGGGTAATAACGATTGAATTCAATTGCTTGGGCTCGGAATAAAGAGAAAAAAACACACAGTGGACAACAACGGCTCAAGCGTCAAGAAGGCAACTTAATGACAAAGCAGAGTTGCAGTAATTATGCTGAGACGACCGACGGTCTTGACTACGAGGGGACATAATAAACAGTTGTTTCGGGTTTCAGACACTTCCAACATTTTTTTTTTGTTTTGAAATGTCCCTCGTCGGCAATTATGAGAAGGGATCGATTTCAGGCCGGGACATGGCTGAGCGTCTTCCTCTTACAGATTGGTGCTCTAAGATCCCCCACCTACATTCTTCCAGCAGCCTCCCGCGCCGACCCCATCCATACCCCTTACCCTACTACCCCTCCTACCCTCACTCCCAACCAGCACAATCATCCAGACCCTTCGCTTCCTCCATTGCTTGTAATCACCTTTATTGGATATTACATCTCGTTCTTTGTTTGTCTGTCTGTTTTCTCTCCGACTCTGTCTCTCTGTAACTACCCCATTCCCTCTCTCTCTCTCTCTCTCTCTCTCTCTCTCTCTCTCTCTCTCTCTCTCTCTCTCTCTCTCTCTTTCTCTCTCTCTCTCTCTCTCTCTCTCTCTCTCTCTCTCTCTCTCTCTCTCTCTCTCTCTCTCTCTCTCTCTCTCTCTCTCTCTCTCTCTCTCTCTCTCTCTCACGGTACGCGGTTTTCTCTCGGACTCTTGTCTCTGTCTCTCTATATCGGTCTCTCTTTCTCTCTCATTCTCTTCCTCACTCCCCCCCCCTCTTCTCTCTCTCTCTCTCTTGCTCTCTCTCTCCCTCTCTCTCTTACTTTGTTTATCTGCTTCTTTGCCTATCTATTCCTGTCTGTCTCGATCTGTCTATGTCTGTCTCCCTCTCTTTCTCTGTCTGTCTGTCAGTCTCTCTGTCTCTCCTTGTCTATCTGTCTCTGTGTCTGTTTCTCTCTCTCTTTCTATTCTTCTCTGTCTGTCTCCCTCTCCCTCTTTGTCTCTTCCTGTCTGTCTTTCTCTGTTTCAATCTTTCTCTCTTTCTGTCTGTTGTTCTATGTCTGTTTCTCTGTTACTGTCTGTCTCTGTCTGCGTGTCTGTCTGTCTCCCAACCCCATTCCCAACACTCCATTCTATGTAATATTGCTTGCTTCGCGCTTGTCTTGAATGGAAACAAGCAATTATACAGTGCTTCTGAGATAATGGCTTGTGGATCGGCGCCAGTTTGCTGACCAACTCAAAATCGTAAATGACCCTGTTCCATTTATAGCGCACTTAGTCCAGACCATAAATCCATATATAGTGCACTTAGTCTAGACTATAAATCTCTGTATATTGTACTTAGTCCAGGCTATAAAACCATGTATAGTGCACTTAGTCTAGACTATAAATCTCTGTATATTGTACTTAGTCCAGGCTATAAAACCATGTATAGTGCACTTAGTCTAGACTATAAATCTCTGTATATTGTACTTAGTCCAGGCTATAAAACCATGTATAGTGCACTTAGTCTAGACTATAAATCCACGTATAGTGCACTTAGTCGGCTATAAATCCATGTATAGCGCACGTAGTCCAGACTATAAATCCACGTATAATGCACTTAGTCTAGACTATAAATTCACGTGTAGTGCACCTAGCCTAGACTATAAGTATAATTTAACAAAACCGAAAGAAAGGGAAAAACATGGGAGAAAACACACAGAAAGAATGAAAGAAAGACAAATGTTAAGACCAGTTCATAATCAATAATGACCGCAGTCCAAGTATAGCACACTAGTTAGACTATACATTTCGTTACAAACCCGAAAGAAAAGGGAACAAAACATCAAAGGAAACGCACAGAAAGACAGAATGACATGTAGAAAGGAGGAAAGACAAGAAAAGAAACTGTAAATAAGACGAAAGAAAGGAAAAAAGAAAGAAAGATAAGAAAGAAAGTAAAATGAAAGAAAGGAAAGAAATGTAAGAGAAAGGAGAAAAAACATAAGCAATGCGAAAGTCTTTGGTTTATTTTCCCTG
>CM072514.1:30712238-30754738 GCA_036898135.1 Oncomelania hupensis
CCCCTCTATATGCATGATGATGCAATCTACTGTATGTAGTACAGTACTGTAGGGGGTAGTTTCTGATACACAAGCGTGATAGAGCACGACCTTAGGGCGTTACAACTTATCCACTTCTGCTGTAGGACGACGGGGTCTTGCAATGAGAGAGTTTAGGAACATGATGATGATGATGACGACGATAATGATGATGATGGTGGTGAGGATGAGGATGATGGTGATGGTGATTGATGAATGTTGTCTTAGGTCGAAGGAGTCTTGCAATGATGTATTTGGAAGGTGATGGTTGCTGCTGCTGCTGCTGCTGCTGCTGCTGCTGCTGCTGATGATGATGATGATGATGATGATGATGGATTTTAAAGATGTAAAAAAATATTTATTTGGGATTTTGGAATAGATCTACTATTTTGTCATCCAAGCGGGCTAAATTCGGTTACCTTCTCAGAGAAATCCCGTCATGGCAGTGGCAGTGCAGGGCTACCCAGGACCACACGTGAATAGAACGTAGTGCATATTGGATATTTTTGTTTAGTTTTTCTTGTTGTTGTTGTTGTTGTTGTGGTAAGATCTGAAATAACCGTTTAGGACAATCGTTTTCGCTAAAACGAAACGATTTAGGACAAGCATGAGCGGCCAGAAACTTATAAAGTCTGTGCCATGGAATGTGTTAACCGTATTAGCAATAGTCGATTCAGCCCCGATGCTTGAAACTTGATATGTGTAACTCGTATTCATTTATCCACGCAGCCTGTTCACTCAGCAACAAGGCAGGGACCCCTTGGGGTCATGAGCAATCTTGCCACTGTAGATTGTTCAAACCTATAAAGGGAACAGTGAAAGCCACAGTTGAAAACCTGTCTTTCCTTTATAGGCAAGACGCTTCACTGCGGCAACAGTACCCCCGTTGGAGTGCCGGGGGTTTTCAGTATAAATAGTATCCCCACTTTATGGAAATTTAGTGCTTTAAATTCCCACTGTCGCTGTCTTCCTCATTTACTCTTTCCTATTCCTGCTCTGTCCTTCACTCTGCTATACTATCTTCTTCTTCGCTAGATCAATGACCTACATTTTTTCTTGAAAACTCTTCCTGGACAAGACTCCTTGTTTGTGTATGAGGTCTGTTGGATCAGCTTGGGAGTGTTGGACGCTTTCTGCCGGGTGGTCACTAGGGCTTCCTATGAATGTACTATTTAGCACTATAGGCATTTTATATGTATGTGTTTGGTTGATGATTTATAATGATGTTTGTATTCTATTTTGTTTTTGTAACCGGGGTGTTCGCGTAGTTGAGGTCAACCCTCAGCCGTCCCCCGCGTGGGATGTCTTTATTGTAAAGTGACTGGCCGGTGGAGGGCATTCAATTTTCCCACTGGGGTTGTTTCAGCAGATCTTTTATGCGGATCGGGGGTTGTCCGGTCCTGATTTGGCTCTGAAGAGTCCGCTGGACCTAAAGCAACAATAAATCAATCAATCAAACAAGGCAGGAATCGTATAAGGTTTTCCAATTTCATTCAGCAAACACCAACAACTGCATACAAGATCCAGGTCCGAAAATCACTTTTTGCAAAGGTTAATTGTAGATTATAGTCAGACAACACTGGAGCTTAGGCGATTATTCTGACACAAACGAACCATTTGGTGCGTTTGGGGAAAATAATATGATCCCACATTGGCCAAACCGGGATTCGAACCGAACCAGGGACCTTTTGCAAACAGACAGCGCATTAAGCTTACTAATATAGCTTCTCTGCAATACAGTAAAGCTTGCAACAATCCAGAATGACGCAATAACACCCATTGAAAATAAAACTCGTAACCGGAACTACGCACTGTCTTACGAAATAGAACATTCCTCAGTTTAGAATATTTGCCTAGCTATTACCAGATAGATCATCAACTTTCGATGATAATAAACAAGTAATTCCAGAAAGTTCTCAAAGATATTTCAACAATATCGATCGACGAAAGTTATCAAAATTATTCAAAGCTTTCTCTAGCAACAGCGCAGAATTAAATCAAAAGTAAATACACGCTTTTATTGCGCGCGTTTCAAAAAGTTCGGAACTTTCGTGCGCGTCTCAATCATAACATAATGCATTGCTTGCACATATATTAGACCTCGTTTTATACTCTCATCCGAAATGATACCGTTGATTTAGACATTCATACTGATTGTCAGAGATCTTTAGTTACAAATCCGGTCGCAGTCCAACAGTGTATTAGTCTTTGCATGCACATTGTATGTCATGCGAGGTGTTACAGAACAAAGGTAACGCTTGGGTGTGGATAGAAGATCGTGTTGCCATCTGTTCTCAATGAAGTCTACCCTGGTTGCCGCTTGCTGCATCTCGTCTGACAATGTCTGAGACTGTTGAGGCATACACGTCAAGACAAGTCAAGAAGATTTACCCTAGAAAAGAAACTCCTTTGGGGCACATGGACTTAATGAAACTTGTAAAGGTGACAAATAATAAAAAGATGCAACACTGATCATGCCTTGATGGCATATAGAGTATCTGAGTGCCTGGGCGTTTGCTTTCAAAGGCTCAAACACTCTTAATGGGAGGACCAACTCTTAATGATAAGTGACTGATGCACATTTTGCGCAGATCTTCTCAAACTATGTTAGCGCATGCCTCAACAGTCTCAGATACTCTGTGTGCTCCTCTCCTGCTATGACCTGCGCAGTTGTGGTCCGGTGTGTAGCGAGTTCTGCCAGATAAATTTGTTGTGCTTTTGTCGCACCTTGGTTAAAAATAGATTCAGAGCGGGAAACAGAAAGAGAGAGATAGAGAGACAGACATAGACAAAGAGAAAGACAGACAGAGAGGGTTGGTGTTCTTAACTGGATTTGTTTGAGGGAGAGAAAAAGGGAGAGAAAGAAACAGAGAGACATAAAGAAACAGAGGGAGGGAGATAAGATAAAATAAGAAAAGATAACAATTTTATTTTGCAAGTGTAAAAGAGTAAGCGCTGGGTGCGCTTTTTAACATATTGCCCTTGGGGCATGTAACAGTAACTATTAAATACAACAAATTAATGTTATAACATTAACATCATGGAACAATAACAAATAAACAAGGTAGTCATTAGATAAAGGTTTATTATTTGATTAAAATTGGAGAGAACGAGAGAGAGAGAGAGAGAGAGAGAGAGATGGCGTTCTTGACTGGATTAGGCTGAGCTCTTGAATCTCAATAGATTGGGGATTCTGGATCAAAAAGGTAGGTTGAGGGAGAAAAAAAGAGAGAGGCACAAAGAGAGACAGACAGACAGACAGAGATGTTGGCGTTCTATAGATGGATTTGTTTTGTGTTCTGCCACTACGCAGTTACGTTCAGCACCTTCACTTATTGGTCTGCAAATTCAAGTTGCCTGTTGCGCTGTTACTTAGTTTCATGTCAAAACAAACACTTCTTACTCCCCCAGTATTGCTAATGAAAGTGCATTGTATTCTATACTCTCTTTAGACAAACCCGAGTTGCTACAGGGTATCGTCACGAAAAATTCCCCTAGTTGGCATCACTGCATTTTTCTCAGGAGATCGGCTTAGTACTTAGTCTACTATTCATTTCCCCCATACGGGATTGTAGTAAGTTTACCATATAACCCCTTTTAGCCCAGGTAACTTCTTTCAGGGCGAGGTTTTGCTTTGGCATTGCTGAATGAAATAAAACATGGCAGGCAACCGCCGCGGTCAAGGTGTGGAATGCTTCACCGGGTGAAGGTACTCATCAGGTAAATTCTCTTACCTGCTCAGACAACCTGGTGAAAACACCGCTGCTGATTACGCGTGCATCTATGGTTGTGTGTGTGAGACTGCATGCACCACAACCGGTCTAGGGTCGGTGGGGAGGGGAATGGGGAGAGAGGAGGAAGAGGGGGAACAACACACAAGCGCCGCTCCCAAGACATCTCAGATGATCTGCACACGGACGTAAATTTTGATGATAACCATGCAAGAGTTGCGCTTAAACCAGATCATTTTGTGCAGGGTACGCCGACCACACAATGGAATGAGAAGAGGAGATTGAAGAAGAGAACTAGGTAAAAGGCTACAATGTACATGTTAATTAAAATGCTTCTTCAGAATGTTAATGAAATTTCACTGCGCAGTGCAACATCTACGCCTGCCCCTTTCAAGAAATCTCAGACAATCTGTATAAGAAGTTGATTGAGGATAACGAGCAACAGCTGCGCTGCATTCAGCTATAATCCTGTACAAAATATTCTGAATTCTTAATTGAATGAGCCTTTGCAGCACGTGCAACGCCACGCGCCTCATGACATCTCAAATACGTAGAAAGAGATTGAAGTTATACCTGCGTTTGTCCACATCATTCTATACTGAAGAGCCTGAACACAGAATTAATTGTAAGAGTGAGACCTCGCGGCATCTTAGAAATCTTAGGTACTGAAGAAGAAGAAAAAGAAAAAGAAGAAGAAGGAGGAGGAGGAGAAGGAGGAGGAGAAGAAGAAGGAGGACTTCAACAATAACAAACAGCAAGAAGAATCTGTTGTTAAGATATGTTTTCTACGGCAACATTTCAACCCTTTCACTGAATAGCAAAGCACACAGGCTGAATCGCTTCAGACCCACATTGGGACATTAGCACAGTGATCATGAGTTTTTCATTCCTGCCTGACCTTCTTTAATTTAACCATTTGACTCCGTCTCTTGTTTAACACAGAGTAGGCGTACTGTTCGCATGCTAACTGTTCAATGGATCGTACACGCGACAATTTCACTCTAGATATTTATTGTGTAGATGTCAGATTGTAGGTACATATTTATATATAGTCCACTGCACACAGCAGTGACTCGCCGAGGCTTAGTTTACGTCCGCCTCTCCACTAGTACTTGTGAGAGGTACTTGGCGAGAGTCTCAGCTACGCTGTATGATGCTGCAGTTTGCAGAACTACACACAGATAAGATCAAATAATTTCACCTCTTGAAGAAGATGATGAAAATGATGATGATGATGATTGATGGAGATGATGATGATGATGATAGTGGTGGTGGTGGTGGAGGTGGTGATGATGATGTGGATGCGCTTGGAGCACATATGTTGTCTATGTGCGCTTCACAAAATAAATTATTATTATTTGGGGTAATTTCAAATCTCGTTTGTTTTGGAGAGTTTGAAATCCGCATTTTAAGTCCAAGAATTTCCACGCTTGTTTGTGTATTTGTGTGTGCGTGTGTGTGTGTGTGTGTATGTATGTGTGTGAATGTGTGTAAATAAAGTCGAGTCCTCTTCTTATTGAACCGAGATACCGGTTGAAATGTGGGAAATAAGATTCAGTAGACTTTAAAAAAAAAAAAACGTTCTCAAAGCATGTATTTAAGTGCTTCATCGGGAATTAAATGTCTGCTCTACTACTACTACTACTACTACTACTACTACTACTACTACTTGTGACGGTGATTCCATTGTTGCTGGGCTCTGCACAATGGAATGCTATTACCCACTCGTCTATTGTCGATGGGGATCGCTAGTAATCTCCCTGTGACTTAACTTAATACATTTATTTGTTTATCTCGGTCTGTGTTTAGGCTGGGGTACAGAGATAGAAAGAAAATGGTAAAAGATCACTGTCACACTAGCTCTCACACGGCTATGAAACATAGGTAGTCCAGCCACTTGATAACAGTAAATATGACACATTTATTTCCTCTACTCTATACACGATCTGCTAAGTACAATACTAACTTAAAAGTTCAAATGTCTCTTGGACTGGTTCGCTTCTTCATAAGTCTATGCAGCTACTTTATCATCATCGGGCACTGGATGATTTCTGCCTTAAGGGTCTGTCACGTGGGTTTTATGGGTTGCTGGGCTCTGCACAATGGAATGATGTAAACCTCACGCTTTATCCGATGGGGACCGCTAGTGAGTCACCCTGTGGATATCTTTAATAAATTTATTTATTTAGCTCGGTCTGTGTTAAGGCTGGGTTACAGAGATAGATAGAAAAATGGTAAAAGATTACTGTCACACTAGCTTTCACACGGCTATGACTCATATGTAGTCCAGCCACTTGATAACAGTTAAACATCACACATTTATTTCTTCTACTCTATACATGATTTTCTAAGTACTAATCTACCTTAAACGTTAAATAGTCACTGTGAATAATTCGATCGCTGATAGTCTATGCAGCTAATTGTTCATCCTCGGGCACTGGATGTTATAGTTCATGAGAAGTGGACTACTGTGATCCTGTAGCTCTCGGTTTTTGTGCACACACGTTTAGTGACTTAACTGTGAGTCTGGCGTGCTGTGCTGTGGTCGGTTTCCTGACAACTGTGTTGTCTTCTTCTGGGTTCTTCCCTGTGGGTAGACTGGTGGGTTTTCCTCGCGCAATGCTGGGGATATCTCTGCAGCCAACGTATGCGTCGACGTGGTTTCGTCTGATGCTGTGTTGGGCGCACTACAGAACGCCTGATCGTCTGTAACATATGAGACGAAATTCTGCACAACCTTGAATGATAGGTGTGTGCAGAGCGTCTCACTGAAGGTCGTAATAGCCCTCAGTGATTAGCTCCACATCTACATATATAAGCGACGAACATTCTGCTAAGTCCGTGGTCCACTGGAATCTCCACTCTAATTTACTATACATACATAAATATAAAACATGGCTACTTATACACATCAAGAATTAATAATATTATACACATTCATTTGTACAGCCACTGGTCTGCAAGCACACATATAAGTTAAACAACAGTGGTTCCGTACATAATTCAAGATGGCGTCGGCCGGTCGTCTTTTTGCCTCGTGGTCAGCTACTCCACATGTTCAGGCAATTCAATTCTATGCATAGCAAATTCCACAAACATAATTCAACAATAATATAATACATCACGATGAAACAGAAGTATGTTCATTTACCTTCGCGACAATTTCAGGCCAGTGGCTACTTGAGTGAATTCTGATTTTCACAAGTACTGCATCCTAGTCTTTTCTGGAGAGATCTACTGCTAGCTTGTGTAGCTGTGTACTGCTCCTTGGTTCAACCACGACTGCCGTTCTGTGTCTTTATTCGAATCAGTCAGGCCTGGTTGAGTCTATTCTAAGCGGTGATCTCCTTGGCGGATAATAGACTTGCCTAATGTAATTACGATGATGTCATTGCCTGAGCTAGCGTCAACGGCCACTGTGTGTAAGCGGCAGTATGCTATTGCTACGCTTGATTACTTCCATCGTCTGCTGCTGCCTACCATTGAAATTCTAAGATTACATAGACTAACCAAGCTAAATATTAAAATAAGCAGAGTAAAGCTAGTCCTCTTGCGACAGGTACTGTGGTCCTTTGGTACAGGTTTGGTGCACGGATACCAAAGTCACTTAGCTAAGGTTCGAGGTGCTGTGCTGTGGTTGCTTCCTTCATAAGCTGTGTTGTTGTGGATTCGTCTCCTTGTTGCTAGACTGGTGGGCTCTCTTGGCTCATTGCTTGAGATACCTCGGCAGGCCAACGTTCAGCGACGACTTGTTCTCGTCTTTTGCCTGGTTGGGCTCACGATACGATGCCGGCTCGTCTGTAACATATGAGACGAAATTCTGCACAACCCTGTATACTAGGTGTATGCAGAACGTCTCACTGAAGGCCGAAGTAGCCCTCAGTGATTAGCTCCACATCTCTAATATATAAGCGACGAACATTCTGCTAAGTCCGTGGTCCACTGGAATTCTCCACTCTAATTTCCTATACATATATAAATATAAATCATGGCTAACTATACACATAGATAATTAATTAATATTATACACATTTCCTGGTACAGCCACTGGTCTGCAAGCATACATATAGGTTAAACAACAGTGGGTCCGTATGGAATACAACATGGCGTCAAACCCGGTCGTGTTCGCCACGTGGTCACGCAACGTTGGACTAACAATTCAATTTTAAGCATGGCAAATTTCACAAACATAATTCAACAATATTTCCAATACATCACGATGAAACAAAAGTATGTTCATTTACCTTTTTGACAATGTCAGGCCGTGGCTAACTTGATTGATTCGAATTTTCAACAAGTCCTGCTTCCCTAGTCTGTCAGTGGATAGATTTCTGGAGCGTAGCTGTGTACTGACCGCAGTTTGAACGCAGAATGACTACTCTACCTGTCTGCATGAACTGGGTAGAACTGATCTACCTAATCTCTCTCTGTTCGAATTGGCTGTAAATTCGCTCTATCCGTAGCTGCGATGATGTCACTACACTGCGCTCGCGTCAAGTTAGCAGAGTGTAGCACACATCTGTAATACTTCTATCGTCTGCTTTAGAGTAACATTAACCTTAGTGTTACAACTGCTAACCAGGGCAAAAACGTATGTGCTGTGTTTTAAATCTAGGCTCTTGTTACACTACTACTACTACTACTACTACTACTACTACTACTACTACTACTACCCACTACCACTACTACTACTACTACTACTACTACTACTACTACTACTACTACTACTTTTAAAAAATGTAATCATTCTTATTTAGCACTTTTTCCCAGCGCAAGAGCGGCTCAAGGCGCTGGCCGATAAAAGACTCTAACTCAAGCAGCAGGAGGCGCCCATTTGCAACCTTTTGGGCGCATAGGGTGACGCACAGATGACCGAGCATAATCTTGGGCGACAGGATATGGGGAGAAGGGACCTAGTGCGTGGTGGGTGTATCTGTGCAGCCTGCACTCTCCCGTCTAGGACATGAACGTCAGGATCTTTAAAGTCCAGGCGATGGAATGCGTGCGTGCACGGTCTAGATCTCGGTTTATACTCTCATTTGAAGGAGTACTACTACTACTACTATTACTACTACTACTACTACTACTACTACTACTACTACTACTACTACTACTACTACTACTATATTATTTATTATTATTATTATTATTATTATTATTATTATTATTATTATTATTATTATTATTATTATTATTATTAATGGATGCCATACGCGTCTTGGTCCTAAATCAAACTCGACCCCTTGGGGTCATGAGCAATCTTGTTACTGTAGATTGTTCTAACCTATAAAGGGAACAGTGAAAGCCCCAGTTGAAAACCTGTCTTGCCTTTGTAGGCATGACTAATTCACTGCGGCAACAGTTCCCCCCGTTGGAGTGCCGGGGTTTTCAGTATAAATAGGATCCCCACTTTCTGGAAATTTAGTGCTTTAAATTCCCACTGTCGCTGTCTTCATCATTTGCTCTTTCCCATTTTTGATCTGTCCTATCACTCTGCTATACTTTCTTCTTCTTCGCTAGATCAATGACCTACCTTTTTTCTTGAAAACTCTTCCTGGACAAGACTCCTTGTTTGTTTTATGAGGTCTGTTGGATCAGCTTGGGAGTGTTGGACGCTTTCTGCCGGGTGGTCACTAGGGCTTCCTATGATTGTATTATTTCGCACTATAGGCATTTTTATATGTATGTGTTTTGTTGATGATTTATAATGATGGTTGTATTCTATTTTGTTTGTAACCGGGGTGTTCGCGTAGTTGAGGTCAACCCTCAGCCGTCCCCCGCGTGGGATGTCTTTATTGTAAAGTGACTGGCCGGTGGAGGGCATTCAATTTTCCCACTAGGGTTGTTTCGGCAGATCTTTTATGCGGGTCGGGGGTTGTCCGGTCCTGATTTGGCTCGGAAGAGTCCGCTGGACCTAACGCAACAATAAATCAATCAATCAATCAAATCAAACTCAAGAGTGCGGCTATCTTTAACCAATATATACACGCTCAGGTATTACGCAGTGCTGCACTTTTTTTCAAGTTCTGTGATGGTCTCGGTTTGTTAGCTGGCTTGTTATGAAAAAAGGGTCATTTATATTCAACGGTCGAATATATATGTTACCGACAATCTGTGTATTCAATCAATAGGTCTATTGTCTTTAAAAAAATCAGTCAATTGGAGTTTTGGCTGTGACCACCTGCCAATACATGTATTGACAAAAATTTCCAGTCAATACGTTTATTGTCTTTTAAAAAATGCTCGGGTCAATACACGAACTGACTGAAATGTCATTCGGCATTTAAATTGCAACTGGTTATAAACATGAATAAATGAAAGTCGGTCTTTTTACTCAAGCTGCTTCAAAAGTCTGTTCTCGTCACTGTAGTCAGAGGATTGATAGTATTCGCCATAATATTGTTTATCTTTCCCAAGAATTTTTTCGTGTCTATGATTAAATGGATTTCTTGTTGGTGTTGTTATTGTGTTTTATAGCGCACTTTCCAGTTGAAAGAACTGCTCAAGGATACTCTGCGTAACGCGCAGTGCTACTTTATCAAAGTTCTCGCCCGCCCTTCTCTCATCAACTATTGAACTTCGTGTTGTTGGTTTTTGGGCCTGTCTCAAACACGCACAGTTGTCTCCCTGCTGAGACCATTTTTTAAATTGCATGCCTACAGAGTAACAGGGCCCGCTTGGGGCATACTCCCAATTCAATCAGTGTATACTGCATATGCCTTTAGGAGGTGCAGACACTGTGTATGTATTTTGCATGCGAATACTCATTGCAACGTTTGCTGCATGCTTGCATTATTTTCCAAACCCTCAAACGTCACACAGCGAATGAGAGATGCTATCCAGATCACTTCTGTATTCTTTCAAACCTTGAAACCTTTATAGATCCAAGACGTAGACCCTATACGAACTTGACAAATGCCATGATTTGATTTTGACTTGACTTGATGCAGTTCAGCTTGTTTCTGAGCTCTTTCGATCCCAGTGGTATGGTGTATAGGTCGGTGCTACACATGTACATTGTCTTAGACGTAAACGGTTTTCCATTCTGCTTCACTATTGTTTGGAGTCCGCGTGTGTGTGTGGGGGTGTGTGTGTGTGTGTGGGTGTGTGGGTGTGTGTGTGCGTGTGTGTGTTCTCTGCTAGAAGTCCATTTGCAAAATGAGTGTCAGTATTCTCGCTCGCAGGCCTGAAGGTTGTGTTTACCGAAAAGACCTTTCACTTTGAAAATCGTTTCAGTATTTTGTGAAAAGCTTGGAGTCTCACTATTATTTGCTCACCGTCGCCGATCATTCTCTTTCCGCATTGTCTGGAGGGAGAGGAAGGAGGGGGGTTGCTTGAAAAGGCCGATGTTTATGGAGAGTTGGTGACTCGCAGGCGAACCTGTTCAGTTTTAAATCTTCAGAGAACATCAGAACCCATTTCGCCACTTTGTACAACCGCACACACACTCCCACAAGATATACAAACGTTGACAGGACACACATAACACTCAAGCAAATGTACACACACAGTACTTACGTACACACACGCACACACACATACATATATACGTATTTAAGTCGATTAGTCGGGATTGTTACCAAACCAGGGTACAATTGGAGAATGGTCTTTTTTTCAGTGGTATTTACAAATCAAATGTCGTATTTGATAAATTTAAACAGATTTTTTAATGGCGTACAGGACTGAGGGGTAATCTGCCCTTTAAACTTGATTTTGTTCGTAGCTCAGCTTACTGTGTATAATTTACACTCTTTACCCCATTTTTCGACAAATTGGGAAAATGCAATTTCTCGATATTTACGGTGTGCTATACGTTTTTCGAGTGGTAAAGATGTTTTTTTTTTAAATGAGGAAGAGTTTTGCTTCCCAATTTTTTCCTCAACTACACCATTTGTTACCACGTGTAGGCCTATATAGAACAAAAAATCCCAAGTTGTGCGACTATACAAGTACACACACACACACACGCGCGCACGCACACCTACACAAACACACACACAATCTTGGCTACATGGAAAGCATCAATTTACCCACGGGAGCGCGAGCAATTTTTTTGGAATGGTCTAAATCTCGTTTTTCACTGTGTGACCTTGACTACATTTTACGCTAACTGGCTGAAGTCTGATAGCTTCCCCCGTACCCCGTCATCTAGCCTAGCCGTACATGTATAATCTCTTTCCTCCTTTTTTCCCACCTCCTCTCCCTCCCTCTCTCTCTCTTCCTCCTCCTCTCTCTCTCTCTCTCTCTCTCTCTCTCTCTCTCTCTCTCTCTCGTCTCCCACCTCCGTTTGCATTCGCCCATCATTTTATTCATTATTCCCTTTTTTTCAGGTGTGTGTGAGTGAATGTGTGTGTGTGAGTGTGTGTGAGTGAGTGAGTGAGCCTCTCTGTCTCCTTATCTGTCTCTCTGTCTGATTTTCACAGGAGGCTCGAGGGTCAAAGTTCGACTTTGGCACGATACACAATGCGTAAAGAGTTAAACAGTACACCTCTTACAACTTGTGAAGGTGGGTCTATTGTTACTGGGCTCTGCACAATGGAATGCTATTACCCACTCGTCTTTGTCTGCGGGATTCGGCTAGTATAATCACCCTGTGACTAATCTTAATACATTTATATGTTTTACCCACGGATAGGATTATAGAGATAGGGAGAAAATGGTAAAAGCTTCACTGACACAATAGCTCTTACACGGCTATGAAACATAGGTAGTCCAGCCACTTGTTAACAGTAAATATCACACATTTATTTCCTCTACTCTATACATAATTCTCTAAACACTCTATTAACTTAAATGTCCAAATTCACTTCGAATAGTTCGCTCCTTGATGGGTCTATGCTGCTACTGTTCTTGATATTTGCTACTGTCTCATCATTGGGCTATTTGTTCTGGTTGGCCTAATGTTTGGTTTCAGGAGAGTGGACTACCGCACAGTCCTTCTAGATCAGTGTTAGTGCGTTTCTTCTTGCACTTAGCTGATTCGTTGAGGTGTGGTGATGGTGTCTCCTCCTTGGTTGTTGACTATTGGGCTATCGGAGCTCAGTGCTCGATGTTCCCCTGCAGGCCGAATGTCAGGGTTGACTCTTAGTGGTCTATTTCCTGCATCGGACCAACAAGCCTGCTCGTCTGCAAAATATAAGACGAGTTTCTGCAACGCCTTGTTTAAAAACGGGTGTGCAGAGCGTCTCACTGATGGCAGAAAAAGCCCTCAGTGATCGCTCCACTTATACAAACAAGGGACGAACATTCTTCTAAGTTCGTGGTCCACTGGAATCTCCAACATAATTCCTATACATATACATACATCGTGGCTAAACTAAACACATGGAGAAGTAATTAACATATACATATTCTCCGGTACAGCTATTGGTCTGCAATAATACACATAGGAGAAACAACAGTGGGTCCGTAGGGGATACCTCATGGTGCCGAAACCGGTCGCGTGTGTCAGCCACTTGGTCAAGCAAAGTTTTACTAATATTCACAATGATAAAACATGGCAAGACTTCACAAACATAATCCAACAATATTATCAATAAATCGCGATGAAACAAAAGTTCAATCATTTACCTTCTTGACAATGTCAGGCTGTGGCTATACTGCGATGACTGAATTTCACCCGTCACCTGCTTAGTCTTTCTGCTAGAGAGATCTTTCAGAGCATTGCTCCTTCTTGTGTGAGGATTAGGCACAGAATGACTATCTAACGTAGTGGTCAAGCTAAAGCCCGCGAAAAAAAATCTAATGACAGCTGAGCGCCTCCTATCGGGCGGGGGGGGGGGGGGGGGTTATGGCTATACGTCAGCGGGATGAGGTCACTGCCTATCATAGCGAGAGTTAGCTTACATATGCTTAGCACAGTCCTGACTTCTGTCGTCTGCTAGGCAGCAACTTTACGTTACAAAAGCTACAGCAGGCTGAACTATTTAAGACGAGAAGCCTTAGTGCAGGGTCTAAATAGCCTATTGTGACACAACTATCAAGACGCAATCAGCTTCCATGGAAGTTCAGATGCTTCAAGTGATTAGGGTGAAAATGTTTCTGCTCCTTGGATATAGCTTAAAAACGCATCTGTCTAGACTAACTGAAATTTGAGAGACTTTGGCTATGTGTGTGTGTGTGTGTGTGTGTGTATGGGGGTGTGGTTTTATGTTTGTATGTGTATGTATGTATGTATGTACGTGTGCGGGTGTGCGTGCGTGTACACGCGCGCCTACGTGCGTGTGTGGGTGTCAGTGCGTATGTGTGTACATCGCAGCAAATACTTCAACCAAGTATAATAGCGACGAAAGTTTAGTCTTACCATTTTAGTAAGAGCGCAATTCACTGTCTTGCAGGGTGGACTTAGTCTAGCGCGGATAATCTCCTTCGGATGAGAACATAAACCGAGGTCTAGTCTGTGCACGCACGCATTCCATCGCATGGACTTTAAAGATCCTGACGCTCGTGTCCTAGACGGGTGAGTGCCGGCTACCCAAATACCCACAGCATCCCCGGTCGCCCAGAATCGCGTCAAACTGTGCGCCCAAAGTCTGCAAATGGGAACCTCGGGTGGCTTGATCCGTGTTAGATCCTTGAGCGGCGCGTGAGGGAGTAAGGCGCTATATAAAAGGGATTAAATAATAAATAATAAAAGATTTACGGCGTCAGATTAGTACTGCCAGACGGCGTAGCTTTGTAATGGGAGGAGGCAGGGAGGGTTAGAGGCGTGGCAGACGATACTTTCTACGCCACATTCCTACCATTGTTTGCTAGTATCATGGCTTACCTTCAGGCTTTCAGTCTTTCCGTCTTTCCGTTGTGGTGTTTTTATGTTGACTCTTCGTCGCCTGCTTTTTCCCTTATATTATAGTGTACACTTATGCTAATTATTCTTCTACTTTGGAAGGTTGTTTTAGGTTTTATTTTGGTCATCATCATCGTCAGCAGCACCAGGGCCATCATCATCATCATCATCATCATCATCATCATCATCATCATCATCATCATCATCATCATCATCATCATCATTATCATCATCATCATCATCATGCGTGTGTTCATGTGTTTGTGTGTGCGTGCGTGCGTGTGTGTGTGTGTCAGACTATCTTGTTTGTATGTGCGTGCGTGTGTGTTACTGCGTGTCTTTTTCTGTCTCTCCTGCTAGAGGGGATGGTCATTTGAGGGAATTGTTGTCGTTGCTGTTATGGAGTTTTCTCCCTCACATCTCCCTCCTCCCCCCTACCCCCCCTCCCCCATCGCCTCTCCCAGAAAGGAAGGATTTGGACTGTTTGTTTTTCTTTTTTGCAATGGAAAGGAGTTTTTTAAAAAGCGCATGGGATTGAGGGTGGGAGATGGAAAGAGTCGGCAGAAAGAGGCATTTTGATAACAACAAAAACACCCGGAAAAGAAAAAAACAGAAAGACGGAGAAAAACGAAAAAGCAAAACAAAATGAGAACATCTCTTTAAGCAAAGTAATCTGGATGCACCACAGCAGAGCCCTGCAGTGGATGGAAATGGCTTCTTGCTCTTGCTGTTGTTGTTATTATTGTTGTTATTGTTTTCCTTTTTCTTTTTTTTCTGTTTCTTTTTGTCTGCTTTTTTTATTCTTGTGTGTGTGTGTGTGTGTGTGTGCTCTTTTCCTTGTTTGTGTTGTTTTTTCTTGTTCTTCTTGTTGTGCTTGTTATAGTTGTTGTATAGTTATCTTCTTCTTCTTCTTCTTCTGCTTCTTCTTCTGCTGCTGCTGCTTCTTCTTCTTCTGCTGCTGCCTTCTTCTTCTGCTGCTGCTGCTGCCTTCTTCTGCTGCTGCTGCTGCTACTGCTGCTGCTGCCCTGTCTGCTTTCTGGCAGATGAGATACACCATCATCATAAACATTTTTTCGATATGTTTATAGTGTAAAACACGACAATGTTCACATCTACAATGTTACCGATAATATCTATCTATATATATATCTAATCTAATCTATCTATTTAATCTAATCTATATATCTATCCGTCTGTCTGTTTGACAGTCTATATACAGACAGAGACCGACAGACCGTCAGACAGACAGAAGGACAGATAGATAGACATATAGAAGAGATTAGATTATATTAGGATGGATAGATAGATAGATAGATAGATAGATAGATAGATAGATAGATAGATAGATAGATAGATAGATAGATAGATAGATAGATAGATAGATAGATAGATAGATAGATAGATTAGATTAGATTAGATTAGATTAGATTAGATTAGATTAGATTAGATTAGATTAGATTAGATTAGATTAGATTAGATTAGATTAGATTAGATTAGATTAGATTAGATTAGATTAGATTAGATTAGATTAGATTAGATTAGATAGATTTACAAAACAATTTTAATCTTAATCCTTATACGATCTGTGCGCTGTTTTGGACAAACAAAAAATTAGGACGCACGTGCTGTATGGATTTAGATGACGTAAAGAGACAGAGATAAAAACTCTCTAAAAACTGTCTGCTCATCTAATAATAATACCGGATGCTAATACGCGCTTTACTTCGAATGATTTCAAACTCAAAGCGCGGCGACCTATACCAACATACACGCTCACGTGCAACAAATACAGACACACAACAAGGGGATCTGGGATTCATCTGGGATTCATCTGGGATTTCTCTTTGTGTAACTGTAGACCTAATCGTATTGTCATCTTTTTGCCATATGTAGGGAACACACGCAACAGTATACCGACGTACACACATACATACACACCCACACACACACACACACATATGTTCTGACCCAGGAACAGCAAGTTACGTACGCAACAGGCATACTCAAATTCTCATTAACCCCATATGCTCGAACGAATGCACGCATGCGCTGACTCTCTCTCTCTCTCTATCTCTTCCCATCCCCTCCCCAACGACACCCACAAATCGTTACATTTTCACATTTACCAGCATCCCCAAGGCACCTCCAAGAATGTGTACAGATGGCAGGGAGTATGCATACACGTTTTCTGCAAAACTTGTCAGAACTTTTTTTTTCTCCCCGGCTCATCTTTACCAGTGATGAAATGCTTGCATAACACAAGATGTGTTGGGGTTTGCACAAGTTTATTGGGCTCTTGGGCATGAAAGCCCATTGGCAATATCGGTGAGGAGTATCAGGGCGACATATCAAAGCGTTGAGAATGGTTTATAAATTAAAGATGAGACTGGTAAGAGTGGGGGGAGGAATGGGGAGAAGGGAGGGGGTAGGAGGGTTCACGTGACCCGTGAAATTTACGTGAAACACATAAACAACACGGACCTTAAGTTTATCTACTCATAAATGTTATGACCTGCTGTTTGTACTGCCGTGGTATAACTCAGCTTTGCTTGTGTGTCCTTTCGCGCTTTGTGTGTATGGCCATGTCGTTGATGTCTTGCTTTGGGTATGCTTTGCTTGTTTTCTATGAGTTGCATGTATGTAACTATAAAGCGCCTTGAGCATTTGTATGAAAACGCGCTATATCAAATATACATTATTATTATTATTATTATTATTATTATTATTATTATTATTATTATTATTATTATTATTATTATTATTATTATTAATTTATTTATTTATTTATTTATTTATTATTTATTATTATTATTATTATTGTTATTATTATTATTATTATTATTATTATTATTATTATTATTATTATTATTATTATTATTATTATTATAAATACATACATACAAGCACACACGTACAGGGGAGAAATGGGAGTGGGGGAAGGGGTAGGGAGGAGAGGTAGGAGAGTATACTTTGCAGACGATCGACTTCTTCAAAACTGGTCTTTTAGTTGTAGTCCAATTTACAAGCTCAGGGTCTAAATGTTCTGAGCCAGCTTCAAAGTGGGGCCTGTCTACGCTACATTGATCGATGTAGGAGTTGAAAGGGTTAAGGAGGAATTCGACTAAAGTGTTTTAGTTTGCTGCTGCTGTTGTTGTTGTTGCTGTTGTTATTATTATTTTTGTTGTTGTTGTTTTTGTTGTTGTTGGTGGTTGTGGTGGTGGGGGTGGTGTATGAGTGTGTGTGTTTGTGTATATGTATATATTTATGCGTGCGTTTATGTGTGTGCACGCTTGCATTATTGTGTGTGTGTGTGTGTGTGTGTGTGCGTGTGTGTGTGTGTGTGTGTGTGTGCAAAGAACGCAGCTCCTTCAAGTACGGGGGGTGGGGAGGGAGGGAGGGAAGGGAGGGGATAACCAAACCTCATAAGAGAGCTGTGACTAAAATTTTTTTTTTCTAGAATGGGTTGGGTCGGGTGCAGCCAGAAGAGAATGGTAGCATACAAACGTCTGGAAGACAACAAACGCCCTGTCAGATTAATCTCCGTGCAGATCTCGCGCGTTTTGCTTACCCTTTTAGTGAAAGCAAAGAACATAGACTAATACTACTACTACTAATAATAATAATAATAATAATAAGAAGAAGAAGAAGAAGAAGAAGAAGAAGAAGAAGAAGAAGAAGAAGAAGAAGAAGAAGAAGAAGAAGAAGAATTAATGTTATATACGCGCTTGCTTTTCCCCAAATTACCAATCAGGCTCAAAGCGCGGCAATCTGTACTAACATGCACGCTCACATGCTTCACCCACTCTCACACACACACAGCAAACACACGTCTATCACTCAAACATGTGGTGTAAAGGCATGGAGATCGCTATTACAAGAAGAAAAGGAAATCGAACTTTTAGTTTTACATTTTTAGATTGACCGCATCCAATACTATTATTGAAGGGAGGGAGGAAACCGGAGTACCCGGGGAAACCCTTGGTTCCCTGAATAATTTTGTACTTAAGTGACACAAGTTCGCCCCTTGCGGGAATCGAACTCGCGAACTTCGGCAGAGGAAATCGGCGACAAGTACGGAGAATAATCAAACGGCCAAGTTCCTATAGTGACGTCATCTGCAGGGAGACCTAAAGTGTTCATTCTTACTTTTTTTTTTTTTAAATTGTCTTTGATCTTTTTAATTTGTTTCTATGTTTCGTAGTGTCGAATAACGCTTTTCCATGTTTCTTTGAGCAGTCAAATGCCTTGCGTTTCGTACTCCTTCGGATAAGAGTACAATCCGGGGTCTCGTCTGTGCACGCACGGAATTTTGATCCATCGCACGGATTTTAAAGATCCTGACGCCTTGTCCTAGACGGGTGAGTGTCAGCTACACAAATACACCCAGCACGCACTAGGCTCCTACCCTCGCATCCCCGACCGCCTGCATGTCAGAGTATCCGCCTGTACTGCCTAGGCATGAAAAGGGTGGTTAGGGCAGTTTGAATTTGACCCTGTATCTGTCAGCGCCTTGAGAAGCTCTTGAGCGGGAACAGCGCTATTTAAGAAGGGTTAAACAGTACATGAGGGAACGAAGAAAGAAAGAAAGAAAGAAAGAAAGGAAGGAAGGAAGGAAGGAAGGAAAATAAGTAAGGAAAGGAAGGAAAGGAAAGAAAAGAAAGAAAGAAGATAATATGCATTTATTTATTAACCACGTAAAATATTTACAGTACTCTGTTGGGGCAAATATGTTTTATGTATCTCTCACTACGATTGAGTAGTAGCTTACATTGAGTAGGGCGTATGCCTCGGCAACAGCACTGTGTGAGGACAAGGCCCTGTCAGCGCAGTGCTTTCCGCTAGTTGCCTCTACTCGTCTCGCTGCGCGTGTATATGCCAAATCGCCGTTCATCTATCTTTCATCGGCGAATTTCTCCTCATGACGGTCCAAACTTGTTTTCACGATAAGGCCCTCAGGCCCAACGCTTTGGCGCGTGCCGATGACTGCTGGAAAGCCTCCTGCTGCCTTGTGGTAAAAACCCTTTATCAGTAGGCTTAGAATGAGCGACCATTCTTGGATGAATCAACGAACCCTCAGCACACGGTTAGAGCAACATAATAATAGTAGTAGTAGTAGTAATAATAACAACAACAATAACAACAACAACAACAACAACAACAACAACAACATTGGATACTACTACATGGATTTCGCGCTTTTCCCCAAAACACTAATAAGGCTCAAAGGGCGGCGATCTGTATTAACATACACGCTCACAGGTTTCACCCACTCTACGCATACACTATTAACAGGGTGAGGATAAGGACATTTGAAAGCTACCATCTCGGAATGAAAACCAATATAATTTCTGAAAGCATGGCTTTAATGTTTTTTATAATTTATTTGCATGTTAGATTCTGTATCGGCCAGCGGCTACCCCCCACCCTCCCCCTCCCTCCTCCCTCTCACTCCCAGCAGCTCTGGAGCTGGAAAAGCGCTATATAAGAACGATTAAACACACTGTTACACTCGAATCGATGTTGGTGTTTTCTATCAGTATCTGATTGAGCCCCGATGCTTGAATTCCTGATAGGGTGTAACTCAGATTCGTTTATCCACGCAGCCCGCTCAAGCAGCATACAAGTCACAAAGTCGACGTATGAAGTTTTCCACTTTTATTCAGCACACATCAACAACTGCATACAATCGCTCAATCGTCTTTCCACTCTCAAATTTACTTTCCAACTAACAACAACTTCAACTATCTCCCAACAGCAACTCGGCACACGATTAAATAACCTCTCTCTCTTCTCGAACAATTTGGTACAGGTAGAAATGACGCACTGCCACCAATCGAACTAAAGATCGTCATCACTGGCTTACGTCATACACATTTCCTCTACTTCCGGGAACATTCACGACCTTCGATATCCATCGGGAAATTTCTATCGACAGTAATAAACATGCAGATCCCGAAAATTCTCCAACAATATCGACCAACGAAAATTATCGACGTTATACAAAACCTCTCCTAACAACAATGCAAACTCAAATCAAAGGTAAATAAACTCCATTATTGAATACTTTGCAAAACGAAACGATTAGATCTATCGTGCGCGCTTCCGACATACTTTCGTACGCGTTTCAACGTAACACACACACAAACACATACGCGC
Source organism: Oncomelania hupensis (assembly GCA_036898135.1). Lineage (NCBI taxonomy): Eukaryota > Metazoa > Mollusca > Gastropoda > Littorinimorpha > Pomatiopsidae > Oncomelania > Oncomelania hupensis. The sequence continues at coordinate 30,732,930 of CM072514.1, forward strand.
GCGCACACACCCACCCACGCACGCACACAAATATAAGATGATGTACATTTCCTGATAATTGCTTTCGGCCCTCCTATATCATCATCATCGTCATCATCTTCAATCATCATCGACGTTACCTATAAGTTATTCAGCCAAACAGCAGCTATAGTGGGAAAATAGGCAACGCTGAGCAACAACTCTATCAAGGTTTGGATATAGACCTACCTAATAATGGTAAAACGTTTTATCGCACGATAAACAAAATAGCTGACAGTTGCTGTTGATTGCAGATTGTGCATCGCATACTGCATATAGATTAAGAACATTATTCATGGTTATTCATTATTCAATAGTGGTACTGAATTGACCTCTTGCTGGATATCATCACATTGTGGATTTTTATATAATGTTTGGACTGATCGTGCATCAAAATTAGGTGCTTTAAATATTAATTCTGTCAACTACAATAAATGTGTTTTCTAAAAAAAAAAATCAAAACATCATTGAAAACAATATTGTAAGAAACTTCAGTTCAATATGTAGTGGTGTTTTTGGTGGTTTGGAGAGAGAGACGAAGTGAAGTGTTCGAAGTAGGGTGAGATTCTCTCTCTCTCTCTCTCCCTCTCTCTCTCCCTCCCTCCCTCCCCAGCGCCTGTCCGTTGATGACCGTTGAAAGTTTTATTGGAAGAAATCATAGAGGGCAAAGGCAGTGCTCGTAGAGATAACAGCGTGTGCTCTTCTATGCTGTGCTTTGTGTGCTCCCCCTTAACAAACACCTAAATTACAATAAAGCAGTTTTAATGTATCAAATAATTAACAATAGAGCTCCTGCTTATTTATTTAGCAAGTCGTCATCTCGTTATTCATCTTCACGACATAATTTAACATTTCCAAGACCACGCTTAGACATATCTAAAACATCTCTGTCCTATTCTGGTCCAAGCGTGTGGAATTCTCTACCAGAAGAGGTCAAGAAAAAGTAAATCATTACCATCTTTTAAAACAAGGCTCCATAAATATTTAAGCTCCCTTTGCTCTTAATATTTAAGATGATTGTATACCTCTTTGTTCTTCCCTATCCTATTCTATCCTATCCTGTCCTGTCCCGTAACCCGGAGGTCGTAGGGGCACCACAGATGATCGTTTAACCAGCATACTCCATCTTTCTCTGTCCTCAGCAGCCTTGATCTCTTCGCTCAGTGTCAAACCAGTCCATTCTCGAATGTTGTCCTCCCACCTCTTTTTCGGTCTCCCTCTTCTTCTACCTCCTTGCACTGTGCCTTGCAGAATGGTCTTTGCAAGGTCTGATGATCTGGTGACGTGGCCATACCATCGGCGTTTCCGTTTCTTCACCACTGTGAGCAAGTCATCGTGTTGTCCAATGGCTTGTGTGATGGTCTGTCGGACTTCGTCGTTGGTGAAGGAAATAGGAAATGCCCAGAAGTCTTTGCATCATGTAGTGTGTCTTGGGCAAAAAAAAGACCTGGCGGTGTCCAATCCTCTCCAGGCTGTTGGCCACAGCCGAAATCCACGAATACAGTGTGGCTCGCCTTTGCCCTGAGCACGTGGTCGTTGAACCTTTAGTAACGTGAGGTTCCTCCGCCCTGGCCGTTGACTTCTGTGTAGAAGACTTTCGCCCAGTGATGCCGTGCTAACATCACCCCTGTTAGTCGCCTCTTACGACACGCCGGGAAACATTGGGTCTATTCTATTTAATGCCCGAACCCACAGAGCATGTGTTCTTCCCTACCCTGCCACAATTTAAGTTACTAAGAATGTATGAATTCACATGTGTGTGTGTGTGTGCGTGTGTGTGTGGGTGTGCTTGTGCTTGTGTGTGCGGAGGGAGGAGGAGATGGATGGGGAGGGGAAGAAGGGTAAGAGTATGTGTGTTAAAATGCATTAATTTGCTTAGTGATTTGTTACCGTAGTTAAGGAATATGTTTGTTTCAAATTATTTTATGTTAATTATTTTGTTTGTTTTGCATTGTTTATTAAGGACTAGCTGTAAGACAGGTCCAAAGGACCTAATGCTATTATCCTATTAAAGGTTTCGACTTCGACTTCTCCCTTGTGCTGTGTGTTCCGCCGTTTTGTGAGACCAAAACTTGGTTTGTTGGTTGAATAAATTAATGTCCCCAGACACCTGAGCATATAGGGGACGTTAGACCAAAACTGAGCACAGTCGTGCTTTTATCTGGGACCGCAGGCTGTACTGAAACCGATACTTACGCGTGCCACGAGCACTACAAAATCCATGCCTCGCAGGCTAATTTGTGTTAGTTGCTAATCTTTATTTCACGTATAATGCGTGAAAGGCTAACGAATAATCTATTTATAAATTGCTTAGCCGGAAGTCCTTCTTTGCCTCTACTGTAAAGTTTGTCCGGTATGGACGCTGATCTGGGCAGGTGCTGGGAGCTGCGGATCGGCATGCGGTGCGCTCAAAACCCGCGAAATCGTTATAGCCGACATTTCCTTACCAAACGTTTAACCGTTTCTGAGATAAATAGATAAACAAAATGTCCACAAACTGCAATAGCCTCATTCCGCGCGGCGCTTCCGATTCAACCCGTGTCAAGAACTGCCGTTCCGTAATACCGCCAATTTTTTTTATTTCCATTCAAAACACTTTTGCACTCATGTCACCAATCTTACAGCTGAAGGTTACCTGTTCACTTTCTTTTTCATCCATACTTATATGCGCACAAAAATTCAATTTGCATAAAATCTTCCATTACTTGAAGCAACTGTGTCATACAAGATCTGTGCTGACGAAAACCATGTTTGTAGAGTTGTAACGCGGTTACTTCCCTCTAACTAAATCACTGTTTATGCAGTACCTATGCGCTACCGCGAATACAAATATACCGGAAGTATTATGGTACCAAGGGAGATTACTTGCATGCCTAATATTTTTAAATAAAGGTATGACATTTAAAAATACGTTGCCTAACATAAATACTAAATTACAATAAAATATTTTAGTGCATTACTAAAACATGCACCTATACTCTGTTCTGCAGTACATTGCAATTATCATTTTAAATTAAAATAGTTCAATGCATTGCTCAAGTCGAACATCAACATGTACCTTTTAATCTACTCTGTTTTTCAGTGCTTCATCATTCGACCCCTGCAAGTAAACTATTGCAATCATTTCAGTGCATTTTTAATGTTTAATGCTAACTCGCAGACAACAGTTGTCTCTCTGTCTACATTTTAAACAGCAACCTGTGTACTTTGGCTTGCCAGGGTACAAAACCACTAGTGTACAATATATATATATATATATATATATATATATATATATATATATATATATATATATATATCAGTGTTATCCGTTGCAGCTTAGCCTATAACAGCGCGGTGTCTTTATCAACGTGATATGCATCGCGCTATTCTAAACATCGCGCTCTCATGCAAAACTGCTACATAAATTAAAACTAAAGTTTATATTCTAATAGAGAATTTAATGCTGAGTCTAACGGTTATGTGCTTTAAGGGATATGAAAAGTATATCAAGTTATTGCACACAGCCAGTTTAAGCATAACAGAGACATGGTAAGGCCTGCGTATCGTATGGTCAGAAATTCTTGTAGCCAGCACGGCTACAAATACAAACTATAAAATTCTTTGTGGAATTCCCAGATCAGTTTCATCTATGGCAAACATAATATTATTACATTCAATAAAACCCAAATATTGTAAAAATGTGAAGTGCATTTGTGACGAACGTTTAACTGTAAAACATATATTATTTGATTGTATTCACATTCATCCCTTCTTTTGCTTCCTGAAATACCACAACATCAGTGACAAACATTAACAATGATTTCAGTGTGATGTTGGCAAAAGCTTTCATTAATTCTCCAGGCGTTCGTTTTATTTAACTGATATTGTTACTTGTGTTTTAATGCGTTTATAAATTATGTTGTGTGTGTATGTAAGAAAGATGGAGTGCATGTGATTATGTGTGTGTAGGTGTGAGCATGCTTAGATGCGTGAGTTTGAATGTGTGTTTACGGTCTTTATCATCTTGGTTATAAAAAAAAAGACTTTAATAAAATTACCAACCAACCAACCATTGTGCACTGTATACACCGAAATAGGGGATGAAAAGCTGGTGAAAAAGTATTCAGCACCAAAAAAAGAACTCACCGATCCTCCATTCCTTTCCTCTTATTTATTTATTTATTTATTTATTTATTTATTTATTTATTTATTATTTTTATTTCTTTATGTTATTTCTGTTATTTCTTCATTTAATCGTCGTCATATAGCGCTTTTTTCCGCTGAAGGCGGTTGCTCAAGGCGCTGGCTGATACAGGATCTAACTCAAGGCGACCAAAGGAAGCCCCATGAACTTTGCGGTCAGACAACGGAGCACACACCCTGGGCGATCCGGCTATGGGGGAGAAGAGACCTTCTGCTTGCTGGGTGTACTTGTGTAGCTGGCACCCACAAATCTAGGACATGAGCGTCAGGACCTTTAAAAGTCCATGCGGTGGAATACGGGCGTGCGCTGGCTAGATCTCGGTTTATAGTCTCATCTGAAGGAGTAGAGCTGATTTACACGAGGATCCACGGTGAATTGTCACTGCTTCGTTGACAGGTGTCAGCTGTTTTAGTCAGTTTTACTTATTTATTTAATGTATTAGCTTGGGAACATATTGTTTTGGGTTTGTGCGTCCGGAGGTGACATTTGCGCACTTTTCTCTGAAACTAATGGACAGATTTCTTTGAAACTTGGTATTAAGTTAAAAATAGTGAACCCTACCAGATGACAATAATATGCATACCTGTGACGTGACCATGGTGACGTCATAATGTGTTGCCCTTTTTCTTTAATCCTATTTTCTCCCAAACTACTGGAGGGATTTGGTCCAAGCTTGGTATGTACTTAGAGTTTAACTATACCTCCAAGGTAAAATCAAACTTTTGCAAATAGAGTGACGTAATCATCGTGACGTCATTTAAAAAAAAAGACAGTTTTAAATTATAAAAAGGCCATAAAAACAAAACGTTGTATGTAAATACAGTAAAACCTCCGTTTTACGACCTTTAAATTGCCATTAAAACGAGGTCTTAAATTGGAAGGGTCTTAAAAAGGAGGTAGGACATTTTCGACAAAGACATTTAGAAAATTAATTAAGTAAAATAAATACATGTACAAAAAGTACACATACCATTAAGTATAGGGAACATCTACCATCTTTCAAAAATATAGATTAAACTCTGTCTCACAACCAATACAGTGAATATCTCCCAGTTCCTCATTATTTACAAAATAAAAAATCAACGTTGGTATGATAGTTGTTTAAAAGTATGTAAGTGCTGAGTGCATGTTTGGAGTTATAACTATTTATAAGATAACCCCATTAATATTGTTGTAATTATTTTTTATTCAATCATTGAATAGTTTGTTAAAGAAAGCGGTTATTTCTGTTTGTTTGCATGATCCCCCCCACTCGTGCATGTTCTCTTAAAATGTCACTTTGAACACCAGACATGGTGTCGGCAAGATCTGACAGGCCCCTGCTCAGGGCAAATCTGGTCAGCTCCTTAGAGTATTTCAAGCTGTTTTAAAGCATCGTCTGCTGTTAAAAGTTGTAAACGAAACTGTTTTTTTCAAGCGCACAAATATAGTATTGCTTTGGAATCAGAATTTTTCAGATGCTGGGTCGTAAAATTTAATTATTTGAAGGTCGCAAGTCGCGTTTTAGAGGTAGTCGTTTAAGAGAGGTCGTTTATATAGTACAAACCATCGGTGAATTTTTTTCCGGTCGTATGTTGGAGGAAGTCGTTTAAGAGAGTGTCTCAAAGCGGAGGTTTTACTGTAGTGTGTACAGATAGATGCCTTGAGCCTTAAACGAAACTATTATGTATTGAGTGACGTCATCGTGTGACCTCATCATGATGACGTCATAATTTGTATTTTTTTTAATCCATATTTTTTCCCAAACTACTGGGGGGATTTTGTTGTGTATTATTTATTTTGGGGGTGAGGAGAGGGGGATGTGAGAGGTGTGATGATTGGATGGAGGAGATGAATTTGAGAAAGAAGGGATGATTTGAGGACGGACGGAACAAAGAAAGGAACCATGAAATATTATCGCCTCAGTGATTAATCATCGCTCATGAGAAAAATTCCTGCTAGCGAAAATGAGTTTTTCAGAAGTTTTTTGAGAAAGGAACTGAGGGGAACGAAACGCTGGTGATGATGATACATGTACACTGGATTACACAGATCATGCATGGGTAGAAGAGTCCTGTGGAGCAAAAACAAGATAATTTTTTTTTAAATTGGAAAGTAAAGGAGGGAGGAAGGATTGGAGGAAGAAACGAGGGAACGAAGGGAGAGCATGCAAGGGAACAAGGGGAGAGAACGGAATGGAGGAAGAAAAGTTACAGATGTCGGAGATTCTCGTAGAAATCTGTTTTCTATTTTCGAAAGTGATCGTGCTCAGGCCGGGTGAGGTGATGGGTGAGGTAGAGTGTGCGGGTACGGGTAGGGAGGAAGAAGGAGGCGGGGGGTGGGGGGAGTGGGGGGGAGTAGAGGTGCTTCCAGACGCTTGAAGATAAATTTAAAGCCGCTGTTCCGTTTGATGTTAATTTTTGCAACAGATTAGTTTAAAGGCAATTATCCTTCACGGAAGGCTGACCCGTTTGCTGTTAAACGTACATGCAAAACGCTCTCTCGATCGGGTTTTAGAGAAACTCGTAAAACTTGTTATGTTGATGTGAACATCTTTTTTTTTTTTTTTTTTTTTTTTTTTTTGCTTTGCGAAATCAAATTACTCTAAACAGGGATATTGCGTTTGAAGGAGCACATTTCCTGGAGATCTTTTTCCGCTTCTTCCTCTTATCACTACAACTTTAAGTTAATTTCATTTTTTTTTAAATTAATGTACTTTTTCCTTTTTTCCGTTCTTTTTTCGTTCCTGCTTTCATTCTTTTCTTTTCCTGCTCCTTTTCATCACCATCATCATCATCATCATCATCATCATCATCATCATCATCATCATCATCATCATGCTCTTCCTCTCCTCCTTTTCGTCCTCCTACTCCTCATCTTCATCATCATCATCATCTTCTTCTCCTTCTTCATCTTCATCGTCTTCTTCTTCTTCTTCTTCTTCTTCTTCTTGTTGCGATGGAGCTTAACCGTTTTATCTCTTCCAGAAGGCAGGCATACACAAAGAGACGGTCTTTTGAATTGCTTCTTTGTTTTCCAAGTTCTGCTTATCGTTTTAGTGGACACTCAATGGATATTTTCTGCGATACGAACAATTTTATTTGTATCTGATTTTTTTCTTTCATAATTTTTTTTTCTGCTCAATGCATAAGGCTTATTCTTCTAATGCGAACAACATTATTTTTATCTTGTTTTTTTTTTTTTCGTTTAATTTTTTGTCTCCCATTGTACGACTCTTTTTCTCCAATACAAACATTTCTTTTTTCTTTCAGTCTTTTTTTTCCCCTTTCTTCTAAACACTGCATATCTCTTTTCTGCGATATGAACAATGATCTTTTTATGCATATTTTCGGTCCCCCGTTATACCATGCAATATAGCAAAAAAACCTTTCACGGTCAGAACAAGAATAGTTCCTCTGGTATGGTGCTAGAAAAATCCGGTCAGACTGACAATGTATCTCTTTTTGTTTGCAGACACTTTGGCGCGGCTTCTCGTGCCCCCATTTCTGGCACTTGGTTACAAGAAAAAGTACTTGTAGTGTGTGTGTGTATGACCTGAATTATATGTTTCTGACGTTAACTTTGGGAATAGATTGTGTGTGTGTTTGTCTGTGTGTATATATATATATATATATATATATATATATATATATATATATATATATATATATATATATATATATATATATATATATATATATATATATATATATATATATATATATATATCGGAAAGAAGATGAACCGTGCAGTGATTCTTGTTCCTTGAGAGGACACACTCTTTTACTTATGTCAGTGTTCTAGATACGATAACATGGAAATTATTACTTCTGGCTTTGCATTGTATCGGCGTATCTTTCACAGAGGAGAGTGTTATCATAGCATACGTTAAGCTGTAATGCACACTGTAATAAGAGAGTGGCACTGTGAAACTTATGGTTTTGGAATGCTGGTGGGGTGCTGCTACAAAAAATCTTCAACTTTATACTACAGATGCCCTGCAAAAAATCTTATGAAAGGTTGAGATCTATCGATTAACATTTAAATAGGCCTACCAGTGATCCACCACAAACCCACAACCCCACAAGCAAACTAGTATAACTTGTAATCAAACCCGCATTGTTTGAGCGTACCAGTTAAGATTAAATTTGGTATGAAAGTAATCAGCTGGAATCTTTTACTTTGGGCCTACATTGTTTCGTATCTCTGAAATAAAGGAGGACGAGAAGAAGAAGCAAAAGGAAGAGAAGAAGGATTGGTTCACTCTCTGGCATCTTATAGAATGGCGAGAATGTTCGCTGCGTGCACCGTGAATGCATCAGTTGCGTTTTCCCTCCCACTTCACATTTACGCTTAGGCGATAAATTGCGGCGAAAACAGTCAGAAAAGCGGAGATATCTGTAGAGCGAGAGATTAAGCATAATGGAATATGACAGACCTGTAAGATATGATATCTCCTTTTCTATTCCCATCCAGTGCCCCCTCTTTTGCGGTTGCCGTATTGAAAGTATAGGAGAAACACAGAAGGAAAGAGAGAGAACTCAAGGAAGCATTGATTGTTGCGTTTCTAGCTGTTTTAGATAACATCGGACGTTGATAGATGGAGACACGAGCGTTACAAATGGACATCATCCTCATCCTCATCATCATCATCATCATCATCATCATCATCATCATCATCATCATCATCATTGCAATATATGAATAAGCGGCATATGGTCATTGTAAATTATTTAATTAGGGTTCCTCGCCCCAATCCTATCTCCTACCCCCGCTCACTGTCCCTTCCCTCCATCTCTCTACGCACACACCCTCATCCGCACTCTCTCCTCCCTTCCTTCCACCCCTTCTTCCCAAATCCCTCAACCCCCCCCTCCTTCCTCCCCTCCGTCTCATCAGGACATGGTATTACTGGGCTTTTTCCTTGCCTTAACTAATATGATATACAAATTTGGATAATTTATAATATTCAATCTCGTATGTAAGTCTTGGGCTATATAATACCAAATTACACAGTGGTGCCTCCCTCCATTGTAAGATTGTCACTAGCTTAGAGACCTTGACAAATAACTATCTCTTCGTGTGAAACGGACACTGCATGAATGAAGTTTTTCTCATTAAGTTCCTCAGCCGGTATTTTTTTCTTTTTTTACATTTTATTATAATTATTTAGTTTTTTTTTTAGCATTCAAAGGTTCACGTTTACGCTTGAAATTGTTTCTGTTTTCAGGCGTAGTTTAACAGGCATGGTACTCAACATGGAAGCCTCATTGATCCAGCAGACTGTTACGCTCGGATCACTTTCATTACTATTATATCCAAAGAGTTAAATCCTGAATCCTTCCCATGCAGAAGGATGAACACTCTCTCAACGAACAGAACTGATGCAAAAGAAGATAACTTCTATCAAGGAAAGAAACTGTGTAGGACCGAATCCTTTCCTGCTGCGTATCGGTATTAAGATTGCATGAATTTAACCATAGCTACTTCGTTGGAAAAACAGGATCGCATCTGATAAGAAGTAGTGCCCAATGGGTTTTCCTGAGATCCCGTTCCTTATCTTTTGGCGAGACTATCCACTCATACTACTAGTACTACTACTACTACTACTACTACTACTACTACTACTACTACTACTACTACTACTACTACTATTACTACTTTATCTTTGTTTTTCCCACATATCAGACAACATATCTGCTCAGAGCTCATAAAACGTAAACACTTGTGTTTTCCAGATATTTTCGTTCTTCTTAACACCATTGGTTGGTTGGTTGTTTTCTTAACGTTTTTTTGGTTTTGTTCTTACCAAAACATAAAATCCCATGCACTCACACATTCAGACTCGTGCATTTGAACAGGCACAAGTGGGCACACATACAAAGACATGCAGGCGCACGTTCGCACACGTTCTCTCTCTCTCTCTCTCTCTTCTCTCTCTCTCTCTCTCTCAACTCTCTCTCTCTCACACACACACACACACACACACACACACACACACACACACACACACACACACAATCTCGTCAGTATTATAACTGTGGACAATCGAGTGACGTTTTGTCCAACAGTACCAACAGTGATTCTCACATGAAAGAAAATTCCTCAACAGCGTAGCTAAGAGGCGCCGAGGCTTATAAGTCTGCCTCTCGCTCATTAGTGAAAAGTATACTTGGCGAGTCTCAGCAACGCTGTGTGAATTCATTCCTATAGGCATTGGACTTGATTTGAATACAGAACTGTAGTATTTTTTGTGGCGTGTATTATTTTTTAATGTATGTACATAACTTTACCAACAGAGCACATTTCATGTCGATAGGTAGACTATTACTGTAACATAGAGCTCTCTTGAGGCTGTAAATATCCCCGTGTCAAATGGGCACGCCCGGGACGTTTTCCCGTTACAATTGTCTCTCGCAGATCCTCACCTAATCTTTACAGCTAGCGTGCATGCCGTTATGACCCCCGACGAAGGCGAAGGTTGATTAGCTGCTCTTCCTCGTTTGTCCCTCCTCTGCTCATTATGGACGCGATAACGCAATTAACGGCCCTTAGCATTCTTGGCTGTAGCGTGGTCACGCGAACGTTGAGTGTGGTCACGTGAACGTTGTAAGGGTTAGACAGTCCTAGGCCAGGGTGGTGAAGAGTAAGATACTCTGGGACTTTGATCAGAACGCTGGAACCTGCAACACAATGTAGAGGCTCAACTTGTACGCTCTGCTATTTGTATGGGGAGAAGAGACGACGTGCAAGATTGGAGCCGTACACAGAGAGAAGGACTACAAAACCAAGACCTGTAACCTCATCTCTCTTCTCTCTGTTCTCTCCACCTTAGTACTACGTTACAATTACAAGCCTAAACATGGAATAACCGAGGTCTAGTCTGTACGCCGCACGCGTTCCATCGCACAGGCTTGAAAGATCCAGACGCTCAAGTCCTAGACGTGTGAGTGCCGGGTACACAAACACAGCCAGCGAGCACTAGGTCCCTTCTCCCCATCCCTCATGCTTGGTCGCTCGAGATATGTTCAGTGGTTTGGCCGTCGGACCATGATACGCTCGGAGTCTGCATGTGGGGCGGCTTGAGTTAGATCCTGTATCATCCCGCGCCTTGAGCAGCTCTTGAGCTGGAAAAGCACTATTTAAGAATAAAAAAATAAATAGAAATAAATAAATAAATAAATAAATAACCTACAAGAAAGTTGTCACCTTATCCTGGGAAACCAAATCTAATCTATACATATATCTTATTAAATGAAAACGGCAGTTATTTTGGACCTGTGGGGCATTGTAGTATAGGCCCTGCATAGCTATTTTATAATCAGTGGACGATATCGAATAGAGCTATTACATTATTGGCTGTGCTTTTAGTGTTATTCATACACAAGAACTGTACATGATGGCACACACGCACACACACGCAGAGAGAGAGAGAGAGAGAGAGAGAGAGAGAGAGAGAGAGAGAGAGAGAGAGAGAGAGAGAGAGAGAGAGAGAGAGAGAGAGAGAGAGAGAGAGAGAGACTTTTACGTACGATATTAGGTACAGTAAGATATGGATGGAAAAGCAGACTCCATATTCCATAACGAGCAGACGATAATCTGCACAAACGGTACCAGTATGCTGAGTTCGCGTAAGTGGTTTAAATGGAGACATACAAGTCGCATGAATATTCCATAAAGACATCGGATCCAGTAGAGCCGCCGGCGGCCAAATGAGGCTGTAATATGCACCCAAGGGGCGCCTCTCGTGCTAATTAACAAACGACGCATGCGACACGTGGTCGCACAAGGGGAGAGATCACTCTTGGCCGCAGAACGCAAAAAGCAGACGACATATTTGAAACTGGAGAACTACCATGTATCAAGAGTCTCATCCTGGGCATTCATGAGCACGTTCTACCCCCTTTTTAAAAAAAAATTGATTTAGTTTCGCGTGTGGCGGTTTAGCGAAAAACGGTTTACCCCGCAAAATCCGCATTGTTATTACATTGAACAATGATAAAGTGGGATTTTGTTGCTCCAATCAACTTCTAAAGTTCGAGTTATCCATTTCGGTTCTGACAGGGAGTTATTTCCCTTGTTTTGGCGGTACAGCCGTGTGACTTCTGACCCTATTTCTAAGTGAACCAAGCGGTTTGAAGTGCGCGTGGTTCATGTCTGGGGTAGGGTCTATTTTATCAACCTCAAACGAAAAACTTTACGAGGAATCGTTTTGACGGGTTCTGTCCCTTATCGGCTTTGGTAGATGCTATTTTTAGCTCCAGAATGTTGGCTAACCTTTGCTCATAATAGGCACAGAAACTACGTATTTTATTTATTTAAACCTCACTATACTTTCAAAAGAGTTATTTTTTATTGTAAACTTTTTTTTTCAGTGGGGCAACACTCACTGTGAATGTTAAAAGGATCTGCCGAGGAGTGGTGGTCACAGTGGGTCCCTTTAAACAAGAAGAACACAACAATTTTTAGAGCATCATCCACAGCATTGGAAGAAGAAGAAGAAGAAGAAGAAGAAGAAGAAGAAGAAGAAGAAGAAGAAGAAGAAGAAGAAGAAGAAGAAGAAGAAGAAGATCACACTTTATTTATACAACTAAACCAACTAACATTCACAGAATGACTAATCAGTTCTTCAGGTGTAGTCCCGGAATCGTCCTAATTTGTCATTTTAAAAAAAAATAAACAATGAATCGTTACAATTGGCTGCGTGGTTAAAAAAAAATTGAGGGTGTGCTCTCTCAATCTCAACTGAGTATCACAGACTATTAGGCTAGAACAAAATAATAATCGTTTAAAGTCCACGTTCAGCAGATTTGTTTTTACTAGTAGTAAATCGAGGACTTCCATAGGATGAATCACAATTCACGAACAAGGCTTCCATGCTGAGTATCATTGCCGCAAGTAACTAATTCACGCGTATATACCTGCGCAGTCTCGGAAAAACTGTGGATTCTAAAAGAAAATATTAAAAAATTTTCATTCGATCCTGCTGAAGAAGTAAATGATTTTTAAAATAACCTTGATTCTTACCTATGCCGTGGGAGTCTTTCATTACTGGTTGCAAAAGGTTAAGAACACCAAAATCTAGATTATTCAAACATTGGAGGAGGGGGGCGGGGTTGGGGTACTACGTTGATGAAGACGAATTTAGAGTTTTAATCTACTTGGCCTTAATGCTATGACACTCCATATGTTGCATGCTAGACCCAGAGAAGCAACAGACGGGGGAGTGGGGTGGGGGGTGTGGGGCTCACTAACTAGCTTTGGGTGGGCAAATCTTAATCAGCAGCAGATCCTGGCCGTGCAGAACAATAACCGTCAGACCTCCGCCCCCAGAACGAGGGGTGCCAGACTAATAAAGCAGACAATGGGCCAGTACAAGTGCTCTGCCCCTTGCCCTTTCATCTTCCTCCATAAACCCAAACTCTTCTTCTTCTTTTCTTCTTCTTCTTCTTCTTCTTCTTCTTCTTCTTCTTCTTCTTCTTCTTCTTCTTCTTCTTCTTCTTCTTCTTCTCCTCCTCCTCCTCCTCCTCCTCTTACAGATTGGGCCAGACCAAGCGGTCTCAATATCAGCTGAGATCTGTCACTGGTCCCGCTCTTCATCTTTCGTCTTCTTGCCCTAGTCTTCTTCTTCTTCTGCTTCTTCTTCTTCTTCTGCTTCTTCTTCTTCTTCTTCTTCTTCTTCTTCTTCTTCTTCTTCTTCTTCTTCTTCTTCTTCTTCTTCTTCTTCTTCTTCTTCTTCTTCTTCTTGCCTTAGTCTTTTTTCTTCTTCTTCTTCTTCTTCTTCTTCTTCTTCTTCTTCTTCTTCTTCTTCTTCTTCTTCTTCTTCTTCTTCTTCTTCTTCTTCTTGCCATAGTCTTCTTCTTCTTGCCATAGTCTTCTTCTTCTTCTTCTTCTTCTTCTTCTTCTTCTTCTTCTTCTTCTTCTTCTTCTTCTTCTTCTTCTTCTTCTTGCCATAGTCTTCTTTTTTTCTTCTTCTTCTTGCCATAGTCTTCTTCTTCTTCTTCTTCTTCTTCTTCTTCTTCTTCTTCTTGCCATAGTCTTCTTCTTCTTCTTCTTCTTCTTCTTCTTCTTCTTCTTCTTCTTCTTCTTCTTCTTCTTGCCATAGTCTTCTTCTTCTTCTTCTTCTTCTTCTTCTTCTTCTTCTTTTTCTTCTTCTTCTTCTTCTTCTTCTTCTTCTTCTTCTTCTTCTTCTTCTTCTTCTTCTTCTTCTTCTTCTTCTTCTTCTTCTTCTTCTTCTTCTTCTTCTTGCCATAGTCTTCTTCTTCTTCTTCTTCTTCTTCTTCTTCTTCTTCTTCTTCTTCTTCTTCTTCTTCTTCTTCTCTTTAATTGAAAAAGCGTTTTGTTTGTACTGCCATGCAATGAACAAGACAATAAATATCTGGGACTAAACTTAGGACAAATCCATCAGTTGCAAAGCCAATTTTGAACTAGGACTTCTTGTTGAAGACCTCTCCATGCATCCAAACTTCTGAAGAAGAAGAAGAAGAAGAAGAAGAAGAAGAAGAAGAAGAAGAAGAAGAAGAAGAAGAAGAAGAAGAAGAAGAAGAAGAAGAAGAAGAGGGAGGAGGAAGAGGAAGAGGATATCGCGAACCAATCAGACATAAGTACACGCGCAGGCACTCGCATATAAACATACACTCACACAAGCGCTACTGATTGGCCGGACGTCCTTCAGTTGCTGAGACGAGAAAAGAAACGACGCACAAACACGTACACCATGCAACAAATAACAAAGATTTATTATCACACACACTCCCCCCCCCTCCCTTCCCTCCACGACTCCCTAGCCTTTCATCAGATCCCTTGTAGTAGCTCTTGTTCTTCTTTCATTTTTTTAGTCTCAACACCGGAGCGCATATGGAGTTGTAGTAGTTGTTGTGCAGTTATTATATGTGCGAAAACGTATTTCCCTTGCATATTAAAATAGTCCGTGCCGATTGATGGTGCGCATAAAACAACACCCCAAGTCTCATGGGGTCTGCATTGAAAAACATCAAAGGCAGTTGCCAAAATACGTCAAACCCTGAGGAACCAAAGAGCACATGAGCACTGAAGACAGAGGACAGGATCAGAAGGGGGAGGGGATACAGGCGACAAATATATGCGCGCGCACTCACACGCACACACACATGCACGCCCGTACGCACACACACATACACACACATACACACACACACACGCGCGCGCGCGCGCGCGAGACATAGGAATACATTTATTAACCCCGTAAAACGGTTACAGGATTTTGTTGTGGCAAAGCGACAGTGGCATAACAATCAATCCACGTTCTACTTCTTTCTCTCGCATACCATTACGTATACAGCACAGTAAGAAACAACAAAAACAACAACAGCATACAATACTAACAACAGCAACACACCAGAACAACTCAACAACTATATTTATATAAACACACGCACATTTTGTCCGATCAGTAACCCTTAATTGTTAGAAATCCTATTTGATTATTTTTCTATTATAAACTTCCGTTGCCTTAAGCACTAAAGCTGCAGCTTCTGATATGACTCCTAGATGATACATCGCAGTTATTATTATCATCCTTCCTCTCCAAACAAAGGTGTTGGTTTCTCTCGCTCGCTGCAAGCGCTGGGCAACATCTGTTACGCGTTTTCCGATCACGTCTAGTTGTTATTCATTCCGCTCTGGGCGAACTTCTGTCATATTCCGGTTGTTGTGCGATTTGAATATTTGCATTTCATTTGCATATTAAGGTGACATGACCGTAATGCACCTTTAAGATTATTCGTACTACAGTTGGAATTTCTTCATAAAGATGTATGGATTAATGCGACTTTTCTTAGGGCGTCACTGAAAGTAATTATATTTGTTGCGTCTCTCTCTCTTCTTCTTCATCTTCTTCTTCTTCTTTTTTTTTCTTCTTCACCCATCTCCTCTTTATCTCCACCTACCATCTTTCTATTGTCGTTTCTACTTCTCTTCATTCTCCCATATTGTCCGTCTCGTCTCTGTCGTTCACGTCTTCTTATGTACTTATGCGAATCCTTCAACTCTGTTTTCTTTCTTTCCGTTTATGGAAACGTGCTGTCTTTTGATGCCATAGGGATCTAGCTCTTTGAAAGAGAATTTGCTAACAAGTGGACGGGCAGCGGCGCGTTAATTATTTTGGGGGAGAGGACATGACAAAACACACGTGCGGAGAGAGAGAGAGAGAGAGAGAGAGAGAGAGAGAGAGAGAGAGAGAGAGAGAGAGAGAGAGAGAGAGAGAGAGAGAGAGAGAGAGAGAGAGAGAGAGAATTTGTTACCAAAATTGGCTGAATCGATTTTTGATAATATTTTGATTGCAGATAGTTCAGATAGTGTGCCATTGTTTCATGCTTTCGCTTTGTTTCTTTGTGATAAAACCAAAGTACAAAACCGCCCCAAAAATGATACCTTTTTTGAAAATGCTGAATTTTCGATTATTGTGCTTGAGTGTTTGGGAGCACATTTGAATGGCTTGCCATTTTGTTTCTCAACTTGTTTCCTTGTCCCGCAACAGTAACAAAGGCTAATTGTCGTCTTCATATTTCTTTTCTTAAAAAAAAGTCTGTATAGACTTATACACACACCTTGAATTGAACTGATTTATTAAAGTGTCCAGCTGATGAAATCCCCTTATCCTCAACGAAGGTTCATATTCATCGTATTCGCCTCTTCGTATATTCGCCCCTTCGCTTAATTGTTTAGTACATGCCGTGTGTAAAGGCTGTTGTATTCATTCTTGCCCTCTAAATTGTTGGAAGCTACCAGATGTGAGCACATTGATTGAAGGTCTGAAAACTGCAACTGTCGCCGACCCTCATTGGAGGGAGTGTGATCACTGTTCTTCTATCCGCGTGCGGCATTTGGCAGTGGAGGAGGTCCCAGCATGCCTTTGTCGCATCCGGTAGTCATGGCGGCCAGGGTGTCCCTTTGATTCTATTGTTGCTGCCTCCTGTGGGGAGAGGTCACTGCTGCACTGTGCTTTAGAGATGAGGATATTCGCATTAATTCGAACCAGAAAAGACCGATCTGTTACCGTTAATGTGTTATGTGAATGCTGATTGTCTAAGGACAGAGAAAGATGGAGTACGCTGGTTAAACGATCATCTGTGGTGCTCCTACGATAGGAGTTACGGATAGGATAGGATAGGATTGTCTATTTAGTTGTCCAAATTATTGAGTATATTCGCCGTGTTGGTTATAATATTCAATCTCCTCCTTCTTTTTCTCCTCCTCCATTTCTTCTTGTCCTTCCCGTTCTTGTTCTTCTTCTTGTTCTTCCCGTTCTTGTTCCTATTATTATTGTTGTTGTTGTTGTTGTTGTTGTTGTTGTTGTTGTTCTTCTTCTTCTTCTTCTTCTTCTTCTTCTTCTTCTTCTTCTTCTTCTTCTTCTTCTTCTTCTTCTTCTTTTTCTTCTTTTTCTTCTTCTTTCTTCTCCTCCTCGCCCTCCTCCCTCTTCATTATTATTATCCTTAGTATTATTGCCGTCGTCATTTTCCTACTTATAATCCTCCCACTCATCATTATCCTCACCAATATCCTCATCATCTTCACCAGCATCCTCATCTTAACCAACATCCTAGTCATCCTCACCAAAATACTCATCATCATCACACTATTGTAGGAATGATAAGCGATAGGGATTGTCCATTGTGCGTACCAATCACGTTATCCTAGTTTTAATCTTGTTACGATCCCGTCATTAGCGGTTAGCGGGTTCTCCTTTCGCGGGTGCTCCTGATCCCCAGTACTTGTCGCTGCGCTCCATCAAATTAGGCCTTCTGTCCGGTATAGGCAATGGTTTCAGAGGACGCTAAACTGGGAAGAAAAGGTGAAAGGAAGCGGCTTTCCGTTCTTCTAACTTACACTCAATATTTTAGCTCCTTAGGTGGATCTTTGTAACGAAAATGGTATTTCAAGAATTGCGTGTATGCATGCGTGAAATCTGCGTGTTCTCCCGTCTAACAACGTCTCTGACTCGTAATAATAAACTACGTTGTCAAACCCTCTATTAAACCATAAACATGAATCAACAAAATAGCACAAATACAGAATCAACAACAATTAAAAGGGAATAAATACAATTGTTTCTACTCGCGTCATTTCGCAGAATAAATCCGTTGAAAGAATAACTATATACACCACTCACAAATAACACACAATTCCCATTAATAAAATGATATCAGACTTTCACAAGACACACTCATATATAAGCATGTGTGTGTCTTGTGAAAGTCTAATACCATTTTATTTATACAAAAGCACACAAAGCCGGAAACTGAAACTGAATCAAGGACTGGATCTGAATTACTCCACAATTACAGTTTAGAAACTGGTTTATTTTCCCAATCTGTTCATGTCAAATGTAGGATGATTCGGTTTTGGACAGGTATTATTCAACCAACTTCTACTGCTAAATTTTCATGTCGAGTGTATAGAAATATACATCAATTTTGTTCAGATTGTAATTTTTCATCCCAATGATTAAATTATAATAAGATTACTCTGGTTGAGACTGGTTATGACTGTGTAAAAGACGCAACATTTCCAGAGTTCAGATTCGTTATGGAAAAATGTAGCCATCTCTTTCAAGAATAACTTTATACTGACATGGAAACGGTCTCTTGACGAAAGCAGCAAATGTTTCTTCCACAAAAGTGTTAAAGTACAGTTTGGTCTTGAAAAGTATATATATCCATTACCTGATATTTATATTCATACTTTGATAAAATTTCTTTGTTCAGATCATAAGTTACAAATATAATTAAGAAGGCGGGAAGGTGTAATAAGGAAAGAAAGATTTTGTAGGGACTGCAATATGGGTTCAATTGGGGATGAATTTCACCTTATTTTTGAGTGTCCAAAACGCAAGCATCTGCGACAAATGTTTATTTGTAGTAAATATTTATCGTGCAAGTCAATGTTTAACTTGTGTCATTGGTTTCCGGAAAAAAAACACGTGTTACTAAAATTGAGTTCATTTATAAAATTAGGAAAGGGCGTATACTAATAATATTTACAATATTAGCAAAATGTTAATGTTGTGAATGTTAAAGTTGGAATGTGAGTAATGTTGCTGTTTTTTTTTTTACCTAAAGCAACAACCATGTAATGTAATGTTTTTGTATCCTCCACACCCCACAAGGGGCGAGTAATGGGATTAAATCTTGAATCTCGAATCCTGTTATTGCTTGTTTCTGGCAAGTTTAACAAACAGATGCACGGCACCTTTCTCAACACACGCAGAACACAGTCATTCTCCTTGTGAATGTTTATGAGGACTATAAAGGATTCTGTGTTCTGTGGGTTTTTGTTTACCCAGGTCAGATTCTACTGTGACTCGCTACATCGTACAGTCCGACAATTGTGTTTTTTCATGTGCTTTAGATCTTTTAACCAGCACCACCTTCATTCGGTTCTTGTCTTACTCGGGAACCTTCAGTTTCCTCATCCTCCTCACACAACTTCTCATCCACGGTTTGTTAATTGTTGTTTGGTGGATTCTTATAAAAACGTTTATACTGTGGTTCGGTTGATGGGAGGTCCATCCCACAGGGGGACAAGGAAGATACTCCTCCGATGATAGTGATGAAGGTGAGGAGGATGGTGGTAGGGGTGGTGATGTTGGTGATGATGATAATGATGATGATGATGATGATGATGATGATGAAGATGATGATGATGATAATGATGATGATACCGACGACGATAATGACGATGATGAGGATGATATCCATAAAGGCAGTATCAGCATCCATACATGCAAGCAGCAGGCAGAGGGCACACGGATATAAACTTTCAGAACATGTTGCCAAAAAGTCAATACCGTGAATAGCGAACGGCCTTTTTTCGCAGTTGTCTCTGGCCGTTCGTTGTCGGGGTCATCCTTCTATAAAGAGACCGGGGTTGAGGATATAGGTCCCCTTACACAGGGAGAGCAATATCGTTACGTTACGTAGGTAGATTAGAGTCCCCGGACACATAGCATATAGGGGAGAGCAGTATCCGTTTTTCGTTTCGTTTGGGTAGATTTAACGTCCCCGGACAGAGTGCGTATAGGGGACAGTTGAGCAGTATCCCACGCTAAGCAGCCTTAGCCTATATAGTGCCAGCCGTCAAATGATTGCTCCAAATGGATGTCTCAGTCTTTGACCATTGTTCCCTTAAACAGCGTCTTTACGACTACCTCCCGCCATTCATCCGCTCCCTTCACCACCACCCTCCCTCACCGCCTTACACCCCCTTCCCATCATCACTCACTCCGCCTGTACCGACGTCAACTCCCCCTGCCCACCCCCTCCAAAGTCTTAGGTGTTCCTTTCAATCACCACTGACTGCATGGCACATTTTGCATGGTGCTATACTGTGTCCACGCATTGCGGCTTGTGTTGCGACTTGAGAGTTTTGAGCGTTCTTGTATTTCGTATCGGACCAATGTTTTGCCGACTTAACACATTTTGTCTTTAAATTGTGCTTTTCGTTTTATGTTACGATGACTTACGCTTGTGTCAATTTCCCTTGAGATCATAAAGATGCGTTGTATTACATTGCATTACATTGCATTGTGTTGTATTGAAGTGTATTGTATTCTGCTGGTTTTCCTATCCTATCCTATCTCGTAACTCGAAAGTTATTGGGGCACCACAGATAATCGTTTAACCAGCGTATTCCATTTCTCTCTGTCCTCAGCAACCCTCATGGTTTCTCTCAGTGTCAAGCCAGTCCATTCTCGAATGTTGTCTTCCAACCTCTTTTTCTGTTTCTCTCTTCTTCTGCCTCATTGCACCGTGCCTTACAGGGTGGTCTTTGCAAGGCCTGATGCTCTGATGACGTGGCCATACCATCGAAGTTTCCGTTTTTTAACACTGTGAGCATGTCATCGTGTGATCCATTGGCTTGTGTGATGGTCTGTCGGACTTTGTTGTTGGTGATGTGCTGGGTATAGGAAATGCCCAGAAATCTTTTGTAGCACCTCATCTCCATGCTTTGTATTCTTCGTTGTAGGTCTGCTGTGAATGTCCATGTTTCGCAAGCGTATAGGAAGATGGAGATGACAAGGGAGCCCAGCTGCAGCCTTAACCTTGGAATGTAGATTGATGGTCCTTTCTTTCCAAATGGGTTTCAACCTTGTCAGGGCAGCAATTTGTGCGATCTTGTAGAGGAGTTCCTATCGGTTTCCATTGTCTGATAAAATGGCTCCTAAATATTTGAAGCTCTGCACCGTGTTGAAGGATTGACCTTGAACTTTGATGTGCGTGTTAATGCCATTGGTGTTTTTGGTAATCATTTTGGTCTTCCCTACACTTATTTCCATTCCAAAGGCTATAGAGCTGGTGTCAAGCCTCTGTATCAGCTGATCAAGTTCTTGTTTCTCTCGAGCTAATCTGTCAACGTCATCCGCAAAACGGAGGTTGGAGATTGATCAACTCCCAGTGATGACTGTGCCTGTTTAACCTGCAATGGCATCTGATATGATGCGCTCTAGGAAGATGTTGAAGAGTGTTGGAGAGAGTAGGTATCCTTTACGCTCGCCGATTGTTGTTCTGAACCAGTTCCCGAAAGCGCTCTTGTGGAGGACTGCACTGGTAGCCTTGTCATACAGGCTTTTGATGATTTCGATAATGTT
>CM072514.1:30759738-30767238 GCA_036898135.1 Oncomelania hupensis
TGTCTTGTACTTCCAAAAACTAGGATCTCAAAGGCTGACTCTGTATTTTGGCGCAGCCAAATGGAGGGAATATTTAAACACTGTAATAGATAAGTACAGAATTTAAAACAAAAATAGTACTTTAATGTAAAGGAAGAAAAGAAACATTATTAAAATTAATTAGCAATCATCCTTTAAAAAAAACACATTCACACACACACATACGCACACACATACGCACACACACAAACACACGCATGGTTCTTTCTAGTGCTAAAAATGGAACAGGTTGAGTGACTTCCAATTCGCACGCTCATACCCCGCACCCAGTAGGTGGCACAGCTGGGCTGATTTCATAGGCGTCTGAACTAACCGTCGTCCGATATTGGTAGCGTTTTTCATAACCCCGGCCCAGTGGACAAGACTATAGGCGTCTGAACTAACCGTCGTCCGATATTGGTAGCGTTTTTCATAACCCCAGCCCAGTGGACAAGACTGGGGGTTCTGCAAACAGCATCGCCGAGGCTTATGTTGGGCCTCTCACTAAGTTAGCCTCGGCAATTCTCAGTTACGCTGTGTAAGACGTCTGATGCCGTTGCCTAGAGAGAGAGAGAGAGAGAGAGAGAGAGAGAGAGAGAGAGGTGTGAGGGAGGGAGGGAGAGGGAGAGGGGAGAGAGAGAGGAGAGAGACTTTGAAACTTTTGAAACTTTTTTATTAGGGATAAAGATTTTTTTAGACTAATTAATAAGTCTAATCTTCCAATCTGTCCCTTAACAAATTAATACAGGAGAGAGAGAGAGAGAGAGAGAGAGAGAGAGAGAGAGAGAGAGAGAGAGAGAGAGAGAGAGAGAGAGACTCTCTGTACGTTATGGACACACATGAACACACCCGCGGACAATACACGCACACGGACATCATTCACCATGCTCACGCTCTGCATTCGCATGTAATTACATAGGGACAAGTACAACGCACAGAGAACGAAAGAACGATCATTGAAGTTTAATGTCTACACCCACCATTGGCAATAGGGCAGACTGTATATACCCATCCAACCAGAGAAGAGAATGTAAGGACCTAAATCAACGCAGAACCAAGAGAGCAAGATTACTGCTAAGATGGACAGTGAATGGGGGGGGGGGAGCAGAGGGAGGGGGCACCCACCACGGGATTCCAATTTTGCCATTTTCACTGTCCATCATAGCAGAAAAATAGAGAGATTAATGTCAACGAGATTGAGACATAGGAACGACTTCAATATAAGATTTTAAAAAAATTATAGCGGGTCTTTAGCCTACAAACAGCAAGCCATGAAGGTCGCTGAGGACAGAGAAAGATGGAGTACGTTGGTTAAACCGATCATCTGTGGTGCCCCAACGACCTTCGAGTTATGTGGTGATAGGATAGAATAGGATAGGATAGGAAGACAAACAACAAAAGAAATAGAGCGACCGCGGCAATCCTTGAGATTTAAAGACTATTTTTGTTGTTAAAAATCTCGTATTTGTCATTTCCAGTTCTCCAGTCTATAAATCTTGTTGACGAAACTTAGCGTAGTTTGGCAAAATAAAACAAAAGTCAGTCGTATACATTCAATTTAGTTTTTATTTTTAAAAAAAATTAACATTTGCCCCACTACCACCCACACACCCACCCACCCCGTCCACCCACCCACCCCGTCCACCCACCCACCCACCCAAAAAAAAAATCTAAGACAAAAAGATTACGTTTGTGTGGGTTTTTTTCACGTTGTTTCTGTAGCTAAAATGTTTTCATCAAGTTTAACCGAACTGCACCGACGCCATTTAAAAAGGAAAGTCTGTCAAAATCTAGAGGGCAAACAATTCTTAAGCAACTTGTCCGTCGCTGTAAAACATTCATACCACCTACACGGCCAATCCATTCTGTCCGCGAAGATTGATTTCTGGGAATCGTCCCGGCTGGGAATATTGATTTTTTTTTTCTCGCGTAGACCCCAGAGAAGAGGGTGATGCCCCAACGGAATGCGATGTCTTCGCATTGGGCCCAGGCTAGTCGGAAGTGGCGTGATTGGTCACACAACGCAGTTGAGCATAAGATGGAGTCGACTGCTGCCTGTATCCATGTACCATAATCACACTCAACACAGTCCGTAACTTGTACTTCATACAATCACGTGGGAGGGATGGTGGATCGTGCCGCTTAGTTTCCTAGGGCCATTCCGCTCTGTCATTGGTGATGGCCGCATCTGCCATCTCATGGACTCATTTGATTTTTTATTTGGGGATGGGATGGAATGAGGAGGTGATAGGTGGATGACCCCATTTTCACAATTTCGTACAGGTGTTTGTTATAGATTCTGTA
The DNA here is from genome assembly GCA_036898135.1 of Oncomelania hupensis. Lineage (NCBI taxonomy): Eukaryota > Metazoa > Mollusca > Gastropoda > Littorinimorpha > Pomatiopsidae > Oncomelania > Oncomelania hupensis. The sequence goes on from CM072514.1 coordinate 30,762,061, forward strand.
CCGAGCAGCGATTTCAACTGCTGGAGGAGCTTTCGTCAGACTTGCAATGAATTATAATTGTATTCCGATTTTGCCAATAGGCCATTTGCGAACTGCACGACGCTAGCTGAGTGTCGAAGGTCTTAATTGTGTATTGGCCTTTGCCTTCAACAGCCTCTGACGCTCAGATTGGAGTCAGCGTCGCTTTCGGGCCGTCTGTTTCTATAAACTGTGTAAAAGCTTGGCAGCGGGGAAAGGTCTATTCCACAGTGTGAGTTGGAGTGGATATCATTTTTCTAGTGGTTATACTATTACAGTGGAACCTCCGGTATACGACCGTCCAAAATCTGAGAAAAAAAACGGTCTTATAATAGAGGTGGTCTTATACCGGAAACATGGGGTAAGGTGGGGGGGGGAGGGGGTTCAGGCTCGGAGGGTATGTAGTCATAATTTTCACACTCACCAGCATGTATTCTCTGACAAAGGAAACTGTAAAACATGTTTCATTTTTAGCTTTGTCTTTTATTCACAACTTCAAAAATAGAAAACAGTCGAACCACTGCCAGATGCGTTCATCCAAGTCTGTCAGTGCAAAAGCTCTCAGTTTCGATGTTTCCCTTTTCGCCACTTTCTCCACTCTCCCATCGTAGTTTCACAGATTCCTTATCCTTTATGATGAGCTGAATTTGGGTCTTCCCAACGTCTAAACTTCTTGCAATAGACAAACAACTCTCCCCATTTTCACTTCTTTCAATCACTTTCATTCTCTCTGCCAAACTCAAAACGTTCCTCTTGCGCGACGCCATTTTGACAGCCAGTGTAGGCGAGTAATGTCCCTTATTTGCGAACCGGAAATAGCAGACAACAGCAGGCGTACACTAACATAAGAGAAAAAACGAAAGGTACAGACCTCAAATTAACTGATATCTCTTTTAAATTGCCCTAAGACGGTCGTATAAAGGGCTTAAGTCACGGTCGCTGGTCGCATAAACGAGGTTGTCGCATACCAGAGGTAATTTATTATTGGAAGTGAATCCGTCAGAAGTTTTCAGGTCACATAACGGAGGGAGTCGTATACCAGAGAGCCGGATACCGGAGGTTCCACTGTATTAATTTTTCTGTACAGTTTAGGTCAGCCATTTGCCTTTTGTAGTAAAGAACGACCGAGTTCCATAGTTTGCATACACATCAGGAATATCTTAACTGCAGTGTATAACCTGTTGTTTGTTAGAATAGCGTTAACGTTGTGCGCTAACAGAGAGAAATAATGATGATCGAGAGAAAGATGCTGAGAAAGCGTAATTTGTGTGTGGGGGAGGGGGGAGGGGGGCACTGTGACACGTAGACATAACAGACATTGTTGCTCGCAAGACATGAAGCAATCTTCATCGTCCATTTACAGCGATTTCACACGCGTGAGCCCACATACACGTTCTACGCACTCGAACACACCCACACAAGCACACACACACAGACTGACTCTCTCTCACTGCCTCTCAGAAACAGACGAGAAGAGGAGGAGGAGGAGGAGGAGGAGGGTGAAAGAAGAGGGATGGCGGAGGTCCTCCGTTCGAGAGGCCCTACCAAATCTGTTGAGAACTGGCAGTAGTTTAGAACATGGACAGGATAGGAGCATTAAAAGGTGCGGTTGAGCAAGACAGTGCCGAAAACCAAACCGCTATGTGGTCGGTCCTTGGTAAGGCAATCCCACCCACGCTCCTTGGTCACTAGAGGTCGAACGAGGTCAGGTAGAGAAGGTGATAGGATGGCAATATTGAAGAAGCAAACTCGTTCTGGAGGCACATGCAAATTGTTTTTCTTCTTCTTTTCCAGGAGAACGGTAGAGAGTAGGATTAACCCCTGCAAGGAGAGAAAGCATGGGTGAGATGTTAATAAGTTTAGATAAGGGGTTTATCAATAGAAGACAATCAAACGAGTCCTAGAAAAGAGATCGTATACAGAAAGAAACGAAACGGTGTTTTGCGAAGCTGAAATGAACTGGAAGTAGGGCTGCAATAAGATGAGATGACATGAGAGGAGATGAACTAATTTTAAAAGGGCGACGACGACGACGACGAAGAAGAAGAAGAAGAAGAAGAAGAAGAAGAAGAAGAAGAAGAAGAAGAAGAAGGAGAAGAAGAAGAAGAAGAAGAAGAAGAAGAAGAAGAAGAAGAAGAAGAAGAAGAAGAAGAATTCCTTCTCATTGTCATCTTCATCTTCATCCTTTGTCAATATCAAACACAGTCCTCTTTTGTGTATTTTCTTGTTCTTCTTCTTGTTCTTCTTCTTGTTCTTCTTCTTGTTCTTCTTGTTCTTGTTCTTCTTGTTCTTCTTGTTCTTCTTGTTCTTCTTCTTCTTCTTCTTCTTCTTCTTCTTCTTCTTCTTCTTCTTCTTCTTCTTCTTCTTCTTCTGTTTTATATAACGAAGAACCCCCGTTGGGGTGCCGGGGGTTCCAGTATAAATAGTATCCCCACTTTCTGGAAATTTAGTGCTTTAAATTCCCACTGTCGCTGTCTTTTTCATTTGCTCTTTCTCATTCCTGCTCTGTTCTATCAATCTGCTATACTATCTTCTTCTTCGCTAGACCAGTCACCTACCTTTTTTCTTGAAAACTCTTCCGGGACAAGACACCTTGTTTGTGTATGAGGTCTGTTGATTCAGCTTGGAAATATTGGACGCTTTCTGCCAGGTGGTCACTAGGGCTTCCTATGATGTTATTATTTAGCAATGTAGGCATTTTATATGTATGTGTTTTGTTGATATTTTATAATGCTGTTTGTATTATATTTTGTTTTTGTAAACGGGGGTTCGATAAATTAGAGTACAGCCTCAGCGTCCCCTGCGTGGGATGTCTTTATTGTAAAGTGACTGGCTGGTGGAGAGCTTTCAGTTTTACCACTAGGGTTGTTTCAGCAGATCTTTTATGCGGATCAGGGGTTGTCCGGTCCTGATTAGGCTCGGAAGAGTCCGCTGGACCTAAAACAATAATCATGTAATGTAATGTAGTATAACGAAGAGCACCAGACAAACTTGCAGACTATCGAATGAAACCCACAATGAAATATCATTATTTTCGAATAAGAAAAGTTCTGGAAGTAGTAGTAATAAGGGCGACGAGGTGGTGTGAATGATGAGGGTTTTGGAGAATAGAAACCCCATAATACATGCAATGTACGGAATGCGCAAACATTGACGAAGCAGAGAGGTCCTGGAAGCAGCGATAAGTACACGGAGCTCAGGTGTTCGAACATCGAATGTGTCAATCGTATCACATCACCAATCCCTGCTGGCCTACTTTGTGGATGACTAATGTATTCACTGCTGGAACACTGACACTTCGTAATGGCGTACGTCACTCTGGTTCTATCGGTCCTGCCATGCCTGCTGGCTTCGGTGCATTATTTTACTTATTTATCTAACAGCAATCACACAAGCGGATGAATTGGCCTCATTGTATGTGTGTCGCAAGGTATCTATCTATCTATCTATCTATCTATCTATCTATCTATCTATCTATCTATCTATCTATCTATCTATCTATCTATCTATCTATCTATCTATCTATCTATCTATCTATCTATCTATCTATCTATCTATCTATCTATCTATCTATCTATCTATCTATCTATCTATCTATCTATCTATCTATCTATCTATCTATCTATCTATCTATCTATCTATCTATCTATCTATCTATCTATCTATCTATCTATCTATCTATCTATCTATCTATCTATCTATCTATCTATCTATCTATCTATCTATCTATCTATCTATCTATCTATCTATCTATCTATCTATCTATCTATCTATCTATCTATCTATCTATCTATCTATCTATCTATCTATCTATCTATCTATCTATCTATCTATCTATCTGGCTGGCTGGCTGGCTGGCTGGCTGGCTGGCTGGCTGTCTGTCTATCTGTCAAACATGTCCAATTGGGTGAATTTCTGGTGTCTTTTTTTTCAACGTAAGCAGGGCAGATCTACAACGAAGAATACAAAGCATGGAGATGAGGTGCTACAGAAGACTTCTGGTCATTTCCTAAACCCAACGCATTACCAACGACGAAGTCCGACAGACCATCACACAAGCCATTGGACAACACGATGACTTGCTCACAGTGGTGAAGAAATTGAAACTGCGATGGTATGGCCACGTCACCAGATCATCAGGTCTTGCAAAGATCATCCTGGAAGTCACAGTGCAAGGAGGTAGAAGAAGAGGGAGACCGAAAAAGAGGTGGGAGGACAACATTCGAGAATGGACTGGTTTGACACTGAGCGAAACCATCAGGGTTGCTGAGGACAGGGAAAGATGGGGTATGCTGGTTAAACGATCATCTGTGGTGCACCTACGACCTTCGAGCTACGGGATAGGATAAGATAGGATAGGATAGGATAGAAAGCAGGAAAACTGCAGTGCATTGCCAAATGGCGTCAAGTGGAGACAACTGTGCCCATCAGCCCCCTTCAAATGGGAAACTATCCCCGGAAAACCAATAAGTACGCCTTGAAATAACCACTAGACTGATTAACAGCAATACGATGGACCGTGCTTACCACAAATGTAATGTCTGGGCCACACCGGTAAGGAGGAGGGGTGGGGAGATAGGGGAGGATGGATTCAAGATAAATCAACTCTATCGCTCTCTATAATATCCACTGCAATCCTTTTCCCAAAGACAGGAGGTACCGAGAAGGAGGGTGGGGAGGAGTAAACGGAGCAAAGAGTGAAGAGAAGAAAGAAGAGAAAGAGAAACAGAAGCAAGAAAAGAAAACATACAAAACTCGGCGTCCCACCCACGTCTTTTCGATTAGTCCACACGATAGCCATCTCGTATAGACGGAAAGCAGCTACACACAAAGAGTAGTATCATATGCCACTGCAGCGGACTGCCTGTTGCACAACTGTATATTATAGGTCTCGACGTAGTCCTAAAACGGACACTTTTCCATCGCCTTGAGCTGCTCTTTGAGCTGGTAAAATGCAATAGAGGAGCAATTCATACGAACGATTCCATTTTTCATTTTAAAAAAGGTCCACACAAAAAATATACTGGCGTACCAGCGACAACTGGACTGTCAGATAGATCTACTAAACTAGCAGACTTTAAAACGGATACAATTTGACAAAATAATAACGTATTACAGCCAAGAGCAAGTGAACTGCTGGATGCTGAAACTGAAGACTTC
>CM072514.1:30769738-30784738 GCA_036898135.1 Oncomelania hupensis
TCAACATCATCATCATCTCTTCTTCTTCTTCTTCTTCTTCTTCTTCTTCTTCTTCTTCTTCTTCTTCTTCTTCTTCTCCTCCTCTTCTCCTCCTCCTCCTCCTCCTCCTTCTTCTTCTGCTCCTTCTTCTTTTTTTACTTCTTCTTTTCCTTTTTCATTTAAATCTCTGGTTCGGCAGGTGAGCTTGATTTGCATTACACGAATCATTACGAATAAGGTGAACTCGTGTTATTTTCCGGTCGTCTTCGTCGTCGTCATCATCATCAGCATCATCATCATCATCATCATCATCATCATCATCATCATCATCATCATCATCATCATCATCATCATCATCATCATCTTCTTCTTCTTCTTCTTCTTCTTCTTCTTCTTCTTCTTCTTCTTCTTCTTCATATAATTTCATTCTTTGCTTTTTGCAAATAATATTGATTAGAATTACACGAATCAATACGAATCGAAATTCATTTTCTTTTCCCGTTGAATATGACACGATGACCTACTCACAGTGGTGGAAAAATTGAAACTCCGATGGTATGGCCACGTAACCAGATCATAAGGTTTTGCATAGACCATCCTGCAAGGCATAGTGCAAGGAGGCAGAAGAAGAGGGAGACCGAAAAAGAGGTGGGAGGACAACATTCGAGAATGGACTGGTTTGACACTGAGCGAAACAATCAGGGTTGCTGAGAACAGGGAAAGATGGAGTATGCTGGTTAAACAATCAGCTGTGGTGCCCCTACGACCTCTGACTTACGGGATAGGATAGGAGGATAGTATAGTACAGTCTTATCACTTTTTATTGTTTTACAAAGCACAGCTTTCTTGGCTTTTATTTTATTTTATTTTATTTTATTTTATTTTATTTTATTTTATTTTATTTTATATTACAATATATTACACTATAACATCTACACATGTGTGATTAATTTGTTGTTGATGTACGTGTCCACTATTTGTAACACACAATGAAAAAAAGTGAGTCGCAGATATAGATAGATAGATAGATTAGATAGATTAGATTAGATTAGATAGATTAGATAGATAGATAGATAGATAGATAGATAGATAGATAGATAGATAGATTAGATAGATAGATAGATTAGATAGATTAGATAGATTAGATAGATAGATAGATAGATAGATAGATAGATAGATAGATAGATAGATAGATAGATAGATAGATAGATAGATAGATAGATAGATAGATAGATAGATAGATAGATAGATAGATACCGCAAAATCAAACTTAAAGTCTGCTCTAAATGCTCGCACGCATACACACATACATTCGCAAGGATAAATATTTCAACAATTGTCAAACGTTATGAGATAAAACACGTTAAACATAAGAAATAATAACTAACATCACATCTAAATATAAAAAAAACCGTATAAAGTCCACGCGCGTGCGCGCGCGCACACACACACACACACACACACACACACACACACACATACACACCACATAAATTAAAATACAACATTAAAAAAACATAATGAAGCAATAATAAAAATGTTTAAATGTAAAAAGCATTACAAAGTAATACAGAATAATATAACTATATGTCAATAGTGAAAACAAAAATGCAGTTTTAACCCATAAATAAGAATTTTTAAAAATATAGAACTGAGTACCATTTAACTAAAAAAAATTATAATTATCATATCTTGTGGCAGACAAATAGTTAAGTGTATTTCCGTTTCGTATCATGCCGGCACCTCACATTGTTTGAACAAAGCATCCTTTTTTTTCTAATCTTTAATTTAAAAAAAATGTATCCAGTTTTCATTAAGACGCAGACGAAATGGAATGATGCAGGTAGAATCCACAAGCACTTCCTCTGTTTGGAATACGATTCTATTTCTATTAACTCCCGACCAAGCGTTTTAGGGAGATAAGGGAGATCATTTAATCTGCTGGGTTGTACCTTCCACCGTTCTACTTGTCAGGTCTTCCTTCTATCTCTTTTGTCAATCTCACTAATTTTAACTTTTATTTCTCCGTTTGGCACTGTACTACGATTTCACAAGTTTACAAAGCATCCCTCTGTCTCTCTCTCTCTCTCTCTCTCTCTCTCTCTCTCCCTCTCTCTCTCTCTCTCTCTCTCTCTCTCTCTCTCTCTCTCTCTCTCTCTCTCTCTCTCTCTCTCTCTCTCTCTCTGCCTGCTTTTTAAATGTAGTCGTCTGTCCTGTTGTAATCTGTAAGACTAAGAGATCCGTTGATGCAATCTTCCACATCAGCAACCAAACAGCACCACAGCGAGGTGTGTGTGTGTGTGTGTGTGTGTGTGTGTGTGTGTGTGTGTGTGTGTGTGTGTGTGCACCCGCGCGTTTCTTCTCACCTTCCTCTCATCAGAGGCTTTCTTGTGCGATATGCACTACACATCCTTTCCTCAACAGTGTGAAAGTTTTCGTCACATCTGAATATGTGGACATTCATCCACCCTATCCAATATAAATGTTATCCTACCCTATCCTATTCTGTCCCGTAACTCGAAGGTCGTAGGGGCACCACAGATGATCGTTTAACCAGCATACTCCATCTTTCCTTGTCCTCAGCAACCCTCAAGGCTTCGTTCAGTGTCAAACCAGTCCATTCTCGATTGTTGTAATTCTACCTATTTTTCTGTCTCCCTCTCCTTCTGCCTCCTTGCACCGTACCTTGCAGGATGGTCTTTGCAAGGTCTGATGCTCTGGTGATGTGGCCATACCATAGGAGTTTCCGTTTCTTCACCACTGTGCGCATGTCATCGTGTTGTTCAATGGCTTGTGTGGTGATCTGTCGGACTTCGTCGATGGTGATGTGCTGGGTATAGGAAATGCCCAGAAGTCTTCTGTAGCAGCTCATCTTCATGCTTTGTATTCTTCGTTGTAGATCTGCTGTGAGGGTCCATGTTTCGCAAGCGTATAGGAAGATGGAGATGACAAGGGAGCGCAGCAGCCTTACCTTGGAATGTAGACTGATGGTCCTGTCTTTCCAAATGGGCTTCAATCTTGTCAGGGCAGCATACATGTACATGTTGCATTGTTTAAAAGGTGGATTTCTTAATCTCGTCTGAACGAACCTATGTCACTTTGGTACGAGATTTTGACAACCGAGGGTTCTCTCTAGGTACTCCGATTTCCTTTCTTCCTTCAATAATGGTATTGGATGCAGTCTGTCTAAAATTTCTAAATAAAATTCGATTTCTTTTTCGTCTTTTAATAGTGACTTGCATTTACACCACATGTTTGAGTGATGAATAATTATGTCTTTGTTGTATGTGTAAGAGTGTGTGTAACATGTGAGTGTGTATGTTGGTTACAGATCGCCGCGCTTTGAGTCTGATTTAGTAATAAGGCGCGTATAGAATCAAGTATTATTATTATTATTATTATTATTATTATTATTATTATTATTATTATTATTATTATTTACTTCATTACTTTAAATAAACAATAATTAACCGGTGAGGTTCCCACAGAAATGCATGCATGTTTCTTTTAAAATACTGTCGCTCTCGAAGTGCAATCGCAGCGGCAGTAGTTTACATGAAATTCTGATGCAGCCTTGGGTCTGTCTGTAGTGTACATGTACAGGGGTTCGAACATGACTCCAGTACACTAAAGTAGTTGCATGCAAACCGCTGGCTTTCTTTTTTGCTTAAACTATAAAGAAAGAGAATGAATTATGGTTCAACTGTTTGCGTTACTGGTGTATTACTGGTGGTTATGCTACATTCCTTGGACTGTCTGTTTTTACCTATAAAACAGAAAGAATGGAAGTACTGTGTATATTTCTTGAGTATTTATGATAGATGTTATACAGTCATATAGTTTGACCGGCGAAACAAAGAATTGGGTGTACGTCCGTCAGTGTTTCCGGAGTATTTCTGGTGGTTATGCTGTATTCTGATGACTTTCTGTTTTACCTGACCGGCCGAAGAGAAAGAATGGAACATCTTGTGTTTATTGAGTTTGGTAGTAGATCTATAGTACTTGGCTTAGACCAAGTGCCTTTGGTAAGCCTACTGCTGGAAACAACCCACCTGCCAGAAAAAGAGTTTTAGATTTACTGGTAATAATAATTCAAAGACAATTCTAGCACAGAATGAATATCTGAAAAAGATATGTTTAGCTAGAGGGACATAATAATATTACCCAGCAATAACAAAGCGCAGAAGGACAGACACATTAACATGTAGAGCTTGTATGTTGGTATAGATCGCCGCGCTTTGAGCCTGATTGATTTGGGAAAAGGCGCGTATATAGCATCCTGTATTATTATTATTATTATTATTATAGCGAGATGGTATAGAGTGATATTGCTAAAGCGAAGTCGAAAGTAGATACATTCACTAAATGAGCACTAAGCAGTGATTTTACAATGCAGTACGGTATTTGTGGTAAAGTTATCAGTGATTCACACTACAAAAGGACCGTTAAAGAGCTGCTAATGATGATGATAGGCTAATCAGCCGCCATTTCCAAACCCTCCCCCTCTGACAGCTTGCTTCGAAATGAGTTCGTTTTGCGAAGAGAACCTCGTTAATTCGAGTAAATCAAGCTTTCATTATAGTGTACGTGCGTGTGCGTGCATGAGAGAATGCGTTAGTTCCTCTTATCATTTTGACGAAGAACACCAAGCACCCATGCAAGCAAGCCACCAACCAACCAAAGCTTTTGTTAATGAAAAGAGATTAGAGGAATATTTTGTCATAGAGCTGTCAGTCTTTCCCAAGCTGTGGAAATAATATTTTACCTGTGAGAACGTTATTTATTTTTTATTTAATCATTTTTATGTAGAGGGGTTTTTCAGCTCGAGAGCAACGCAAGATGCTGACCGAAGCAGGATCTAACTCAAGCGGCCCGAGGACCACTTGCTTCTATGTATTATGTAATGGTTCAGGGTCATTGTGTAATTTTATGTCACCTAACAATAAAACAAGAATAATTATGAAGCCATGCTGCCCATCTCGCTAATGCATCGTTCTCCCAAGATGGAATAGGATGTTTTGGGGGGTGTTTCTTTGTTTGTAGCAGAACTAGTATTAGAAAAGGCATCCCGTTTTGCCCCTAAAGCTCCTGGTTTCCTGTACCACGCTCGTGTCAAACATGTAATAGATACTATAATACAAGCACGCCAGACTTATGCATACAATACAATACGATGCAGTACAATACAACACAATACAAAATAAAATAAAATAATATGAACATGAACTCCGTATCAATGGCATACTGGTAAGATTTACGTTTTAAAGCTTCAGAAAAAGCGGACCTTCTTCTATATTGTTATTTTCTTTTTAAGTGAGGCTAGTTGGTTGCACCTAACCTAACTTAACAATGCCATGCCGTTTATCTGCTCTCTTTCCTATAGACAAACGAATGTGCCGATGTTTATTCTAAAATTGGAAGCACCATTTGTCTAAGCAGATGTTTTCTGAGAAAAAAAAAAGCCACGCTCTATGTCCTACTACGGCGGCAAGGATAGCCCAGTGGTCAGAGCGAACGACTTGTGTGAGTGCGTCTTGGGCGACGTGGGTTCGAATCTTGACTTCAGCAAACTATTTTGTAATTGCTGGATATTACTGGCTAGCGCCATGAGAAGCTCTCTGAGCTTGTAAGTGCGCTATATAAGAGAAATCTCTTTCTTTCTTTCTTTACTATAAATACAATTCCAGAAACAAATAGTAGGTTTTTGTTTATTCGTGAATCGGAGTACCATTTGTCTATGATGATGATTTCTAAATGTTGCCATGGAAAACTGCCACGGTCTATGACCGGTGATCAGAATTCCAGAAATAAATAATAGCTGTTTGTACGTAGTTGGGTTTTTAGCTTTGCAAAGTGAGCATAATCACGCCCGGACAACAATGACAAAACAATTGCTTGTGTGCCTGTTCTTCTCCTATAGGCACCATTGTGAAGCCAGGAATGCGAGTCCCACTTGTCCGTTTTAAACCAGACGTTTTCTAAATGCCAACTGCTACTATCAGTCCAGCGTGCAACGGCAGGCTGCTAAACAATAGTAGTACATTGCTAAGTACCCTACCTACCTTTTTTGTCTACTTTTGTTTTTTGTTGGTAGTTTCCCATTCTCTCACTGTCGACAGCAATAGCTAGGTACTACGATGTACCTCGCTTATACGGTCACAGAGGTTTGTTTTTTTACACATGATTGGCTGTGTTGGCGATGCACAGCTGCTGCAAGATAATACACGGAGAAAGCGAGTTTAAAAACTCCATTTACAACACTTTTGTCGCCGTACTCCAGAACACCCCATCTCTCTACCTTCCAAACCCTTCCCCGAATTAAAAAAAAATCGTAACTGCTGCATGGGTGACGGAAGGGGAGGGAGTAGGGGAGGTAAATCCTCAATAATAATTATACAATCTTTCTTTTATCCACAGGGAAAGGAAAAACAAACTGACAACGCTCCTTACCATCGCCTAAACTCCCCCTTCCCCTCTTCTCCATATCTTTTCTCTCCCGCTATCCTCTCTCCTCTACCACATATTCCTATCCCTACCTCCAGATGGAGTACGCTGGTGCCCCAACGACTTTCACGTTACAGGATATAATAGGATAGGATAGGTTGCAAGTGGAGACAAGTTATGTTGAAGGCAAAACACAACATATTGGGTAATAACGCTAGGTACACGGACGGTTCCCAGGTATTTTCCCACGCGCCGTTTTTGCTTATTATATTCCCTCTCGCTTTCGCTCTTGGAATGTTAAGAACTAGATGCCTGTCTTCCCTACCTACCTCAGTACATGCCCTCTAACTTTCGTATCGGTTCTCTTTTTGCTTTCACGCCATACAGCATGATGGACGTGAAAGGTGATGTCGATGAGATGGAGATTTTTTTTTTGTAATGACTTTGGGAGGGTTGGTTGAAGCGGGTAGGTAAAACGCGAAGGATCAGCGTGTAGATGTTTTGATTAGACTGGAGTCAACAGGGGGAAGAGAAAGATGCAGTGTTGGGGGGTTTTGTAGTCTGACGACAAACTTCATGTCATTCTGAGGCCTAGCTCAATATGGCGAGAATTTCTTTTAAAAAAATTTGTAATTCACTTAAGAAGTGACTATTCGATTATATATCTATTTATCAATAAATAGATTAGATTAGATTAGATTAGAATAGATAGATAGATAGATAGATAGATAGATAGATAGATAGATAGATAGATAGATAGATAGATAGATAGATAGATAGATAGATAGATAGATAGATAGATAGATAGATAGATAGATAGATAGATAGGTAGGTAGGTAGGTAGGTAGGTAGGTAGGTAGGTAGGTAGGTAGGTAGGTAGGTAGGTAGGTAGGTAGATAGATAGATAGATAGATAGATAGATAGATAGATAGATAGATAGATAGATAGATAGATAGATAGATAGATAGATAGATAGATAGATAGATAGATAGATAGATAGATAGATAGATAGATAGATAGATAGATAGATAGATAGATAGATAGGTAGGTAGGTAGGTAGGTAGGTAGGTAGGTAGGTAGGTAGGTAGGTAGGTAGGTAGGTAGGTAGATAGATAGATAGATAGATAGGTAGATAGGTAGATAGGTAGATAGATAGATAGATAGATAGATAGATAGACTTTTTTTTGCCTCTGTTACTTGGGAAACGTCGTGTCCGCGTGCTTGCAAAGTTGTCTGCGGTGGGAAGTGGGTGGCCTCGTCTCTCTTTGAAAACTGGCGCACACAAACTACTACTACTGTTATTATTATTATTACTACTTCTACTGCTGCTGCTGCTACACAACATCAGCTATTATTTACTACTACTACTACTACTACTACTACTACTACTACTACTACTACTCCGACGTCGATGACCGCGACTACTCTTGCGATCACGAAGACTACTTTACATTATCCTGTCCTTCTCCTCCTGCTCCTGTCCTCCTCTTCCTATATTATCATCTTCCTCCTACATCTTTCTCCTTCTTCCTATTTCCGTTTCTTCTTCATTCTGTTGCGCTCCCTCCTTCCGCTTCTTGCTCTTCCTCAGCCTGCGCCGAGAAAACTTGAAACTCCCCAGTAAGAAAACAACCTAGAAATAGGACGCTGACACCAGTGTCAGGTGAGGCAGGGGGTGTAAAGAAGTATGGGAATCGGGTCGTAGAAGATGTACCACGTACTTTTGACCTCATTGGATGATGTACACGGACTTTGGCCTCATTGGATATGCACGTGTACACCAATGTTGGCCTCATTGGTAGATGTAAGTTTACTTGTGTTCTGAGCCCATTTAGGGTGTTCAGTGAACATGTAGATGTGCAATTTCGGGTCGGATTTATGCAATTGCAGGTCTTTTTTTTCCCCCATTGTGTTTGCGGTTCCGTAGGGTTGTAGTCCCCGCCCCCTTTATTTCCACCCCCTCTCTCTTATCACCCTCCTCCATTCCACCGGCCCTACCCTACATTAGCATGGACATTCCAACATTGATATGGATTTTGGATCTCTCTCCACCCTCTCTCTCTCTCTCCACCCTCACCCTCCCCACCCTCACCCTTCTCTCTTTCTCTGTCCGCCACACTTCGATCCAAACTTTATCACTGCCCAATCATTTCTCAAGTTCCAACAGATAATGAATGACCTTTAACTATCCTTATGATGCGAACTTGTGTTGGCGTCCACGTTGAGCGACTGCAGCAGCATCGTCATCGGTTGTATTACCATGAATAATTCCTACCAGTTCCGTACATCGTCAAACCATATAATTGCTCGACCGCTTTCCTCTATATATACCATAAGTGTGAACGCTCAGTTTCAGTGCATCTTGTTTTACTATTCATAATCAGTTTGGCGTTTGTTGGTCTCGAATCACTATGGCTTTGTGCTCTAGAATCATACTTCCGATGTCACAATATTTATGACGAATGTGGTGTACAGAGCATAGAGCCATGTCCATCAGCGCTAGCGACTGGAGCCGTGTTGTAGATGTAAACCATCACCACCGCGCCAGAACTAGTGATTTAATATGCTGTTGTATTTACTATGGACGAATGCTCCTGACCGCCGCTCATGTCCCCTCCCTCTCGCCTCTCTTCTCTGTCTGTCTCTCTGTCTGTCTGTCTCTCTCTCCCTTTCTTTCTTTCTCTCTCTTTCTTTCTTTCTCTCTCTCTATGCATCAGTTGTGGTGTACACATTGTAATTATGCAGCAGGAGGGCGAGAAAGAAGAGGAGGAGGACTGATTGATTTGGGTCAGCGATGTTTGTAATATTATTGTTGTAATAGTCAACCCTGGCGTAATAAAGTAGTGCCACAGGCAAGGTCGCTTGATGTGCATCAGTGGTGGTCCTAGCATTAGTAGCAGCAGAAAGGGGGGACTGAATAGGAATAGGACTGAGGATGAACTCAGAGGGGCTGTGCTGTATGTTATGTTTGGCAACATTTGAGCTAACTCCTAGGGCAATGCAAGGGAATAAATTCTGTATTCAGTAGTAGTAGTAGTAGTAGTAATAGCAGCAGTAGTACTAATAGCAGCAGTAGTAGTAATAGTTGTGCTGGTGGCAGCAGCAACAGCAATATCGGAGCAAATTCCTAGTGCAATGTTCATATCTGCTTTCACTTGGAAATAAATTCTGTAGTAGTAGTAACAATAGTAGTAGTAGTAGTAGTAGTAGTAGTAGTAGTAGTAGTAGTAGTAGTAGTAGTAGTAGTAGTAGTAGTAGTAGTACTAGTAGTAGTAGTTGTAGTAGTAGCAGTAGCAGTTGTGTTGCTCTTCTTCTTCTTCTTCTTCTTCTTCTTCTTCTTCTTATTATTATTATTATTATTATTATTATTATTATTATTATTATTATTATTATTTTTTTTTTTTTTTTATAATTTATTTATTTATAAGGCGCTTTCCCTTCCAGAGATCAAAGCGCACACATACACACCCACCCACACACCATGTGTACAGCACAGACACTCCAATTCTTCTTCTTCTTCTTCTTCTTCTTCTTCTATCATAGTTTGAAAGTTGATAAACTTTGGCAGTTTGGACATACTACCCACTCTTCAATGTAGAAGATAGGCATGCTGC
Organism: Oncomelania hupensis; assembly: GCA_036898135.1. Lineage (NCBI taxonomy): Eukaryota > Metazoa > Mollusca > Gastropoda > Littorinimorpha > Pomatiopsidae > Oncomelania > Oncomelania hupensis. The sequence continues at coordinate 30,779,776 of CM072514.1, forward strand.
CAATATTATTTTGTCATTTATTCTCCCTCCTCCTCCGTGTTCCCTTCCTTCACCTTCTCCTCCGCTTCTTCGTCTTCTCCTCTTCCTTCAGTTGCTTTGCGGAAGATGTCGATGGAGAGGTGATGCTTAGCGCTACCTGGAAGAAGAAGATAGACTGTGACAGTTTTGACAAACTATACCTGCCTCTCGCCAGTTTACCGTGATTGGCACTCAATTTTAGAGGCTTTCCAGACCCCGTCAACTCCCATATGCCTAAAACCCATTTTCCTGTGGCGTCGACTTCGGTTGCGTCTATAGGCATTTGGAGTTCATAAACGGATGGGAGTATAAACCGAGGTCTAGCGTGCACACGTTTTGTGTGTATGTGTGTGTGTGCGTGTGTGGGTGCGAGTTTGTGTGTGTGTGAGTGAGTGTCCATACGTGAGATTGAATCTTCGGACTAAAGTCACACAATGACGTGAACAGACGTTAAAAATAAATTATTGAAATTGAACTAATTATGTGTTCTGTACATGTGCACGCACCCCCCTCCCTTCCCCCCCCCCCCCCATCCGTGAGGGTACCGGGGGTAAACTTCAGTATAAATAGTATCCCCACTTTCTGGAAATTTAGTGCTTAAAATTCCCACTGTCACTGTCTTTCTTCTTTGATCTTTCTCATTCCTACTCTGTTCTATCAATCTACTATACTGTCTTCTTCTTCGCTAGACCAGTCACCTACCTTTTTTCTTGAAAACTCTTCCGGGACAATACTACTCATTTGTGTATGAGGTCTGTTGGATCAGCTTGGGAATATTGGATGCTTTCTGCCAAATGGTCACTGGGGCTTCCTATGATGTTATTATTTGGCACTGTAGACATTTTATATGTATGTGTTTTGTTGTTGTTGTATAATATTTGTATTCTATTTTGTTTTTTTTTTTGTAAACGGAGGTTCGATAAATTAGAGTATAGCCTCAGCGTCCCCTGCGTGGGATGTCTTTATTGTAAAGTGACCGGCTGGTAGATTCCCTTCAGTGTTACCACTAGGGTTGTTTTGGCAGATCTTTTATGCGGATCAGGGGTGAGTCCTCTTTCACTTCTCTGGTCCTGATTTGGCTCGGAAAAGTCCGCTGGACCTAAAGCAATAACCATGTAGGCTAATGTAATGTAATGTAATGTGCACGCACGCATGTAATCGCACGGACGTTTTAAAGATTCTGTCTCTCATATCCTAGGCGGGGGAGTGCGGGCTACACAGATACAATCAGGAAGCACTAGGTTCCTAGACTACCCTCTCCCCTATGCCACCTTCCCAGGATTGTGTTCAGTTGTCTGTGGCGAGAGACGTTGGGTTTAAAGTCGGGCGTCTTGAGTTAGATCCTGTTTGGGCCACCCACAGCCCTGAACAGAGCAAATAATTGTGGTTGCCTCTGGAGTCAGTTCAATCCGTTCAAATAAACATTGTGCTGACAGCTTGATACTGCTGCTTTTGGTCTGCACAATTGGAAACCTTGAGTGGAACTGTCATGAAAGAGAAGTAGGTTCAATGATATTGATGACGACAGCATTATCATCCTCCTCATCATCATAATTTCTCTTTCCCTGCCCACTCTCACCCTAACCCTCCCACTCATTCCTCCCTCCCTCCCTCTCTCTCTCTCTCTCTCTCTCTCTCTCTCTCTCTCTCTCTCTCTCTCTCTCTCTCTCTCTCTCTCTCTCTCTCTCTCTCTCTCTTTGCGTTGTGGGATTTTAGTACATAGTAAACCCTTATCTTCTTTGTAAATCAAGAGTAGCTGGAAGAGTATAAAAAAAGGAAGTACTTTTTTCTGGTGCCGTGACTCATCTTTACCATTACCAATCTGATCATGAAGCCCTTGAAGGTTTCACAGATGACAGGAGGCATTTGATAGCGCGGCGCGGTCTGAGTGTGGTATGGGATGATGGGGGACTTTTTGAACACGTCAGGGAAGAAGGAGGGAGAGAGGGATGATCTTGGAGGGTAGATATAAGGGTAGGAGTGATCTGGGGAGGGGGTTAGGGGAGAGGGGTTGGGAGGTGGGATGAAATGTTCAAAGTGAACGTCAGTCTTGGTTTGGTGATGCCAGACTCAGTAAAGGCTCTGGTCGCTGGTTTATCGTTATATAATACGGGGTCGATATTCGGTGATCGTGACCGTGTGTTCGTGTGCGTCTGTGTACGAATGAATTTCACAGTAGTAGTATCAGTACTACCCGTGCGTGATAAGAAAACATAAGATGAGAGATTTAGTTACTGTTAAACAAACACGGAAAGTCGCTACCATCACGGGACAATCAGCTAACGCCTTTTGGAGATAGATAGACCCTTTCTGAGATCGATAGACAGGCAGATAGACAGCTAGACAGATAGTTAGACTGATTGATTGATTGTTGGAGCGATTGATTGGTATTTTATAAAGCAAAAATATAGACAGCTAGACAGATAGTTAGACTGATTGATTGATTGATTGTTGGAGTGATTGATTGGTATTTTATAAAGCCAAAAATAAAGATATCCTGCTTGCAAAGTACTGGAAAGGCTTAAACGACAGCTGACAAAAGAGCTATGTGCCTACGCTGAGCCTTGTGGAAATGTCAAATAACGGAACGCGCTTTGTTTGTTTGTTTTGTTGTTGTTGTTGTGGTTCCTTATAGTCGAAAGCACTGTTTCTTGATAACAGTAAATACAGGAAAAGGAATCCAGACGATTATCCAGACTTGCAAAATCTGACTTGGATCAGAGGGAACAAACGGAGCATCTGAGTCTGTGCAAAGAGTGGTTGGCTTGTGGCTCTTTGACGTAAGTCAGCCGACACACAGCTAGATACACGGTTGGCTTTACCCTGTGTGTCTAAGCACAAGGTAGAGGATTCACGACTCGACAAATCCACGAATTGAATCTCACAGTGTCTCTGTGGTCTGGGAAGCATATTTATTGTTGAATGCTAATGAAGCAATTTACTACTACTACTACTACTACTACTACTACTACTACTACTACTACTACTACTACTACTACTACTACTACTACTACTACTACTACTACTACTACTACTACTGCTGCTGCTGCTGCTACTGCTACTATTTATTTATTTATTAAATCACTTTTATATAGCGTTTACTGGCGCAAGAGCCGCTCAAGGCGCTGGCCGATACAGGATCTACCTCAAGCCGCCCGAGGCGCCCATTTGTTGCAGCCTTTAGTCGTATTGTCTAACGCCCAGGCGACTGAAAAAAAAATCCTATGCGACCGCGTACCGGTGACTGGGAGAATGGACCTAGTGCGTGCTGGGTGTACTTGTGTAGCCGGCACTCACCCGTCGAAGACATGAGCGTCAGGATCTTTTAAATCCATGCGATGGAATGCATGCGTGCATAAGCTAAACTCCGACCACCCCCCACTTTGTGAATTGTTAACGGCGTTTGAACCACGGCCTGTTCAGACTGTAATGTTACTCGCCTGACATTCGAGTGCACGGACAGAGAGGCTTGAGCACAGAAGGATAGAGTGACTGTGGGGATATCTGCAGAAAGAGGGAGGCGAGAGAGAGACAGACAGACACAGACAGACACAGACAGACAGTCTTGAAGAAAGAAGGAACTGGTTTGATTCTTTCATTTAATGTCTATTCACGGAAGTGATTTTAGACTAAAAGAAAGAGTAACTCCGGGAATATTGCAGAAAGAGAAAAAGACAGACAGACAGACAGAGACACAGACAGACAGACAGACAGACAGAGAGAGAGAGAGAGAGAGAGAGAGAGAGAGTCTTGAAGATGGAAGGAAAGAGCGGAGGTGGTGATATTAATAAGAGGTAGGTTGGTAGGAGAAAAAACAGTGTTGAGGTCCAAGGACAAGGCAGGGACAAGCCAGATTGTTGACACAAGAGGGCAATTGGGACTCGCTGCCAACGGGCCTTATTGAACCCTGCTCAGACCCTGCCTCAACTTCACTGTGTTTTCACAAAGAGTGGAAGTCTCGCTCTCACAAGCTCTGGTACCAGAAGGAACACTTTCGGGCTATCACAGCCGACGTTCACTTCCAGAATATGGTCTATTTATCTGCCTGTGCGTCTAATATGGTCTGTTTATCTGCCTGTGCCTCTGCTTGTTTGTCTGTCAACAGCTAAGTTTTTGACAGAAAGAGTCTTAAAAATGTCAGGACCCAAAAAGACAAACGATTTAGCTTTTTGCTTCAAATGTGAAACCTAGAAAAATTCGTAGAAAGGAAGCTAATAATTCAGTATTTGCAATGAAGATTTCCCGTTACGATTGACAGTTTAATACCGCCTTATACTCTGATACTGGCAGATTTGAGGGGAAATTACATTAGAAATACTGAATTAGTAGTTCATTTTCTACATGATCATCCAGTGTTGGGAATGTTAAAACAATATAAACAAGTTATCCACTCTTTCCCGTCCCACAAAGGACACAAGCACACGGCACACAAAAATGCAATCTCACAAAGTTTTTTTCACCCATTTTCACATTGAGACGACACGTACCAAAATAATTACGTTGAATGTCGATCTGTCTGCTTGTACGAGTGAGTATGTGAGCTCTTTCAAATAAGAATTGTCGAAAAGCGTGTAGAATCTATAGATAGATTACGGGAGGAACAAAGCCCCACATTTTTAAAGACACGTGTGTAAGATAGCAAAAGAAAACAAAACACAGCAAAGACTCTGATTCTGACTTCTTAAGGTTATAGAATGCTTGCCTCGCCTAAACAGATTTTTTAAAAGTCATTTTGAAGACCCGTGTGTTCAAATAACTGAAGTTCAGTTCAGTTCAGTATTTTAATTTTCCACCTGTTCACTCTAGGTGATATTAGACAACAACAACAAAAATAAAATAACTAAAATGGAAGAACATAAAATAAAATTAAATTATAACAATCTACTTTTACTTTTAATTTAATTTTTTATTTTCTTTATTTGCTGAATCAGCGTGTTGTATGAAT
>CM072514.1:30789738-31034738 GCA_036898135.1 Oncomelania hupensis
TCTTATTCTATTAAAGAAAATACACACACGCAAGCATAGACATACACTCACCATTCCTTTAACTTGTTTAAAAATTTGCCTTTGTCGTCTCTCCCTGTTACACTCGTTGTTGGTTTTTATCAGTAGTTGATTCAGCCCCGATGCTTGAGTCCTGATAAGTGTAACTCGGATTCGTTTATCCACGCAACCTGTTCACTCAGCAACAAGGCAGGAGTCGTCGTATGAAGTTTTCCATCTTTATTCAGCATACATCAACAACTGCATACAATCGCTCAATCGCTTTTTTTCCACTTTCTTTCTTTTCCAACTGAAACAGTGCGGTACATATATAGTTTCTCTATACTCGAGAGAACTTTGGAACATTCGAGCAATCAGAATAAACTTCGTCTTCACTGTCTTAGTTAATACAACTTTCTTTACAGTCCAAGAATTTCTCAGCTTCTAGTGGATCTATCTAGATGCTTCGATCGATAGTAAACAAGCAACCCTGGAAAATTCTCCAATAATATCGACCGATGAAAATTATCAACATTATACCAAGCTTCTTCTAACTACAACGCAAAATCTAATCAAAGGTAAATACACTCTGTTATTGCATGCTTTGCAAAACAAAACGTCGGATCTATCGTGCGCGTCTCACACGTACTATCGTGCGCGTCGCATACGTAACACTCCCTCTCCCCCTCCGCCCCTCTCTCTCACGCACACACACACGCACTGAAAGACACACCCTCACCATTCCTTTTTTAACTTTTTAAAATTCGTTTTTGTTGTCTAAAATCACATTGTTTTGAACAGACATGCTTCAAGGCCAGTATTGAAGGCACTCACCAGCCCGTAAATGCCTTGTACACAATTGTCCAAGTATCACACAAACACACACACACACACACACACACACACACACACAGAGGCACAGGCACACACACACATTTTCTCTCTCTCTCTCTCTCTCTCTCTTAAACTCGCTCACCTATGCACTCCTCCACCCTAACTCCAAACGCTACTAGAAACCTTATTCTGGTCTTTAACATGGGAACCGCAAACAGTGGAAGAGATCAATTACAGAATGGAGGCGAGACTTGTGTTCAGGAAAGAATTGCAAATGAAGGGCAATTGTTGCTTGTCACGCTAAAAGGTTCATCCGCAACGTGCACAGCCTTTAACTATGAAGCGCCATTTGTAAATTAAATGGTTATTGTCATTATATCTATAGAACATACATTTTACCTGTATAAAAGATATGGTATAATTATAAAATGAATTATATACCTATAAAATACATTCTATAGCAATACAACACTTTTTATAGCTATAAAGCAACATTTTTATAGCTACAGACTACATTTTACGATATACAAGAGATCATACACGAATAGTCACGCCGTTTCTAAATATTAAACACAAAAAAACTATTTTATTTATAAACAAAACATTTTATAAGTAACCAATTCATTTTATCTATAAACAAAACATTTTATAAGTAACCAATTCATTTTACCTATAAACAAGTCATTGTATCTATAAACAAGTCATTTTATAGCTAAAACGATCTATACAACTTCCTTTTATCTGTAAACACTTCATTTTATAGCAACAACGAGCACTTATATCTATAGAATACATTTTATAATACGTACAATGAATTGTACCTGTAGAATGCATTCGCGACAATTATTTTCCAATCGGCGCCTTACAATAATTTTATACTAACTTTCTCATTGTATAACTGCTTCTCTCCCTTCGATTATTTTTATTTTGTAACGTTCTAAGCGACCCAAAGTTGCTATGCGGTGCGCAAAGATGGCTGACGTGTTTTTTTTTCTTTGTTTTTTTAAAATTAAAATTTACGTCCCCGGACTCATTAAGCGTATAGGGGACGATTGGTTAATAGGTACATTCAACCAATTCAACGAAAAAAGGCCTCCCCCCTCCCCCCTTCCTTCACGTATGCGCTGGGCTCTCGCCTTTTCATGTGGAAGTGACGTTGCATAAGCTAAATTTATATAGCTAGGGCGCGTGTAGGGAATTCCCGCTAGGCCTATATCGACTTCCCGCGATGTCAACAATCTCCAAGGTAACAGTTACGATGGAAGCTGGTTTGCCTTCGTGCTTATCGATAGTTTTTCAAGACGACCAAAAAATAATTGGAACAGTCGAGACTGACAATGATGTCGCTGATGTTTTATCAGCATTTCACTAGTTGTTGTTGTTTGTAGATTATAGTCACACGACACTTTCGCATATAGGTGACTACTGGACCGATTTATACTGACACCAGCGGGCCAGTTGTTGGTAAAGGGGAAAATAATATGATCACACGTTGACCAATCCGGGATTCGAACCAGCGACCTTTCGGTTACTAGCAAGACGCTCTTACCAACTGAGCTACCCGGCCCCTTTCACTAGTATGGTCCTCGCCAATTTATATAGTACACTAGTATGGTCCTTGCCATTTTTTGTAGTAGACTTTAATGGTCTTTACCATGTTGAGTCGCTTAGAAGTTTACAAGTAGTCTACACGAGGATGGAGTTGCTTCCCTGGGATCAGCAATTCGAAAGTCAGTATAAAATTAATGTCATGCGCCGATTGTAAAATAATGCTCCGAATGCATTCTACAGGTAAAATGCATTGTATATATTATAACATTTATTTTATAGATATAAAAGCTCTTTGTTGTTATAAAATGAATTGTTTACCCATAAAATGAATTGTTTATGTATAAAATGTAGTGTTTAGAGATAAAATGAAGTGTTTAGAGATAAAATAGTTTTTCGGAATAATATTTACAAACGGCGTGATGATCGCGTATGATTTCTCTTGTATATTGTAAAATGTAGTCTGTAGTTATAAAAATGTTGTTTTTAGCTATAAAAAGTTTTGTATTGCTATTGAATGTATTTTATAGACATAGAATTCATTTTATAAGTATACAATATCTTTTATACAGGTAAAATGTATGTTCTATAGATATAATGACAATAATGATTTAATTTACAAATGGCGCCTCATATTTAACAAGCTTCAGTGCACATTTACATGTGAGTCGGCACATCAGCTGTGTTGTAAGGACGCTTGGCTCGTTCGAGGGCATAAGCCATAGAAGCTTGCTTAGAAGAGAGGCTGAACAGTATACAATACAATACAATACAATACAATACAATACAATATAACTTTATTGTCTGATGTTCATCACATACAGAAATTTGTCTTTGGCTCGTCGTCCGCAATGAGCATGCAATATATCCATTTTATATACACAAACAGCAATGACACATTCATTTGTAATGGCACAGCAGCATTTTTATATTCCAATCAAATACAGACCTTCACAATCTAAACCCCACATCAATAATAACTAATAATTTTACATTCACGCAGAGAAAGCACACACGCACACACACCCACACACAAAATAATCTAATGACAGCACAAGTTGTTGCTTTAAACTATACATATATGGGGCGCCATTGGTAAATTGCATCATTGTTCTCTTCATTTTCTCTATAGAATGTACATTTTAAAATAATGCGGTGTAATAAATATATTTTGCGATGATAAAATTAACTATATTTTTTCAGGAAATGACATTCAATTGCAATATCTTACCTTTTACAGCTATAGAAGAAGAAGAAAACAGTTTTGTAGCAATAGACTACTTTTTATGATTTACAAGAGAAATAGTACGCGATCACCACTTCGTTTGTAAATCTAAACTACTCACTGATGTCTACCTCGGCACTATAATGGAACTACTGCAAGCCTCTGAGATGTAGTGGAAATTAAATCGGGTAATTTCCCCATGTTGAACCGTTGACCCTTTGCGACGAGGTCGTCCTTTGTTCTGCGCAATGTTTTGTTTTTTTTTAAATGCAAGCACGCCTCTACAAATGCGAAACGATATTAACAGCGTTTAACGACTGTTATGTATTTATCTTCCAAGCTGGCTACATTCTTTTTGTGATTTTGGGATCTAATATACGGTTAATTTTTTTTTCTAAAACACGCTTTTTTTGCGGGCGACCCTTTTCTTCTCCTCTCATTCATCCTTTTCATATTTTTGTAAGCTGGCGTTATTAGTTGTTTGTTTTCACATTTTAAATAAAGCAAGGACTGTGTTTCATCACATGCAGTCGTGATTGGAAACAGCGAACCTTCTGTATGCAGACCCACACTTCTGTCCCCATAAATAATAATAATAATAATAATAATAATAATAATAATAATAATAATAATAATAATAATAATAATAATAATAATAAGTGCATTGATTAATTAATTAATTAATTAATTCATAAATATTTTAAATAATAAAAATACATGATGTTATTACGTGCTTTCTCATCGATGTTTATTTTTTACAATTTAGAACGACTGCATTTAATACCATTAATGAAGGAGAGGGAGGGGAGGAAACCAGAGTACCTGGAGAAAACCCTCGGTGTCCTAAATTACCTAAGTATTCGGGCAAAGACACGCATTTGCTGCTAATTAGCATACTCTAGCCCATGGACCACTTGGTGTCATATTCGTGATAATATCCATAATATGCGTCATGATTAAACGTTTTAATGGTCGCACAAGCCATTGGACAACACGATGACATTTACAGTGGTGAAGAAACGGAAACTCCGATGATATTGCCACGTCATCAGAGCATCAGGCCTTGCAAAGGCCATCCTGTAAGGCACGGTGCAAGGAGGCAGAAGAAGATGGAGACAGAACAAAAGGTTGGAGGACAACATTTAAGAATGAACTGACTTGACACTGAGCGAAGCCATGAGGGTTGGTGATGACAGAGAAAGATGGAATACGCTGGTTAAACGATCCTCTTTGATGTCACCAACGACTTTCGAGTTACGGGATAGGATAGGATAGGATAGGATAGGATAGGATAGGATAGGATAGGATTACTAATAGTCACTGACATGTTGTATGATTGTGATGTCATCATGCTTGCGTGACCAGAATGCTTTACTGAAGTGTGCTATGGCCTGCAGTCACCTGATTACGTTATTATAGTCACGGCAGCGTATCGTAAGTTGTTAGCATAACGTCTTCATACGGGCACGCTGATGGATTAAATGTATGGTCGTAGTAGTGTGTATTATAACTTGTTAGCATTATTAATTGTTCTCTCTATTCTGTGCCCTACGTCTAACAAATCAAAGCGTAATGGCATTGACCATGGACTATATAATATAATTAGACGTCAGGAAATGTTAATGGTCAAGCTACAGGCCATGTTGCAAGGGGTGACCATGGCTTATAATAATGTATGACTCACGTTGATGGCATTTGATATTGTGTCGGGCAGGTCATCTACACATTTCCTCATTTAGTGTTTGGATTTTTTCACTTCTAAATTCATTTTTGGGTTAGATCGATGAGCCAACCAAATAGACGGAAGGCATCGTCTTGTTTACTGCATTCATCAACAACAGCAACAGCAGTTAAAAACGACGACATGGGCAATAACAACAACAAATGACAGCAACAGTAATTACAAAAACGGGGCAAAAGCAATAAAAACGGCCATCATCATCATCATCATCGTCATCATCATCATCATCATCATCATCATCATCATCATCATCATCATCATCATCATCATCAGTAGTTGCAACAGCAGCAGCTTCGTCGTAATCTTCACCGACATCATCATTAATATCATTTTTAGCATCATCATTATCATCATCTTCATCATCGTCATTACCATAATTATTATCATCATCATCATCATTATCATCATCATTAACACCACCACCACCACTATTAACAACATTAACACCAAAACTACAGATACAACCGTCTCGAATACTGTTATGCTGTATTTAGTCTTCATGTAAAGACTGGTGTGGCGGGTGATTTATCAGACCCTTTTGACGTTACAGCCAACATCTAACTGCGATTATGGCTTCCTTGGAAACCGTATTTGTGCGATCATGCGCTGTACTCTGTGGAAAACGGCGGTGAAGATGGGATGGAGTATTCCTGGCGGTGAAATTATTGTGTGTTTTTTTTCTTGTTGTTCTTATAATAGATCTATAGCCCGGTGAAATTACGACAAAATTTCCAAAAGGTTTAAACAACGTCCAACTGCTACGAAACCGGGTACTATGGAATGGATACATGGACAAAATTCGTAAGGAATATACATTATTATCACGAGAATCCCCAGTTCGTTGGTACTGACCCGTAAATTGAAATCAAAGAATTTCCACGGATGATGATGACGATGACGATAATCGTGCCCTAAATTAAAACGCCGTATACGCTGTAAGACAGTGGAAGCGGTACAGGGTCTAGGTTCAAACAGAGAAGGAAGAATGGACATGAGACTGGATTTGACGTCAGAAGCCCAAGAGGACCGTACAGATTACTTCTCAGGGGAAATTTGCAAGCTTGAGTAGGTACTCTATAGTAACGACTTCAGCGACTGCCGCTAAGTACTACGACTTTGTACCACGAACAGTGATCGATAAGACCGTGACAAAGCTAAACTTACTGCCAGCTAAAATTAATGAAATCTTTTGACAGCATGGAGTCTACGACGTTCTAAATTTTTGAGAAAAAGATTGGCAGCGGTCCAAATACATTTTTTTGACAAATTGGCAGTGATTATATCAGATTAAAGAAAGAACTCGGTTCTAATTCTAAGTACTAGTTTGCTGTTAAATGAAATTTTGGACAGCATGGTGTTCACGGTGGTCCAAATATTTTGACAAATTGGCCGTGAGTATATCAGACCAAAGTCAGACACATAGAAGAACGCGTTAGTCTTAAGTTTTGCCAACTTGGCAGTGATTTTATAATAGTTAATAGGAAAGCAAACTCCATCAAATCGGGGAACAAGACGTTAGAAGAAAGTCTCTCTCTCTCTCTCTCTCTCTCTCTCTCTCAGGGGAAATAAAGTTTTGGGAGAAAGAGTGAGAGAGGGGCGAGGGAGAGAGGAGAGACAGACAGACAGACAGACGGATTTCACAGTTCACCAGATCGCAAACAGAGAGAGACAGAAAGACATAGGGAAGAGGGGAGATAGAGACGCATACGCACGGAGAGAAAGAGCGAGAGAGAGGAAGAGACACAGACAGACTGAGTAAGAAGAGAACAACAATCAATCATCTATGCTTGAGTACAGTTGGACTTGTCCTCTCTGCACCCGGACAGGGTTTAACAACCTGTTCACAAACATACCAAGGAGCAGCCAGTAATTGAATGAGTTTGATCAGGCTCAAGGACGTCGTGCAGGGTAATGTTCTTGAGACAAGGGTATCGGCGACAGTTGAGGGCAACAACCAACAGTATTTCGAGAGTACTTCCTAAAGACCCCTGACACTGTGTATGCTATTACTAATCAGTGTACATTCGATCCATCCACAAAGCGGTCCTCTCCGAGGAATCAGCGTGCTAGGACAAATAGGGCGAAGTCCTGTTATTCTTATAGTTATACAGTGATATTAAGTTTCTATCGCAGTGTGAAAGGCTTAAGTGTATATCAAAGCGTTTGTTTTGATTATGAGTCCATCTGTTTATTTTACTCATTTGCCTTCGTTGTCGTTGTTCTATAGATTCGCTTTGTTTTAGCGTTTTCATTGGAGGGGGGAGTGGCGGGGGAGGGGGGGTGGGGGGAGGAGGTGGAAGTGGGGCGGGGGACGGTGTAAGCATGCCTTGTGTGGGTAATCATCCATTCATTCCATCTCGTAAGCTGTGAAAGGGGTGTCTACATGTAGTCATAACGTCGCCGAATATGTTTAACTGGATTTTACCCGATTCCTCTTTTAAAAAAAAATGCGATGGGATTTTCATCTTCATTGCAGCGGTCATGATGCTAATTATTTGCATGCGGTGTGGATGTGTGTATGACTGTTTACCGGTATCAGGGCTTTTAAAAAATAATTATTTGCGATGTTCTCTTGTCGTTTGGCTAAATGAATTCTGTATTCTTTATGAACGAAGAACAAGTTTAACGACCTGTCATTACAAAAAGCGTTCAAGACGAATCACTACTCGGGTCATCTTTCGTTATAACAGCATCTGTCTACAGCAGTTTCAGACAGCGTAGCCGAGACTGCCATGGACTAATCCTTCGATAGATTTTTTTTAAAAAAAAGGTAAAGGTAGTCCCCTAGCCTGTGGCCGTAGGGGAGCGTGATGTTGGAGATCACACTTATCTTGGGCCAGCGTAATGAGGGTGATGCCCATCTCTCTCCCTCGCTGCTTTACTTTCCCCACCCTTAAGAGGGTAGGTACTCAGTCACAGCTGGTTTAAACATAATTTTATTCACGAAACAAGTAAACCAGGCATGTAGAACATAAAGGGCACACAAAAGCAAAGCTTAAATGAGTGCTACCCTTTGACAAATGACAACAATGACATGTCTGGCGAACAGGAACAAGTACAAAGCAATAAAAATTAAAAAAAAAAACAGGAGCACATAAATTAATCTTTTTAACAATGAAAAGAGAACAAACATATAACTATAGTATAACAGAAAAAAAATGCAATAACGTCGAACAAAAAAAAAAAAGTAATAGAAAAATAAATGAATGAACTAACTAACGAGAAACAGATACATGCACCCAAGAGTAAACTTTACACGAAACAGTAGCTGTCGATTAAAAGGTAAATAAATACCTGCAGCAATCTAAAACAATGAGAGAAAAAAAATCGGTTTGGAGGAGGGGGAGAAAAAAAAAAAGAAAGTCACGTGCAAGTAAAAAAGAAGAAAGTAAAATAAAAACAACGCGTGCACACACACACACCCACCTACACACACACACACACACACACACACACACACACAAACACAGAGATAAATAGTTCGAGACTACGTGTTTGCACGTGAACAGATATTTAAAATAGATGGTGAACTCAACTATTCCGTTGGAAGAGACAATTATCTGGTCAGTTTCTCTCTGACAGCCATTAATAAACTTTTGGTGCGAAGGGATGGGGTGTAACTACTAGGGAGAGGGAAACAAATGGGGATTGGTTTAGCTGGTATCAAGGGTACCAATCAGATGTGAATTTGCATAATTGGGCTATTTTCTAAACGAAGCGGTCACTAGATGTGAGGAATGTGTGGACTTTTGTAAAGATGTTGGCGTTTTCTTGTGGGGAGAGATGTTCACTGCCAAACAATAAGGTGTTGATGTTTCGAAAAGGAGGGTCTAATTGGTTAATTGTCTGCGTACGTACAGTGCCGAATGTAGGGCAAAAAAGGAGGAAATGTTCAGATGTTTCTGCAGGATGCCCACACTGACAGACTGGGTCTTCTAACAAGTGACGGCGGAACATGTCATAATTAAGGTTACTTACGCCAAGTCGGAGTCGGGCATGCAAAACCTGCTGCTGTCGTGTCCCATGGTAATAGTACAATGGAACAAGTGGATCATCTTTGTAATGGATGGGCTTTCTTGAATTTCCTCGGGGAGATCATTCCACAATACTGTGGTTGAAGGAACAAAAGAATTTTTGTAGAGTTCAGTTTTGTATGGGGGTACTCTACGTTCTAGAGGTCTTCTGCGGTGATATGGATTAACTGCTGATACTAGTTGTGGGACCAAGTTGGACAAGTACTCAGGACAGCACTCGTTTATCATCTTATGAAAAGTAAGTAGCTTATGTCTTTTCCTTCTCTCCTTCAATGTGTATTGTCCAGACTCTCTATACAATAACTCATGGCTGGTCCCCTTCACCGCCCCAACAATAATTCTAATACCTTCTAAATGGAGTTTTTCCAATAAACCAGCTTGAGTGTCTGTACAATTATCCCAGATTACATCGCCATAGTCAAAGTGAGGTAGGACAAAGGATTTGTACATATTTTCTAAGGCTTTTCTGCACAGCTTGTATTTATACGTTCTTAAACATGATAGGAGGATGGTTATTTTCTTTATGACGTTACTTATATGGATATCCCATTTACAATTACTTTGCAGTGTTAGTCCTAAGTGTTTATGGAATTCGTTGTCAGATAAAATTGCGTTTCCGAAGCTTAATGGGTTGTTAGGTAGTGCGTCACGTTTGAAAGTTAATAGTTCTGTTTTGTCTTCATTAAACCTTACTTTCCAGGTGTTAGCCCAGTCGTTTATCTTTTGAAGATCAGAATTCAAAATTTCTGCTCGTATGTCTGGGTTGTTTAGGGTTAATGACATGCTAGTATCGTCTGCAAAAAGTTTTATAACTGATTCAATGTTATCCACAATGTCATTAATATAGATTAGGAACAATAGGGGGCCTAAAACTGATCCTTGAGGTACGCCTGACGGAACGGTTTTATAGTTTGATTTGCTACCTTTAATGACAACAGCTTGTTTTCGTTGGTCTAAATAGTTGGCAAACAATTGAAGAAGCTTACCTCTAATACCTATAGCCTCTAACTTAGCTAGTAATCCTTTGTGCCATACTCTGCCGAAGGCCTTGGAGATGTCAAAGAAAATTGACTGGTTAGTGATTCCACTGTTATATGCTGAAGTTAGTTCATTATATATGCAAAGTAGTTGGTTGGTTGTTGAGTCCCCGGGAATAAAACCAGACTGTGATGGTGTTATAAGATTATTGTCTTTTAGGAATGAGAAGACATGGGTATGGACACAGCGCTCAAAGACTTTACCAACACAACTTAAAAGAGATATTGGGCGATAGTTGGTACAAATATCGGCTGGACCTTTTTTGTGTATTGGCGTTACATGAGCAATTTTCCAAATATCTGGAAACAATCCTTCTGATAGACAGCGGTTGAAGAGTTGACTTAAAGTATGTGAGATTATATCAGCAGATATCAGTAATAGTTTGTTATGGATTTTATCGGGGCCTACAGCTTTACTTTGTCCAGGTTTATTATCACTTTGGCTACCTCTGCTGGGGTTATTAAAATTTCAGTCAGCTCGTGATCTAGGTGGGGAAGTTCAGGAGGGTCGTCATCGGGTGTTTCTAATACTGATTGCTGTATAAAGTGGTCATTGAATGCGTTGGCCTTTTCTTCATTTGTATCGACCGTTTTCCCATCACTAGATATTGGCGGTATATCGTTGGAGATTCCTTTTTTGTTTATAAATGCTTTAACAAGTTTCCACCATTCCTTAGTTCCAAATCTGGTGGGGTCTGATGCTTTTTCATCTAGTTCCTTGTGATATTCTAATTTCCTATTTCTGATCATTAACGTGACTTTATTTCTATACTGTCGATACTTTTTCCAGTCGTTCTCTACATTTGTTATCTTTGCATGTTTAAATAATGTATATCTGCATTTTAGGGCGTGACGAATTTCAATATTTAACCAAGCGGCATCCCTAGTGCGTACAGTAACTGTTTTTACGGGCATACATTTACACGCGGCATCGAAGTAAGCTTGAGTAAAGTTTTCTGCTGATTGATTTAAGTTTTCCGCTGTTATTATTGTAGGCCAATCTATTTGTAAAAGCAGATTACAGAATTGATCATGGTCTAAACGGTCATAGTTGTATATTGTCCTTTTGTAGGAGTAATTCCTATTGACAGAGTTTATGATGGTTGCGCAAGGTACACAGTGATCACTACATATTTCTGGTAATACTTCTATACTTTTTACTATTTGTGGACTCTGTGTCAAGACCAGGTCTAAACAAGTTCTAGATGTCTCAGTGATCCTTGTATCAGAGTTGGTAATTTGATGTAAATTGTACATATTTAATGTATCTATTAAGTGCTTGGAGGGACGATTGTAATCATCGTTAAAGTCGCCTAATGCCAAAAATGCACAACCTGTATTGTTTACTTTTCTGAGACTCTCTTGGACTAAATTCCAATAATCTACGGGAAGACTGGGTTGGCGGTAATAGGATCCTACTAATAGTGTGTTTCTATTAACTTGAGTTTCGATCCATATCGCCTCTAGGTTGGGTACATGAAGATCTGGTCTGTGTCTGCAGAGTAGGTGACTCTTGACATAAATAGCCACACCACCACCACTTTGATCAGTTCTATCTAGCCTAACGGGGGGATGGAAATTTAACAAATCTGTCTCGTTACTTGTGTGCGTTGCATTAAAAAAGGTTTCAGAACAGGTAATTATGTCGTATTTATTGCTTTCTGCTTCAATAAGGGTTATATGAGCGGGGATGCTTCTGGCATTTAAATGAATTATTTTTATTTCGTTGTTAGTGTCAGGCCCAGGGTTTTGCTCAATGTCGCCGCATAAAAGTAGTAATAATGTGATTGGGAACTTGTTATTTCTATAAAACAAGAACGCTAGAAAGCACAAAACGTGGAATTTGTGGGTAAGGAAAATATCTTGACATTTGACCGCTTTTGAGTAGAACAAACCTATCCTGGCTCTGTAGATGCTGAGTTCACAAGTCATTGTTCAAGTTATTGCGCTTACAAGCGCGTAGAACAAGAAACAGGCCAGGATTATTGGAATATGTGATTCATTCGTAATGAGTTTGCAAATTATAGACCCATAAGTTTCCCTCCCTTGGACCTCGAATAAACCAAAACAATAAAACATCAAGGAAAGGGGAGTGTGGCTAGAAAATAATAATAAAAAAGGAAAGTAGAACAGACTCCACGAAATTGGGTGGGAAGGGGGAAAGTAGGAGGAGAAGCAACAACAACGTGTGTTTAAGAAAAAGCAAAAATATCTAGATGAATGTAAATTGATAAGGAAAATAAAGTAAAGTGAATTATATACAGGTAAGTATTGTGATCAGGCCGACGGTCTCACGGCCAGGATGGGATTGGAAAAATTTAAGTTGTGATAACACCGGGAAATTATTGCAATCGATGGTTTTAGTACCAGGAGTTTTTAAAATGATCAAGAACAGTTGAGGGAACAAAGGAGGTCTTGGAGTGATCTTCAGAAATTGGATATGGGAATGAATATTGCCAGAATATCTATTAATAAGACTTGACTGAAACATATACAAAGACACCTGTTGAACAGTATTGTATAATATTAATTATAATAATATTGTGAATTGTAAAAGCATATTTAAAAAAAAAAAGCAAACATATATTTGTACGTGGTACTACTACTATAAGTGTGTACGTACTACAACGTGAAATCTTGCACGCACACACGCATAAACACATGAATACGAACACATGAACTACGAACAAACAGCTAGGCATTAATCATACTACAATGGTCAATCACAACTGTAGTGTTGAGAGTACACCGAAGGATAAAAGCATGCTGGGCAGTCGGTGACATGAGAAAGCACACAGCACACGCACAAAACTCAGTCACAGTTAAGTCAACTGGGGACGTTGTTATTTGTCGCTTCACGTTTTGCGGTCACCCATCCAAGTGCTAACCGCACTGGACGATGCTTAACTTGCGACACAGTAGCGAGTGCTCCAACCACTGCGCTATCCGACACCCCTCGATACTATGTTTTATGTAGCACAGCTACCCTTTTCATAATGACATCACATTGGTTTTTTTCTTTAACAGCTAATTGCCAGCATCCTTTTATAGCCAATACGCCTAGTATAACCCAAACAATGACAACAAGGACAGTGACCTGAGGCTAACCTCCCAGCCCAGAGACGGCCGCCGTTGATACGGAGTACCCTCTAACAAAGCCACTACGCTGGAAGGGCGTCGCATTGTGAACAGTATACCAAAATAGTTCCTTTGCAGCTCATGGAACAGTCTAACTTGAGGGCTTGCATTGAAGAAGATGCATCTGATGAGGAGGACTAGAAGGAAGAGAAGGACAAGGTATATGATGACTGCGATGATGATGATGATGATGATGACGATGACGATGACGATGATGATGATGATGATGATGATGATGATGATGATGATGATGATGATGATGATGATGATGATGACGATGATGATGATGATGATGACAGCCGCGTCACTGCAAAATCCTTGAATAAAAATATAACCGTAAGCATTTTTAGCGCTATAAGCCTTCTCTGTTGTGAAGAAAATGAAGACTTTAATGCACATTGAACTGTGCAAATTTTTTCTTTGAACGCGGATTATCTTTCTCTTCAAGTGGTCTGCTTCGCAACAGCAGCTGTACCGGTGCATCTCATCTTGTAACAGAACGTTATATGGAAAGTAAGAGCGCGCTCCTCGATCCATGATGCTCCGAATGCTTTGCAGCCTTACCCTGCACTAAATAAATAACTCTTTTTATCAGTCATCATCATCCAGCACATTCGGTCTTATTTGCTTACTGTACCCGTTGCCCTTATTGATGGTGTTGTCGTGTCATCGTTGATGTTGTTGCCGTCGTCGTTGTCGCCGCCTCCATAGTTGTCATTATCATCGACGTCGTCCATCTCCTTCAACTTCCATCTTCTTTCTCCTCCTCATGTTCTTTCTTCTCTTGTTATTCCTCTTTCTCCTTTTCATCCTCCTCCCCCCCCCTCCCTTCATCATTTGTCATCATCATTGTCATCGTCTTGGTTATTATCATCATTATCATCTTCATCATTTTGTTGTTGTTGTTGTTGGTGGTGTTATTGTTGTTGTTGTTGTTGTTCTTCTTCTTCTTCTTGTTGTTTTTCTTCTTCTTCTTCTTGATCGACGTCGTGGTCATCATCATCATCATCATCATCATCACCTTCTTTTTCTGCTTCTTCTTCTTCTTCTTGTCAAGTTTTACCCGTATACAGATGATAATGGTGGCACCAAAATTTTCCCATTACCAACTGATTGTTCATCTTTCGTCTTTCCATCCTCCTTCAGGACCCAGCACATCACCAACGACGAAGTCCGACAGACCATCACACAAGCCATTGGACAGCACGTTGACTTGCTCACAGTGGTGAAAAAACGGAAACTCCGATGGTATGGCCACGTCACCAGATCATCAGGTCTTGCAAAGACCATCCTGCAAGGTACAGTGCAAGGAGGTAGAAGAAGACGGAGACCGAAATAGAGGTGGGAGGACAACATTCGAGAATGGATTGGTTTGACACTGAGCGAAACAATCAGGGTTGCTGAGGACAGGGAAAGATGGAGTACGCTGGTTAAACGATCATCTGTGGTGCCCCTACGACCTCCGAGTTACGGGATAGGATAGGATAGGATAGGATAGGATAAGGATCCTCCTTCACATTTCAATTTTTTCCTTTCATATGTATCCACATCCTCCTTATTCTTGTGCTGCTCATCCACAGTCTCGTCCTCTTTTTTTTTTTTTTAAATCAGTTTATAGTCCCCTCTCTTCCCGATAAGGATTTTCAGAGAGGAGACTTATGTTCCCGCCCTCTTTCTTTTCTTTCTTTCTTTTCTTTCGTCCTCTTTATCCTTTTTCGGGTTTCCATGGTTTCCCGGCCTCATCCAAGTAGTGACCCTCTATCTTCTTTGTCACAGTGATCGAAAGAGACGCGCAAGTTTCGCACGATACTCTTTTGTTTTGGTTTGGTTTGTTGTGTTTTTGTCAGTTTATTAATATTTAACGCCTATTAATTTTATATAATGAATTTAGAATTCATTCACACCGATACACACACACGCACGCATACACGCACTAAGCTCTCTCTCTCTCACTCTCTCTCTCACTCTCTCTCTCTCTTTCTCTCTCTCTCTTTCTCTCTCTCTCTCTCTCTCTCTATATATATATATATATAGAGAGAGAGAGAGAGAGAGAGAAAGAGAGAGCTTAGTGCGTGTATTTGGGATACACACTCACGCACGCATACACAAATACACGCACTATAATATATTATATTGTATTATATTATATAATAGTGCGTGTATGTGTATATGCGTGCGTGTGTTTGTATATAGCTTAGTGCGTGTATTTGTGTATGCGTGCGTTTATGTTTATCGGTGTGTGTGTACATATATATATACAGAGTGGCCCAAAAGTAGGTTTACAGTTATGACGTAGACTATTTATTTGAAAATTCCACACTAGAACAGCGGCAAATTCGTTATACCTGTTAACATATAAAGGTAAAGGTAAAGGTAGTCCCATAGCCTTGTGGCCGTAGGGGAGCGTGATGTTGGAGATCACACTTATCTTGGGCCAGCGTAATGAGGCTGATGCCCATCTCTCTCCCTCGCTGCTTTATACCTTCCCCACCCTTAAGAGAGTAGGTACTCAGTCACAGTTAAGTCAACTGGGGGCGTTGTTATTTGTCGCTTCACGTTTTGCGGTCACCCATCCAAGTGCTAACCTCACTGGACGGTGCTTAACTTGCGACACAGTAGCGAGTGCTCCAACCACTGCGCTATCCGACACCCCTGTTAACATATACATAAATAAATTACAATCAGCAAGGAAAAGGCTGTTTATGTAAGTTAGATTTATACTGTGAGGAATGTTTTATATTGGTATTACTAAGCCAGTAACTTCAACCATATAAAAGGTAGTTTAATAACTGTAAACCTACTTTTGGGCCACAACTATCTATCTATCTATTCTGTCTATCTAGATAGATAGATAGATGAGATGAGATGAGATAGATAGCATAGATAGCATAGATTAGATAGATAGCATAGATATATTAGATAGACAGACAGACTAGACTAGACTAAGATTTAGATTAGATAGATAGATAGATAGATAGATAGATAGATAGATAGATAGATAGATAGATAGATAGATAGATAGATAGATAGATAGATAGATAGATAGATAGATAGATAGATAGATAGATAGATAGATAGATAGATAGATAGATAGATAGATAGATAGATAGATAGATAGATAAATAGATGCGAGCAAGAAGGCGAACATGCACATCAACTCGATCTGATCTAATCCTATCCAAAAATCGAATACACACCAATCCAATGAACCTGTATACTAGAGCGCACTTCTCCATACATGACACAAACTCCAAACTTTTGTCTTGGCAAATATTAATCAAATATAAAGAAAATAGTAGAATTATGGACATTTTATTCTACTATTTTCTGGTGTTTTGTCGCTCCTTCCCCCCCCCTCTCCCTCTCTTTCTCTCTCTCTTTCTCTCTCTCTCTCTCTCTCTCTCTCTCTCTCTCTCTCTCTCTCTCTCTCTCTATTCATTCCCCTCTATCTCTCTGTCCCTGTCTCTCTCTCTTTCTCTTATCCTCTCTCTGTCTTTCTCCTCCCCTTTCCTTTTAGCTTCCATCTTTGAATGCCAATGGTGTAAATGCGTGTAACAGTTACGTCTATTGTCCTGTGTTTGACCTCGCGCGCTACATGTAAGTCCACAAGTATATCAACTAACAAGTTAGTATCTCGTATTGCCCCAAGTCGACGTGCGGTGGTCCCGTTTAGCCAGAAGCTGAGACGGGGAAATCCCAAACCTAAAAATAGAATAGAGAATTCTGGGAAATCTGTTCTCGCGAAGATGTGCTCGCTGAAATGAAACGAAAGTTGGGAGAGGAACTGCATATTTCTGGTAGTGAACAAAGGCAGAAACTTGTCAGCAGTATTATCAGCGATGGAGTTATAATGGACGAAGTGCTCCATACCTATGAAGTTGCCTTTGCTCGAGCAAAGAAACTAAAGAAGGATTTAGCCGACGTTATTTCAGAAAAGGATTTCTCTACCCATAATTCCCCTGGGTTTTGAAGTTTCTAAAAAGTTATTTCAGGCCGATGACGCTCTATGGAGCACAAAGCATGTAAAGGGAAGCAATCGGTTGTACGCGCACGTCGATAGAGACATAGAAGAGAGATGCTAACTTGTTAGTTGATATACTTGTGGTAAGTCTTAACTTGCATGCAAATCAAATGCTTGTCGGTTTCGTCTGCTTTTGTGGGGCCGTTCATCAGCAATTCATTGAAATGACCCAAGATTGCAAAGGTAGTCTATATAGCAAGCTTTGTAAGAAGCGCACTTCTGTAACACTTAAGCCTGTCTGAGAAAGCAGAAGCATGTAAAACAGTTAGCAAGAAAGTTCCTAAGCTCATGGAGTGGCCTTATGGTGCAGTTGGTTTAGTCAGTGGTTTCCTATGCTAAAGGTCACATGTTCGATTCCCGCAAAAGGCCAACTTTTGTGTAGGAGGCTTATTCAGGTTTCCGAGGGTGGTTTTTTTCCCGGGGTGCTCCGGTCTCCTCCCTCCCTTCCAAAATGGTGTTGGAGGCAGCCTATCTCAAATTTGAAACATCAAAAATTCGATTCCGCTTTCTGTCTTTCAATAGCGATCTCCCTGCCTTTGCACCACGTGATTGAGCGATAGATGTGTGTTGTGCGAGTGACAGTGTGTGAAAAATGTGAGCGTCTATGTTGTTGGTATAGATCGCTGCTCTTTGAGGTCGATTGGTGATTTGGGGAGAAGCGCGTATATATAAAGTGCGTGTTCTCAATTTTGTTTAAAAATTGACATTTAATATACTGACACATGGTGGTCGTTGATATTATTCATTGCTTTTGTTGTACATTGCGAAATATGTATGTAACTGAAACGACCTATTTATTATGCATTACATTTCCATAGTTTTTTAATATACATTTCAGTCTAAAGAGCTACTCAAGGCGCTGGCCGCAGACTGAAATCCGAAGTGCTTCCTCAACGATCGATCCGGTCGCATGGCCCCTAGAACTTTACTCCGTGTATAACGGTAAATAGGATTGACTCGGTCACAATGCAAAACAAACTGAAAGAACGTTTGTGTGGGGGCGGAGGGGGTGTGAGAGAGAGAGGGGGGAAGGATACAAAGAAAAAGTGAAGGTGAAGTGGGGTGAGATATGGAGAGAGAGAGAGACGAGGAAACAACGTGAGGCAGGCGTATATCAGATATTATACAAATCTTTAAATCACACATAAGGCAGAATGATGGTCAAAAATAATTTATTATTTTGTTCTTTACAAAAAAGTTTACACTCAGTACAGACGACAAGGCATTTCAATCACACTCGCTAATATACTGACAAAATATACAAACAGTAAACACATTAAATAAATAAACATTTAATTTAAACACAAACATTTTATGGAAGAAAAGGCCAACAAGCGCTATCCAATCCCAAAAAAAATCCACGTTGGAGATCGCTGAGATATTAGTTAGTTAGTAAATCATTGTTTACTGGGCTCAGCGGACTGCAAAGAGCCGAATCAGGACCACAAAATCAGGATCACAACTTGGTTGAAATAGGACTGACCCCCGATCCGTATAAAAGATCTGCGGAAATAACCCTAGAGGTAACACTGAAGGCACTCCACCAGCCGGTCACTTTACAATAAACGCATCCCACGCAGGGGACGCTGGGGCTATGTACTCTAATTTATAATTAAAACAAAATAGAATATATAAATATAATTATCAAATATCAACAAAACACATACGTTTAAAATGCCTACATTTCAAATTAATAATATCTTAGACAACCCTAGTGACCATTTGGCAGAAAGCGTCCAATATTTTCAAGCTGACCCAACAGACCTCATACACGAAGGAGGAGTTTTGGAAGTTTTCAAGAAAAAGGGTAGGTGACTGATCTGAAAAAAGAAGATAGTATAGTAGATTGATAGAACAGAGTAGGAATAAGAAAGAACAAAGGAGATAGAGGGCAACAGTGGGATTTTAAAGCACTACATTTTCAGAAAGTGGGGATACTATTTATACAGAAACCCTCGGCACATCCTCGGAGAGTATCGGTGAGATTTAGTATGATATTAATAGTATATAATAGATATGATAGTTAGTGTAGTTACTACAGTTCATTACTGGAAGGTAAAACATTCGGTAGCATGGAGAACATAACACCAAGGGCAGGATGAAGGTAACTAAATATAGAGTCACTCTTCCAATCGCCCAACAGTCGAATAACATGACGCGGGACAGCCGCTTGAAGTAACCAAGTTGCAGATATACCCATTCGTTGAAAGTACCTACAAACGGACTGAGTTATGCGGTGAAAGATAGCTGGAGCTAAGTAGGTTAAATGTAACTGTAGATTAGAGTCACACGACACCGAAGCATATAGGCTACTACTGGTCACATTATTCTGACACCAGTTGATGGTAAGGGGAAAATAATATGGTCACACGTTGGCCAATCCGGGATTCGAACCAGGTACCTTTCTGTTACTAGTAAGACGCTCTACCAACTGAACTACCCGGCCCCTAAAAGTAGGTTTTCTAAATACCCTCTCATATACACAGAGGAAATCGAAAGCAGCATACCGCCTAAATCATTACACGTACGGCGGATGTATACGCAAAAAGATGGGGACACAAATTCTTTGCAGGATGCACCATCATCATCAACGTTTTACTTAACTTTGAATTAATGCGTGTCTTGGAGATAACAGTGCCGTGTTTTGCTGCTGTTGAGGCATTTCAGAAAGGGGGCATTTTCAAATGGAATTGAAGATTTTAACGTATCCTATTTCTGTTTTTGTCAGATAGTATGTTTTACTGCTGAAGAAAAAAGTGGATAACGTCATTCTTTTAAGATTTAATAACGTTAGCTAATGCACGAGCGTTGAAAAATGTTATCAGGTCTTTTAAAGAATTGCACATACACAGCATTGCCCTTGTGCTCAGTCGTCTGGGCGCCGGACAATGCGCTGAAGGCATCAAGTGGGCGCCTCGGTCAGCTGGAGTTAGATTCCGTATCGGCCAACGCCTTGAGCAGCTCTTGAGCTGGAATAGCGCTATACACCAGCGATTAGGGAACATATTCACAACTTTCCGGCACCTCTCATAAAAACTCGTGGGTATCGCCATTATAAATTAAAACGACGTTAGAATGAAACCAAGTTCCGGTCTGGCTTGTTTTGCTTTTATCAAAGCTTGATGCGTGACTTTTAAATATGGCAAATTGCCGAAAACGACGATTGTTAGAGCCAGAAAACGAGTGGGATAAGTATAAAAACGGTGGAGGAAGTACATGCTCAGTGAAAGGATGCAAAAAACAATCGTAGAGGCCTGTATTTGTGGCGACTTCGGAGGTGCGTCGATCATCGACAGAAAGTGAAACAGGACCTGAAGACTCTTGTAGTTTTCCATAGCTCCGCCGTCGCAACCTTCACAAAACACGAAGTGGTTCTATGTTAGGCGAGCGTTGTGGCCAAGTGGGCTAAGGCGGGACTAACTTGCCGTGTCTACAAGCCAGAAACCAATGGCGCCTGAAAGGTGTGGGTTCGAGCCAGCATCTGGGCGTTATGTTTCTCCGAATATTTTTCAAAAATTCACAAATAATGTTAGGTAGGTAGGGTTTAGGCGCGCCATTGGCGATAGAAAGGGATAATAAACTGCAGCAAAAAAAAAAGTGAGGGTGCGATACTGGTGGCCCACTGTAAAACTTCCCATTGTACAACTTATGTTAATCTGATGAATAAAAATTGATGCAACAACAACGGAGAAAGAAACCGGAAGTATGTTTCACATGAGGGGATTCCCGTTGGTGCATAGGATAGCAGAAAAGTGTGAATTGTGGCGTAAATATTGTCGTTAGCTAGAGTTTATCACACCTGTCACTTTGGCTGGGGTGGCTCAGTTATTAATGGCGTTGCACAGTTAATAAGCTCCTCACCGACGTCTGATGGTATGCACTTATTGCGGATTATTCATTCCTGATTTTAATTTTTAGAAAACTAATTTGTGCGTGCTTATTTATATCTTACCTCGAAGTCCCGCGCCTTGGCCAACTCTTGGAGTTTGGTTGTTGTTGTTGTTGTTGTTGCATCAATTTTTATTCATCAGATTAACATAAGTTGTGCTGATACTGGAGTTTGGCATAATGATGCGGTATACACACGATGCGCCTCAGGCATCAAATAGCCAGCTCTGGCGCCTTGAGTTAGATCCCGTATATCGCTCTTGAACTGAAAATGCGCTCTATAAGGACGACATTTTGTGGCGTAAATATTCTGGTTAAGAAGGGCTTATGTAAGTTGGTGGAACGTGCCCTTGCCGCCTTGAAAGGTTTTCTGAGGAAATAAGCTCAAGACGTTGGAAGACAAGGGCTTTGTCTCGTTACCGGCCATCATACTCCTGAGGAGAGGAGAGGAGATGGGCATGTGCATAATCCTTCTGAAGCTGGCCCAGCGAAATGGGAAAGTCTCTCTCTCTCGCTCTCTCTCTCTCTCTCTCTCTCTCTCTCTCTCTCTCTCTCTCTCTCTCTCTCTCTCTCTCTCTCTCTCTCTCGCTCTTTCTCAATGTGACGGAAATAGCGGTACTTTAGCGTTTGTGGATGGATGGCCTACATTAATGCTGCTGCTGCGTTGTTCATAATGATGATGATGATGATGTTGATGAATGATGATGATGATGATGATGATGATGATGATGATGATGATGATGATGATGATGATGATGGTTACTACAATATCCACGAACGTGCATGCTTACGACGCATACTTGTGACGCATACTTGTATAAAAACGAATTATTATCGGCGGATGCACAACCACGTAGGTTGAGATGTAGCAACAAGAGATAAACATAATCTTATAGGATAGGAAACTGTTTAGTAGGTTTGTGATGTTACGTGCATGCGTGTTTTCTTTTTAAAGATTAAATTTTATCTATTTATTACTCTTTTGCGTTTTCTGCTGCTAAATAACGACAGTGACTGATTGCAGAAATCCTTCCTGCTCTGAAACCACACCCATTGTGTGTGTGTGTGTGTGTGTGTGTGTGTGTGTGTGTGTGTGTGTGCGTGTGTTTGTGCGTGTGTATTTTTTGTGTTTTTTTTGTGTTGTTGTTGCTAACTTTCTATCTGTTGCCAAAGGAGAATGTTATGGAGCTTGTCTTGAGCTATGATGGAAGTTTTGTGATATGACCGAACGCTGAGCCAAGAATTCAGACTCCTGGCGCTGCTGTGAAGATGCCAAAGCTGTTTAAGAAAGAGAAAGAGGAGGTGCTGGAGGAGGAGGACGACGAACAAGAAGAGGATGTGGAAGAGAAAGGAAGAAGGAAGAAAAAGAAGCATCAGAAGATGAAGAAGTAGGAGGAGGAAAAGAAGGACGATGATGATAATGATGATGAGAAGGAGGAGGAGGAGGAGGATGAGGATAATGTTTTATTGTATTGTATTGCATTGTATTGTATGTTGATGATGATGATTGATGATGATGATGATGATGATGATGATGATGATGATGATGATGATGATGATGATGATGATGATGATGATGATTTTTTTAAACATTTTTGACTTTTGACCCTTTTTGTCCCTTGGGAAATTCTGGGCCGCCTCCCCTGAAAATGTAAGTGTCATTAGGTGAAGATTTCCAGTGTTTAGGGTTTCTATAGCAGAGAAAGCTACCCGCATTTCAACCGAATAGGTACGTCCAAAATCTATACTCTCTCTCCTCTCTCGCTCTCCCTCCCTCTCTCTCTCTTTCTGTGTATATCTATATATATATCTATATCTATCTATCTATCTATCTATCTATCTATCTATCTATCTATCTATCTATCTATCTATCTATCTATCTATCTATCTATCTATCTATCTATCTATCTATCTATCTATCTATCTATCTATCTATCTATATATATATATATATATATATATATATATATATATATATATATATATATATATATATATATATATATATATATATATATATATATATATATATATAACAGTGTTTCCCAAAACGCACATGTGTGCGTCACAAAAACTAAAAAAGGACGCATGAAAAAAAAAAAGGTGCGTCACAAGGGACGCAACGGTGTTTTTTTTACTGCCGTTATGTATCCCGCACCTCTGAGCTATCGTGCGCCCGAGCCGAGTAAGCGCGGTGATCTCCCCTACCCACTGACCGCGCTGACACGCATGCGCAGCCTTTTTGTTTGCTTCCGAAAAGCTGAAACATGTCGCTCGACACTTGGCTACGGAAAACGATAACCCGCAGAAATGTGGAAGACGATGCAATCGTTAAATGTTGAATCATCATTTTCAGTTCTCCCTAGACTTGGCAATGATGATCTTGTCTGTAATACGCAGTTGAAAAGTTTTTTTTTGTCTCTTTTTTTTTTTCTTCTGGTCATCGACTTAGTCACCTCTAACACTAACTGCTTTTACAGAGACAATTTGTCAGTACATGCAGATTGATGTTTGATTGATTGATTGATTGATTTATTGTTGCTTTAGGTCCAGCGGACTCTTCCGAGCCAAATCAGGACCGGCAGATTGATGTGTGTAAATTGTCGTATGACTATTTCAAGTTTGTTCTATGGTCATTTTATGTGATTTTAAGGTTCCTCTAGTCAATGATGGATTCCTTTGTAACATTTATCAGAACAGTATTCATTTTGTTGTGTTGCTTATTTTATGGCTGTTCATAATTTTCAATAAAGTTGCATTGAAAACTAAGCTTTGTTTGACTTTGAGGCGTATTTGTGTCCGTGATGTTGGTAATCAAAATCAAGGTAAATGTAGGAATTGTAAGGGGACTCTCAAATTTTGTAAGGGGACTCTTGAAATTTTGCACCAGAGAGTCCCAAGGACTCAGAGAGTCCCAAGGACTCTCTGAAAAAAAAGCTGTGGGAAACACTGATATATATATAACACGCACTCACGCTCGCACACTCCCCCCACACATTCACTCGCACGCGCGTGCGCTCTCGCTTTACGCCACACACATGTAACTCTTGGCCAAGAAAGGTATTTTGCCAACATTCCCATGCTTAGCCAGAAAGAATTGGTTTTCTGCACGGCCATGACGGAACTTGTTAGCCCACGTGTCCATGTCAGCGGGTTGATGAATAGTATTCTCCTCAACAAATAAGCAATATATTTTTCATAGGTTTTGATATTTCGGAATTTGAGGGTTTTCTTCTTCTTCTTCTTCTTCTTCTTCTTCTTCTTCTTCTTCTTCTTCTTCTTCTTCTTCTTCTTCTCCTCCGCCTCCTCCTTGGCCTTCTTCTTCTCATTATTCTTTTCTTTATTCTTTTTATATCCTACTTGTTTTTCGTCTACTCCAATTCTACCTCTTCCTCCTTCTTTTTCTTCTTCTCTCCTCCTCCTCGTCATAGTCCTCCTCCTCCTCTTCTTTTTCTCATACTTCTTCCTGAAGCAAACAGAAACGCGTAGCGATTTCTTTACGATTTTTAACAATGTCAGAGGGTATCTGTGCCTATGTAGAAGAGCTGCTTAAATATACATGTAATAAGTGTTAACTTTTGTTTTATGCATAATTATGTGGTTCCTATGCATGGTACGGCCCAGGGTATTGGGGCATTTCTAGAAGGATGGTTATAACATTTTTGGCATGGCTAGGCCTGTGTCTCCTGTCCATATTCCTAGGTTTATGGTACTTTTCTTTACAGATTATTATACAGTTGTTTTGCATGCATAATTATGTAGTTTATTTTATATATATATATACTTTAATAGAAGAATTATTATATGATACTTTAATAGATGAATTATTATTTTATACAATTGTTTTGCATGCGGTTCATGTGCATATTACGTTTCAGGTTTATGATGCATTTCTATGAGAATTATAATAACATTTTTTTGCATAATTATGCATGTTACGTGCCAGGATTATGGTGTCTTTCTAGAAGAAATACGGCTCATTGCCTTTTAGCTGGTATTGCATTTCTAGTGTTGTACGTATATATGGTTTGTATTCATTTCATATGCCATGGTAATAGCGCCCTTCTGTAAAACATTAGGTTTATTACAGTTTTTATGTAATTTTGTGTTATTTGAATTCATTTTACCAGCGCTGTGAAGCCAATTCAGGTGAATAGTTACATCATAATTACATTTGCAGGCATTGATTAAGGTGTTTGTTTTTTTTTACACCTTTGGCATGGCAATCTTGATATGGCGCATTTTTAAAAGAGCGGATATACGAGGAGTTATGCTGTACGAGTAGTTTCAATGCATTATGCAGGCAAATGTATTCGCAGACTTAGCTAAAGTAAAAGCATCGTAGTAAGATGATATACAAGGGCACCAAGTATATCATCCCATCTTATTATATTCATTTGTATGTGTACCTGGGGATGGGGAGGAGGGAGGTGGGCGTGCATGCATCGCGTTTCAAGTTGAAAGTTTGTCGTAAGTCTGCAAAGCATAGATAAAAGAACAAAGCAACAAATTGTTGTGGGAAGGACATCTTGAAAGGAAGTTGAGAGAGAGAGAGAGAGAGAGAGAGAGAGAGAGAGAGAGATTAGACAAATCAAAGATATAAAAAGAGAGAGAAAGAGACAGACAGAACAAACAGTGATAGAGAGGGAAGGAGAGACAGACAGACAGACAGAACATAATATGACGGAGAGAGAAATACACACACATACACACACACACAGTGGAAGAGAAAGAGAGAGATGGAGAGAGAGAGAGAGAGAGAGAGAGAGAGAGAGAGAGAGAGAGAGAGAGAGAGAGAGAGAGAGAGAGAGAGAGAGAGACAGAGAGAGAGAGAGAGAGAGACAGAGAGAGAGAGGGAGGTCAATTTGGCAGCTTCGTCTTCTTTTCAGCAGCAGCGCCTCTGCACTGAAAAATACCATCATCGGCAATGCTTTATGGTGCCCTTTGCACATAGCCCCGTGACCCCTGGCCTTTGACCCATGAAATGACGCGTCAAATATCCGTGTCCCCTGGGGGTGTAGCAGCAAGGGTTGAAACCATTAGAGACTGGAGCACCGTTTCTCTCCCGTTGGTCTGATGACCTGTGTGGTACCATCATCTACAACAATTTGAAACCAGATGGTCGACAAATACGATGCTAATACTATAATATGCATACACCACTGCTGCCGAGAATGACTCTTTTGACATAGGAAAATAATGGAGAGGTTGAGATAGAGAGGTTTCGTTTACCACACGACAGTTACCAGTACTGCCTGGGAGAGTAGACTCAGATCCAGAAAACTGTATTATCTCACAAGAGAAATGTTTACAAGTAATCAAGTTGCGCCAGTGTGAAGCGCTTAACCGTGTTTATGGCAATTTAGTTTTGTTGGTTCGTTTCGTAGGGACTAAACAGAACCTCAGTATAACTAATATAATGCTGTATCCAGCACTGACAGTGTGTACGTGCTAACCAAAACTGAAAGGGACTTTTTCCCTGTACATTGTTGTGGTATGACAGTCACTCGCTTTCATCTGTAACATCAAACGACCATCCATCACGATTTGCTTCATGGAGAACGAAGTCTGGGAGAAGTCTTTGCTTCATGGAGAATGAATTTCGTTTTTCTTCACGCCCAAAAAAAATAAAAATAAATAAACAGACATAATTATAGAAAGAAATGGAACAGCTTCTAGGACAGATTGAGAAGGATGGGAGAAAGAAAGTGAGAGAGAGAGAGAGAGAGAGAGAGAGAGAGAGAGAGAGAGAGAGAGAATGGGGTAAAGGTGAAAGCTAGGTTAATCCTGCTTCTAGAATAGAGAGGATAACTGTGCAAATTTGATAATTTTTCCTATAACGATACGTTAAAAGTACTGCTAAATATTTTAGAGCATTCATATTGGCACTTTCCAAAGGTCAAGTCGCTTTGCTTCATCATTTTCTAAACTCTTTTTGAGCTGCACTTTAATATTGGCGGCACCGAATTTGATAAGGGGTGGCTTGCAGATAGTGACATATGTTTCCATGTTTTGAGGCTGCTTCGTTAGGATAACCGGAGTCACACAGTCACCGGAGTCACACAGCACTGCCAAGAAAACTAATACTTTTGAAATGCTAATTTTTTGACTGAGTGTGAGTGCGTAAAAATACCAGCGCGCAAACCCTGGAATATTCATTCCATTACCCTGACCAGCACGTGCACTAATAGAGAATCGTAAATACGAGCCCTTGGAAAATGCCCGGAAGTCAAACATACCAGCGTTCGCGCTGCACTTCCGCTCGCCAAGGGTCAATGACGGTAGCAGTGCCTGCCCTGCGGGTGCACCGTTTCATGTGAACGTGCTACGCTTAGCTTTAAAAAAAAAAAAAAATCTGGGACAGTCCGCAGGTCACGCATGGAATCAACCAAGAGACTGACGGCTGGGCCAAAGTATTTGAAACAAAGGGGCAGAGGACGTCTTTGGACGCGTACGTGTACAATACATTACAATACGATACGATACAATACAAGACAAGACAAGGCGATGCGACACATCAACACAAGACAACCCAACCCAACCCAACCCTAAAACTGTTTGCAGACGATACTAGCATGTCACTAATCCTAAACAACCCAGACATACGAGCAGAAATTTTGAACTCTGATCTTCAAAAGATAAACGACTGGGCCAACACCTGGAAAGTAAGGTTTAATGAAGACAAAACAAAACTATTAACTTTCAAACGTGACGCATTACCTAACAACCCATTAGGCTTTGGAAACGCAGCTTTATCTGACAACGAATACCATAAACTCTTAGGACTAACACTAACTGCAAAGTAATTGTAAATGGGATATCCATATATAAGTAACGTCATAAAGAAAATAACCATCCTCCTATCATGTTTAAGAACGTATAAATATAAGCTGTGCAGAAAAGCTTTAGAAAATATGTACAAATCCTTTGTCCTACCTCACTTTGACTATGGTGATGTAATCTGGGATAATTGTACAGACACTTAAGCTGGTTTAAAGGCAAAACTCCATTTAGAAGGTATTAGAATTATTGTTGGGGCGGTGAAGGGGACCAGCCATGAGTTATTGTATAGAGAGTCTGGACAATACACGTTAAAAGAGAGAAGGAAAAGACATAAGCTACTTACTTTTCATAAGATGATAAACGAGTGCTGTCCTGAGTACTTGTCCAACTTGGTCCCACAACTACATGTAGTATCAGCAGTTAATCCATATCACCGCAGAAGACCTCTAGAACGTAGAGTACAACCATAAAAAACTGAACTTTACACAAACTCTTTTCTTCCTTCAACCACAGTATTGTGGAATGATCTCCCCGAGGAAATTCAAGAAAGCCCATCCATTAGTTAATTAAAAAGACACCTTTCCAAAAGATGATCCACTTGTTCCATTGTACTATTACCATGGGACACGACAGCAGCAGGTTTTACATGCCCGACTCCGACTTGGCGTAAGTAACCTCAATTATGACAGGTTCCGCCGTCACTTGTTAAAGACCCAGTCTGTCAGTGTGGGCATCCTGCAGAAACATCTGAACATTTCCTCATTTTTTGTCCTATATTCGGCACTGTACGTACGCAGACAATAAACCAATTAAACCTTGCTTTTTGAAACACCACCACCTTATTGTTTGGAAGTGACCATCTCTCCCCACAAGAAAACGCCAAAATCTACTCAAAAGTTCACACATTCCTCACATCTAGTGACCGCCTCGTTTACAAACTAGCCCAATTATGAAAAAATCACCTCCGATTGTCACCCTGATACTAGTTAAACCAATCCCCATTTGTTTCGCTCTTCCTAGTAGTTACACCCCATCCCTTCGCACCACGAGTTTATTACTAGCTGTCAGAGTGAAACTGACCAGCTAATTGTCTCTATTTTAAATGTCTGTTCACGTGCAAACACGTAGTCTTGAACTATTTATGTGTGTGTGCATTTGTGTGTGTGTGCGTGCGCATTGTTTTTATTTTACTTTCTTTTTTTTTACTTGCACGTGACTTTTTTCCCCCCACTCCTCCAAACTGATTCTTTTCTCTCATTGTTTTAGATTGCTGCAGGCATTTATTTACCTTTTAATCGACAGCTACTACATTGTGTAAAGTTTACTCTTGGGTGCATGTATCTATTTCTCGTTAGTTAGTTCATTCATTCATTTCTTTCTTTTTATTCTTTTTTTTCTTATTCGGTGTTAGTGTATTTCTCGTTGGTTATACTATAGTTATATGTTTGTTTTCTTTTCATTGTTGAGAAGATTAAATAATGTGCTTCTGTTTTTATTGCTTTGTACTTGTTCCTGTTCGCCAGACATTTCATTGTTGTCATTTGTCAAAAAGGTAGCACTTATTTAAGCTTTGCTTGTGTGTGCCCTTTATGTTCTCCATGCTTTGTTTGCTTGTCTCGTCAATAATAAAATTCTGTTAAAACCAACAGAGAGAGTAGAAAAAGTGAGAGGGAGGGAGGGAGGGAAGGAGGGGGTATTGGTGTAGTACTCCAAATTAAAAGCCCAACGAAGCCAGACAGTCTCCACTGGGAAATTAAATCTTGCCGACTCTGAATCTCTGCCAACTCCGAGTGAAACTGGACCCGACTAAGGGCAGGGTCAGAGGTCAGGGGTCCATTTTAGCGTCATGCACTGGACAGATGTGGCTGTCATAGTACACCCATGGTTAGTGTCAAGGGTAGGGAGAGGGGGAGGGGGTAAGGAGGTCAGTTTAATTAAGAGATGATCTTTCACACCCGGCCACAATTCAGACCCAAGTACTAAAGTGCACACCTTATAGAATACCGTTGATTTCTGTACTATCAGATACATCCTGACTAATAATGTTGCATATTGAAATATGTAGGTCTATATTATGTTCTTAATTGGTATTGTTCAATAATAATAATGTTGATATTGTTAGTTTCGGAACTTCGATGAAACCCCTTTACTGTTCATACTGCAAGAAAGAAAAAAACTAGTTAATATATGCATCTCTCTCTGTCTCTCTCTCTCTGGTGTGTGTCTTCAAGGACCGAAGAACATTACAGAGAGAGAGAGAGAGAGAGAGAGAGAGAGAGAGAGAGAGAGAGAGAGAGTGAGAGTGAGAGTGAGTGAGTTGAGAGTTTATGCGATAATAACGATGATGATGACGCCAAAGGACAGTGATGAATTCGAATATAGAAATAGATGATGTACGTCTTTTGTGTGTGTGTGTGTGTGTGTGTGTGTGTGTGTGTGTGTGTGTGTGTGTTTGTGTGTGTGTGTGCATTAAAATGTTATCTACATTTTTATATGTGTCTATGCACATGCTGTTGCTATTTTGTCGTGTTGTTAACTGTTAGGAAGGCCTCTCTCGCCTCTGTGCATAAATGGTGTTCATTGGTGTGTTTATATATATGATATATGTGTGTGTGTATATGTGTGTATATATGTGTGTGTATGTTTATATGTGTATGTTTGTATGTGTACATATGTCCTCCATGTGCGAATGTGCGTATGAGATGAGTTTTGTTGTGATGTGGTTGGCTATTTTAAATTTTCAAGTGTTTGTATAGTGCCTTCATATATGGTGTGATAGAGAAAGTAATCTGTGCATTATTTATATGTGGGAGTTGGAGAGAGGGGTACATTCTGTAGTAATAGCATTATTATTCGTTGTCATTGTGTGCGGTAATGTAAATGGTACAGTTTTATGCATGTCCGTGTGAGTCGCCCATTTGTATGTCATCTCGCGTTACGTCTGTTTTTACTTTTGTTCTTGAATATAATCGATCATCTGTCCATGTCGGTATTTCGTTCATGTAGTTGATAATTTCAAACGACTTTTTTGTTGCTATTTTGATGCTATTTTATATGTTGAAATGGACCAATGGCCTTTTTTTCAATAAAACATCCGA
The DNA here is from genome assembly GCA_036898135.1 of Oncomelania hupensis. Classification (NCBI taxonomy): domain Eukaryota; kingdom Metazoa; phylum Mollusca; class Gastropoda; order Littorinimorpha; family Pomatiopsidae; genus Oncomelania; species Oncomelania hupensis. Next base: position 30,821,083 of record CM072514.1, read on the forward strand.
ATCCGAATCCGAATCTCTGGTGTGTGTGAAAGAATGTGTGTGCGCGTGCGTGCCTCTGTCCGTCTGTCTCTGTCTTTCTGAGACTGTGTGTGTATTTGTGTGATTTAGCTATAATAATAGTTTTAAAAGAATGCAATAGCAGCTATTGCATTCTTTTAAAACTATTACATTGATATTCAACTCAGTGATGAAACCCTCATGATATTGTTTCTGTCTGTTTCATGTGCTGATTGCTAACGATGCCTGCTTGCCCAAAACAGGTGAGGTTTATTAGAAACACTGTTTTTTGTTGTTGTTTTTTTTTGTTTGTTTTTTAACAATGACGCTTTTGCTGCTTCTCTCTCTTTCTCTTTCTCTCTCTCTCTCTCTCTCTCTCTCTCTCTCTCTCTCTCTCTCTTTCTCTCTCTCACTCTCTGGGTTCAGAGCACCGTCTTTATGGAATGAACTTCCTCCGATCATTAAACAAAACAATCAAATCATTTAAATTAATGCTTTTTAACCATATTTTAAATTCATAATTTTTCCACCCACAGGTCACCATATTATAATGGTATAATATTATATCGTTCAGATGACGTTTAGATATGTTAAAAGTTCTTGTTTTGAAATTATTATAGTTTTACTTTTATATATGTAACATGTGGCAGGTTTAATTGATTGTATAAATGTATTATGCTTAAGTGGGTGCTGAAACAAGGACTAATTGTAAGAATAAGCTGTAAGCTTAAAATTATTATCCTTGTAACATGTTGTAATTGCAATAAACGTTTAAAGTCTAAAGTCTAAAAAGTCTCTCTCTCTCTCTCTCTCTCTCTCTCTCTCTCTCTCTCTCTCTCTCTCTCTCTCTCTTTCTCTCTCTCTCTCTCTCTCTCTCTCTCTCTCTCTCAATCAATCAACAGTCTTTTTTCAAAGCATTGAAATCGAATGAATTGTGGAGTGGGTTTTAAAGAGACCGCGAGATGCTAGAAATCCCCCATAGGTCATAAAAACGAACAAGTATTTTGAAGGCTTCTTCCCGGTTCCTTTTCCAAAATAACCTTTTTGTATTTTCAAACACATCTTTGAAATACTTTAAAATAGTCGGGAATCAGAGCGAGCCAAATATCTCTGTTGGTCTGTATGTCCGTCCTTCGCTCTACATATCTCATGAACCACTGGACAGATTTTGACCAAACTTCATGGGAACATTGCATAGGTTAGTGTCCACGATCTCATCCATCTTAGCTCAGTGATGTAAATACGTTTTGCTCTACATTTCAACAAAACAAAACCAAAAACCGGCTTAACCCACTTTGTTGATATTTACTACACAGGTACTTTAACTCCAGGCCAGTCATTCAGTGGCGTCAGGTTTGTGGTCAGTCGGTCGGTCGGCCGACCGCTCCGTTAGTCCGTCGCTCCGTATTGCCTTAACCCAAGAATGACTGGACCGAAGTTGGTTATTTTTATTACGCGGATACTTTAAAGCTATCGCTTAAGCTTCTGTATTCATAGTTGCACTTTATCAAAGGTCAATGGTGCCGTGTTTCATCATTTTCTAAAATCGTTTAGCGCCGTGTATCAAAATTGGTTGAACCAAATTTTTGTTTTTATTGTTGCTTGTTGATAGTTCAAATAGGAACCCAGTTGTTAGGATAAACCAGACTCACAGTAATAGCCAAGAAAATCAACTCTTCTTGAAAATGCCAATTTTTCGGCTCAGGTGTGTGTGTCTGGAAATACATTTGAATATATTGCCATCTTGTTTCATCTCCGTATGATCCTATTTAGGGATCTTTGAAGGGCGTGGGTGTAAGCAGAGTGTGAGGGAAGTGAGATAATTGCAAAATAGAAGAAAGACAAAATTGTTTTTCGCTTTTCTGATGTCGCCTTTTTCTTCCTTCGCGCTGGATCTGAGATATCGATCTATTAGATGTGTAATTACGGAATGCGAGAAACCCCTGTTTGGTGGTTTTTTTTCGTAATTGGATTCCAGTTTTATTTTTTCTGCTTCGTCGTCTGTTTCTCAATAGCTGAAAGCCCTTGGTGCAACTGCTTCTAATAATAAATACATTATGTTATAATCGAGAATCAAGATTCAAGATAGATTTATTTTCCTCCTAAATTGCAAGGAAAAGTAAGATGGTGTGTCAAGTTTTAATCGACAAAATGACGATAATACTATAACGCAAAAATACCATACAGCATGTGTTTAAATTGCTTCCAATGCACACTAAATGTAGCACAGCAGTGAAGTAAAATCACGTTAGCTTTCGCTACCACAGACATACCACGCCACACGCACTAGACCATTTATTATTTAATGCACGCTTTTCCAAGCAATCAGTCAGCAACTCACAACTTTAGACCGCACACTCACAAACATTCTGCAGGTCTGCCATCTCCCACCAAGCAAGCACACATATTTTCAAGATAAAACTATGTTTACATTATAATGTTGTGAGTTTACATTACATTACATTGTCATTATTATTGCTTTAGGTCCAGCGGACTCTTCCGAACCAAATCACGACCGGACAACCCCTGATCCGCATAAAAGATCTGCTGAAACAACCCTAGTGGTAAAACCGAAAGCTCTCCACCAGCCAGTCACTTTACAATAAAGACATCCCACGCAGGGGACGGCTGAGGCTTCACCCCAACTTATCGAACCCCCGTTTACAAAAACAAAATAGAATACAAACATCATTATAAATTATCAACAAAACACATATAAAATGCCTACATTGCTAAATAATAACATCATAGGAAGCATTAGTGACCACCTGGCAGAAAGCGTCCAATATTCCCAAGCTGATCCAACAGACCTCGTACACAAACAAGGAGTCTTGTCCCGGAAGAGTTTTCAAGAAAAAGGTAGGAGACTGGTCTAGCGAAGAAGACGATAGTATAGCAGATTGATAGAACAGAGCAGGAATGAGAAAGAGTAAATGAGAAAGACAGCGACAGTGGGAATTTAAAGCACTAAATTTCCAGAAAGTGGGGATACTATTTATACTGAAACCCCCGGCACTCCAACGGGGGTAATGTTGTGAGTAAATGAGTAAAAACGAGATAAAAGTCTTTCTTCTACACCCGCGCCATAAGCAGGTGCACGTACGTATGGGCATGAATAAATCATAAAAACGAGATCGTAGTACGATTTGAGAATGTAAACGAATGTGAGCGCCTGTGGTGAAAAACGAAGTAAGAAAGTCAAATGGCAAAACGGGCTTTCCCGTTTGTGACGTAGAGAAGGAGCTGTACAAGACGGGTGGAATATGGGCTGTCTGTGGGTGTGGAATTTCATCCAGTGACAACATACGGTCTTAGCATGCACTCACTGCTATTACGAAAGGCCGTGGATCAATTTTTATCAAGACCAGGGGTGGTATTCATGACCGTTGGTTAAGGCTTAACCAATGTTGGTAAAATTAACGACGTTGGTTAAGCTGGAAATTTTAAATTCATGAGGCCTTAGCAGAGTTAACGACGGTTGCTAACCATGGTTATTTTAACGGAGGGGGGACCACCCGATAACCACTGGAACACTGGTTAAAAATGGCGGCCATCGGTTGGTGGCAACTTCGACAGAGATGAGCTCCGAGGAGAGAGAGAGTATTTCGCGACAGAAGTAATCCACTTGACAAATTTGATGATGTGGAACTGGTATCAAAATTTCGTTTTCGTCGGCATGATATCATCACGTTAACGAACGCGGTAGACAGACTGAAACTGTGTGATCGGCAAGGCGTTTTGTCACCACTTTTACATGTGTGTCTCACTCTTTGTTTTTATGCCTCTGGCACCTTTAATAATCTGTCATATTAATAAAACGGGTTAATATTATTATTATTAAAATATTGTTGTTGGATTTTGACTGGTGATGTGTAGGCTTATTGTGTATCTGTATAGTTTATACTCGTAGGGTAATGCAACCCTACGAAATAAAGACAACATTTCAAGTTCCAAACTACCCAGAAACGGCAGAAATTGACACCTCAGTCTAAAAACAAAATGTAGGCCTAACATTACAAACTACAAAGTGATCAAAAGTGATTTCTCTCCTTTCACCCCAACAAAAAGCTCGCTCTCCTTGCTCACTATGATATCCAGCATGCTGTCGGTAGGCTTGCTAATCACGCCACCATTGCCAGACTTTAATCGTGGTCTTTTCTCAAGGAGAACATTAGTTTCAGTGTACGAAAAAATTGCTTTTCTCTTTGCCATTGCCACAGCCATTTTTATAGGCCTATTTTGTTGACGAAAGAAGGAAAACAGCTGCTTGGATAATGCCCCCTTACGGATATTCCCGCACAGCCCAAAAATAGCCTTGGTTAAGTACCCAATGGGTGGACACTCGCTCATGAATAGCGATCTGCTAAACGATGGTTAACGATACCAGTGTTGGTTACAAAACCAATGTTGGTAACGTTAACCATCGCCTATAATTTAACGGGCCATGAATTCGACCCCAGGAGTTACTTTCAGGGTTTGTAACGCAAGAGTGGATTCTAGGGTGTTTTTTGGTTTTTTTTCCTGTTGCGTTTTCAGTCGCACTCTGCAGTCTCCGGAAACAAGAACTTTGCTTGGGATATACGCAGGCCCGAGGGCGATTCTAAAAATTGGCGGGGACTATAGTTTGGCTATACACTTGAACCCATAAAAAGTGTTTCTGACGGGTCACAACCCCTTTTAAAGGTTTTAGTGCAGAAAGTGACTGCTGATGAGATTAAACAAGGGAGACAAAAAGTGGGGGTAAAATAAAGGTACAGTAGTTTTTTCGCCGAAAGAAATGGGACTCGGGTTCAGTGCTAGCCCTTTGGATATGACCACCTCTAGTACATGTACACTATCCTTCTGATCTTAAGCTAACGATACCCGCATATGCCGCTGCAGATCTGATGTCTTTGCTGATACACGGTATGTATGAGTCATAAGCCTGTCGGTAAAGGCATCTCGTAGTCTACGGCTAACTAGATCTAAATAGTTGCAAAAGCAATTGTTGTTAGCGCGTGATAAATTGATGACGCTTGTTTTTCAAAACGTCATTACATTTTTTTTTAAAGTAATATTAATATGCATTGCACAAATATATGATTCTTTATTTTCATATCGTTCATTGACATGAGTCACACGACAACAAAAATCACACTGTCGGCTGCACTTACGATCCAGCAAAATATTTAGCAGGCTTCATGAAACCGCGCCTGTATTGATGAAAGTGCGCGGTTTCTGGTCCCTTGGTCTTTGTAGACCTGCAATGATGTGTCCCATAAGCAGCTATGTTCATGGTACAACTCAATCAAAATTCCTGTTTGGTGCTTCGACAGGTCTGCCATTTTTCAGTTTGTAGGTCGCGGTTTGACCTTCACCTCGGAGTTCAATCAAATAGCTGTTTTGATTGGCTGTCTGACCTCCACTGTCGTATCGCGCCGTGAAAAAATAGAACATGCTCTATCGATAAGACTTGAGGACAATTCCTACCGATCCGGGAATTTCCGTAGTCATATGCGGGTATCATATGATCTAGTCTTACCGTGTATCGCCGCCTTTAGAAAGGCCTGTGTTTACGATGACACTGTTTTGCCATCTTCTTTTGCTTGTTACTGGTGTGTTCCTATACTATCCTATACCGTAACTCGGAGGTCGTTGGGGCACCACCGATGATTGTTTAACCAGCATACTCCATCTTTCTCTGTCCTCGGCAACCCTGATGGCTTCGCTCAGTGTCAAGGCAGTCCATTCTCTAATGTTGTCCTCCCACCTCTTTTTTGGTCTCCCTCTTCTTCTACCTCCTTGTACTGTGACTTGCAGGATGGTCTTTGCAAGGACTAATGATCTGGTGACGTGGCCATACCATCGGAGTTTCCGTTTATTCACCACTGTGAGCATGTCATCGTGTTGTCCAATAGTTTGTGTGATGATCTGTCGGACTTTGTCTTTGATGATGTGCTGTGTATAGGAAATGCTCAGAAGTCTTCTGTAGCACTCATTTCCGTGCTTTGAAGTGTTAGAAAATGCAATTATATGGAATGAAAGACCCCTGTGTTTCTGCAATATTCTTGTTCATATTCCCCCAGGCTTGTTTCTGATGAATCGTTCATCTCCTAAGGCTGTGAAAGCAACCATTTTATGAAGCCTATTTTTAACACCCACCCACCTAAACCTGCACTCCTCGGATTAGATTTATTTCTTCGATTGGATTTAGCTCTCCGATTTGATCTACTTCTCCGATTAGATCTATTTTTCTGAGATTTCTCCTATTAGATCCGTTCCTCCGATTAGATCTATTTCTCCGGCTAGATCTCGTTCCATTTCTAAAAAAATCGTTTATCTCCTTTGGCTGTCAAGGCAACCATTTTCTGAAGCCTCATCCCCTTCCACCTACACTCGTCCATTAGATCTCTTTGAAAAATGTATCACTACTGATTGCAAGGGGTCTGTTTACTGTATTACAAGAGCATGCACGGCAGCGTGAAACGATTAATTATAAGTTTGAGGTAAAGTTTCTGCAACAGTAGTACTACGTAAAACGTCTTACAGCGTAGTCTGAGCTTGCATGTTAAATTCTAAGTTTCTGCACATCCTCAGATTATTATTTTTATTTATTTCATCGTTCTAATTTGGCGCTTTTCCACCTCAAGAGTTGCACAAGGCGCTGGTCGATACAGGATCTAACTCAAGCCGCCAAAGGCGCCCACTCGGGGATTAACACTGCAATGCAATACAATACAATACACTACAATACAATATAATACAATACAATACAATACGACTTTTTATTTGTCCCACACGGAGCAGCTACAGTGGCGGCAGAACACAAGTATTTACAAATTTTAACATTTTTTTTTACAATTTCAGTCGGAAGGGAAGTTGGAAGTCTTTTCTCTAGGGTTAATATTAGTTTCTGCATACATGTCCATATATTTCAGACATTTTAGTTTTTCTTTATTTATCGGTTTGGAAATTGCTGATGGCATATAATATCGTGTTCGGGCATAACGCTAGAATTGTTGCGTTAAGCATCACCGAACCCCGAACCAACTTCACACTTCAATCCCTCTAGCTGTGAATGGGCTACTGTTTCTCGTTAGTTAGTTCATTTATTTATTTCTTTATTACTTTTTTTTCCCCTCTATGTTATTGTATTTCTTGTCTCCTATACTATAGTTGTAGGTTTGATTTCCTTTTCATTGTTGAGAAGATTAATTAGTATACTTCTGTTTTTATTACTTTGTACTTGTTGCTGCTCGCCAGACATTTCATTGTTATCACTTGTCAAAAGATAGCACTTATTTATTAAGCTTTGCTTGTGTGTGTGCTCTTTATGTTCTCCATGTTTTGTTTTGCTTGTCTCGTGAATAATAAACAGTTTGCTTAAACCAGTGGGTACCTGGGCTCTGGTTATGAGCGGGGAAGATAAGGCAGCGATGGAGAAGAGGAGTGGGGCAACGCCCCCATTCAGCTGGTCCAGAGAAAAGGGAGGTAACTCTTTCTCTCTTCCCCCCCCCCCCCCCCCCGTCTCCCCAACGAGGAAACACCTTTAGCTTACCTTTATACGACTAAACATCAGTTTTCATCATGTCCACGGCATTTAAGAAATTACCTATCCTGTTTGCACGAGCTTCGGTATTGGGTTTCAGGGAAGGCGTAAGGATATGGTGGGCTGTGATACGATTGCAGGCGGTGAATTTACTTGATAAGCAAGGTTACATTACAGTTTCCTTGCTCTCCTTGCCCGAAGTAATCGCTTGAAGGAAACTATTTCGAGTCATAATGACCGAAGAAATTGGATGGCTTTAAGGGAAGCTGAGTTCTAATGTGAGTAACATAATTATTTGATGGGGGGGGGGGGGGGGGGGGAGGAGGGGTTGGCGATGCAAGAGTTCAGAATTGCACAAACCGTTTTAAGGGAATACTTGCTTTAACTTTTGAGTCATAAAGTCATGAAATATAGCATTTAAGTGCGCGTAAACCGCGCGTACCGCGTTTAAGAATCTCCTAAACTGCAGTCAAAAGGAACGTAAGTAATCAACAGTTAATGGCGTCTTGATACGATACGCGGTGTCACATCCTTTAAGTTCCGGGTCTCCTAGTTTATCCGAGCGCATTTGCGCATGCGCTAGGTCATGTCGGGCCGGCTTTTTCACGAAGTTCTTAGGCGTCATAACCCTAACCCTAACCCAAACCCTAACCCTAACCCTAAACTCTTAACTCTAACCCAAACCCTTACCCTAACCCTTACGAAGACTATGATAGCACTGTGCGCATGCGTCGAATTTTGTAACGCGTCGACCAATCAGAATGCTCCCATTCGCTCCAAGCCCAGCTAAGATACTAGGAACTGTGAGGATGTCACAGCGGCATTGATCACGATCATGGCTCAATGAAAAAAATGAAGCGCTTTGATTCGCACTGAATTGTGTACGTGCGCTAGAGAAGAACAATGAATTGCCTGTTAACATTTCTGAGCAAATTGTCGCTTGCTGTCTTTTCATACAATGCAATTAACTATATACGCCTAATTATGTGCCCTTGGAACAACCGGTTTATTCGTCTAGTAAGACGTTTGTTGTACTTCCGCAGTCTCTTCCTTCTCCTACGCATCACCCCACCCAAACCCCCACCCCCGTACTTCCCTCTCATCACCTTCCCATAACCTTTACACCCTACCCCCCCCCCCCCTTTCTCCCAAGCAATCTTGTACCCCACCACCCCAACATTCCACCCCCACCCCACCGCAGCCCCCTTATCCTTCCCTCCCCCCTAATTAGTGCACTGGAAAACTGCTATGCATTTGAGACCAAAAAAGACGTGTGATAAAGGTGGCTGGCCTATAGAGGTGGACTGGAGTTCATTGAAAGCATGTTGGATACAATCCTTATTAGTTGCTGTCCTCCGTGGAATGAGGGAATGATAGGAAAGATTTATCTCCCCTTCTCTGCTGCCAATGGTTTGTATTTGTGGACGTGTGCCATAGATACAGATGGCCATGTCACTGTGTTCTCAGCTCATCAGTGTGTCAGCTGGGCTTGCTGAAAATCAAGGGACTGATTTTCCAAATTATTATGAGAAGACGCCTGAATGAAGTTCTCAGAAAAAAAACATCTTCATGCGAAAAAAGTATCCCCAATTTGGCTGGCTGACAACGGAGATGGGAAACAACCTAACTTTCTGAAAGAGAATTCATCGCCAAACATAGTCATAGTTCTACAATCTAGGCAGGGGTCTCTCTCTCTCTCTCTCTCTCTCTCTCTCTCTCTCTCTCTCTCTCTCTCTCTCTCTCTCTCTCTCTCTCTCTCCCCACCATGCCTGTCTCCCCAAGTGTGTGCAGCTAACACGTCTACTATATATTGCTGTACAAGGTCCGTCTCCTTCCCCACCCCTTCTACCTCCCCACTGCTTTCTCCAGCTCCCTCCCTATCTCGCTCTCCATCTCCTCTGGCCCACGAGTCCAATTCACCAAGAATAATTTTGATTTTTTTTTTACATTTTATTTTGACAATGTATTGCCCATTTTTGTTGGGAAATTCTGGGCCGCCTCAACCGGGGAAGGCGTAGTCGCAGCCTGTGGAGCGCCCATTCCCCACCTACCTAGTATTAGTGTGTGGTTTTTTTCTTGAAATGTTGTTGGGGGAGCAAACCGAAGTACCCGTAGAAACCCCCCGAGACGTTGCCCGAGTAGAAAGTAAATAATATTCGGAGTAACATAACGCCCAAAGGCTGGATCAAACCCCAAGCCTTTCAGGTGCCTTTGGTTTATAGCCTTTGGACAAGGCAAGTTAGTCTCGCTAGACCACGCGGCCGCAACGCTGGCCGAACATAAATATGGATCGTCTACAAGAAAATTGCTGTGCATGCATTTAAAAAATTTTTTTTTTACACACCTCTTGACAACGGTCTATGGGATTCCAGACACAGAAGCCTGCGTTCGCATTTAGGAGCGTTTCAAGTATCCCCTTCTTATAACGAAACAGCCTTAACGTTTATTTTTAAACGGCTTGTCGGCCTACGTTTGGGCACGGAATTATATCACTATAATTCCGTGGTTTGGGGAATATGCGCGTCCGCGGTAAGGCGCGTGGCAGCCAGTTGCACACAAATGTCGACATCGGGCAACAAGGGAGTTTAAACAGCTAGGCACAAAGATGCACAATTTCGTCCGCCGCTTCGGCTAATTTGGCCCCTTGAGTTAAGGGCCTTGCCTACGCCAGCCGAAACTGCAGCTCATTGAGGCCATCGTTTAGCGAGCGAAGGCAAATTGAAAAACCAATAGCATGAGACGTCAGACAGCTGTGAAAAATGGGTTAGAATTCCAAGCCTCCAAATAGGCGTTTGTTTGCATGTTTGTATGTGTTGTTACTGCTTAGATCCTGTTTCGATTTTGGTACATACATGGCACCCCCATACGAGTGCTTCTACATCTGTTCGATTTCCACGCATTGAAACAGTAAATTATACGCGCACGCACACATATATAGTACAGACACTGCACACGCACACACATACATACAAAGGAGAAGGAAGAAAGTGATGAGGAGGAAGAGGAGGAGAAGGAGGAGGAGGGGGCGGAGGGATAGGAGGAGGACGACGAGGGCAATGAAGGAGGATGAGCAGAAGAAGACGGAGAAGGAGGACACGAAGACGAAGAATGAGAAAGAGAAGAAAGAGGGTAATAAAGGAGAAGGAGAAAGAGCAAAAAAGATGATAAAGCAGGAGAAGAAGAAAAAGAAGATAAGGAGGAGGAGGAGAAGAAGAAGGAAGGAAGGAAGGAAAGAAAGAAAGAAATTTAAAAAAAATAAAGAAATGAAGAAAGAAGAAGAAAAAAGGAAGAGGAGAATGAGGAAGAGAAAGAAGATGAAACTTTAAAATGGTGGAAAAGTGATGTTAGACGTGTCTGCTTTGAGTGACGAAGGGTAAACATGGCAGTTCCCTGGTGTGTTTTCTATTTTAGAAAAGCGTGCCTCGCCCTTGCAGTTTGAAGAGCTGTTGAAGCCGCATGCATACACGCACTTTGACGCGTTAACCCCACCCTAGTAAGCGAGTGCCAGAAAGAATCATTCAGATGTGCCCTTAACACCACGTTTGATCTCTAGTAAGTGGGGAGAAAAGGGGTCATAAAGGTATTTTTGCTTCAAGGAGAAGAGGTAAGTTTGTGAACAAACACACACACACACTTATATACCCCGCCCGGGACCAACCAACTTAGGAAAACTCAGGTACTTTTTGTTTGTTTGCTTTGCTTGCTTTTTAGTATCAAAGTCACAAGATTTCGCGAGAACTTCCATCCCAATGCCAATTTAGGCCTTTCGCTTTTTTGAGTATTACAGCCGTACTGCTGGAGAAACGTAGTTTCGTTGTAATGCTCAAAGTAAGGACCAGTACAGATCTGTATACTGTAGTAAGACGTTCACCGACGTGCAGATGTCAAAAGGCAATCGAGAGTGCACCTCATCAGGCAGGCATGGAGAAGAATGCAATGCACCTAGAATCTGCAGGCGTAGCCAGGAACACTCTAGAATAGCGGGCGTGGAAGGGAACAATCTTCAAAAACTCTGGCAGCTCTGCTAACATACGCCGCCTGTGTTTTTGTTAAACAGTGCACTGCGATGATTTCTTCTGGTTTTTTTAACCCATCTGTTTTGTTTCTAAATATACGTCGTCTCTCCCGCCCTCTTGCATCATGCCCAAGTCAAGTTTTATCTTACAAAAAAGTTGTTCAGTGATGTTGTTAACCTTGTACAGCTGTTAGGTATGATTAGGTTGAACAGGTGTAACTTGTAACTAACCTGAAGCCGAATGTTTTGTTGACGCTACAAAAACTAAATATTGCGAATTCGAAACATATTGTTCTTACAAGAAAAATGCATTGTTGATTTGAAGGACTGTTACTAATTTTTTTATGGAAGTGGACAAAGTCTTGTATATGAGTATTTGTGTATATATATATATATATATATATATATATATATATATATATATATATATATATATATATAGAGAGAGAGAGAGAGAGAGAGAGAGAGAGAGAGAGAGAGAGAGAGAGAGAGAGAGAGATTGATTGGATTGATTGATTGATTGATTGATTGATTGATTGATTCTGTACACAAAATCGCCCGCTTGTAGTTTCTGCAAAGATTGTTCCCAAATCCTGTTGTGGCTGCCTGAAGATTTAATAGTAGTTTCCCCTTATCGCAGAATGAAACCTTATTGAAACTGGTAAGGCAATTTCGGATTCTAGCTTACAAGTATATATATAGATATATAGATATAGATATAAAGATATATATTGTTGTATCTTTTTTATTCATCAGATTGACATATGCTGTTCTCATACAAGTAAATATAAGTTAGATTTTAAAACCGAGAAAAAATGCTACTGCAGGTTTTTCTTATCAAAGAATTAAAATTTATTTTAACACATAAGGAAATGGCGGATCGAGCGGAGAGCTGTATTTGTGTGGGTTTTATTTTGCGGGAAGATTTCTAAAAATAAAAAATAAATAAACCAAAAAAAAGAGACAAATTTCTAGTACTGACGCTAACTTTTTGCTAGACTATTATTAGAAGCTGCATACCTCCATCTATTCAGTTCAACTCTTAGTTAGACCTTGTCGGTCCGAAGTCAGACTGGGCCAACGTGGTACATGAACTTGCCATTAAGGTGTCATCCTGTTTGCTATTTTCAAAACATGTTTTTTGTGAGAAACATTGTAGACTCCACACCTCGACACCACATGCGCACTCAATACAGAACATGGAATCACTTGAAGATGTATCTTTCACCCGTATCAGCTGCTCACAAACGTGTTTTAGCATTTTTATTTAATAGTACTATTGTTATTGAAGAAATGTCCCAAAGCAGAAACATCTATACAAATCTGTCTGAACATTTCAACAGTACTTATTGTGTGGTGCTGTTGCTTCCAGCTTTCACAAGAATTGGCACTCATCATTCATTCACTCATCTCCTAGTAGCGTCCTCTGATACACCCCAAATGCCCCACAATCCCCTTAACAGGCACATTTATTTAAAATAAAATAAAATAAAAAGACGTACAATACGCATTGTATTGTATTATACTGTATTGTATTGTAAAATCCTACACTCACACTGTACATTCTTCTTCTTCTTCTTCTTCTTCTTCTTCTTCTTCTTCTTCTCCTCCTCCTCCTCCTCCTCCTCCTCTCACTCTTTCTCTCAGTTCCTTCTGGAAGTTCTGCATGTATTTGTGGACGAGCACTCCGCCCATGCAAACAACATCATACCATTATCAACAGATAGTTATGCCAGTTACAGCATAGCACAATGCAATGCAAAGAGAGATAGCGGTGACGTACACTTAATTACATAATAATTATCGTGGCCCATCCAGCGTAGCTGGGACTATTGCTGAGCAAGGTCTACTCCCTCATGGTTGTCAATTCTCTCAGCTACGCCGCCGCACAGTAAGAGACACACTGCGTAGCTGAGACTGATTTGCATCTCACTTGTAACAGTTACTCGCCGAGTCTCAGCAACCCCCTCATGTGTGAGTAAGAGGCTCGACGTGTCTCGGCTCCGCTGTGTGATATCGTTGACTTTGTAATTAGGTAATAATTATCGTGGCCCAGCGAACTAGTCAAGACAAGTAATGAGCCATTCGCCGGTTTCAGCAGATTGTACCGCGTGGGCATAATGGAACGTCATTATATTTTGTACTCTGCCCACGACATGTGTCATGTATGATGCAATCCGACTGATACACGGGGAAGACCTTTCGTCTGTTGGGTAAAATGATAAAAGGATGAGCGATTGTTGGGAGTCTGCAAATCGTTTATGAGCGTATCGCTCCTTGATTGTGGTGACTTCAAAAGAAAATAGGTTTAAATATTAAGGTTTGTTCGAAAGAAGGTCGTTCGGGACTTAAATTTTACGATTTATTCCCAAAACGATGTTGTTTTGTACTTAAATTTAATTTTATTATTTATTTATTTGTTTTAAAAAAGAAGATAGGGTTGGGATTAAACTGAAAGGTTTATTTAAAAGAAGATAGGTTTGAGTTTTAGGTTTATTCGAAAGGAGATAGACTTGGGTTTTAAATTTTAAGATTTATTCAGAAGAAAATATGTTTGGGTTTTAATTGTAAGGTGTATTCCAAAGAAGATATGTTTGGGAGTTTAACTGTAAGGTTTATTCGAAAGGAGATAGATTTGCGTTTACATTTTAAAGTTTATTCAAAAGAGATAAATTTGGGTTTAAATTTTAAGGTTTCTTCAAAAGAAGATAGGTTTGGGTTTGACATTTTAAAGTTTAGTTGAAAGAAGACTTGATTCATTCAGGTTCTCACGGCCAGAGGTTGGAGATGATATAAATTTTAAAATGTTTTCGCAATACAAATTTGCAGCGCGTCGAGTATTTTATATATTCAAAAGATAAACTTGTATATGTGTGGGAGTTTCAATTGTAAGAGGTTTATTCGAGATAGTTTGGTTCCTGCTTTACAGTTTTTGGTGTGGCCGTTGGGTTATACAGACAAGGCGACACAACATTTGTTCTGCCTGACCATTCGTCTTCTGCTTTTGGTGGTGAGCAGGACTACATTGTTGGCAGGCATTTTATGCAAGTTAAGCAGTGACTTTGCAGAGAGTGTCGTGGCATTTGTACAAACCGGTTTTACTATCAACACGCTTAGTTGCAAGGCAACAGTTTGTTTGTCTTCTTACGTGGGATAATGAAAAATACAGTTCAGGTCGAGCCGTGTTCTCTGGTGGTGTCCGAGAGACGAGAGTTAAATACTTCGCTCGTTACATATTGAAGGTGTAAATTTGTGAAGATTTATGTATACTGGTTTCAGCGATTTCTTTTTAGTTTTCTCAAGGAAGGAAGTGGAGAGGTGAGTGTCATGGCAGGAGAGGGGTAATAACCGAACATTGAGGTTGTCTACAGTACACCCACCATTGGCTATGGTAGACTAACCATCCCAGGAGAAGAGGTGGGGACCTGAATCAACACTGAACCACCAGAGCAATCATACTGCTAAATGGACAGTGAATATGGCCACATTTTATATCGACCACCACGGGATTCGAACCTGGGTCACTGTGCCAGGCGAACGCTCTACCACTTGAGCCACGGCGGTGGGCGTACGGAACAACCTTCAAGCAGTCGTTCAAGAAGAAAAAAAACACTCCCCTCACAGCGTGTTGCATTGCTTTGTTCTTTGTAGCACTCCAAGCAAGCAGCCTATAGCTAACGCTACGCTGCAGCTCTGCTACCCCTATACTAACAACAAGCCATTCATCTGTATAACCGACAGATTTTCTTAAAAATCGCGCATCCACCTGTTGTTGCGGTTGTTTACCTTCATACTCCGTGCACGGTAAGAGGTGCAGGAGAACCCCACCCACACGGTGCAAAAACGCGTGGTGTGTTTTGCATAATTGATTTTGACGAGAGCGGGTGCCGACCGATCTTGAGAGAAAGAGAGGAAGTGCAGAGAGAGTGAGAGAGAGAGAGAGAGAGAGAGAGAGAGAGAGAGAGAGAGAGAGAGAGAGAGAGAGAGAGAGAGAGAGAGAGAGAGAGAGAGAGAGAGAGAGAGAGAAGAGAGAGAGAGAGAGAGAGAGAGAGAGAGAGAGAGAGAGAGAGAGAGAGGAGAGGGAGAGAGGAGAGAAGAGGAGAGAGAGAGAGAGAGAGAGAGAGAGAGAGAGAGAGAGAGAGAGAGAAGAGAGAGAAAAAAAGAGAGAGAGAGAGAGAGAGAGAAAAAGAGAGAGAGAGAGAGAGAGAGAGAGAGAGAGAGAGAGAGAAGCAGAGAAGAGAAGAAGAGAGAGAGAGAAAAGAGAGAGAAGAGAGAGAGAGAGAGAGAGAGGAGAGAGAGAGAGAGAGAGAGAGGAGAAGAGAGAGAGAGAGAAAAGAAGAGAGAGAGAGAGAGAGAGAGAGATTTGAGAGAGAGAGAGATCTTGAGAGAGAGAGAGAGAGAGAGAGAGAGAGACTGAGTCACAGAGAGAGAGAGGTGGGAGGAAAAGGACGAGGGGCTGGGGCGCTTTTTGAATTTATGCTATTTGCCTCATCTCCGTACGCTTAACATTTTTCGAAAAGCATTAGTGATGGCTTATCATCATCATCATCATCATCATCATCATCATCATCATCATCACCATCATCATCATCATCATCATCATCATCATCATCATCATCATCACCACCATCATCACCATCATCATCATCATCATCATCATCATCATCATCATCATAACTCTTCTTCCTCTTCTGCCTTTGTTCTCCTCCTCTCCTTCTTCTTGTCCTCTTGTAACAGCCAATTGGTCATAGTCAACGGGACTTGGTGATAGTCGAAGGTGATATGAGTACAGAGAGTTAGTTATCAACAGTAAGATGTGGTGTAGCCGGTGTATTGATGAAACACACGGGGGGGGGGGGGGGGGGGGAAAGCGGGGGTGTGAATGGGGCAAGGGAGGGAGGGGGAGAGGTCCGCGCTCTTTAAGAGATATTTAGCAGGGTACTTGTAGTGTGGAGCAGCGAAGAGCACGTGCAGCCCGCTTTCTGTTTTCCTTGCAGCTCTGGCGACCACCGACGATTATTATAGCTACATCACGATGTTTTTTTGGAATGAACATCGTTGTTGAATAACGTTTTACTACAAGGCTGGAAGCGCCCATCGTAGCCTAGTCATAGGTAGCACATCATTTGCAGGCCGCCTGAAACGACCCAACAACCACATGGAGTAAGCATATTTCAACAAAGTTTCAACCTTCCTGGTCCTTGAGCTGAGGTTGGCTCAAATAGTTTTGGTTGACTATTTTTTCCAAGGGCTCTGAGATAACACGCTCACTCAAGTCGTTCAATCTGGACAAGAGCTCCGTCCGACCTTTCATGGCGGTCTGCCGACTCCCCAGCACCTGCTTACGTCTTATCTGTTTTCGAAGTAGTCGTGGTATTGCATGAGTACTTTATTGTGTGGGGGGTACTGAGTATTTTACACACGTGCATGTACGCACCTATCTCTTTGTATCTGTCTCCCTCTCTCTCTCTCTCCCTCTCCCCTCTCTCTCTTTCTATCTTGAGTAGTAGATTAACGTCCCCGATCACAGTGCGTATAGGGGTTCTCTCTCTCTCTCTCTCTCTCTCTCTCTCTCTCTCTCTCTCTCTCTCTCTCTCTCTCTCTCTCTCTTTGTGTTTTGTTTGGAGGTAGGTATGTGCAATAATGGACCCAAGGTCGTGAATGCGTTAAATTCTAAAGTCTGAAGACCTCTACCACCACCCCTCCTCTCTCCCTGTCTCTCTCTCCCCTCATTCACCCTCTCCCCCGTTTTACTTTTCGCTTTCTTCTTTCTTTGATGTACGCCGCACATACCATCTCCTCCTTCAGCCGTACCCATCTCCTCCACACAAGTGTATGTATGACAACGTGTATGACATTAAGAGTCACTAAATGGTCCTTGCTCGCATCTGTCAAGAAACCGTATAATATTTTGCAAATTGTTGCATGTGGTACGGACTCGACCATAACAAGTGTAAGCCCAGAGAAAAAATTCTCATAAATGACATTTTGTCACACGCTATGAAGTTTTTGCTGCTTTTTTTTTCCCCCAACAGCGACGTGAAATTAATCACGCAGGATGACCAAAGTTATCTACCGAGGGGGGAGGGAAGGCGGGGGGGGGGGGATACATAAAACAAGCCTGAATGGCAATATTTAAAAAAAAACGCCTTTCATGTTACATACAAATAAACAGGATATTTGTCAACACGAACAACAAACGAACAAAAACTTACGAGAAAATAATAAAATTGTCTGTACAATTTACAACACAATATTGTCAAAATCCCTAGTTTTGTTTTCCATTGCATAGTACCCATAATTAAATATTCATCTTCGCAAATCATTATCATTTACTCCAACAATAAACTATAATTCTTAATTCATTATTTCCGGTCCTGATTTGGCTCGGAAGAGTCCGCTGGACCTAAAGCAATAATCAAATTCATTATTTAGCAACACACACTCAACTTTATTTTATAAGCAGGGCAAGTATAACAAATATATTGCATTTATTCGTTATCTTATTCATTTTTGCCTGACATTTAGAGATGAATTTTCTGTGAACTATTCTCACATCGCCGATGCTTTATAGCACATTATTTATACGCCATCAGTGGCCTCTTGACAGCTACACTTGGCCAGCAACGCAGGTACAAGACCTATTAACGCCTTGTCTACCCGCAGTCGTCATGGGAGACCACTGCCAAGTGAAAGTCCGGCCATTGTGTGTAATGACCCTTGTCAGTTCAACATGGCGTCCCAATCATTTCGCTGTCAGCGAGTGAAAACAAACCGCCTGACCAGGCCCTTGACAGATGGGACCGAGTTTTGAACAGGACAACAGCGACCTTTATCAGAACCCTCTCCCATTGTTTCGGGGACCGTTATTTTTTCTTTAGTTGTTTGCAGTTTCTTGTTTCTTTCTTTCTTTCTTTCTTTCGATGAGGGTATTGGTCTGTGACCCTCACACATAAACATGAGTGGGAAAAAAGTTGAAACATGATTGGAAAAAAAGTTGATATTGTACACGGGAAAAAAATGCTGTGCGATCTTATGATAATGTGACGATGGTTTAGGTGTGATGTAGGTGTTGTTTTGGCTCATAAATTCACAGAATTTTTGGCACCTCTTTCTTTTGGGAAGTACCCGTTGTAACACATCTTTTGTTCTTCTCCTGCTCAGCAATGCTAGACTATATTTCTATTCATGTTTTGAATAGGAATCACTCTTTATTGTTCCCTTAAAATGGTGCTGCACTATAGATTCTTATGATTCTTTGAATTCTCGGCGTGCGCAAGTCAACATATCCCATTGTTATATCCATTAATTGGCTTCGTTTTTGGGGGGACAGTAATTGCGTTTTGATGTAGTTCTCTATTCCGGCGTTTTGTAGCCGAGTGATGTCGGTGTTATTTTGAGTACTGGTTACCTCCCCGCTCACCTTCTTAACCCTTCTCTGGCCCATATATTTCTTCTCTACCTCCATATCCCCGTACCTAAATTGATCTAGTCGAAACACACCTAGGTCTAAATATTTGTAAAACGAAGCAAGGAAACAAAGGAATTTAAAAAAATGCATACATTGTTTAAATATGTATTTTATATATTTATTTATTTAATACAGTTTATTTAATGAAAAATATAGTACATTATTTACCTAAAATAAATACATAAATACATTAATGAATTGAAATTTATTTAAACCATTAACATATCCATACGAAAGCGTGATCAAAGCTCCCAAACGAAACAAACTATGAATGGCGTGATCGGAGTGTTTTATACTTCCCAACAAAAGCATGCACAAACAGCACTGAAAAAAACAACCCCTCAGCTTTTGTTGCGCTGGTTACGAGCTATTGGCAATCATATTTGCTGCAACGAGTTTTGTCCTATCCCCAACGAGACTGGGGTGATAAGCATCAGCCATTTCCTTCACGGTCGACCCGAAGGTCGTTTCTACAGAGAGCAGTTTTGGACGGTCACACGCAGATGAGGACAGAAGACACAAGAAGCGATTCCGTACCGAGTTGAGAATTGTATAGCGTTTAAAGTAAATTGTTGTTGTTGTTGTTGTTATTATTATTATTATTATTATTATTATTATTATTATTATTATTATTATTATCATCATCATCATCATCATCATCATCATCATCATCATCATCATCATCATCATCATCATCATTATAATTGCGCATTCACCATCTCAAAGAGCTGCTGGTCAAGGGGCTCGTCGAAATCAAGACCAGGCCCAAAACTTCAAACTGGTAAACATCCAGCTAGCGCACTGGTCAACGTCCTGGGACAATTGAGCCACTCTAATAGACCACGATGTAGGCGTGTTTTTATTAAAGGGGCTAGGTCTCAAAGTTTAGCGTAGAATTGTTTATGTTTCGATACAGTGAGTTTACCTAAGAATGTTGCCTTGTTGTCCACATTGAATGATAATAAATATAGCGGGTACTCGCTGCTCAAACCAACCCTTAAGCTTTTGCATTTTTTGTCAGCTTCTGTTCCGTAAACAAACAAAACTGTGGTATGCTATTTACCTAGTTTAATGCGGTGTAGTTTTTTTTAAAGAATAAACTTGAAAGCTTTTATTAGACCCATAACCAAAGGAATTTTACTGATTTCAAATATCAGAACCATGCTTATAAAAAAAATTGCTGTTTTGTTTCGTCTTTTTTTTCCATTGGGGCCACACTCACTGTGAAATTGAAAATGATCTAGTTACGTTGCTATGTGTGAAAGTTAGCGTCTTTAAAAGCCTAGTTAATATCTATTAATTTGAACCCATATCCCCCAATCACGGTTATACACCACAGCAAGACACCTTCTTCAACTAGACACAGTTCATTCACCAAGTGCTTCTTTGGAGTACAAGAAGGATATACATGCTATAGCAAGGTAAACTGCATTGTCTCTAGTTCTAGATTAGAGAAATATATTCCCAAAGTGATAATTGTGTAGAAAATGGAACTATAGAACTAAGTGTTCCCAGTGATAATTTCCCGTAAAAGGTTGACAGGTGAGTTATGAGGTTTTTTTTCCCCTTCTACGTAACCTTCCAGTGTTGGGAACGTTAATTGCAAACGTTTTTCAGCGATAATTTTGTAGCTGCGGGTGAAGTTAAAAACTCAGGTCTGGTTTGTCCTTAACTGCAGTGTGTGGCTTGGCGTAAGGTAACCGGCCTCATGACCTCAGGTTGTGTTGTCCTTTCCGCAACACCGGGCAGCGACCGGATATCGGCTAACGGCTTGCGTAATAACATTTATTCCATATCGCGCTGTCCTCTGGCTCAATATCCACTTATTAACTTCCATAGTGCGCAGCTCCATGCTAAAAAGACCTGCTCAGGGCTCTGTACGTGTGCACAGATGTCTGAACGTCAGACGCTGTCCCTGAGGCAGATATAAGCGCCAGGGGCGGTGAGTCACATCCTGTATCGGCCAGCGCCTTGAGCAGCTCTTGAGCTTGTAAAGCGCTTTATAGTAAGCAATGGTTATAATAAATGTTGAAAGAAGGAAGTGTAAGACGTGAGCGTGTATGTTGGTTACAGATCGCCGCTCTTTGAGTTTGATTTAGGAGTAAGGCGTGCATAACACCATCCATTTAAAACAAATTATTATTATTATTTATTATTATTATTATTATTATTATTATTATTATTATTATTATTATTATTATTATTATTATTATTATTATTATTATTATTATTACAGCACGATGACCTGCTGCTCACAGTGGTGAAAAAACGGAAACTCCGATGATATGGCCACGTCACCAGATCATCAGGTCTTGCAAAGACCATCCTGCAAGGCACAGTGCAAGGAGGTAGAAGAAGAGGGAGACCGAAAAAGAGGTGGGAGGATAACATTCGAGAATGGACTGGTTTGACACTGAGCAAAACCATCGGGGTTGCTGAGTACAGGGAAAGATGGAGTACGCTGGTTAAACTATCATCTGCGGTGCCCCTACGACCTCCGAGTTACGGGATAGGATAGGATGGGATTATTATTATTATTATTATTATTATTATTATTATTATTATTATTATTATTAACTGAAACAGTTGATTGCAGTCATTTCGAGAAATAAAACTTGAGACCAGTCTATTCTCACAGCAGTAATTGCTTTTCCCGGAGACCTGAGTATGTCAATTAGGCGTGGAGTTAAGCACTATACGACTGGACATTAGATTGGATTTAATGAACAGAATCTACCTATTTTTAATTGCTAATTTATTAGTCTGAGGGTTGCTATAAATGTGACCGAACAAATGGACCCCAGACTCAAATTGCCTCTCACATCTCTTTCTCTGCAAGTCTATGATGCTCTGGAATGTCTGGACAGCCTTCCCAATGGGGCAGTCTTTATTGGAGACTAAGGACTATTTCGGAGATAGTTAATCCTAAACTAGAAGTTTCCTGCAGTATTTGCTTTTACAGTTTCTCTCCTTCATCTCTGTTTTCAGCCCCTTCATGTATGCAATTCGTTTTTTTTTTGTGTGTGCATTGCATGACCTTTTAAATTTGCGGTGATGGAGATACATGTTTGGTCACAATCCGTTTAGTGCTTCTTGAGATATGGCGTCCAGTGGACCGGCCGAAAGACCGACAGTTGGATCGTCCTGATTCCCGACTATTTCAAAGTATTTCCAGATAAGTACAGTCTGAAAATACATCAAATTTGGTTACTCAGCATTACAACGAATGGGGCCAAAATTCAGCCCAATATCTTTGTCCGAGTCAGCTTCAGTAGTGATTGATTGTGTTCCGTCTTCAATGAATTTATTTCTATTCAGTTCTGTCGTGGTCTTGTTTGTCCCTGGCGAACTTTGTTGAGAGAAAAACAAAAATCGGGAATGCTCAAAGATTGGATATATTCGGGAAATGAAATAAGAAGGTTGGTGTAAATAAAACACACCGTGCATAATTATCAAAGGATTATTTGTACTCTACAGGTATTTCGTTATAACGCTTTGTTAGGAATTAAACAGCACTCTAGGAGGTTTCCCACGTGCTTGAATTATCGGGATTTTACATGTACTGAACTAGAATGACTTTTTGTACTGTGTTACACACTGTGACCCCAGAGAGGCTTTTTCTGTGTGTGTTTTCCTGCGCACTAGAATGACTGTCTCCCCTGCCTTTGCAGTGCAAGAAGATGTATGTGTGTGTCACTGTGTGTGTGTTACTGCAAACGTGGATGGCTAGTGTCTCTACTGTTCTGTGGACTAGACTGACTAACTGTTGTTGTGTGTTTCACTGCCAACTAGAATGGATAGCTGTCTGTTTCATTATTGGGGTGCACCAGCGACACAGAACACCTCTCTCTCTCTCTCTCTCTCTCTCTCTCTCTCTCTCTCTCTCTCTCTCTCTCTCTCTCTGTATGTGTGTTTGTGGGGGGTGTGGGGTGTTTTACTGCAGTCCCAGAGTATTGGCACGGGGAGGGTTATGGGATGGGGGTAGGGGAGGGGAGGGAAGGATTAGGTCGGTCTTCAGGTTGCATTTTGTCAGCACAATTGGATCCCATTAACCCCCCAAACCAATCGTCTCTCCTTGCTCCAAACTAAGCAATTTCAGACCCAGTGACACTACACACTTTCCATCCTAAAACCTGCAGTGTTGTTCATTGCTTATTACCCCAGTAGGGGTGAGCCGGTGAGAGGATGAGGACAGGGGCGGCGGTGTCGTTCTCTCAAGTAGGGTCTACTTGTTTGCAGAATTGAACTACAGACAGCTACAGTATTTGGATTTAATTTATTATTATTATTATTATTATTATTATTATTATTATTATTATTATTATTATTATTATTATTGAGGATTTTTATAGCGCACATATCCCGCCGCACTTGGCGACTCAAGGCGCTGGCCGATACAGGATCTAACTCAAGCCGCCCGAGGCGCCAAATTTAAGAATCTACAGTTTTCCCGGAACACCGAACGATGCACAAAAATTACTCCTGTCCACTCATTCTCATTCGAGGAGTAGAATAGCGTGTGTTACTGTGTGTGTGGGGGGATGGGTGGGGTGTGGTGGAGGATGGTGAGGAGGTGGGCGGGAGATCAGAACAAAACAAATATCGGCTTGGTGTCTGTCGGTCGGATCACCGATCACCAAATCTTAATACCGCCAAGAATATCAACTCTTCCAAAAATGCGTTATTGTTAGTTTATTTAATATATTATGTTTTGATTGTTGCTGTTTGTGTGAGTGTCTGAAAAGACATTTTATTGGCTTGCCATCATTGTTTTTATTTCTGTGCACTGCGATCTCAAACTGGTATTTTAATTCAGAGTCATTCTCATTTGATATTGTCTAATGTTATTTTTGACATGTACTACAATTATAGTGTGATATATTTTGCTCAGTGCCATTGTCCTGTTAAGTATGAGACATTTACCTCAGCGTCAGTGTCCAGTTAAGTGTATTTTAAGCTCAGCATCAGTGTTCTGTTAAGTATGATTCTTTAGCTCAGCGTTAGTGTCAAGCTAATATTCTCTCAACGCGTTGCCAATGTGTTTCTTGACTTGTCTTATCCTATCCTATCCCGTAACTCGAAAGTCGTTGGGTCATCACAGATGATTGTTTAACTAGCGCACTCCATCTTTCTCTGTCCTCAGAAACCCTCATGGCTTCGCTCAGTGTCAAACCAGTCCATTCGCGAATGTTGTCCTCCCAACTCTTTCTCTGTCTCTCTTTTTCTGCTTCCTTGCACCGTGCCTTGCTGGATGGTCTTAATCTTTGCAAGGCCTGATGCTCTGGTGACGTGGCCATACCATCGAAGTTTCCGTTTATTCACCACTGTGAACATGTCATTGGGTTGTCCAATGACTTGTGTGATGGTTCTTGACTTGTACTGTATTTTTACCAAGGGTTCATTAATAGGTTGTTGTCTCTCTGCAGTTGACTCCCTCATGTGTTTGACATATGGCCAATCTATTTCTTGCTATGCCATGCAATTGTGCTGCCAATTTATTTCTTGACTTGTACTGTAATTGCGCCATGGGTTCATTAATAGGTCGTTGCCTCCCTGCAATTGACTCACGGCCATCCCCTTCCCCCACTCCACTTCTTTTTTTTAAAGCAGCATATTGCCAATCTACTTCTTGCTATGCTCTGCAATTTTGCTGGTATTTCTAGCCGTGCCCAGTGTCAATGCCCGTTTGATTTTCTGAAGAAGAAAAAATAAGCAATTTATTGTTTGACATGTACTGCGGTTTGGTGCTGATGGTGTATGTAGCTCAGTGTTCATTTTTTTTTGTTGACATTCTAGCAAATACCCCTCTCCTTATTTGGTGACATTCACTGTGATATTATTCTGGTATTTCTTTTATTTCTAAGCATAGCACAGTGGCACTCGCTGCTTGATACTCTCTGGCACAGACGGCAGTTCTGCTCACGTCGTAAGGTGATTTAACTCCGGCACAGACGGCAGTTTTGCTCTCGTCGTAAGGTGATTTAACTCCGGCACATACGGCAGTTTTGCTCTCGTCGTAAGGTGATTTAATTAAAAGGCACCCCTCCCCTCATCACAATGTAACCCTCACCGACGATGAAATATTAAAAAAAAACAAGTAAACAAAAGCAAACAAACAACTCTTTTAAAAAACAAATGCACCACGGCCATTTTGAACGCTCTCATTCTCCCATCTCTCATTGCCACCATCAACGCCTTCATTGAGGTTAAACAAATAACATATGCAAATATGATAGCATACACCATAATCATATTCTTGCCACTTTGGTGTGCAATGAGCGATGTCGGAAAGATCGCATGGCTGTTTGTTTGTTCTCTCTCTCTCTCGCTCTCTCTCTCTCTCTCTCTCTCTCTCTCTCTCTTTCTCTCTCTCTCTATCTCTCTCTCGCGCGCTCTCTCTCGCGCGCGCTCTCTCTCTGTCTCTGTCGGTATGTCTGTCTGTCTGTCTGTCTGTCTCTCTGTCTCTCTCTCTCTGTCTCTCTCTCTCTGTCTCTCTCTCTCTCTCTCTCTCTCTCTCTCTCTCTCTCTCTCTCTCTCTCTCTCTCTCTCTCTCTTAAATCATAGCCCCGTCACCAAGTTTTAATTCCTTGCATAGGTCTATAGAAAACACGGGGCGAGGTTTCCTACAAGGAGGAAAGATGGAGACTGCTGCCGTCAGCGAAAATGTCATGGATAGAGGAAGCGTTGGGCGAAGTTTCACGCTTCGAGGACCAAGGGCCTGAGCGACGTTTTATGAATGGAGGAAACAAGGGGCGAAGTTTCGTGCTTAGAAGACTCATAGGCAAAGTTACATTAATAGACGAAACACAGAGGGCGAAGTGTCGTGCATGTAGGAATCATGGAGCAAAGTTTCATGCATGGAGCAAAGTGTCATGTAAAAAGGAAACATTGGGCGAAATTTCATGCTTTGAGAAAACAATCATGGGACCTAGTTTTATGCGTAAAAGACCAGTGGGCGAAGTTTCATGCATAAAGGAAAGATGGAGACTGCTTCCCTCAGCAAAGTTTCCTGCATAGAGGAAGCAATGGGACAGAACACATCAGCGTAAAGCAATGCATATCGAAGTCTCCAGGCCACGTAAACCTGCCTGACACAGTAGCCATCATTTCTATCCACGGCTATCGCGATGTTTTCATTGCCAATCCACTTGAATACATCAGCCGCGAGATCCGATTGGTTTGGGCAACGAGCAAATACCGCGGCACGCTTTTGATTAGTTAGATTTTTCGTTTATAAAAAAAAGACAACAGAGGAGGAGGGATGGAGGATGGTGTGTGGAGGTTAGGGAGGGAGGGAGGTGAGAAGGTATGTTTTCATTGTGACGCTATAAAGAATGTTGAGGAATATGAGTAGGTGGGTACAAGTCAAAAGGTTATATTTTGCTGTGGTATTATAATGGAATTGATATTTATTAACGAAGATCATAATGAGCCAGTAGACGTGAAGGAAGACGTTTTGCTTGTGGCTATTTACTGGCATGCATATGCATGTGTTGCTCGGAATAGGGGTAATGTTGTACCAATTGCAGCAGGAGTTCAACTGGGAACGATAAAACAAGACATTAAGCTGTCCCCTTGACATTGTGTGTTAAGCAATGCATTATCGCATTTGCCATTATAAGTGTATGCTAATTTTCCCCGTATGGTTTGCAGATATTCCTTCTGTCATACTAGATTTCACAATTAAGTTTAGATCCTGAAGCTATTATACATTACACCCAAACCCAATCTCTGTCCTGATTTGGCTCGAAATAGTTCGCTGGACCTAAAACGACAATTATGTATGTTTGCATATAGGTCCTGAAGTCGGTCACAGGGCTTGTAATTTTCCGCGGTTCAGCGAATTTCCGCTATTAAGAAATATTAGTATGGTTTTCCCCGGAGCAAGTTTGAAAGCGAGTTTGAAAACCGAGTTTTCTCCTATGAAAAAGTGTTTTGTGCGTGTTTTGTCCTCAAGTCAAACGGAAACACGGAACTGCGCATGCGTTAAAATGGATGGAAGAGGCATTGTTGGGCGTGGCGATGCAGCTGATGATAAAGACGTGAAAAACGCATGGAGTTGGGAATGGATGGGAAAAGAATAGGGTGATTAACAAAAACATTATTTGAGGAAGATCTCTGGCAACAGAGAGAAAAGCAATTGAGAACTTGCTGTCCGAGGCTAAAAAAACAGCTAAGAGTTTCATGCAACTGTGAGGCATGTGTAAAACCCTCAGCCTTCAGTCAGTGTTGCTGATACACAATCTGTGAAGCCAGTATGCTGCTTTCAACCTTCACTCAGTGTTGCTTGCTAATGCACACAATCTATGAAGCCAGTGTGTAGCACCCAACATTCAGACAGTGTTGGTAAAGCTGCACTTCAAAAACCTGTTCAGAGAAACTGCGACCACAAACAAATCAATCTCTCCAAATTCTTCAAACATACCAGCTAAGCCATTACCAGTGAGAAAAAAAACTGTTTCAAGATTTGGGTTGTGCATCAGAATGTATTGAAATTAAAAACCCAAAAAAACAAAAAAATTTGGACTTTATTGGTGAATAGTGTCAGAGGAGCATCGGTATGAGTTTACACTTAGATTTATAGTTGGACTTTGTGGGCGAATAATCACTGTAAGCTATGCATCTATAAAGACAGGCTACTGCAAGAGTTCACACTTTCCTTCCATTCTTTCCATTCCTTCCATATGTTATATGTTTTTTGCTCGTCAAAAATAATGCACAGTTAAAATGCAACAATTCGTATTAGGCGGAAGGAAGGAAGAGTGGGGGAGGGGCGTCATTCCCCTGCCCCCTCTACCAGAGCCTAGGCGGTCCCTGGACCCCTGCCAATGTCCTCTTTTTTTCTTTCATTTTTTTAAAGCTCCAGACCGTTACAAACCTTGCGGTCAATAAAAGGGTTGACGAAAAAGGCGTCAATTATACATTGTTTCAAACCATGGTCCCTTTTCTGTTTTAATTTGCTTTTCAGTTTCCTTAACTATATTAACTCGTGGGGTGGCCTCGTGGCGCAGCTATGCTGAAGGTGGCGGGTTCCATTCCCACAAGGGGCGATCGAGATGTGATTTAGGAACGAGATTATTGAGGTCACCGAGGGTTTTCTCCGAGTACTCCGGTTTCCTCCCTCCCTTCAATAGTTGTATTGGATGCAGTCAATATGAAAATTTAAACAATTACTATTTGATTTCCTTTCCGTCTTCTAATAGAGATCTCCTGCCTTTACACCACATGATGTGTGTTTGTTGTGTTTGAGATTGAGTGAAACAGGTGAGCGTGTTTGTTGATACAGATCGCCGCGCTTTGAGTCTGATTGGTGATTGGGTTAAGCGCGTATATAGCATCCATTATTATTATTATTATTATTATTATTATTATTATTATTATTATTATTATTATTATTATTAATATTATTATTATTATTATTATTATTATTATTATTAACCAATGCCCCCAAAACTGACAGAAGCTAACTTGCTCAATGAAAACAGCGCTTGGCTTGTACATGTACATTCAGCAACAATCTCATTTCCTTTCAAGTCACGCCAGGAATTAAGAAGGCGTGTCGCCATTGGTTGCTTTCGCATTTACTGCGGACCAGTTCTGGTGGATTGTGGGGACAGTGCCTTCTGCTGGAGACACTTCCGGTTCCTGCACGCCATGGAGTTTGGTTGGGCTAATGGCGGCACGAGTGGAATGGAAAAGGAGCACGAGAGATGCTATCACTGTCAACTGAGTCACTTGTCCACAGAAACAGGAAGTGTCAGTCAGAGGTTCTGGGGCGCACAGTGGCGTGTTGTTGTTAAATGCGTTGTAGACAGTTGACGATAAACATTGATCTGTTGTAGCAAGTCTTAGTAGAAAACAAATTTGCTGAAAATCTTGAGGTAAAACTCTTCAGGCGAAGGACATCAGGATCATGTGATTCCTAACGCTATTGATACTAAGAATAGTGTACGTTTTCCTGTAGAGTAGGAAATCCGTTTTAGTTAGTTTCTGTATCCGATGCATTTGCAGGCCTTATAAAGACGTCCAACATTATATTGCGCACAATTCGGTTTCTATCTTTAAAAAAACAAAGCACAAAAATTGATGCTGTACGAAACACAAAAACGATGCAAAACGTAGATGCACGCGCGCACAAAGAGAGAGAGAGAGAGAGAGAGAGAGAGAGAGAGAGAGAGAGAGAAGTCGAAACCTTTAATAGGGTAATAGCTTTAGGTCCCATGGACCTGTCTTACAGGTAGTCCTTAATAAAATTGTAAAATAAAATATAAAAATTCTGAACAAACAAAATAATTAACATAAAATTGATTTGAAACTAACACAAACCTTAACAATGGTAAGAATTAACAAAATTACTAAGAGAGAGAGAGAGAGAGAGAGAGAGAGAGAGAGAGAGAGAGAGAGAGAGAGAGAGAGAGAGAGAGAGAGAGAGAGAGAGAGATTGCTTTTACGTTGTTTTTTTTAAATTGATTTTGTATTGCATTATTTTGGGACAGCATTATTATGGTTTTAAAACTTTAAAGCCGACAGCTTAGGCATACAAGATGGACAAGGCTACAGATCGGTTATTGATGGCGGCTTCTTTGAAAAAAATGTGATCTAGAGGGATTTTGTGATTGGCATTGTTACAGGGCGAGTGAGGATGCGGACTCAAGTGCTTATCACAGTGACAAGAACACAAATCCAATTACATGTACGATAGCGCGGGCTGTGGGCTTAGCTTAAGGGAGTCTTAGAAAAGCTGTTCCGTCAACTTGTTGCTTTCCCATTGTAGGTTGTTGGTACGGATTAAAAATAAGGAAATGAAAACCAGACAAGGATTTGATTTTGTAATGGCCTGTTCAAAGGAATCTTAGAAATGAAACAATAAAACACCATTTTCTTTTGTTTTGTAAAAAACGATACGTTGATTTGACTATGCGTCAGAAAGAGTGTATGGGCTAAAATCACGTACGTGAACTGATTTTCAAAAAAAATTGAATTGAATTGATATTGAATTTGAACTTGACTTGAATTATTATTGTACAGCGTACTTTGTTGCCTGTTAGCTTTATATTTTGAGGGGAAAAAAGATGATGGATTGGTGCTGGGAAAATAGGGATAGGGAAAATTGAATTGTAGAAAAAGAAATATTTTGACGATGGCCGAAACCAATCATTAGGACAACTTTTATGAAAATAAATTCTTGCTTCTTTTATTAAAGTAAATTTAACATGAAATAAAATATTCAGCACTCTGATGATGAGGAAAAATAAGCACTCTTTTGTTTTACTGCCCAAGCTTGTAAAAGTATCCTTTTTATATTGAAATTGAAGTTTGAAAATACAGAAAACAAGCTTTTCGAAATCTAATGATTGCATTTGCATAGATTCATTTATATAATTTTATAAATTGCATGGATTTTGATCGGAAACGTTGGTGGTACATTTAGTTGGACTGTGGTCATCAATGGTAGGCACCCCCGTTGGGGTGCCGGGGGTTTCAGTATAAATAGTATCCCCACTTTCTGGAAATTTAGTGCTCTAAATTTCCACTGTTGGTGTCTTTCTCATTCCTGCTCTGTTCTGTCAATCTGCTATACTATCTTCTTCTTCACTAGACCATTCATCTACCTTTTTTCTTGAAAACTCTTCAGGGACAAGACTCCTTAATTGTGTATGAGGTCTGTTGGATCAGCTTGGGAATATTGGACGCTTTCTGCCAGGTGGTCACTGGGGCTTCTTATGATGTTATTATTTAGCAATGTAGGCATTTTATATGTATGTGTTTTGTTGATAATTTATAATGTTTGTATTCCATTTTGTTTTTGTAAACGGGGGTTCGATAAATTAGAGTACAGCCTCAGTGTCCCCTGCGTGGGACGTCTTTATTGTAAAGTGACTGGGTGGTGGAGAGCTTTCAATTTTACCACTAGGGTTGTTTCGGCAGATCTTTTATGCGGATCGGGAGGTTGTCCGGTCCTTATTTGGCTCGAAAGAGTCCGCTGGACCTAAAGCAATAATCATGTAATGTAATGTTATCAATGGTAGGCTTGAACAACTGAACTGTGTCAGAACCATGGCGTTTAGATCAGAGAGCTGGAATAAAGAGAGAGCCTGCTTTGCGTAGCGGACAAAAACCTCTCACCGCGCATGCGTCAAAGCCCGGTAGAAATGGAAACATCCGATTTTATGTTTTGACAGTACATGACACGGTGACAGTGGTGGTATACTTACAAAATGCCGAAAAACTAATGCGACAATCTGTTCTAGGCATTTTAAGGAAGAATGTTTCATACGCAGTAAGCAGGAGCGTTGTGGCCAAGTGGGCTAAGGCGGGACTAACTTGCCTTGTAACCAATGGCGCCTGACAGGTGTGGGTTCGATCCTGCATCGGGGCGTTATGTTTCTCCGAATATTATTTACTTTCGACTCGGGCAACGTCTCGGGGGTTTTTTCCGGGTACTCAGGTTTGCTCCCCCAGCAAAATTTCAAAATATTTCAAAAATTTCAAAAATTTCTAAATTTCAAAAAATCACAACTAATGTTAGGTAGGTTGGGTTTGGGCGCGCCACAGGCTGCGACTACGCCTTCCACAGGATTTCCCGATAAAAAGGGACAATAAAGCATTAAAATATATTTAAAAAAATTCTAAAATATATGTTAATTATTTATTAAAGTTATTTCTTTAAAAGGTAACAATGCTATAGCAATGTTCCAAACAATAGTATACATAATAATTTATAGTAATAGTACGCTATCTATCTATTGCTAAACTTTATAATTATTAGTAGCCATGTACATGTAGCTAATAATAATATCCCTAAATAACTGGTTAATTATAAGACAACATAAATTTATCGACCTACTTGGGACAAAAAACGAAAATATTAAATAAAAGAACGGAATATATTTCTAACCTCAACGATTTCGTCGAAGTTACCTATGAAGTGTGCTGACACATCCATTGTTGCAGACTAAACCGGAAGTGTTGATTTCCATCGGCCTTGCACTAAGGCTCAAACACGACGTTTTAAGCAGAGAAGCGTAGGGCTACACGCAAAGCAGGCTCTCTCTTTATTATTGCTCTCTGTTTAGATGAGTAGCTTTGGCTAATTGGGAAATTACTAGATTTTGGTGAGTTTGTTTCGAAGATCGGTAGAGACGATACGGAGGAAGGGGAGACCAAGGGGGCAAAGAAGAGGGGGCGGAGGGAAAGGGGGGGGGGGGGTAATCACTTGTTGATCAATGAGGGCGGCCACGTTGTTGACTGTTTTTATTTAGAATGCCCGAGCTCTCTCTCTGCCTTTGCTTGAGGCATGATGGAGTTCAGTGTACAAAGCGTAATTATCTCCCGGCCTGGCAACCCTGATGTGACGTTTATTTGTTTTTGTCGATGCGAATTTGACATTTGGTTTATTTTGTAGCTTTATTAGTTTTTGTATTTATGCATGTATGTTTTTGGATTTGTAAGCCTAAATGTCAACATTTTCGGCCGATTGATGATCGAGATATGGCTTCGGATAGACGCTAAGTTGAATAAAAAAGGTAAACGGAATTGGGCGATAACTTCATATAAGATCAGCTGAAATCAAACTCCAGTGGCGAAAATGAGAAAGGGACAGAAATAATGTAAGGAGGCAACTTTACTAAGGAGATAAGGGGTAGGATGAGGGAAGCTGCCTGTTGCTGGTGTGTAGGTGTATGTGAGGGGACCCTGGTTGGTTTGCCGGGGTTTTCTGGATAAATAGTATTCCCACTTTGTAGAAATTTAGTGATTTAAATTACTACTGTTTCTGTCATTCTCATTTGATCTTTCTCGTTGCTAATCTGTTATATCAATCTACTATCTTCTTCGCTAGACCAGTCACCTACCCTTTTTCTTGAAAACTCTCCCAAAACTCCTCATTTGTGTATGGTGTCTGTTTGGTCAGCTTCGGGATTTGGGACGCTTTCTGCCAAATGTTCACTAGGGCTTTATATGATAGGCAAAGTAGGCATTTTATATAAGAGTTTTGTTAATATTTTATAATGATGTTTATATTCTATTTTGTTTTTGTAAACGAGGGTTCGATAAATTTGAGTACAGCCTCCGCATTTGAAGTCTTTATTACAATAAAGTGACCGGCTGGTCGAGTGCCCTCAGTGTTACCATTAGGGTTGTTTTAATAGCTCTTTTATACGGACCAGAGGGTGAGTCCTCTTTCAACCAAGTTGTGGTCATGATTCGGCTGTTTGCAGTCCCCTGGACCCTATAAACAATGACTAACTAACTAACTAACTAGTCAGTGTGTGAGGGAGGATGGGGAGGAACCCTGAGGTCGCAGGAGGGAGGAGTATGCGGTGCCTTAACAGAATGTGCCGCATGACATTTAGATCGTTGCGGGTGTTGGCTTTATTTGTTTCAATCATCATTGTCACTGTCAGTGAGTTATGATGTCTGTCACTGTTTGTGCTCATTACTGTCTTGTTGCATCAATTTTTATTCATCAAATTAACATCAATTGTACTGATGTAACATGAACAATTTACAAAATTTACCACGCTCACATCATAATCTTTTATCCAAATTAGTTAATTAATTAATCAAACAATAGAAATCATCATACTACTGACATACGCATACACTGTTAAAAACATACATTTCCTTGTAACAATTAGTTCACATTAAGAAACACGCAAAAGAAGAAAAAAGATCTTCAACTTCACCCGTGAAGAACGAAGTATTTATAAATGTCATTTTGCGTCTTACAGAAAGTTGAAGTTGGGCCTCCAGGGCCCTATCCCCTTCCCCACTCCCCATAAAAAACAAAACGAAAAATGATAAAATAATCAATCAACATTAAAACAAATTAATCAATAATTCTCCCCGCCCACCCCCTTCCTTCCCATCCAAAAAGAAATAAATAAATAAGAAATATTTATTGAACCTAATAACGCTTAATTAAATAAATTAGGTACGAAGAGTACAAAGAATATTGCTAGACTACTTGTTAGAAGTTTTACAAAATACTGTCATGGATAGTAGATCACACTACAAGCAGATAAAATATCGCTGTACTTGCTGACAAGGCAGCTTTGTTCGTTATGATAAAAAAATTAAAGATAAAAGTGGTTGTTAGGTCACATCAACAAATGAAATCAATTTTTAACAAATTCCTAAATAAAATCAATTTTTTAATTGTAAACTATGACTGTAAATAGACAAAAACAAATACTGCTGAGAAAGCGAATTTCTTGTATGATAAAAGGAAAGATAAAGCAATTGTTGGGTCACGTCAAGAAATTAATCAATGAAAGGTCACATCAACCAATTTTTCTACAAACTATTAGATAAATAAGAATAAATTTTGTAGCTATTAACTGTTACTGTATAAAGAAAACATGTTGCTGCTTATAAGGTCAACTTGTTGAATGCCACACTTGAAGGAAAGGCTGGTATTTGTTAAGTCAGTTGTCAAGATAATCAACAAATCCTTAGTATTATTCGCCATGGAAATTGAATTACAGGTACAGGTAAGATTAGAAACAGTTTTTAAGTAAAAGATTTTGTCTGTCATTTCATTTACATGTACTTCGTACTTCCCCTTTTGTGTTCAAAATGCAGATGAAACCTTAGTCAAAAACAAATGTGCGCACACAGGGGAAGAGTGAGAGAGAGAGAGAGAGAGAGAGAGAGAGAGACACACACACACACACACACACACACACACACACACACACAGATAGAGAGAACAACAAAGTGACCCACCTACACCCAACCCCATTCACGCGCCTACACACACGCACGCGCTCGCACACAAACCCACGCACACACACACACACTAACACACACACACGCACGCACAAACACACACTCAGCGCTCAGAAATCAATGGACGTAACAAACTTGTTCTTTTATTTGCTCTGACAGAAGCAAATGCCCGGAGGGTTTTCTTCGGTTCTTTCCCTTTTGCGCTAAGGGAGGCAATTTGCCGCTGAGTTACTCCCTTTCTGCTCTCCGAATGGCGCCGAAGGGAGTCGATATCGGGGCGAAAGGAAAGTGAAAATGGATGTTCGTCCTGGCTCTTCCAAATGATTTATTTGTAGGTTCTAGTGGATTACCCGGTCCAGTCCAATTGCTTGGTCTCCCCTCCCCCCCCCCCCTGCCCCCTCCCGCGTAAGAAAGAGTACATTTTGTCTTGGGCTTCAAGGTCTTCCTGGGTGGTTTTACGTGGAGTCTTGTTTTGCTGGTGATTTTACGGTGTTGTTGTTGTTGTTGGTGGTGGTGGAGGTGATGATGGTTGCGGCGGCTTCTTGAGTAAGTGCGCTGATTTGGGCCAAACTTGAAGTCTGTGAAAAACTAAACAGTTGGAAACTCCCAGACGTCTGAGAGGAACAGACTTCATTCTTTGAAGTGTTGCATCCGGAATCCTAGTCCTATTTTTGACAACCCATGACAGTGAAGCCTCTATTTGCGTTATCGGCGATGGCGTTAGTGATGACGGGCCGAAGACACCTTCGCTTTGCCTTAAGATTGTTTTATTAATGTTTCTTTTCAGGACGGGTTACCGCTGGCGTTAGTGCTATTATTTAATATGCGGCTAGTCTTGTACACCTTGATTCCTATCCTATCCTATCCCGTAACTCGGAGGTCGTAAGGGCACCACAGATTATCGTTTAACCAGCGTACTCCATCTTTCCCTGTCCTCAGCAACCCAGATGGTTTCGCTCAGTGTCAAACAAGTCCATTCTCGAATGTTGTCCTCCCACCTCTTTTTCGGTCTCCCTCTTCTTCTACCTCATTGCACTGTGCCTTGCAGGATGGTCTTTGCAAGACCTGATGATCTGGTGACGTGGCCATACCATCGGAGTTTCCGTTTTTTCACCGCTGTGAGCAGGTCATCGTGTTGTCCAATGGCTTGTGTGATGGTCTGTCGGACTTTGTCTTTGGTGATGTGCTGGGTATAAGAAATGCCCAGAAGTCTTCTGTAGCACCTCATCTCCATGCTTTGTATTCTTCGTTGTAGATCTGCTGTGAGTGTCCATGTTTCGCAAGCGTATAGGAAGATGGGTATGACAAGGGAGCGCAGCTTGATTGCCTTTATTACTACATTTTAAATTTTACTTTGTATTGAGCTTTTTACTGTTATTTCAACTGTTTTCTTTTTTCTGGTTTTAAGAGATAAATTATTTAATGTCTGAAAACGTAAGAGGTTGGGAGTGGAAGGACGAAGGTGTTGGGGGTGCTTTGCTTCGAATGAGAGTATGTCCTGAGGTCCATAGTCTGTGGACACACGCTTTCCTTCGCACGGAATTTAAAGATCCTGACGCTCGCGTCCTAGACGTGTGAGTGCCAGCGACACAGATACTCACAGCAAGCACTAGGTCCCTCGCGTCTTTCCTTATTCCCGGTCGCCAATTATTGTGCTCAGTTGTGTAGTCGCCTAAGACAGCAAGTGGGCATCTAAGGCGCCTTGAGTTGGATGATGTGTCGGCCATGCGCATTGAGCAGTTTGGTGAGCTGGAAAAGCGACTGAATAAATAAAATTAATAAAAACCTAAATGCACACATACATTTGCTGCTTGTTAGTGCATGTTATATGCCAGAGTAGCCAATATGTTAACCAATGTTTTCTCCCCCGATTAAATAAGGGGTGCTGAGAAGAAAGAGAAAACTTTATCCTGGGAGAGGAAGGTACTTCATCACGAAGACCTATGACGCGTTGTGGTGAAAGCCGAGAGGAAGCCACAAAGCCGACTAAGAGAGGCCGTCCAAGGAACACCTGGCGACGCGACCTCGAGGCCGACACCACCAAGATGGGCTACACCTGGATTCAGTTAGAAAGAATGGCACAGGACAGAGGACTCTGGAGAGCTGTTGTTGGCGGCCCATACCCTGGCAGGGGTGACGGGCATTAAGTAAGTAAATAAGAAGATTGGTGGTTAACTGAAAGAAGAGACTTGGTGAGCTGGCGGGTCAACCTTGCGGTTGACATACGCAATGCAAATTCGTCCTTTACTCAGCATCATGCAAGACCAACTGGGAATAGGACTATCAGTCCACCCTGATAATAACCTACACCCAAACACACCTTCTTTGCACTGAACTACTAGCCGGACTCAGAAGCAGCTGACTGTCAAGACACCCACAGCCAGTTTGCTAGCTGATGGTTGCAAACTCGATCGACTTCGATCTCGGGTCTATTATTGTTGATTTGCTCTGGGCATGCCTGGGAGCGAAATGTCTCACTTTTAAAGTAGAAGACGTTTCATTTCTCCGGGTACCCGTTTTCCACCCTTCCATATGTAATGGTGTTGGACGCAGTCAGTCTACATTTCAAATAATAGCGATCATTTCTTTCCTTTCCGTCTTCTTATAATAGCGACCACACTGCCTTTCGTTGGAGTGCTTAATGGGGTGGCACAGCGGTTTAATCGCCGATTTTGGAAGGTCGCGAGTTCGAATCCCGCAAAGGGCGAACTTAAATCGTTACGAAAATATTCAGGTCAGTGAGGATTTTCTTCTGGTACTCCGGTTTCTTCCCTCCCTTCAATAATGGTATTGGATGCAGCCAATCTAACATATGAAAGATGTAAAAAAAATCGATTTGATTTCCGTCTTCTAATATCGATCTTCTTGCCTTTGTACCACATGTTTGAGTGATAGATGTGTTTGGTGTGTGTGTGTGTGTGTGTGTGTGTGTGTGTGTGTGTGTGAGGGTAGGTGGGTGATACATGTGGGACTGTATGTTGGTACAGATCACCGCACTTTGAGCCTTATTGGTGATTTGGGGAAAAGTGCAGTTATAGCAACCAGTAGTAGTATTTTTAATGTGTGTTTGTTGCGTACGTGAAAATACGCGTAACATGTGAGAGCGTATGTTGGTTACAGATCGCCGCGCTTTGAGTTTGATTTATTAGAAACATAGCGCGTTTATAGCATCCAGTGTTATTCTGGTATAAACTGTTAACTGAACTACTGTTATTTTTCCACCGCCTCCTCCTCTTCCACTACCTCTTCTTCCACTACCTCTTCTTCTTCTTCTTCTTCTTCTTCTTTTCTTCTTCTTCTTCTTGTAAAATAAAACATCAACCGACAGGTAGGGCATTCACCGGTGTCTGCTTTTCAGTTCAAGAAGTCAAGAGGGAATTATTCTTTTTGTTCTCCTCTTTCTCCTCCCCCTTCTTCTTTATTCTCCTCCCGCCAAATCATCTTCCTCCTTGTTCCTTTTGGTAAATCAACATCTGCATAGGACACTCACCGATGCATGCCTTTCATTTAAGTTCAAAAAGGCGATGGTGTTGTTTTTTTTTAAAAGAGTGTAAATGCCAATAATTTTGCTAGCTGTTGTGTTGACGTAGCTCCCGAGATCTCGTACCATCGTTTATCACCTTTGAATGAAGGAAAGAAGGGGGAACAAATTTGTTGTTTTCAGTCAAGATAGAAAGAAGGGGGGTAACACAACTTCTGGCACCTAATAAATGTTTGTTAGTTCTTGCTTGTATGAGTGTTTGTTTGCAGCTCTGTTTCTTTGTTTGCTTGTTGTTTTTTTAATTTAATTTTATATTTAGTTTCAAGTGTTTTGTTTGTTTATTTGTAATAAGGTTGTCGTTGTGTGGTTCTCGTGTAATTTCTAAGCACTTTTGGAGCCCTTGCTACTATTTTTCTTTACTATGCCGTCTTTGACAAAAATTAACTCTGTCTGTCGCTCTCTGACGCTCTCTTCCTCCATCCCTCCCCCTCCTCACACACACACACACACACACACACACACACACACACACACACACACACACACACACACAATTATCGCTTTGCAAATGAAATGCATTATCTTCTAATGAACAACTGCAAAAATCTAATGTATTGTTTCATTTGTCTGTTTCATTTGCTGCCGTTTCGCATCGGGCGACTCCAATAAACAGGTAAGTGAAGTGTGTGTTTCAAATATTGATTGTCCAATCATCCTAGTTGCCAGTGCGCTAATTCGCAACAAGTGGGCGTTTGGAGCGAACAGGGTCCGGTCTTGATTTCCGTGAGCTAGAGCTATTTTGTGCCTGCTGGATCCAATTTTTCCAGCGTCTTGAGCAACTTCTGTTTCTGGAAAGTGCGCTAATATATAAATATATATATATAACGATTGCCCTTAATAGATTTATAGATTTTTATTAAGGGCAATCGTTTCCTATGTACAGGCCCCTCATAAATGTGTTCTTCAAAGTGTTACACTCCGTTTGATGATGGTGTTTTTCTTTATCAGTATCTGATTCAGCCCCAATGCTGAATTCCTGATGAGTGTAGCTCAGATTCGTTTATTCACGCAACCCGCTCAAACAGCATACAAGTCACAAAGTCGACGTATGAAGTTTTCCACTTTTTATTCAGCACACATCAACAACTGCATACAATCGCTCAATCGTCTTTCCACTCTCAAATTTACTTTCCAAATCACTATCAACAACAACACTCTCTACAACAGTGCGGCACACAATTTTATAACCTCTCTCTCTCTCTTCCCGAACAATTTCGAACCCAGTAGACGTAGACTAAAATGACGCACTGCAGCCAATCAAATAAAAGATCGTCATCACTGACTTACGTCATACATATTTCTTCTCCTTCCCCCATATTTATCCCGAAACTTCGATCGATAGTAAACAAGCGGGTCCAGAGAATTCTACAACAATATCGACCAACAAAAATTATCAACGTTATACAAAGCCTCTCCTAACAACAATGCAAACTCAAAATCAAAGGGAAATAAACTCCATCATTGAATACTTTGCAAATCGAAATGATTAGATCTATCGTGCGCGCTTCCGACGTACTACCATTCGCGTTTCAACGTAACATAACCCCCCACTCAAGAAGAAATTTACCCAATTTCTTTCAACAACGTTGAAACGTAATGCACAAACAAAGTTCAGAATTAAAACTTATTTCAGACCGTCTGAACACTGTCAATGTTCTCAGCTCATTCACACAGAGTCAATGTTTCTCATCTTCAAATCTGTCTGGATATTGTCAATGTTCACAGTTCATTCACACGGTCAATGTTTTTTACTCACACACTCTGCTGAGAAAGTCCGCACCAACATTGTCTGATCCTTTGATAGATTCTACTCGCATGTTAAAGTTCTGCAAGTACATAGCCCATCTCATGATTCGACTGTTCATAAACTTGGCAGAGTTCAAGTAAGTTAGCGGCTTGTGATCAGTCTGTAACACGAACTTCACTCCTTGAAGGTACAGTTCGAACTTCCGGATTCCCCATATGATGGCAAGGCACTCTTTCTCCATGGTCGAGTAATTTTTCTCAGCCCTGGACAGCTTCTTGCTGGCGTAACTGACCGGAATAGTTTCCCTTCGTGTTCTTGCATCAGTATGGCGCCGATGCCTTCGTCCGCTGCGTCTGTTCTTAAGACGAATTCTTTGGAAGTGTCAGGCAGTCGTAGCACCGGATCCTTCGAAAGGAGGTCGCGCACAGTCTGGTATGCCTTCTCCTGAGACGGTCCCCACTGCACTTGGTTTGGACAGCCTTTCCGCACCGGGTCCGACAAGGGTGCTGTGATGGCGGAGTAGTTTGGTACAAACTCCCTGTAATATCCAGCCAACCCCAGGAAAGATCGCACCTGCTTCTTGGTTTGGGGACGTGGAGCGTTCAGAATCTTGGTGACGTTTTCTAGTAGAAGCCCCTTTTGTCCTTCTTTCAGCGAATGGCCGATAAAGTCTACGTTGTCAGTCCCCAGAATGCACTTACTGGGTCTCACGGTCAGGTTGGTTTCTGTGAGACGGTGAAACAGCTCCCTCAAGGTCTGCAGATGCTCTTCCCAGGTGCGAGTGTGGACCAGCAGGTCGTCCCAGTAACACACGACGTTGTCCATCCCATTAAGCATCTTCCTCATTCCTCTCTTTAGGGTAGCTCCGCTGTTGACCATGCCAAAGGGCATCCTTAGGCACTCGTACGTTCCATCAGGAGTTATGAAAGCAGTCTTTGGTATGTCCTGTTGACGCACGGGGACTTGCCAATAACCCTTGCTGAGGTCAATCTTTGAGAAGATTCTACTCCCCGATAGTTGGCGGAAGAGGTCTGCTGCGGTAGGCATCGGCTCAGGGTCGAAGACGGTGATCTTATTAACCTTCCTGTAGTCGATGCATACTCTGTTGCTCCCGTCCTTCTTCTTCACGACCACGACAGGGGACGCGTAGGGGGAACTGGACTCACTGATGATGCCCATCTTCAGCATCTCATCGATGTCTTTCTTCAAGGATTCACGGGCCTTGAAAGGGATCGGGAAGGGCTTGGATCGAACAGGGATATTCGAAGTGAGGTGGACTTCGTGTTCGACCAAAGTTGTAGAGCCAGGGACATCGCTGAAGTTGTGGGGAAACTCGCCCATAAGGTCCTTGAGCTCCATCTTTTGACCTTCCGTCAAGCTTGGTCCTAGCTTAACATCATCGATGCCTTCTTTGCTGTGGAAGTCTCCCAGTTCCAACAGTTCTTCGCTGTCAAAGCTGTCGTCGGTCACCGCTGCTGTGGCTGCGTGCACAGTCTCTGATGGCCTTTCCACGTACAGCTTAAGGAGGTTGGCGTGGTATATCTTGGAATGCTGACCGACCTTCACCTTGTAGTCGTTGATCCCCACCACGGTCTCCACTTCGTACGGGCCTTTCCACTGCATCAGCAACTTATTATGATCGGTAGGTAGCAGCACCAGCACTTTGTTGCCAGGTTTGAACTTCCTGTTCACAGCCCTACGATCGTAGTAGTGCTTTCCACAGTCTTGGGACTTCTTCAGGTTTTCTCTGGCTATCTCGAGAGTCTGCTCCAGCTTCTCCCGTAGCTCAAACACGTACTGGTAACTGTTCTTCACCTCTGGGGTCTCCTTTCGTCCACAGTTCTTTTAGGATGTGCATCGGCCCTCGGATGGTTCTTCCGTACAGCAGCTCGAACGGAGAAAAGCCGGTGGACTCCTGCGGTACTTCTCTGTAGGCGAAAAGTAAGGCGTTGATATAGCGATGCCATTGTCTGGGCTGCTCGCTGCACAGTTTCTTCAGGGTGGACTTCAACGTAGCATTGAACTTTTCGACAAGCCCGTTGCACATTGGATGGTAGGGTGTCGTAGTCAAATGCCGGATGCTCAGCAGTCTGTTGACCTCCTTCATGCAGTCAGAGATGAACTGCGTCCCGAGGTCTGTCAGGATCACTTCAGGCACTCCAAGTCTGCTGAACATGTCCACCAGCGCCTCTGCAACAGTTTCAGTGTCAATCTTCTTCAGAGGCACTGCTTCTGGGTACCGAGTCGCATAGTCCACTAAAGTCAGTACCCACCGATGACCTTCTTCACTCGGAGGTCTTATTTCGCCGATTAAGTCTAAGGCCACCCTCTTGAAAGGTCGGTCGATCAGAGGCATCCTCTGCATAGGCACTTTCGGGACCCTTCCTCGAGGTATGGTCTTCTGGCAAATGTCACACGATCGGCAGAAACGGCTGACGTCCGCATGAAGTCCTGGCCAGTAGAACACCGCCTGGATTCTATCCGACGTCTTCTTGATACTCAGGTGACCTCCCATGATTGAGTCATGCGCTACTTCCATCACCTGGCGCCTTAAGGGTAATGGTACCAGTACTTGACGTAGTGGTTTACCTCCGTTGACCCTCGGGTGCTGGAAGATTCTGTACAGGATCTTGGCCTTCACCTCAAAATAGACCGTACCACTGCCTTTGGTCACGTGGTCTTGGCGGTTCCTGTACTTGTTTAAAGTACTATCAGCTTCCTGGAGCTGGATCAGCTTATCTCTGTCCACGATGGCAGCTTTGGAGTTGTCGGCGACCTTCAGTGGCGTAGACATCTTGTCTCTCTTGGCCTGGGCCCTGGTAGTAACAGCACCGACGATCTCTGGTCGGCAGGGCTGAGCCGGAGTAACCACATTGTCCCGTAGCAGCTCTGTAAGGTCTCCATCGGGAAACGGCAATGGATCCTCCTCCACAACTTCGACGCGTTGGGTTGAGGCAGGACTCCACTCTGGATCGGGGTCGTCGGGTCGTCTCGCGCCGTCGATATTCCCGATCATCAAATCATACAGCGGCTTCTTCAGGCAAACCGCTTCGACTTCGCCTATGTAGAAAGGGGTGTTGACATGAATCTTCGCAACTGGCGCTCTCACACATTTGCTGTCGGCCATAAGTGTCCATTTTGAATCGCCAGTGAACTGTTCTTTAGCGATTAGGTCTTCTCTGACGATGACCCCACTGCAGCCAGAGTCTCTTAAGACAGTCACTTCATGATTTCCGACGCGTCCCTTGGAAACAGGCATGTTTTGGACGGTCACAGCTGCGCTGGCGACGACGGGGATGGATTTTCCGTTGGCAAGGAGAAGTTGGCCATCGGTCATGCACTCTTGCACGTCCGCAGGAGTAGCTGTGCGCTCGGTCTCACTCGGAAGAATGACGCTCCCGCCGCACACCTGATGGTCAGATCTACTGGTTTGCCGTTGATTGGAGAACCGCCTCTGCCGGTTGCCCGCCGCTGCGTTGTCCGTACTGCTCCGCTGTCCGCTACTTTTGTTTTGAGGACAATTAGCCGCCCTGTGGTCTGTAGCGTTGCAGGTGAAACAGCCTCTTGAATGCCCTTCCCTGGGAGGAGGCGTGGAGTCCGTCTGTCTCTGGCTCGTCTGGCTCCCTTGGATCTGGTTCCCATGGTTTGCAGTCTTCTGAAAATGTTTCGTCGCGCTGGGTGGCCCCAGGGT
Source organism: Oncomelania hupensis (assembly GCA_036898135.1). Taxonomy (NCBI): domain Eukaryota; kingdom Metazoa; phylum Mollusca; class Gastropoda; order Littorinimorpha; family Pomatiopsidae; genus Oncomelania; species Oncomelania hupensis. The sequence goes on from CM072514.1 coordinate 30,864,805, forward strand.
TTTCCCATGAGCGATAAGATATCTTTCAGCAGCCTCAGTCACATCTTTAAGCGTCTGCAGCTTTTGTTCTTCTAAGTGGGTCGCTAGGTCCTTGTGACAGGCATTGAGAAATTGTTCCTTCACGATCAGGTCATGGAGACTGTCGTAAGACTTCCTTTCGCCTGATAACTCCACCCACTTGTGTAGATATGACGACAGGCGCTCCACAAACTGCTTTGGCGTCTCGTCTGACTTAGGCCGGCATTCACGGAAGCGTTTACGGTAGCCCTTCTCTGTAAAGTTGTAGCACTGCAACAGAGCTTCTTTCAAGACGTCGTAGTTTTTGGCGTCATCGTTCGACAGTCTGGTGTAAACTTCGAGAGCTTGTCCCGTCAGAAGTGCACTCAGTCGAATTGCCCAGTCTTGAGGTTGCCAGTTACAGCTTTCAGCGAACCTTTCGAATCTCGCCAGATAACTGTCAATCTGGTCCTTCCCGTCGACGAAAGCTGGCAATTTTGGAGCTTTGTTGTCACTCATAACTTGTGGCGCATGCTGATTGTTTTGAATACGCGCCAACTCTAGCTGGTGCTGAAGTCGTCTCTCTTCCATCTCTCTTTCTTCTCGGCGTCGCTGCTCTTCTGCTTCTCTTTCTTGACGCCGCTCTTCTCTTTCTTCGCGGCGACGCTGCTCTTCTAATTCTCTTTCTCTTTCTTCACGCCATATTCTCTCTTGAGACTTGACGTACTCCGTCAGCTGTTTGCCTTTTAGATTTAGTTCAACCCCTTTCTGCCAGAAGTCAGCCATCTTGATGCTTCTGGAAAGTTCTATTCTCGAAAGTTCTTTTCTGGAAAGTTCTCGACTGTGCTGTACCTTTCTAGACTGTTCTAGAACAGCACGCTTTCTGCAGTAGCGCTGATGCTTGCCACTAGTCGCTTTCGCTGACGCAGGCCCCGCTGTCCTCGTCGTATGCGACGCTGCACCACGCTGGTGTTGATGTACACGCTCCTGTGCTGAAGTAGACGCGACGTCCGCTCGTCGCTCTCTCTAATACTGGCGATGTAGCTCCGAGACTGTCCCTGGACGTAGTCTTACGGCAGCCACGTAGTCCCGATCTGTTGTTCGCTCACGAAGCAACTCTTCAGCGACTACACGCCCTTGCAGTCAACCCGAATCTATCGGTGATGTAGTCCCAGTATGTTGGCCCCTCTCGACGCAACTCGTTGGCGGCTACCCTCGATGACTGCCTCTCGTAACGTTGACTCGCTTATTGTAGCAGTTGAACCCTTGGCTATGGCGTGAATCGCGGCTTGACCCCCAAAATGTTACACTCCGTTTGATGATGGTGTTTTTCTTTATCAGTATCTGATTCAGCCCCAATGCTGAATTCCTGATGAGTGTAGCTCAGATTCGTTTATTCACGCAACCCGCTCAAACAGCACACAAGTCACAAAGTCGACGTATGAAGTTTTCCACTTTTTATTCAGCACACATCAACAACTGCATACAATCGCTCAATCGTCTTTCCACTCTCAAATTTACTTTCCAAATCACTATCAACAACAACACTCTCTACAACAGTGCGGCACACAATTTTATAACCTCTCTCTCTCTCTTCCCGAACAATTTCGAACCCAGTAGACTAAAATGACGCACTGCAGCCAATCAAATAAAAGATCGTCATCACTGACTTACGTCATACATATTTCTTCTCCTTCCGCCATACTTCGATATTTATTCCGAAACTTCGATCGATAGTAAACAAGCGGGTCCAGAGAATTCTACAACAATATCGACCAACAAAAATTATCAACGTTATACAAAGCCTCTCCTAACAACAATGCAAACTCAAATCAAAGGTAAATAAACTCCATCATTGAATACTTTGCAAATCGAAATGATTAGATCTATCGTGCGCGCTTCCGACGTACTACCATTCGCGTTTCAACGTAACACAAAGCTGTACCTGAAGTTTCCTTTATCATTGCTCATAAATTCGTTCTCCAAAGCCTTTGTTCCTCATACGTTTGTTCCCAAACTTTAATTATTATAAATTTACTATCTTATCGTAAGTCCTCATTTCTTATATATCCGATTTCAAGCCCTCATTATCATAAATTCAATCTCAAGCTTTCATTTCTTATAAATTCGTTCTCGAAATCCATCGTTCCTCATAAACTGGTTCTCCAAAGCCCTCATCATTGCTCATACATATATTTTGTTCTCAAGATTTCATCCCTCATAATTAATTTGCCCTCGAAAACCTTCATTCTTCATAACATTTGCTCTTAGAAGGTTTTCATTCCTTGAAAATTCGTCCCTCAGTCCTCATAACATCGTTCTCGAAAGTCCTTATTTGCCATAAAATGTATTCTCGAAAGCACTTATTCCTTGTTAGTTCATTCTTTGGTCCTCATTACTTCGTTGTAGAAAGCCCTCATTCCTCATAATGGACCTCATTACTTCGTTGTAGAAAGCCCTCATTCCTCATAATGGACCTCATTACTTCGTTGTAGAAAGCCCTCATTCCTCATAAATTCGTTATCAAGCTTTCTTTCCTCATAAAATTTATTATTGTAAAGGTTTTCATTTTCTTGTAAATTCGTCCATCAGTCCTCGTAACTTCGTTCTCAAAAGTGCTTATTAACCATATATTGTGTTATCGAACGCACTCATTCCTCCTAAATTCGTTATCAAACATTCATTCCTAATAAAATGCGTTCTTGTAAAGGTTTCAGTCGTTGTAAATTCCTTCCTTAGTCTTCATAACTTCGTTTTTGAAAGCCCTCCTCATTCGCCATAAACTTTGATCTGGAAAACCTTCATTCCCACAGCTGTCAAAATTAGGCGTTTCGAAATAATAATAATAATAATAATAAGAAGAAGAAGAAGAAGAAGAAGAAGAAGAAGAAGAAGAAGAAGAAGAAGAAGAAGAAGAAGAAGAAGAAGAAGAAACAACAACAACAACAACAACAACAACAACAATAATAATTCGTTGTGACGTGGGAGCATAACAGATAAGAACCGTAGCTTTATGGCACAGGCGCTTGTATATATAATACGATACCCAGAAGGAGACGCCTCACCGGCATAGGCGCTCGCGTGTCCAGATCCAAGCGCCTGTACTTTCTGGCATCATGAGCTTTTTAATTGCCAGATGGGTTATTTCCCTTTGCAGCTCAATGTTGGCGGCGATAAGGCAAATAGTTATCATTTATAACTGACTGTATTTACTTGTTGCTCTTTTCACAGATTTTGTGTGTGGCAGTCTGCATGATGCTTTATCTTATTACATTACATGATTATTGCTTTAGGTCCAGCGGACTCTTCCGAGCCAAATCAGGGCCGGGCTTTATCTTATGCAGCGCGCTCATTAATAATACAATTAATAATGATGGTGATTATTGATGATGATGATGATGATGATGATGATGATGATGATGATGATGATGATGATGATGATGATAATGATGATGATGATGATGATGGATGCGGATTGATGATGATGATGATGATGATGATGATGATGATGATGATGATGATGATGATGATGATGATGATGATGATGATGATGATGATGATGACGAAGACGAAGACGAAGACGACGACGACAATAATAATAATAATAATAAAAATGATAATAATAATAATAATAATAATAATAATAATAATAATAATAATAATAATAATAATAATAATAATAACGCTTTGCTGTGTCTGTTTCTTGTCTGTCCCTCTGGCTTTGCCTTTGTCTCTCTCTGTCTGTCGGTCTCTCTCTCTCTCTCTCTCTCTCTCTCTCTCTCTCTCTCTCTGACTCTCTCTGTCTATCTGTCTGTCTCTGTCTATTCTCTCTCTCCCTCCCTCCCTCCCTTTTTACAGCCCCTCCAACTCCACTTACATTATTAATCCTCAGCAATAAAAGGCATTTGCAAATCTTGTAAAAGCTGCTTTTGCAGAGTTTGTTACAGACGCCCGTCCTGATTTGCCCTGAGACACTGCACACGCTTGTCCCGGGATAAACACGAAAAAAATGGCTACTTCTCTTCCTTGATGATTGTTTTCTCACACTGGCATTTTTGTTACTAAAAAAGAAGAAGTGGGAGGTTGGGGGTGGGGGTGGGGGGTGGAATGGATTAACTTGAAAAGATAGCGTATGTGTTTACTTCCAACTGTTTGAGCGTGGTCGTGGAGATGAAATGCACAAGAGTTTAATAAGCATTGCATTTAATAAGCATTGCATTTTGTAAACGGTCTTGTAAATATCTGGGTGGGCGGTGCCGTCTTAGGCAAGTAATGAAGTCAGTTATTCTAATGTCAGTATGTAAAGCGTTTGGGACCTCCATTTTTTCTCTAGGCCAGCTTAATGAGGGCGGTGCCTATCTTCTCTCCCTCGCTCGCTGCTTAAGCCTTCCGCGGTTGTATACAAACCCGGGTACCCATTCACAGTACAGCTGAGTGGACTGGGGCGCGTCATGTCGTGCGCTCGTTTCATTCTTTTATGCGTCGTTCGACGGTTCTTTCCAAGCATGTTCACCCATCCAAGCACTAACCCTTCCCGACGTTGCTTAACATGAAACATTGCTGGCGTGTGCCCAAAACACTACACTACTGCGCTAGCCTCATGTCGCTATGCAATGAATAATAATAATTAGTAATGAAGAAGAAGAAGAAGAAGAAGAAGAAGAAGAAGAAGAAGAAGAAGAAGAAGAAGAAGAAGAAGAAGAAGAAGAAGAAGAAGAAGAAGAAGAAGAAGAGGCAGATGAAGAAGAACAACAATACTGGAGGCTGTATTCCCGCTTTTCCCAAATCACCCGTCAGACTGAAAGCGCGGAGATCTGTACCAACACACACGCTCAAGTGTTACACGCACTCCCACATACTCGACAAACACGCATCGACCCCCCTAAAGTTGTGGAGTAAAGGCAGGGAGACCGCTAGGACAAGACGCAAAAGGAATCTAATTTTATTTGTGAAATTTTACATTGACTGCGTCCTGTACCATTATTGAAGGGAGAGAGAGGGGACACCGTACCGGAGTGTGTACTTCGAATGCTGTGTTGACGGCTTCTTTTCTAAAAAGTATACTAAGAACCAGATGCTTGCTGATTTCGGTATTTACCTCAAAGCTTGGATACCTGCCAAAAACTATTAACGCCTACTACCCAGATGTTGTTCTTGGTTTTATTATCATACTATTAAAGACTCTCTGAATTGAGTATTGTTGTCTATCTACCTCAACGACCTGGGCGGTGGTGTCTTAACGCTAAGGCTACCAGAAATTATCTGGTGCTCCTTGCTACAAGCAGTATTGAGTCTATTATACCTCTATGTGTGGGTGGAACCACCTGTTTATTACAGAGGATAATAGACTCTGATTTCGCTGTGGCACAGTCTTTCTCACTAGCATCTATCATCATCATCATCATCATCATCATCATCATCATCATCATCATCATCATCATCATCATCATCATCATCGTCGTCGTCGTCATCATCGTCGTCGATGTCGTCGTCGTCGTCGTCGATGTCGTCGTCGTCGATGTCGTCGTCATTCTTATCGTCATGTTATCTTTTTATCCTTTTCTTGTTGTTGTTGTTGTTGTTCTTCCTCCTCGTCTTCTTCTTCGTCGTCGTTTTCTCCTCCTCCTCCTCTGCATTTTAAAATCTTTTCTCCTCCCTTCTCCGTCTTCTTCTGAATAAAGACACCCTCCTTCTGAACACATATTTCCATACAGAGCCACGGCAAATTGGGGCGTCCCACATTCCATAGCGTGGTACATCAGACTGAGTGTTGCGATTGAGTCATCACAGCCTGACATTTCCTCTTCCATTACGCCACAGGGTATTGTTTTCCCATGTACACACCCTGCATCAGATCACTACAGTAACTATCTCAGTACATGCAGCCGCCGTTATCTTTATAACGTAGTTGTAACTGTATGCAAACCATAGACATCACGTAATGAAGCACGCAGCATTACTGAAAGAGACCTACTTTGATCACACCCACTGGACAGGTTTTTTTGTGAACATTCTCAGTGAGTGTTGCCCCATTGAGAAAAAAAGAAGCTTACACTCAAAAAAAGTGTGTTCTTCAAAATGTAGTTATTTTTTAAATTAATAAATTCTGTAGTTTTTATGCCTATTAATGGCAATGGCTAGCCAAACTTTCTTGAGCTAAAAATAGCATATACCAGAGCCGGTAAGAGACAGAACCCGTCAAGAAAAAATTGCTCGGTAAGATTTTTTGTGTTTTAGGTTGATAAAATAGTCCTTACCTTACCTCACTCCAGACATCAAAGAATCATTCTTCAATAATGGTACAGGATGCAGTCAATATAAAAATTTCAAAAATAAAAATTCGATTTTCTTCCTTCTAATAGCGATCTCCCTGCCTTTACACCACCTGTTTAAGTGATGTATGTGTGTTTGGTGTGTGTGAGGGTAAATGAGACAGGTGAGCGTGTATGTTGGTATAGATCACCGCGCTTTGAGCCTTGGGGAAAGGCGCGTACATAGCATCCTGTATTATTATTATTATAAGCCTCGTGGTTCAGTCAGATATAATAATAATAATAATAATAATAATAATTATTATTATTATTATTATTATTATTATTATTATTATTATTATTATTATTATTATTATTATTATTATTATTATTATGGACATTTATATAGCGCTATTACTTGTCTTTTTATAGACAAGCGCATAGCGCTTTACATGAAAAGAAAGAAACAAACATGAAACAACTTACAATATTGCATTAAAAATTATACAATGAGAACAAAAATAAAACCCTACACACAAAATAAAAAAAACCACATAAAGTTAACTTTCTGCAAACAAGTCATCACAAGGTCAAAGTTCACACGGTATGGCAACAGATCGCCGAGTTTTGAGTCTGATTTAGGAATAAGGGGCGTATTGCATCCATTATTATTATTATTATTATTATTATTATTATTATTATTATTATTATTATTATTATTATTATTATTATTATTATTATTATTATTATTATTATTACTTTCAAGGTCTTGACTGGATTACAAAGCGTGACCCGAATGTCAGTTAGCACGGAATTTGCTAGTACTAAGTATGTAGATAACATATATATCTGAAACAGGTGGACATATGATGCAGGAATGCAGGATGCATGTTTGCAGTCGCTGTGGCTGATGTTGCTGCTGTTGTTGCTGGGTATTGGTGGCGATGGACCTTGCAGCGTCTGCCTTCCAGGCAAAGTCTCACGACAACAAATAGCTATGGCACGTGCAGCGAGAGAAACAAATAAAAGACCACAGATAAGGGTGCAGCGCGCGCGGACTCGCACTAAGGCACACACAATGCACAACACCACACACACACACACGCACACACACACACACATACACACACACCCCATCACACACACACATACTTGCAATACATCAGAAATGGGTTCATTTAAGAATGTAGGAATCGGAAAGTCATTTTTTGATGGAAAAGGGTTAGGGCAAGGGTTAGTTGCAGCGCTGCAACTAGCCCTTACTCTAACCCTTCTCTAGAAAGTTGACCTATTTCGTCTCCTATAAGCGACGAAATAGGTCGAATTTTGCTTCAAACTTTTCCAAAAATTCACTGTATTTTCTCCGTCCCGGATAGTGCACTCCTATGTATTTAAAACACTCTTATGCACTACAACTGTACTCCCATGCACTAAAAGAGCACTCCCGCGCACTTAGGAAAAAGTGGGTTCCTGGAAAAAAGTGGGTTCCAAGCAAATAAACCCATTTGTTACTAGAAAAGACAAGGTCTGCTACCCATTTGTGCGCTTTTGTGCGTTCCCACCTACACACACACACACACACACACACACACACACACACACACACACACACACACACACACACAAGATGTAGGAATCGGAAAGTGATTTTTTGACGGAAAGAACGCAAATTTCTTCTAAAAATGTAAGAATCTAAAGCAAAATTGGCTCTTTCCGTCTCAAAAGTTGACCTACTTCGTCTCCTAGGAGCGACGAAATAGGTCTAACTTTCTTGCAAAATTTCCCGAAAATTGACTGGATTTTCTCCGTCCCGGATAGTGCACTCCCTTGCACTTAAAACACTCTCATGCACTACAACTGCACTCCCATGCACTAAAAGAGCACTCCTGCGTACTTAGAAAAAAGTGGGTGGCTGGAAAACTCTGGGTGACTGATACACTCACCCATTTCCTGCATAAAAAGCAAGGTTAGTCACCCATTTTAAGGCTTATGTCTCCGCACACTCACACACACAAACACACACACACACACATTTCCAATACTTCTTCAATACAATAATTGTACAGATTTCGGGAACGCAAATTAAGGTTTACTCTCTCTTTCTCTCTCTCTCTTTGTCATTCTTTGTCTCTGTCTCTTTGTCTCTGTCTCTCCCTGGCTGTCACTCTGTTTGTCTCGCTCTGTCTCTATCTCTTTTTGTCTACCTGTCTGTCTCTCCCTGTCTCTCTTTGTCTCCATCTCTCTTTGTCTTTCTCTCTGGCTGTCCGTCTCCCTCTGTCTCTCTCAGTCTCTGTCTCTCTTTCTCTCTCTCTCCCTCCCTCTCAGAGGGTCATACACTGATCGAAACCATGGAAAAGGCAATGCGTATTTGGGGGTGGGGGGAGGAGAGGGGAGGGGAAGGCGAGGGATTACGTTCTTGATAAAATCAGTGTATGCTACTGTACCCGCATAAAATTAATCCAGGATGAAAACACGACGTGCTACTGAAAGGCTACATAATGGGGAGCGGGATAACAAGGGGGGGGGGGGGGGGGGGGGGGGGGGGGGGGGGGCGGTTTAAGTTGAAGCTAACCTCTGTTGGTGTGTTTATTTTTTGCGTGTCAGGTGTGAAATATAATTTTATGTGTATTCTGGTTTTTGTGTGTGTGTGTTTTTTATTTATGAATTTTTTTTTTAATGTATGTATTATGTTGGGGAATTTCACTATGGTAAAGACCTTAAATGTGAAGAACTGACATACTTGTATGCATGTACATGTTGGTGTGTCTATTGATGTTGGGTTGTAGGCATCGGTTAAACAAAAAAAAGGATATATAAAAAGCTGTAAATTCTATACTGACACTATTATTATTGCTGCCAACCCCCCCCCCCCCCCCCCCCACCCCCCCCCCCCAAACCCCCACCCCCCACCCACGCCCCCCCAACCAACCCACCCCCCCCACCCCCCCCCCCCCCCCCCCCTCCCCCCCCCCACCCCCACCCCCCTCCAGGAATTTCGTGTTTTTCTTGTTTTGTTTCGTTTTATGTTTATCGCCGTTTTCATAATCCGCGCCCAGCATGCTGTGAAGAAATTATTAGTCTACGGTTCTTGCAGCACTCACTCCACCAACACATTCATCTGTGTACCAGGGGTTTTTCAGGAGCCTATCCTATCCTATCCTGTCCCGTAACCCGAAGGTCGTAGGGGCACCACAGATGATCGTTTAACCAGCATACTCCATCTTTCTCTGTCCTCAGCAGCCCTGATGGCTTCGCTCAGTGTCAAAACCAGTCCATTCTCGAATGTTGTCCTCCCACCTCTTTTTCGGTCTCCCTCTTCTTCTACCTCCTTGCACTGTGCCTTGCAGAATAGTCTTTGCAAGGCCTGATGATCTGGTGACGTGGCCATACCACCGAAGTTTCCGTTTCTTCACCACTGTTAGCAGGTCATCGTGTTGTCCAATGGCTTGTGTGATGGTCTGTCGGACTTCGTCGTTGGTGATGTGTTGGGTATAGGAAATGCCCAGAAGTCTTCTGTAGCACCTCATCTCCATGCTTTGTATTCTTCGTTGGAGATCTGCTGTGAGGGTCCATGCTTCGCAAGCATATAGGAAGATGGAGATGACAAGGGAGCGCAGCAGTCTTACTTTGGAATGTAGACTGATGGTCCTGTCTTTCCAAATGGGCTTCAACCTTGTCAGGGCAGCAGTTGTTTGTGTGCGATCCTGGAGAGGACTTCCTGTCGGGACCCATTGTCTGATACAATGGCTCCTAAATATTTGAAGCTATGCACTGTGTCGAGGGATTGGCCTTGGACTTTGATGTCCGTATTGATGCCATTGGTGTTGTTGGTCATCATTTTGGTCTTCTCTGCACTTATTTCCATTCCATAGGCTTTGGAGGTGGTGTCAAGCCTCTGTACCAGCTGTTCAAGTTCTTGTTCCTCTCCAGCCAATCCATCAATGTCATCTGCAAAACGAAGATTGGAGATTGCTCTACCCCCTATGCTGACTGTGCCTTCATGGTCTGCAAGAGCATCCGACATGATGCGCTCTAGGAAGATGTTGAAGAGTGTTGGAGAGAGTAGGCATCCTTGACGCACACCGATTGTTGTTCTGAACCAATTCCCGATGGCTCTGTTGTGGAGGACTGCACTGGTAGCCTTGTCATACAGGCTTTTGATGACTTCAATAATTTTAGGGCTGATGTTGTACACTTTCATTGTTGCCCATAGAGCTGCATGCCAGACTCGGTCAAACGCCTTCTTGAAGTCTATGAACACATGATATAGATGTTGTTGGTGCTGTAGGTATTTCTCACAGATTATTCTGAGGTTGAAAATCTGCTCAGTGGTACTTCGCCCTGCCCTGAATCCTGCTTGTTCTTCAGCTATGATTTGTTCAGCTTGGGGTTTCAACCTGTTGAGTATTATTTTCAGGAGGACCTTGCTGGGATGGCTGATGAGGCTGATGGTCCGGTAATTTTCACACTCCTGAAGGTTACCTTTTTTGGGAAGAGTGATGACAAGCGACTGGGTCCATGGTATAGGCCACTCCCCACTCTGCCAGATCTTGTTACAGATAATGGTGAGGGCATCAATCATCGCTTCTCCTCCTGCTTGTAGCAGTTCCGCGGGTATGTTGTCCACTCCCGCTGACTTCCCTTTCTTTAGCGCTTGCACTGCTGCCTCAACTTCTTCCCGGAGAATTGGGAGGATTTCTTCTTCTTCTCTGTTCTCGGGACATGCTAGAACTGATGGGTCTCCATTTGGTGTATGGTTGTAAAGGTCAGAGCAGTACTCTGTCCATCTGTCCAAGACTTCTTGTTCTTCTGTAAGGCATATGCCAGACTTGCTTTGGATAGTGGAGACTTTGGGCTGTTTGACACTTGTCAGCCGCTTCACAGTCTGGTAGGCCTTCTTGCTGTTGTTCTTGTTCAGACTGTTCTCTATTTCCTGGCATTGATCTTCTATCCAGTTCTCCTTTGCTGTGAGCATGCCTTTTCGGATGTCATTGTTGATTTTTCGGTAGACATCAGCTCCCTGTGAGGTGTTCTTTTTCTTTTTCATCTCTCTTCGTTTATCACACAGATCCAAAAGTTCAGGTGTGATCCACAGCTTCTTCTTTGGTCGGTGCTTGCCAAGGATCTCAGTGGCGACATCTGTCACAGCTGAGTTGAAGGTGGTGGTCATGGTGTTGACATCTACTTCACCAGCCCCCAAAATGAGCAGTGGTGCAAATTTCCCTCCAATTGTGGCCTGAAATAGTTCTGCCACCTCCGGGTCTTGCAGTTTGTCCAGGTCGAACTTCAGTCTAGTGCACTTTGCTGTATTTACTCTCTTCAAGTGGAGCCGGAAAGACATCATCACGAGATCGTGGTCACTTCCGATGTCTGCTCCTGGAAAAGTACGTGTCCTGCCAATGTTGATGCTTGATCTGAAGCGTTTCTTGACCATGATGTAGTCTATTTGGTTGTGATGCTCCCCGCCAGGACTGTGCCATGTCCATCGTCTGGAGTTTTTGTGGAGACCAAGCGTGTTTGCCAGTACCAGATTGTTGTATCTGGCAAACTCCAAGAGTCTCAGACCCCTGTCATTTGTCTCGTTGTTGCAGTGGGGTCCACATGTGTCTCCCCAGTTGTGGTGCGCATCTTGGCCAACCTTGGCATTCCAGTCGCCTTGCACTATGACTATGTCCTTCTTCGGCACTTGGTCAAGGACCGCCTGTAGATTTTCATAAAAATCCTCCACTTCGCTGTCGTCATAGTCTGATGTTGGGGCGTAGGCCTGGATGATGGTGATGTTGAAAGGGGCTGCTCTCAGGCGGATGGTAATGAGTCTACTGGAGACTGGGCGGCAACCCATGACAGTGGCTAGAATGTTCTTGTGGACCAAGAATCCAACGCCGTGTTCGTGCCTGTCATCCCTACCGCTGAAATAGAGCTTGTGGCCTTTGTCGGTCGTTGTTTCACCTAGGCCTTTCCAGCGCAGTTCGCTGATACCTAGAACATTCCATCGATAGTGGTCCAACTCGTGGGCCAGTTCTTCTAATTTTCCTTCCGCAGTTAGGGTCCTGACATTCCAGGTTCCTATGACGATGTTGTTTCTCGTGCGGATCTTGCTAAATTGTCCATCAGTAGCATACTTAACACCTCCGTCCTGGTGGCCAACGGAAGGCGCGGTCCTTGTGCCGTGTGACGACCCGGGCGACGACCGATCCGGTATGGAATTAGTGGATTGTGTCATCATGTAGTGTGTCTTGGGCAAAAAGACCTGGCGGTGCCCAATCCTCTCCAGGCTGTTGGCCACAGCCGAAATCCACGAATACAGTGTGGCTCGCCTTGGCCCTGAGCACATGGTCGTTGAACCTGTAGTAACGTGAGGTTCCTCCGCCCTGGCCGGTGACTTCTGTGTAGAAGACTTTCGCCCAGTGATGCCGTGCTAACATCACCCCTGTTAGTCGCCTCTTACGACACGCCGGGAAACGTTGGGTCTATTCTATTTAATGCCCGAACCCACAGTGTTCAGGAGCGCTAACATAAAAGAGATCGCCCTTATATAGCGCACTTACAAGCTCAGAGAGCTTCTCAAGGCACTGGCCACTCATATCCAGCAATCACACGATAGTTTGCTGAAGTCACGACTCGAACCCACGTCGCCCAAGACGCACTTACACAGGAACGTTGCAATAGACATCAAATAAGATAGATATTGTGGATTAATACGCTCTTTTCTGATAGGAACGCTATACAGAAACGATTACGGCTACCTATCTAATCCCTCGGCCTGTCGGGCGGTTGGGGAGACATGAAGGATGCTGTCACGTAGAGTGTTCGCCACTTCGGTTTGACTATTGCTGTTGTCAGGAGGCGTGACATCTCCAGCGCCGTCCATGTTTTGACGTCATCTGTCCGCTTCCTTCTTTACCTTCCTCTGCTCATGGAATAATGGATTGCTTTTTGTGTTTGTTTGTGATGTGATGTTTGTTGTTGTTGTTGTTGTTTTTAGGGCAAGGGTGTCGTGCCGGTTAAATACGTACAATAAAATATGTTAGTTATTACACACTTGTATCATCATACTATTTAGTTTAAAAGTTGGTCCTGATTTGGGGTTGCATCACCCGTACACGCAGAGGCTGATAACGTCAGTAAAGTGCATGCATTCATCATTATCTTTGCAGGCGTGACGTGATGCTGGCAAGCAGCGTTACACTTACGTCTGATCTGTCTGTTGCAATACTTGCGCTAATAGTATTTTACTTAGTTTCGTCTGTGACGGTATTTTGGCAACAGACTCTGCGCCTTTCGGTAATGCAGTGATGTCGTTTTCGTCGGCAAATCGGCCATTCACCGATAAAATTCCAAAATGTCCGAAAGAGTCATGTTCTGATCGGCCCGCTGTCCGAAGGTTTTACGCCTCAATCGGCCACCCTTTGTCCGTTTTTTTGTTTGCTTGTCTCATGTCTGTTTCGTTGTTATTGCTTTTGGCGATAATAATTTCCTTTCGGATAAATAAAGGTGTTATGAGTTATTGTCGAACATCGCGTATCGGAAGCGCCAAGCAGACGACACATGAATCAGCAGAGAGAGAGTTAGAGTAACTGCCCTTGCATGATGCGAACGGCGTGCTTCCGGCAATAAAACTTTTCGTTTTCGAAATGCCGCCGAAAAAGAAATGGAAACTTATCAGTGGCCTCTCGTTTGGTGTTGGAAAGAAGTGAAAATGACGGCCGGAAAAGATTTTCAAAATGTCCTAAAGGTTTGTTACTGAATCGGCCAAATGGCCTATGCTAATAATTTCTAGCAACATCACTGGTAATGTCGGTTGAAAGAGCGGTGGTGGTGGTGGTGGTGGTGGTGGTGGAGGAGAGGGGTAGGGTGAGGGGTGTAATGACGATCTGTAAAGCTGACACTACGTTACAAAGGTAAAGAAGTATAAACCTCTATTTAGTTTGAAGAAGTGGGAGGTGAGGAGATTTGGTGTGTCACTGTACATTAATCTCTCTCTCTCTCTCTCTCTCTCTCTCTCTCTCTCTCTCTCTCTCTCTCTCTCTCTCTCTCTCTCTCTCTCTCTCTCTCTTCTCTTCTCTTCTCTCATCTTCTCTTCTCTTCTCTCCTTTCTCTCTCAGTAGCAGCAACAAATGCTTCATACATTCTGGCCTGCGCACCAATGTTTGTGCATTAAGTCATTTATTCTTTTTTTTTTATTTTTTTTTATTTTTAATTTTATTTTGGCTCAGCGTGTCGGCTGTCTTGGCCGCGCTCATCCTGTCACACGCCATTTCCGGTGCCGCTATGCAAATTGATGCTTATTTTTCTTTTGTTGTTGTTGTGTACATTTCTTTCCGAGTCAGTGTGCGCGGCTTGTGCCAAAAAAGCAAGGTGGTTATTTAGCCCAGGCAGCTCCAAGAAGTTCTCATCGCAAATAAGAGACCTGGCTCACGAGGCATCCATCCGCACCCAGTATGGAAGAAACGAATATTAGCGCGCACGTATACACCCCCATCCCCCCTACCCCACCCCCCCCCCAGACACACAAACACACACACACAGCGTAGCCGAGTCTCAGGCAAGGCTTACGTTTGTAAGAGGTACTCGGCGTGTTTCGGGTGCACTGCGTAGAATGCACTGGTACTAGAGGAGGACGCTTTAAAAAGCGAGGTATAAACAAATCGTTCTTCCCTTTTCACAGTTTGTAACACTGCATAGTACCCAATACTTTACGCTGATGTGTTGGAGACTATAATCTATGAAACGTAAACGTAGACATGCATGTAGCTTACTATGATTCTACGAGGAGAATGGGTCAATCAAGCATAAGGAACTGTTCCTTCCCCCCCTCCTCCCCTCTACCTATCAGCATCCTAGGAATAGTGCTGTCAAAAATATGGTAATAGCCATATTGCAATAATTACATAGTTTACGGCCTTTTCATTGTTTTTGTGGGTTTTTTTTTTTTTGGTTTGTTGTTGTTGTTGTTGCTGATGATGTTTTTAACCCTTAGGCCCCTTTTTCCCCTGATAGTACAGTAAAACTTGTACCATGAAAAGGCTTTTGAAGTGGTTAAACGGTCTCAGATAATAACCCTGCCAATACTTTTTATGTTCGGTGCGCAACCCTAAAACTAATTTTTCAGACTTATCTTGAAGTACCTTAAAACATCCTGGAATCATAACGAGCCAGATATCCGTCAGTCTGTTTTGTCGGTCGGTCCCGTCCGTCTGTCGGTCGGCTGGAAGAGAACAACTGTACGTTTTTATCTCAAGGGCCACATTCCCGTATTTTGACCAAATTTCATAGCAACATTAGGGTGTGGTAATGTGGGGTGAGGCTGCGTTGTGGGTGGTGGTGGTGTTCTCTCTTCACCATGATGAACTGGACTGGAGTTGGGTGGGCAGATACTAGTGTGAGGAAGAGGTTTAGAGCGTTACGCAATTGGCGCAGTACCAAGGTTAAGACGGTACTGCCAACGCTGTTATTAGCTGTGAATTGTGCTTTTCTCTACAACTGCTGCATCTCCTAGTGTTGTTTTGTTGCTGTTACCTTTTTTCTCTCTTTTTTTTTTTTTTAACTGTTTGTTTGCTTTTACCTTGTTTACCAGTGATGATGATAGTAGTGGCTGCTGCAGCGACCTTGAAGAGATTATAGTTGGAGGTAACAGAAGGAAGAGCATTCACAGAGCTGTTAACTTACTACGATTCGCCTCCCTTGCTTTTTGTTTGTTAAATAATTATGCTATTATACGTATTAATATATTTATTTCTGCTGACCTTAATTTTAATTAAATGTATTTATTTCTCGTAATTTTACTTTTTAATTCATTTATAGGCTAGGGTCTGTTACTATGTTGCCTAATCGCACACATGTGAATAGTTGTTAAATTATCATCATCATCGTCATCGTCGTCGTCATCGTCATCATCGTTGTCGTCATCATCGTCGTCATTATCGTCGTCGTCGTCGTCGTCGCCATCGTCATCGATTGTTATTCCTTTCATAGTTCTTCTTTTTGTTTTGCATGGCCGTATGTAACTTTCCCATTGTTATTTTTGGAGACGAAATAAAATCCTTTACGACTCGTATCTTAAAATAAATGTAATTAAATAAATAAATAAATAAATAAATAAATACACGTACAGAGCCCGTATAAATGTCCGAATGAACGGCTTGGTGTAAAAAGCATTGTAATTGACGTTGTACATGACATTACATGGTTATTGCTTTAAGTCCAGCGGACTCTTCCGAGCCAAATCAGGACCAAAAAATCAAGACCACAGCTTCGCTGAAAGAGGACTCACCCCAGATCCGCATAAAAGATCTGCCGAAACAACCCTAGTGGTAACACTGAACGCGCACTCCACCAGCCGGTCACTTTCCAATAAAAACATCCCACGCAGGGGACGGCTGAGGCTATACTCTAATTTATCGAACCCCCGTTTACAAAAACAAAATAGAATACAAACATCATTATAAAATATCAACAAAATAAATACATATAAAATGCCTACATTGCTAAATAATAACATCATAGGAAGCCCCAGTGACCACCTGGCAGAAAACGTCCAATATTTCCAAGCTGATCCAACAGACCTCACATACAAATGAGAAGTTTTGTTCCCGAAGAGTTTTCAAGAAAAAAGGTAGGTGACTGGTCTGGCGAAGAAGAATATAGTATAGTACATTGATAGAACAGAGTAGGCATGAGAAAGAACAAAGGAGAAAGACAGCGAGAGTGGGAATTTAAAGCACTAAATTTTCAGAAAGTGGGGATACTATTTACACTGAAACCCCCAGCATCCTCACCGGTGGCAATTGACCTTGTAAAGCGCTCTTATCAGCTCAATGAGGCGCTAAAGGTTGTACTAAATTAGGTTCTAACTCAAGCTGCTCAAGGCGTCAAATTTACAGCTTCAAGAGCGTGATTATGCGTCCTGGATAACTGAACCTCTATGATCGACCTAGATGTACGTACTTAAAATTAAAAAAATAAACAACTTAGCCTTTATCTGCGGAGACTCGGGCGGCGCTTGCTTACTATTTTTGCGGGCTGTCCCGACTGGGCTAATCCGCCACGTGAACAGGCCGTATCCACAATCATGTGCGAAGCGGATCATCAAGATGGATTCGACGTATTATTTCTACGAAGAAGTAAACAATGACCGTTAAGCGCCATCTTGATCGCTTTGCGCCGAACAGTTTAGCTAGGGCCAGACCGGTTCATCACCCGGATCAGCGTCCAATTCTACTTGTTTGATGTTGCATCGACCGGGCTAGCCCGGGCCTTACCGTAAAGGTAAAACAAGAGCACTGATAGTCAAGAAAAAAAAAGGGGGTGGGGAGAGAGAGTGAGAGAGAAATGGTGGAGAGAGAGAGCGAGAGAAAGAGAGAGAGAGGGAGAGAGAGAGAGAGAGAGAGAGAGAGAGAGAGAGAGAGAGAGAGAGAGAGAGAGAGAGAGAGAATATCATTGCGGAAATTCGACTCCTTTGACAAAACAATTTCACTTGTCGCAACCAAGATCGAACCAAATGTCTGCTGCAATACTGGCGACCATTAAAGTATGTACTACTTGGCTACTCTGTTGTCTTGAGAGTGTGGGAGGAAGAGGGGGAAGCGTGGAACATTCCAGAAGATATAGTAAGAACCCAAATAACGTCGGGGAAAAACAACAACAATAACAGTTATAGTTCAAGCGTAGGGGGTTGTTGGGGGGGGAGGTGAGGTATATAGGGAATAATGTTTGGGTACGTCCCTGAGGATGGTGTATAGGGAGTAATGTTTGGGTATGTCACTGGTATAGAGAGAGTAATGTTCGGATACGTCATGGAGGATGGGGTATAGTGAGTAATGTTTGGGTACGTCACTAGGGATGGGGTATAGGGAATAATGTTTGGGTACCTCATTGGGGTTGGGGTATAAGGAATAATGTATGGATACGTCACTGGGGATGGGGTATAGGGAGTAATGTTTGGGTACGTACTGGGGATGGGGTATAAGAGTAATGTTTGGGTACCTCCCTGGAGATGGAGTATAGGGTAAGTCATTGGTTGGTTATGGGGTTTAGGGGTAATGTTTAAGTACGTCGTTGGGTATGGGGTATAGGGAGTAATGTTTTGGTACGTCACTTGGGTTGAGGTTCGGGAGTAGACCCTAATGTTTAGAGAGGGCAATTGGAGGGTAGTAATGTTTGTGGACGGCTGATTTTGGGAAGGAAGAGGCGGGGATGGGGGCGAGGGAAAGGGGGGTGGGTGGGTGAAGTAGTGGTGCAGACACAGGGGCGCTTACGATGCATGAAGCTCTAAATTCCCATAATTCTCAATGACATTTTCCGCCGGATCCCATTTGCGTCAACGATCCGTCCCACAGGCTCTCTCTCTCTCTCTCTCTCTCTCTCTCTCTCTCTCTCTCTCTCTCTCTCTCTCTCTCTCTCTCTCTCTCTCTTCTTGTTGAGCACTTCTGCCTTTTTTGTGTGTGTTTACTTGTTGCATAGTTTGCTAAACAGCGTGCGGTTTGTTGTGCACAAACATGCAAACTTTGCATTCTTGCAAAGCTTGCATCATCGGCTTTTTTTTTTTTTTTAATCAAGACATTGACCTTTCAGTTATATAATGCTACAGCGTAGACATGTAATTCGTGTGCATTTGGCTCGTCCCCAGTTACTCTCACATTATATATTGCGGTCGTGATTTGTCTGTGTGTAGGCATATATATCTGTGGCTGTGTTTTCTTCCTTTGTAGATTATTTGATTGTTTATTATGAAAGTGTCTGGCCTCTTGAGTCCACTGGGGTACGACGGTTGGATTGTTGACTCTTCACGCACTCGCAAGCGTCTCGCATAGCAAAATGGTAGGACATTTACTGGTGTGATCTTTCCTCCCCTTATAAGCACCTCGACGAACTCGGAGGCGCTTTCCAAGGGATGGCAGACCAAAACGACAAATCGATAGCCTGTAGACGGGCCAAAGTTTTTTGGCTAACCATTTGGCCGCTTATGATCACTTGTTTGTTTAGACGCTGCCGCGGTGCGGCGAACCCATCACCCCACCCCCTCTCTCTCTCTCTCTCTCTCTCTCTCTCTCTCCCGTTCTCTCTTGGAGAGTAGCCATCGCCACAGCTAGTCCGGCCAAGTGTTGGTCGTTCTTATTATTTGTGTGAATTTTATTTATTTTTTTTTTGGGGGGGAGGGGAGGGGAGCGGGGTGGGGGATGCCTTGTGTTTTGTTGTCCACACACTAACACGAGTCTCTGCGCACCCCCGTTGGGGTGCCGGGGGTTTCAGTATAAATAGTATCCCCACTTTCTGAAAATTTAGTGCTTTAAATTCCCACTGTCGCTGTCTTTCTCATTTGCTCTTTCTCATTCCTGCTCTGTTCTATCAATCTGCTATACTATCGTCTTCTTCGCTAGCCCAGTCTCCTACCTTTTTTCTTGAAAACTCTTCCGGGATAAGACTCCTTGTTTGTGTATGAGGTCTGTTGGATCAGCTTGGGAATATTGGACGCTTTCTGCCAGGTGGTCACCAGGGCTTCCTATGATGTTATTATTTAGCAACAATGTAGGCATTTTATATGTATGTGTTTTGTTGATAATTTATAATGATGTTTGTATTCTATTTTATGTTTTTAAACGGGGGTTCGATAAATTGGGCCGTCCCCTGCGTGGGATGTCTTTATTGTAAAGTGACTGGCTGGTGGAGAGCTTTCAGTTTTACCACTAGGGTTGTTTCAGCAGATCTTTTATGCGGATCGGGGTTGTCCGGTCCTGATTTGACTCGGAAGAGTCCGCTGGACCTAAAGCAATAAATAATGTAATGTAATGTAATGTAATGTAATGTAATGTAAGTCTCTGCGCGACTACACTTTGACTGCGAGAAGAAAAAGGAAAAGTTGTGAAGCTGAGGAGGCAGAAATGGAGAGTTTAGGGGGAGTGAAAGCAGATGTTGTGTGGACGGCGAACGAGTGTGTCGGTCGGTCGGTGCGTTGTTAAGTCGGTCTGTTGGTCGGTCTGAAGAAGAATTGACGGAAAGCTTTACGCAAAAGAGACGTATGTATTTGGCAGAAGCGCAGCGAAGAGAAGCGCTCATTAGGATACGAATACGAATATGCTTCATTGTGTGTGTGTGGGAAGGGGTGGGTGTGTGTGTTTGCGCGTGCGTTTGTTTGTTTGTTCGTGTGTTCTTGTGTTCGTACTAACACCCACCCACCCACCCACTCCCACCCGCCTCCAAAAAAAAAAGATTGATGGAAAAGGAAAGAAAGTTAGCATAATTATAGTTCCAAAACAGAGCGATGGGAATAAATTGATGAGGTTTGAGGAGAAGGGGGGGGGAGGGTTGGAAAGATGCTTGGAAGAGTGCAACTTGAAATAAAATGGTGCAGCGTATGTGACCGTTTACGGACGAACGAATTCGCCATTGGTATCCCCATGCGGCGGTAGAGATAGTTGGTTGGATGGTTAATTTAATTATATAAAAAAATCTCGATTTGGATATTCTTTTTTAATTAAATTGTTCTTTTTAATATTTGTACTTTTTGTTTTTCTTTTGCGGTTACAGCATCCGATCTCGAAGAGCTCTTTGCGCGGAGAAAGAAAAAGAAAAAAAAAGAAGATAATTTTAATAACTTTTTGTTGTTTTCAAGGCGCAAAACAACATGTTGCCATTACGTGAATTTTGATCGAGTACCTCTAGTGAAAGGCATACGTAAATAAGCCTCGGCCGAGTCTCGGCTTCGCTGTGTGAGAAGACTGGTCTCTCGGGCGCTATTCTTCCTAAAACTAGTTTGCATGCCAAATGTCCCAGGCCAGCCGTGCCAGTGCTATTCCCTAGAGTGGCAGAGCAAGTCAAGATAATGACACGATATGAAGTTGGTTTGGATCAAGTCCTTTTTTTTTTCCCTCATGAAAATTGTGTGCTTTGATGTCTTTGAAGCACTGACCGCAGACATGAGAAAAACGCACAAACATACGCACGTGCGCGCAAGGAGGAACGCACGCACGCACGAACACACACACACTCTCTCTCTCACACACACACACGAACACACACGCACACACACACACGCACGCACACACAAATCAGTCAATGGCGGACAAATCGACAGCAGTGCACCGCTTCATATATATTACATGTATTATAGCGGCGATATCCAAATGTTTTGTAAACCAAGTTATCGTAAACGAAAGCCATAAGAGAGAGAGAGAGAGAGAGAGAGAGAGAGAGAGAGAGAGAGAGAGAGAGAGAGAGAGAGAGAGAGAGAGAGAGAGAGCGTCTCCTTCCTGTAGTGTAACTAATAATAACTCAGCTGTGCTGTGCGGGAAAGTCATTCCAATCTTGGCTCAGGACTGTGTACAATATCCAAGTTAGGTGAAATAGTATTTCATCTCGAACATTCCAACTGAAGTAATACCAATTATTATTATTATTATTATTATTATTATTATTATTATTATTATTATTATTATTATTATTATTATTAGTTCCCGAGCTGTAAAGCCTGGGAACTATTGTTTTTGTCTTTGTCCGTCCGTCCGTCCAGCGTCCGCCGGGAGGTGATATTTGCGCACCTTTCTTTGAAACTAATGGACACATTTCTCTTGAAACTTGGTATCTCCCAAACTACTCGAGGGATTTGCTTCAAATTGGGTGTATACTTAGACCTTCCCAATGCCTCCAACGTAAAACCAAACTTATGCAAATCAAATAATCATCGTCATATTCTTCTTCTTTTTCTTCTTCTTCTTCTTCATTTTCTTCATTAAAAATGTTGCTATTATTTAATGAAACTATTGTGCGTACTGTGCAGGAAAGTCCAGCGAGTCTTGCTTCCCCATGGTGGCGTACAACTACAAAGTAGGAGAGCGGCATTTGATTTACCTGCTGAAACACGACAACGGCTACACCTCTGCCTACCCGCCGAACCCTGCCACGTACGATGACGAGATCACGGCCATCTGCAACATAGAGAAAGTCTATCCCGCTGGTTTGTACCCTTTGGTTGGTTGACTGGTTGGTTGGTTTGGTTATAGTGAGTGCGTCATGGGCGACGTGGGTTCGAATCCTGACTTCAGCAAACTGTGGTGATTGCTGGATATTACGGGGCCAGCGCCTTGAGAAGCTCTCTGAGCTTGTAAGTGCGCAATATAAAAGAAATCTTTTTTTTTCTTTTTTTTTTAAAAATAGTTTTATGCAGAGGCCAACACGGCATTAATATATTGTAGACCTCGCTCAGCATCAATGAATGATTGATGTTTGCTTGTTTGTTTTTAATTCAAATATTGTAATGCAAAATTTACCCAAATTATAGGTTAGTTGTTTTATTGTGATAAGTAAATACACGTGGGTGATGTGTTTGTGAGAGAGAGAAAGAGAATGGTGGAGTGAACAAGAGAGAGAATTGTGTAAGGGAAATAACCCTTTCCTTTTGTCAACTAGCATGATTACCTCCCTTGGTTTCGTTGCGATCTCTCTCTCTCTCTCTCTCTCTCTCTCTCTCTCTCTCTCTCTCTCTCTCTCTCTCCCTCCCTCCCTCCCTCCCTCCCTCCCTCCCTCTCTCTCAGGAAGGATTATACTCGTGCCTTTTGTTTAAGGTACTGGAAGGAAGCTTTCTCAGTAGTAGTAATTAGTAGAATAATCAGGCGAAGATATTTGTAATTTTTCAATTATAAATGTAATTATTCCTTGATAATTGTAATTTTCATATGATAGTTGTAATTAGCTCAAGATAATTGTAATTATTAGGTTTTGGCGCTAGGAAGGCGTGGCAAATACTGATAATTATTAATTAACACTGTGGATTACCGGTGTCTCTATAAATAACACAGAACACGTGTTAATTTTCAAATATCTGGTGATAATGGTAACATTCGGTTTTGCCGCTAGTAGGCCGTAATACTAAACTATTTCTGTGCAGCTGTTAGTTAACATGTCGTAATAAGGTTTTACTAACATCAGTGCAGACTATGACTACACCCCCTAAAAAGATTCTTTTAACATTGATAGAGATTGTTGCACAACTAAAAAAAAACAATAAGCTTAACAAACAATAAATAAATTAATTTAATTAAATCTGATCAAGGTACATTTATTCTTTAAATTAATAACATCCGTAGTTTTTATGCTTATTAGCAGCATCCCCTTGCCACCATTATTGAGCTAAAAATAGCGTCTACCAAAGGCGGTAAGAGGCGGAGCCCATAAAATAAGTTGCTCTGTAAGGCTTTTCGTTTTAGGTTGATACAACAGGCCCTACCTAACCTACCCTAGTATATCAAAGGACAAATTTACAAAGTTCAAAAGTTTCAAAGACACAATAATGTACTTAGAGAACAACGGTTGTGTGTGTGACTTTGATGAAATTGGTGTCGAGTTTCATTATTTATTTACATGTAACAATTCCTTGCTGATAGAAAACATTTTTAGACAAATACTTTTTTTTCAGAAATTACTTCTGGACTCATTCTAATGTCTTTAAATGTAACCAGCTGATAAATACTGAATCAAAGAGCAGGTTGGTACATTTGAGCTGCTTTATTGGAGTTATGTCACTATTTATATATTGTGCATTCCCTTTTGTCTTCTCCTGTGAATCATGCGATGCTGTACACTTTTCTTTCCATATTGAACCAATGTAAACCTTAAAACGGGTGTTTGACATTTCAGAGTTATGGAGCAGTCTTTTTTGTGCCGTTCATTGTTTTTTTAATGTCTGCAATTCCCCCTTTTCCCCTACTTTTGGCTAAAATGCCCCCTGGGCTATGAGAGTTGTTTCATGCTTGGAATTATATGTAGTTTTGCTAATAAAAGGACAAAAAGGATCCCCCTTCCCCCCGCGCAACCCCCCCCCCCTCCCAAAAAAAAAAAAGTTCCAAGACGCATTCTTGCAGCCGCGTGGTTCAGTCAGAAATAGGGTTAAAGGTCACACAGCTATGGTATTAGTGTACCGTTATAAACAGGGGAAATTACTCTCAGAACAGAAATGGAAAATTCAAACTGCAGCAGTTGTTTTGAGGAACGTTATTATTGTTTAATGTAAAAACAATGCGAATTTTAGAGAAACGCCGTTTTCGCCAACCTATCCTATCCTATCCTGTCCCGTAACCCGAAGGTCGTAGAGGCACCACAGATGATCGTTTAACCAGCATACTCCATCTTTCTCTGTCCTCAGCAGCCCTGATGGCTTCGCTCAGTGTCAAACCAGTCCATTCACGAATGTTGTCCTCCCACCTCTTTTTCGGTCTCCCTCTTCTTCTACCTCTTTGCACTGTGCCTTGCAGAATAGTCTTTGCAAGGCCTGATGATCTGGTGACGTGGCCATACCATCGGAGTTTCCGTTTCTTCACCACTGTTAGCAGGTCATCGTGTTGTCCAATGGCATGTCACAGGCGGCGGAAGCAGGGGGGGCAGGGGGGCCATGCCCCCCCCCCCCTAGAAAAATGTTGGAGGGGGCAGCCTTATCTATTGCCCCCTCCAATAATGAGTAGTTTTTTTTTTTTTTTTTTTTTTTTTTGCCAGGGCATTAAAGGATTTTTTTTTCTTCAAATGGAATCAAGCAATACAAGTGTTTATCATCATAATCATCATCATCACTCTCTGATCAGTAAGAGAAGTTCGTCCCTTCGTCATCATTTCCTGTCGACGCGTCATAATCGTTAGCCTTAGCGTAGATCAACGTGACCGACAGTTTTCGACATCGTGCACGTCACAGTCGCGTTTTGAAAACTTCAATTTGCTGGTTGGTTGGTTGTTATAACCACATATAATTGTTGTTGGTAATTTTAACAATATGATCTGTTGTCGACCTCCCTTTCTGAAACCCTGCCTGATTTACAGGTATAATATTTTGTTTAATACAATAATATGAAATCCTTTGTAATATAATTTTTTCCATTATTTTACAAGTGTGAGATGTTAAGGAAATGGGTCTATAACTTGACAAAACTGCCCGAGGTTTCCCTGATTTTAATATAGGTATTACCAAAGAAGACTTCCAAGAATCGGGCAGGCTGCTTCAATTTGCTGTCAATTTTTACAGTCTACCGTTTTCAATATCAGCAATTTTCTCGACTACAAGTGAAGAAGTCAGCAAAATGGCAAATGCTTTGACAACTGGTGTTATTGTTCCTCGTCAAGCATCCCGACAGACTCTCCGTTACAACCAACCTGCGGCCACTCCAGAAGAATATTTCAAGATTAGGATTGCCATTCCTTTCTTGGAACACCTGTCAACCGAATTGGACTCGAGGTTCAAAAATGCTGGTCTAGCAGTTGATGGTCTATGTCTGGTGCCAAGCACTTTAATAGACAACCAGGATGGTTTCATGCAGTTTCCAGAAGGGGTGATGCTGGCAATGTTGTGGGAGTCTGACCTACCAGACAACGCTACCCTTGATGCAGAATACCAACGGTGGGTTTGCAAATGGCGAAGTGCTACTGAGAATGCGACAGCTATCATCCCATCCACGGCATCAGAAGCACTGAAACATTGTGACAGGGATTTTTTTTATCCCAACCTGTTCATCATGCTTTAGAACCTTTGCACCCTACCTGTCACTACTGCCGAGTGTGAGCGTTCAAACAGTCAGTTCCGCAACCTGAAAAAACTACCTGCGCTCTACTATGGGGCAACAGAGACTAAATGGACTTGCTTTACTGAAAGTGCACAGGGATGTTGATATTGACTTCAAAGAGGCAGTGAACTGTTTTGCCAGAAGATACAATTCACAAATGGTACTAATGCCGAGGAACCTAGTGTAGCAAGACTGAATTAAGTGAAAGCAGGGCGGTGATGTTCATAAACTACAAGGTAAAGCTTTATACCGTTAACGATCAACAAAAAGTAGTGAATAATAATAGTATACAAAACATCTCTGCTGATAAATAAATGTGTGTGTGTGGTTTTTTTAAGGGAGGGGCAGAGGATAATTTTTGTACCCCAGTGTTTGTCAGTTCAATTGTTCAAAAAGCTCAAAGTCCCAGACCATCACAGATGGCTTTTTCAAGGTTCAGATTGCACCAGATTGCACCATTTTGCATCCTTGAAAAAAAAAAATTTCCGGGGGTGCATGCCCCCGGACCCCCCTAGAGGGCTCGGCGCTTCGCGCCTTCGGTGAATCTGTAACCCCCACCCCCACCCTCGACTTTTCCCAGGTCTGGCCCTGATGTCAGTGAATAGTGTGTGCCCCCCCCCCCCCCAATCCCGAGCAGCTTCCGCCGCCTGTGCATGTGTGATGGTCTGTCGGACTTTGTCGTTGGTGATGTGTTGGGTATAGGAAATGCCCAGAAGTCTTCTGTAGCACCTCATCTCCATGCTTTGTATTCTTCGTTGGAGATCTGCTGTGAGTGTCCATGCTTCGCAAGCATATAGGAAGATGGAGATGACAAGGGAGCGCAGCAGTCTTACTTTGGAATGTAGACTGATGGTCCTGTCTTTCCAAATGGGCTTCAACCTTGTCAGGGCAGCAGTTGTTTGTGCGATCCTGGAGAGGACTTCCTGTCGGGACCCATTGTCTGATACAATGGCTCCTAAATATTTGAAGCTATGCACTGTGTTGAGGGATTGGCCTTGGACTTTGATGTCCATATTGATTCCATTGGTGTTGTTGGTCATCATTTTGGTCTTCTCTGCATTTATTTCCATTCCATAGGCTCTGGAGGTGGTGTCAAGCCTCTGTACCAGCTGTTCAAGTTCTTGTTCCTCTCCAGCCAATCCATCAATGTCATCTGCAAAACGAAGATTGGAGATTGCTCTACCCCCTATGTTGACTGTGCCTTAATGGTCTGCAAGAGCATCTGACATGATGCGCTCTAGGAAGATGTTGAAGAGTGTTGGAGAGAGTAGGCATCCTTGACGCACACCGATTGTTGTTCTGAACCAGTTCCCGATGGCGCTGTTGTGGAGGACTGCACTGGTAGCCTTGTCATACAGGCTTTTGACGACTTCAATAATTTTAGGGCTGATGTTGTACACTTTCATTGTTGCCCATAGAGCTGCATGCCAGACTCGGTCAAACGCCTTTTTGAAGTCTATGAACACATGATATAGATGTTGTTGGTGCTGTAGGTATTTCTCACAGATTATTCTGAAATTAAAAATCTGCTCAGTGGTACTTCGCCCTGCCCTGAATCCTGCTTGCTCTTCAGCTATGATCTGTTCAGCTTGGGGTTTCAACCTGTTGAGTATTATTTTCAGGAGGACCTTGCTGGGATGGCTGATGAGGCTGATTGTCCGGTAATTTTCACACTCCTGAAGGTTACCTTTTTTTGCTAAGAGTGATGACAAGCGACTGGGTCCATGGTATAGGCCACTCCCCACTCTGCCAGATCTTGTTACAGATAATGGTGAGGGCATCAATCATCGCTTCTCCTCCTGCTTGTAGCAGTTCCGCGGGTATGTTGTCCACTCCCGCTGACTTCCCTTTCTTTATCGCTTGCACTGCTGCTTAACTTCTTCCCGGAGAATTGGGAGGATTTCTTCTTCGACTCTGTTCTCGGGACATGCTAGAACTGATGGGTCTCCATTTGGTGTATGGTTGTAAAGGTCAGAGCCAACAGTAAATAAAAACTTCGAACTTGGGCCTTTCAAAACATCAGAGCACACAAAGAGGTATCATATTCGTGTCTTTATCATAATTATACGACGAAGACGATAATGACAATAACTGTATCGCGATGATTTCGTCTAGCGGCGAGGGTGACGAAAAGTGTGATGATCACTTCGACAGTGACGAGGTTGATGAAAAGGGTGATGGTCACTTCGACAATAACGAGGGTGATGAAAAGCGTGATGGTTACTTCAACAATGACGATAGTGAAGACATTTGTGATGCTGTTGACAATGACAATCATGGTGAAAATTGTGAAAGCCATTTCATTTGCGCCAAAGACTCCTTGACCCTTGTGGCGGGGATGGAATCAGTAAGTGCAGGGGGGGGGGGGGGAATAGAGGTTTTTGTTTGGGGGTGGATGGATGGGTAATAGGAGAGGAGCTATAAGAGAGAGATGGATAGGATTGTGTGTGTATGTGTGTGAGGGGTGGGAGATGATGGGTGGAATCTCCGTACTTGTATTTCGTCTTCAATATGCTGAAGTCACAAGGCGCAAGCCTGCCTGTATTAGTTGTTGGATTTTTGTTGTTTGTATTATTTATTTATTTATTTATTTATTTATTTATTATTATTATTATTATTATTATTATTATTATTATTATTATTATTATTATTATTATTATTATTGTGTGTACAGGTGTGACAGAGGAGACGGCCCAGTATACTTGCCCGGTGGACGACTACGACTACCAGGATGAGTATCCAGAGGAGGACGACAATTCAAACTGTTTGACCTTTCAACCAGAGCAGCCAGACACAGAGACCAAACCCGATACGGTTGGAAGTGAATCTGGAAAAGGTACAGTACCCGTATAGAAACCTTCCAGAACAGTTGTCAGTAGGCCATTAAGAGCCGGTTTTTTTTTAAATTCTTTTTCTCTCTATTGGCTTGTCACAGCCGTGTTTCTTTTGGCCTTTGGTTTAAACAACATTTTATTGACGAGACAAGCAAACAAAACATGGAAGGCATAAAGGACACACAAAAGCGAAGCTTAAAGGAGTGAAGTCCTCTCCGGGATGCAAACTTGTTTTTTTCCAAACTAGTTCCAGTCATTTGCCGAAAAAGGCAATCACCGAAGTCGAACGGTTACGAAATGATGCTTGCTTGACTATGACTGGTCAAACAAACTATCTAAACATTAAAAACGGTCGCTGTTGCTTCTAATTCTGTTCGATTTACACAGTCTAGCATTTCGCAATGATGTACTTTGTTAAGATGAGTATAATTATTATTGACCGTATTTAATAGTTGCATCCCTTGCTTTCCTAATCAAGTAGACACTGTTATAGGTTGATTAGAATATTGGTTTCTAGCGCGTAAGTTGTTGGGTTCGGTCCCCGCTGGAAAGGAAATATTTAACTTTGGTTTGAGGCATATCATGTCACCGAGGGTTTACTCCAACACCGGATGCTGCCAATTCCCTCCCCCCCACCCCCACCCTCCCACCCCGCCAAAAAAAATCAAATAACTAAAATATATTTTAATTTATTTTAACGTAATGAATTAAACTACATTATATTACATTGAATGAAAGAATGAAATTAACCAGGTTCTGCTATAGAGGCGACTTTGGCGCTAGCTGAATGAGTGTCAGAAATCGATCAAGCGTGTTCTCGTGTAAGACATAATGATACCCTCAACGGCCTATTGACCTCTGATTGAGGTCAGCGTCACTTATGAACCGATTGCCTATAAAACCTTAGTTTTTATACAGCAAGGACTTTTTAATACCTTTTAGTATTAAGTCTTTAAATTATTAATAATAATAATAATAATAATAATAATAATAATAATAATAATAATAATAATAATAATAATAATAATGATGATGATTGATGGTGATGATGATGATGATGATGATGATGATGATGATGATGATGATGATGATGGAGGTAATACACATTGCTGCGATCGGTAGAAAGTATCGCCAAAACTCCCGCTAGCAGCAGGTGAAAGTATTCCCTCCATTCCTTCAAAGTATACTTTGGGCTCGCTGTTAGCCGCGGATGCGAACCGCAATACTGTTTAAAAGTGATGGAAAGAGCGGAATATTTCTACAAGGGTTCGGGTAAGGGTTAGTTGTAGATCTATCCCTAGCCCTTGCCCTAACCCTTTTCTCTACAGAAATGCTCTTTTTCCGTCCCAAAAATCCATTTGCCTTCTTGGATTCTTAAATTGTATGAAACCAAGTGAGGACACTGTCCGGCGTCAATAAACGGTTCGAAAAGATTTTCAAACGGTTCGTAAAAGACAGTTGACCTAGAAACAAATACAGCGTGACCTAATTCGTCGCCTAGAGGAGACGAACTTTTTTTCCCGTTTGTAGTCTTTCACCGACACTGTAACTGAGCAGGCTGCTAACCTCGCCAAAATATCCCTTCAATGGACAAGGGACATACTTTGGCCTGCTGCGCAGCGTGTGCTGGAGTATACTTTCTTTCGATCGTAGCTATGTGCAATGGGTGGATGATGATGATGATGATGATGATGATGATGATGATGATGATGATGATGATGATGATGATGATGATGATGATGATGATGATGATGATGATGATGCGATTGTTGTGTGTTTTCAGATGTGCCATACAAGGGCAGGCCAAGTGAGAAACCTTCAATGGTTGCTGAGGGAAAATCGCAAGTGGAAGAGGACAATGGTAGCGCTGCTCTGCACATGTCCGCCGTATCACTATTGGCTATCTTCCTACTTTCTCTGCTCTTATAAAGAACTTTAACTTTGAATTAATACTTAATCCTTATGATCTTCTTCTTAGCTGTCAGATCACAGTCAGTGAAGTAGTAGATCGATCAACATCCCCGATGAAACTTAGAGTAACCAGTAAATAAGGAAAAGCCCCCAAAACAATAGAAAAGCTAGTATTTGTTGTTTGGGCTTTCATTGTCAATACTTATACAGATTTCGATAGCACTTTCTTACGACTTTTATACATTGAATTAGTTGTGTTTTTGTTTTTAAAAATTATGCTCGTACAGAACTGGAAAACACTGACTTCGTTTTAAGAACAAATGATTGTAATTTGTTTTCGTCATAATCTGTTTTAACAATTAAAAAACACAGGTCGAAAAAACAATATTGTACAAATATGTTTACAATTGAAAGTGGTCAATATAGGTTGTTAAAAAAGGAACAACCGTTGCAACCTTGTTTTATAATATTGACTTTGTTTGAAACATTTAGATTGTTAATATACTGGTTAGAAAGTTGACCGACTGTTCGTCATTGTAAATTCAAAATGAACCTGATCAAGAGTTTTTACACTGTTTTAAGTCGATATTTTAAAGAGAATCAATGGGGTTTGATTTTTATTGTATATTTCGGAAATGGTTGTTTTTGCTGTAGTTTTTAATGCTTTAATATTTCATATATTAGAAATGACGTAGTAGTGTCGTGTATACATACATATATATATACACACACGACACTACTACGTCATTCCTGCTGTTAAATGACGCGGATACTACTGATGTTATTTTTCTGTGTTGAATTGCCATCATATTTGATCATCACTGTGCATTCCGTTCTGATGTTCCATAGGCATGTAGTACGGTCATGCGATTTAAATTATTGTGACTAGCTAGGGTGCAAGTCTTAGGGAACACAGGTGCACGTTCTTAAGGAACATCGAATATTTTTGTCCACAATATTGTATAGAGACGTCCTGCAGCTCAACAGTAACAGTTTGCCATCTGTGCGGTATCTGGTGCCGATGCCAACATCACCATCTCTGAAGGCGTCAGTCAGTATAGCCGAAAACATATATTTGAACAGTGTTGTCGTAAGGACCCATCCTTGCTCCACTCCATTTAATACGGGGGTAAGGTTCAAACGTTTCGCCATCACTCTGAAATCTAACCTGCCTTCCTTCAAAGAAACTGGCGTACTGTGGAAATAAATCTTTTTTGAAATCCGCACTGGGCCATGAATCTTCCACACACCTTCTTTCTATTGGCAGTGTAGAGGCCTTCGTCAGGTCGATAACGGTGCCGGACGGGCCGGAGTGCTTTTCTGGACATTTCTGTTAACGTTGGCTAGCGGCAAAACACCATGTCGATGTCTACAAGCTCTTCCTGGAATCCATGCTGGCTCTCTGCCACGAATCTTTGTGTGGGACGGTCTGCTGCTGCCACATGCTTTTACATAGTTGTCAGTCTCCCAACGGTTTTTGTTTCCTGCGGGTGGCTGTTGTTCTGTCAGATTTGCACTCTAGTTTGCTGCGTTGTTCAAAACGAATTGTATGCGATGTTCAGTAAAAAACGGAGTGTTTTAAGGTCTGTATTTTTTTGTTTGTTTATCGCGCCTGTTCCTGTTTTGCTTTTTTAAGTAATGTATTTCGTCAGGGAAAATTGGTACCTCTGATCTGAATGCGTGATTGATTATTGTTTTTGTTTTTGCTTTTATTGTAGTGTTAATGGTGTACGTTTATTTTATGCGTTTTTACCCTTGTTTTCATTGGTTGTGTGACTTTTATTTAGTGGTTGTTTGACATATGGTTTGTCTACGAT
Source organism: Oncomelania hupensis (assembly GCA_036898135.1). Classification (NCBI taxonomy): domain Eukaryota; kingdom Metazoa; phylum Mollusca; class Gastropoda; order Littorinimorpha; family Pomatiopsidae; genus Oncomelania; species Oncomelania hupensis. The sequence continues at coordinate 30,897,153 of CM072514.1, forward strand.
CTACTAGCTTCTTCGCTAGGCCAGTCACCTACCTACCTTTTTTTTCTTGAAAGCTCTCCTAAAAGTACTCATTTGGTGTATGGGGTCTGTTGAGTCAGCTTGGGGCTATTGGACGTTTTCCGCCAAATGGTCACTAGGGTTTTCTATGGTATTATTATTTAGCAATGTAGGCATTTTATATGTATGTGTTTTGTTAATATTTTATAAGGATATTTATATTCATTTATTTTTGTTTTTGTAAACGGTGGTTCAATAAATTAGAGTAAAGCCTCAGCGTCCCTTGCATGGAATGCATTTATTGTAAAGTGACTGGCTGGTGGAGTGCCTTCAGTGTTACCATTAGGGTTGTTTCGGAGATCTTTTATACGGATCAAAGGTGAGTTTTCTTTTAACCAAGTTGTGGTCCTGATTCGGCTCTTTGCAGTCCGCTGGACCCAATTAGCAATGACTAATTACTACTATAGCGTAATATGTTCTATATGAAATTTGCGTTCTTTGTTTGTAGAAAAATCGTATTCTGAAATTAATGTTTAAAGACATGGAGTAATTAATTCAAGTTTGTTTGTTTTCAGTTGTCGGGGTTTCATGTTTTGGGGGGTTTTAGTGGGTTTTATCAAATAATTTCCTTGTATAATTTCAAAGTCTGTAAGTAACTTTTAATTTCCGATTGTTTGTCATTTTAAAACGAGTGTTTCCTAATTAAATTGCCAATAGTCTTTTCATGAGAGAGAGAGAGAGAGAGAGAGAGAGAGATTTGTGTTTGTGTGTCTGTGTGTGTGTTTCTGTGTGTGTCTGTGCATGAATGTGTTAGGGTAATATTATTATTATTATTATTAGGAATATTTATGCGCTTAATATAGGCTTATCAATAGGCTCTTGCATGAATTCAGAACAACTTTAACTATAAAACAGAGTGAGGAAAACTCATGAGCTGTTAACAATAAGTTTATATATAAAAACTACTGATTCTCATACAAATACACACACACACACACACAAACACACACCCACACTCCCGCGCACACACAGGCGAACTATGACTTTGAAAATTTGTTTCATTCATTTCAATTGATGGAAAGAAAATAGTGAGTTTTAAGAGAAGATTTAAATGACTGAATTGAAGATGAATTTCTGAGAGAAACATGCGTATTTTTCCCAGATAAGAGAAAGCACGTTCACCATATGACTTAGTATGCACAAATGGAACAGCAAACGGACGATTTTCAGAAGAAGAGCGAATTTGTCTAGAAGGTATATAAATGTGAACAAGGTCCATTATAATAGTGGGGTTAAAAAGGTTAAAGACAAAACAAAGATGGGGTTGGGAAGGCGGGGACGGGAGTTCAGAGAGGTCAAGGTGGAGGGGAGAAGAAAAAAGTACTGTTGTGTGGTTTATTGAGGTTAATTAAAAAAAAAAAAGTACAATAAACCTGATTCTGACGTTATAATAATCCTGTTGTTTTTTCGACAAAATGAATGGCTTAAACATGTTAGTGAATAAATTAATGAATGAATGTGGCCTTGTGTTCTTTTTATTTTGAATCATGAGCAAATACATGGATGCCCAGCAGTGTATTACATTGATTCTTTTTATTTATTAATAACATTAAAGACGTTAATTTTATTTAAATGTTGTGCACAATTCATATATTAGGTATATATTTAGTGTGATGTTACTGTTAGATATGATTTGTTAAAATTCTTTGTAAAAATTTAACTTATTACACAATTTTAAATTAGGTATACATGTAGATTACAGGATAGTCTAATTATTCTGTTGTTAATTTGGTTTGGTTTTAATAGGGACAACTTTTGGCCATAATCTTTTTGAAGTTCGTGAAATTTTATATCGTTGTGTTTTGTGGGAATAGAACTGTTTCTTTGGTTAAAATTTGGTTAAACAAAGGAAATTTTTAGTGTTATTTATTAGAAGAGTTTTCATTTCCGGCAATCATAGTCATAGACGAGGAACGTTTAAAAAAATATGTATTTCCGGCAGTGATAGTTCCTGTCGATAGTACAGGAGGATTCCTTTTTTAATTTCCGGCAGTCACAGCGCCTGTCAACAGTTAAAGATGTGGTTCTAGTGTACGATTTATTTAGTTTGGGGCATTTTGAAAACCATCTCTTTCATTTTAATGGTTTCTTAGTATATTATTGATGTGTTACTGCGTCTTTTTCATGGTTCGTGTGAGTTGTGAAAACACGTTTACCACGCTTGGTTTAACAAGTTGTTTTTTTTTCCCTTAGACATTGATGTCCTTCACTTTGTTTTATCTTTTTTTTTATTTTTTACCCAGCCCACCCTACCCTTTCCCTGTCCCATGAACTAGCTTTAGCAAATATTTATACTTCTGTGTTTGGTTTAGAATTAGCGAAATAATATTCCTTGGGCTGTATTTGTAGAGCATTCCCCCCCCCCTCCCCTCTCCCCATTCGTTTGTTTGTGTTTAGCTTCAGCAACTATTTCTTCAATCTTCCCTTGCATGGAATACATTTATTGTAAAGTGACCGGCTGGTGGAGTACCTTCAGTGTTACCATTAGGTTGTTTCGGAGATCTTTTATACGGATCAAAGGTGAGTTTTCTTTAAACCAAGTTGTGGTCCTGATTCGGCTCTTTGCAGTCCGCTGGACCCAATAAGCAATGACTAATTACTACTATAGCGTACATGTAATATGTTCTATATGAAATATAGCAACTATTTCTTCAATCTCTCATTCGCTGCAAGAGCTGATCCACGTGTACGATTTCGCCGTACGACTGTACGACTGGCGGTACGATTGTGAAACTATTCGGACGATTTGATTCGAATCTGTTTGGGCTTACTGGCCACAGGTATGCACGATTCATACCGCGTAGCTGAGACTAGACAAGGCCTTCTCCTTCTCTCAACGTGGTGTTAGCCACGCTTGATGTGCACCACTGTGGATGTACCCCTTCTAGACTGCAAGGGGAGCATGCCTCAAATGCCCAGCTACGCCGAACGCGGATCAGTCAAAACATGAATCAATTCTCTTACAATTAAGGCACGAAGCACTTTCAAAGACCGACTTTGAATAATACATAGTCTTTGGTACGGCACGGTTCATTTTGCTCTCGAGCTCACACTGTAAGTTCCTCCGGCTTGTGCGGTGTACCCGATGGAGTTCCGTGTCGCCTGTCTACAGTCGATTGCTTGGCACTTTCACATACGTTGGCAAACAAATATTGTATTCCTGCTGGCTTTTCACGTTTAGTGCTGCTTCGTAGGAGTTTGATAAGTTCACAGGTATGTTCCTTCCAATATAATGTTTTGTCAGGGATTTCTTCCGTTCGAAATTTCTTGTGAGGAGATTGGAAGAGGGAAGGTCGTTCTCCCTTTGAATTAGCTTGTGAACGGCTTCATCTCTTCACAAACTGTTTTTCTAGGGGTTAATAATCATATTAGAATGTTTGGTGTTTTCGCTTTTTTTTCTCTCAGTGGTAAAGGATTTTCGTTCAATTTATTGCATGTTTTGTAATGGTTTCTCGCTGCGTTCAATTGATTCATGTTTTGTAAGGGTTTCCCGCTGTTTTATATTATGTTTACATGAATTTTATCACTTTGGAATAATATTTTGTAGCGGTTTTATCCCGTATTATGTATTGTATTATTATATTGCATTTTGATGGTTTTAAAGGGATTTCTCCATTATAAATAATTTACTCTTTTTCAGAATTGTTGCTTCTTATTAAGTTTTGTAGAGATTTATTCTATTGAATTTAACGTATTCTGTGGGGTTTTGTAATGACGTTTGTCCTTTCGATCATAATTATGTTTCGTTAGATCTCCTCCCTCTTTCCCCCTCCCCTCCCCCCTCCCCTCCTCCCCTTTCCATAAACATGCATTTTAAAGAGGTTTTGTTTCTTGCTTCAAAGTGATGTTATTGGGTGTTCTTTTGTAAGGGTTTCTATCTTTCGTATTATGTTGGAAAGAGTTCACATTCACGTTTCTTTCTGTGTAAACGAAGTTGATTTATTTCATTATTTTCGTTGGGTTGATGATAGATCGCTTTCTTCACCCTAAACTCGATATTTGTATTTTTTACGTAAGAATCCAACACTTTGTTTTAGTTCACGGCGGTTTTTTTTTTAATCTAGCTAATTATTTTAGTTAACGGTGTGTTGTGTTTTTTCTTCAAGTTTATGTTTTATGGAAACATGTCAAATCAACTCCACAAATCATTGAATCAGTTGATGTTGGAATTTGTTGTTGTTATTTTTCTTGCTGAAAACGTAACTGTCTTTGCACACATTACCGCTCAGTTCATTCACTATTTTCAGTTTATGCAGGAACCTGGATTTATTTTTCCTGTAGTCAAGAACTCCAGTTGTTTTTGTTTTTTTTTAAATCTTTTTTGTTTGTTTGTTTCGTGATTTTTTGTTCTTCTACTTTAAAAAAACAAACAAAAAACACTTAATCATATTTATATAAAATTTAGTTCGTTTTGTTTTCGGTTCAGGTTTTGATTTTTTCGATTTTTTTAAAAGTCGGATTTGTTTTTCTGCTGTTCCTATTTGTTCCATTTCTTTGTTGTCTCGTTCTATCCTTGCATTAATACCGGATAATGTTAATGTTAACGTAGATACATATTTATTTTTATAATTATTAAGTCTTGTGCGGTTCTTTTTGTTTCTCTGTCATAAAAAAAGTGTGCAAAGTATTAAAATGTTTGTGACTTTCGCAAATAAATTACATGTATTACCTTTTTCTCTCTGGATTTTATATTTGATTCTGTACAAAAAAAAATCTCCGTCTCTGCCTGTCTGTCTGTCTAGGTCTCTCTCAAGCACACACACACACACACACACACACACACACACACACACACACACACACACACCCACACACACACACCCACACATACACACACACACACACACATCGTAGTAGTTGTTGTAGTTGCTGTTGTAAAAGTTGTTGTTTTTCTTCTTCTTTTTCTTCTTCTTGTTCTTCTTCTTGTAGTAGTAGTAGCTTTAGTTGTTGTAGTTGTTGTTGATGCTGTTGTTATTCTTCCCCCCTCTCCTCCTCCTCTCTCTTTCTTCTACTTCTCCTCCTTCTCCTAAACACGGTATACACTTGGCTTGGCTTGGGTAGATTAACGTCTCCGGACACATAGCGTATAGGAGACTTTGCGGCATACACAAATTAAAAAACTTTATTGTCCAGTAAAGTGCTAAAATTTGCCTTCGGCACGCCGTTGATACCCCAAGAAGATTTTTTATATCTAAAATTATTATTATTATTATTATTATTATTATTATTATTATTATTATTATTAGATCATAAAGTGCGTCTAGATTTAAAGGGTATGCGCCTTGTAAATATTATTATTATTATTATTATTATTATTATTATTATTATTATTATTATTATTATTAAGCATTCCCACAACGCAGGCCTTTTGACCAACACAAACACAAGGGCACGTAGTCCATTTTAAGGACGGTGGTGTGTTACAACGACAGGGAAGAGACGCTTAGTGACAACAATGCAACAATTGTATTGTAGTCTACACAAAGAAGTGCAAACAGCCGCCAGGAATACGCTTACCTCTTAACTCAGGTAAGCATTCATCGTTCTTCTTCTTATTCTTTTTCTTCTTCTTCTTCTTCTTGGTAGTAGTAGCAGCAGTTGCAGTAGCAGTTGAAGTTGCTGCTGCTGCTGGTGCTGTTGCTGGTGTTATTTTCTTCTTCTTCTTCTTCTTCTTCTTGGTGGTAGTAGTAGTTGTTGTTGTAGTAGTTGTTGTTGATGTTGATGTTGATTTTGTTGTTGTTGTTCTTCTTCTCTTCCTCCTTCTTCTCCTCCTCCTCCTTCTTCTACTTGGTAGTAGTAGTAAAACTATTTCTTCTACTTCTTCTTCTTCTTCTTCTTCTTCTTCTTCTTCTTCTTCTTCTTCTTCTTATTGGTATTAGTAGAAGTAGAACTATTTGTTGTTGTTGTTTTTCTTCTTCTTAGTAGCAGCAATAATAGTAGTTGTTAAAAACAGGAAACATGAACACTAATCTGCTTGAATTTCATGTGCGCGCTTTTCTCCACGTCACCAATCGGGTTGAAAGCGCGGCGATCTGCATCAACATACATACGCTTACCTGTAACAATCTCGCATACACAACCTAACACCCATCTATCACTCCAACATGTAGGGTAAAAGCGGGGAGATCGCTACTAGAAGATGGAAATTAAAAAGAATTTTGGCTTTGAAAAGATTAGGTTACCGCATAGAGAGAAGGGATTTAGAAATATAAACACCTTTGTTCATTTGAGAAAAAAAGAAAGAAAGAAAATAAAAGAAAATCCTGCTCACAAACACTCTTTAGTACTGTGTTGAAGGGCAAACTCTGCCCATAATAGTAATACTAGTAGGCCTATTGGTTGGACAATAAACCGAGTAGATCAGCGGACCGTATCGCGAAGCCTTAAAAGCCTAGCAAATGTTACTGTGACTGAGATAGGAAATGTGTGAATGCTCGTTGGGAACTAATAGTTAATACAATGCTTCATAAGCAAGGCAGTGTACAAAGAAAGGTAGGAATTTAATAAACACTGTTTATAATAAACCAGTTAATAATAATATGCTTAATATAAGCAAATGTTGATACTGTGAGACAAGAAATTTGGTGTAACGCCAATATGACTATGTAGTGAATATTATGATTTATGACAAAGGCAGTACACAAATAAAGGTAGGACATTATAGTTAATAATATGCTTCGTGATCAAGGGAACGTATAATTAAAGGTACGAGCTGAAACACTCTTTGGTGACTAGTTAATACTACACTATGCTTATAAGCAAAATGTTTTATTTGAACAAGCGCATTAAAATGTAGGACGATGTGTAGGAAGCCTTGAGCTATATTCGATATTTAAAATGTTTCAGACGACTGTACAAAAGATGTGTTGAATGTAGATATCGAGCTAGAATCATCTGCGGTTTCTGTAAGGTGAGAAAAATAGGATTTCATTTCTCAGTTCAGCCGTTTGCAAAGCAGTCGTCCTTTGTGCTATGACATGTCACGGCGCTTTTTTCCCCCCGCGCAGTGAGCGTGATTGTAAGCTATGGGCCTATGAATTGTGCTTCGCTTGTGCTTACTTGAGTTGCAGCTTGTTCAGTGTGTTGCAGTGGTGTGCTTTTGCTGCACATATCTTGAGTGTTATTTGGCAAAATCTTACTCTTGTGCCGGTAAGCGAACTAAAAATGTGATTTTGGAACTCCAGTATGCCTACGACTGTTGTTGTTGGTCGTCCTTAGTTTGTTTACATTGCTGTTATCAACGTCGTCACTGATACTAAACTCTCACTGCCGTCATGGGTTGTCGTTGCGCTTGCTGTTCTTCTTGGGGTTATGCTACTATTTATGAAATATTACTGAGAAATTAACATAGAAATGGTAACTGCATCGTTGACACATAGATATTTGTTAGGATTCTAAAAATAATGGCGGAGGAGCGGGGTCGGGGGGGGAGGGGGGGGGGAAGAGAGAGAGAGAGAGAAAAAAAAACAACAAGCTTCTGTCACCTATCCACTCGAAACATTCAGAAAAGAGGCAGTGTGTGTGTGATTCACCTGTGTCAATCTCGAGTGATCGAAATAATATTATAATTTATTGGCAGGACGATAGCATGAATCCTGAATTCTTGCGTAATAAGGGAAGATTGGGTATATTGAACCCCTTAAGGAACTTCTTCGATATTTTGGTAAAAAGTAGTCAAAACCCGCAAACATGAACGTCATTTAAAAGATAGACATTAAACCTATGTGGCCTTTAACGGTGAAAGCTGTATTGTCAACGGTTTCTGCCTGAGACTGATTTTTAAAAAAAATGTGAAAGTCCAATTTATACACCCTAGCAAGACCTAGGTTCAATTTATACACACACAATGGAAGCTTAAACACCTACTAAAATATAAAATAATGGAATAAATTGTACTTGTGTTTGTCTCTATCATAAACACACACTTACGCACACACAGTCAGCTAGGCAAACACACTCACCTACGCACTCACACACACACACACACACACATAATCCGTGACATCGCGCTAAAACGACAGCATTAAAAATGATAAGATTTTTTATTACTTCAAAAAAAGACCCTTTCTTAAAACTAAAGCAATGCACTCACTTAGTATAAGGTAAAATAAAAATGTTATTCTTTCAACTACTCCTACCAAAAACGGCATACAAAATTCAATCAAAGCAATTACAAAGATAACAAATAAAAAAGAGGAAAGAAAACACATAAAGAAAACACAACGTGGGGGTTTTTATGGGGTGGGTGGGAGGGGGTAGGGACAGCACATTGAACCAGCTACCTTATACCATTCAGGACTGAAATGGCGGATGGTATGAAAGACTTCTGCATGCGAGAAGTCCTACACTTGGCAGCACGGTACCTACGCCCAGATGGCATGAGTGCAAACTGATCATGCAGGCGGTGCGACTCATCTCCAACAATTTTGTGTGCTTTCGTGATGGTTCTGTGGTGCACCAATTCATCCAGGCTAGGAAAAACAACCCCCACTACCCTCTCTGCCTGTTTGACTACTCTTTCTAGTCTGTGTTTGTCCTCTGCAGTGCTACCAAAGTACCACACCATCAAGTTGAAGGTCAGAACACTTTTGATACTGTCAGATAAGGTCAGATTACATTACATTACATGATTATTGCTTTAGGTCCAGCGGACTCTTCCGATCCAAATCAGGACCGACAACCCCTGACCCGCATAAAAGATCCGCTGAAACAACCCTAATGGTAACACTGAAGGCTCTTCACCAGCCAGTCACTTTACAATAAAGACATCCCACGCAGGGGACGCTGAGGCTATACTCTAATTTATCAAACCCCGTTTACAAAAACAAAATAGAATACAATCATTATTAATTATCAACAAAACACATACATATAAAATGCCTACATTGCTAAATAATAACATCATAGGAAGTCCTAGTGACCACCTGGCAGAAAGCATCCAATATTCCCAAGCTGATCCAACAGACCTCACACACAAATAAGGAGTCTTGTCCCGGAAGAGTTTTGAAGAAAAAAGGTAGATGACTGGTCTAGCGAAGAAGAAGATAGTATAGCAGATTGCTAGAACAGAGCAGGAATAAGAAAGAACAAATGAGAAAGACAGCGACAGTGGGAATTTAAAGCACTAAATTTCCAGAAAGTGGGGATACTATTTGTGCTGAAACCCCCGGCACCCCAACAGGGGGGGAAATCAGATAGTTTGGGCACTTTTAAGTGACCTTGACCCTAAACTATTAGAAACATAAAGTCCAAACTTGTGTTTAGAAATGATAGATTGATCTTTCATATATGTTTCGTATTTGCGTTGATCTGAAGGTCAATGTCATTTTAGGCCTTGTAATCTTACCAAGTTTGGTTGTGATAGTTGAAATAGGTTCTGAGGTATTAATCTACTTGCAAGCTTTGCACAGACAGACGCCGGACGGCGGACAGACAGACGGTCCAATAATAATAATAATAATAATAATAATAATAATAATAATAATAATAATAATAATAATAATAATAATAATAATAATAATAATAATAATAATAATAATAATAATAATAATAATAATAATAATAATGTCATTTTGGACTATTTAGGATTCATCTCGCGCAGATTTGCAAAAATCTTGTTTCTGTTTTTGGGACACAATGACCACCAACTTCAACTCAGCTGTGACAGATGCCGCCTCTGAGATCCTTGGCAAGCACCGACCAAAGAAGAAGCCGTGGATGACACCTGAACTTTTGGATCTGTATGATAAACGATGAGAGATAAACAAGAAAAAGAACACCTCACAGGGAGCTGATGTCTACCGAAAAATCAACAATGACATCCGAAAAGGCATGCGCACAGCAAAGGAGAACTGGATAGAAGATCAATGTCAGGAAATAGAGAAACAACAGCAAGAAGGCCTACCAGGCTGTGAAGCGGTTGACAAGTGTTAAACAGCCCAGAGTCTCCACGATCCAAAGCAAATCTGGCATATGCCTTACAGAAGAACAAGAAGTCTTGGACAGATGGACAGAGTACTGCTCTGACCTTTACAATCATACACCAAATGGAGATCCATCAGTTCTAGCATGTCCCGAGAACAGAGAAGAAGAAGAAATCCTCCCAATTCTCCGGGAAGAAGTTGAGGCAGCAGTGCAATCGCTGAAGAAAGGGAAGTCAGCGGGAGTGGACAACATACCCGCGGAACTGCTACAAGCAGGAGGAGAAGCGATGATTGATGCCCTCACCATTATCTGTAACAAGATCTGTCAGAGTGGTGAGTGGCCTACACCATGGATCCAGTCGCTTGTCATCACTCTTCCCAAAAAAGGTAACCTTTAGGAGTGTAAAAATTACCGCACCATCAGCCTCATCAGCCATCCCAGCAAGGTCCTCCTGAAAATAATACTCAACAGGTTGAAACCCCAAAGCTGAACAAATCATAGCTGAAGAGCAAGAAGGATTCGGGGCAAGGCGAAGTACCACTGAACAGATTTTCAACCTCAGAATAATCTGTGAAAAATACCTACAGCACCAACAACATCTATATCATGTGTTCATAGAATTCAAGAAGGCGTTTGACCGACTGTGGCATGCAGCTCTATGGGCAACAATGAAAGTGTACAACATCAGCCCTAAAATTATTGAAGTCATCAAAAGCCTGTATGACAAGGCTACCAGTGCAGTCCTCCATAACAGCGTCATCGGGAACTGGTTCAGAACAACAATCGGTGTGCGTCAAGGATGCCTACTCTCTCCAACACTCTTCAACATCTTCCTAGAGCGCATCATGTCAGATGCTCTTGCAGATCACGAAGGCACAGTCAGCATAAGGGGTAGAGCAATCTCCAATCTTCGTTTTGCGGATGACATTGATGGATTGGCTGGAGAGGAACAAGAACTTGAACAGCTGGTACAGAGGCTTGACACCACCTCCAGAGCTTATGGAATGGAAATAAGTGCAGAGAAGACCAAAATGATGACCAACAACACAAATGGCATCAACACGGACATCAAAGTCCAAGGCCAATCCCTCAACACAGTGCATAGCTTCAAATATTTAGGAGCCATTGTATCAGACAATGGGTCCCGACAGGAAGTCCTCTCCAGGATCGCACAAACAACTGCTGCCCTGGCAAGGTTGAAGCCCATTTGGAAAGACAGGACCATCAGTCTGCATTCCAAAGTAAAACTGCTGCGCTCTCTTGTCATCTCCATCTTCCTATATGCTTGCGAAGCATGGACCCTCACAGCAGATCTCCAACGAAGAATACAAAGCATGGAGATGAGGTGCTACAGAAGACTTCTGGGCATTTCCTATACCCAGCACATCACCAACGACGAAGTCCGACAGACCATCACACAGGCCATTGGACAACACGATGACCTGCTCACAGTGGTGAAGAAACGGAAACTCCGATGGTATGGCCACGTCACCAGATCATCAGGCCTTGCAAAGACCGTCCTGCAAGGCACAGTGCAAGGAGGTAGAAGAAGAGGGCGACGGAAAAAGGTGGGAGGACAACATTCGAGAATGGACTGGTTTGACACTGAGCGAAGCCATCAGGGCTGCTGAGGACAGAGAAAGATGGAGTGTGCTGGTTAAACGATCATCTGTGGTGCCCCTTCGACCTCCGGGTTACGGGACAGGATAGGATAGGTTTGGGGAGAAGGAGGGGGCGGGTATGATGGGGAGAGGCGGGGGGGTGAGTACATAGTAAAGGACAACTATGGTTATTTTCTCTCAACTGATCATTTCTATTACACCAACTGAATATGTATTATAAATTAATCATAAATCATTGCGTGTGTTGTCAATCGATAACTTGCAGCGTGCAGCGTAGTGTTGCTGTAGTATCGACGCGTCCTTGCTGATCCTCGTTGCATTCACGTGGATTGTGTTCACGTGACCTTTGGGTCGTGTGCAGTATTGAGCGAGTGAATCAGAGCATAGCAGCTTGCATGTGGCGCGCGGTGATAACCCAAGGTATTGGATCCCTCTTTCTATGTACACTGTACAGGGAGTAACTTTTTAGCATGCAAGTACAAACTATACTGAAGAATCCATGCTTTTTAGATTATCCCGACAGAGGGTGAATTATAGAAGGAATGGAAAGCAATTGTACAGTAAACCATATCTCAAGCACACATCAAGAACATATCACGAATAGAATTTTCTGAGGAGTGTACATGTAGGCTAAGTGTACACTGGAATTTATTTCCTACATTCATGTTACAATGTATTAGCTCTCTATATAAAAGACCTAAAGAGTAATAATATTCAGGCTACAATATTTACCCCCATCTTGATCTGGCTGGTCGCTTCATTCCGGCTTTACATCTTTAACAGCCCGTCACGTTTTTCTTTTGTCAATTGTTTACTTTAATGAACAATACGACCACAGGCGCTTGTATCTGGACACGCGAGCGCCTATGCCTGTGGTGCGTCTCCCATATTAACCCAAATTAACTTACTGGGTTGATACACATTTCTTGTCTGCTTTGTTGTTGTTGTCTTGATCCCAATTGTCTTCGATGTTTACTTTGATGAAACAAATTGCCTTGAATTTTCTGTTTTGATCCAAATAGTCCCCTACCTTTGTTGTGTTAATCAAACGTGTTATATTTGCTGCGTTTATCCAAACTTGCTTTAGTTGCTGTGTTTATCCCACAGGCGCATTAACCAAGAGGAATGGACCGACGGCAAGAATGTTTTGGATCCCCGATAGCTAATACGCTGCCCGTTCACAAAATTCTCCTTGGTTAATGCGCCTGTGGTTTATCCAAACTTGCGTTAGTTGCTGTGTGTATCCCAACTTGTTGTACTTGCTGTGTTTATCAAAATTTGATATAATTTGCTGCGTTGATTACTTTGACAAAAGACATAAGAAATTTTATTCGACCAAAAGCATTACATTGGAAAAGTTATCTTCGGCCATGCAAAACGAAAGGAATGAAATGAATGCAAACGAAAGGACGAACGATCGATGATGGTGATGGTGATTATGGCCATGATGATGATGATGATGATGATGATGATGATGATGATGATGATGATGATGATGATGATGATGATCCCGACGTTGACGTTGATGATGGTGACGATGATGATGACGACATGATGAAAAATGAACGAACAAATCTAAACATTTAACAAGACTGCACGTTGTAGGCGTTATACTTCCTGTGTTTGTCCACATTTGATATACTTTGCTGCGGTAAATACTTTGACAAAAGACATAAGAAATTTTATTCGATCAAAAACAGTACATTGGAAAAGTTATCTTCGAACATGCAAAACTAAAAGAACAGCAATGAAAGGAATAGCAATCGATGATGATGATGATGGTGGTGATGATGGCCATGATGATGGTGATGAAGGACGTGGTGGTGGAGGTTGGGCTAGTGGTGGTGATGATAATGAGGAAGATAATCTCGACGTTGACGTTGGTGATGGTAATGATGATGATAGTGATGAGAACATTGAAAAAAAAAACACAAAATAAAACAAGACAAACCTTGCCTTGCTGTGATGATAATCTCGATTTGTGCTTTTATTATGTTGATTAGTTCTTGATCTTGCATTTGCAGTGTTGATTAATTCGATTTTAATTCAAGTGGATTGATTGGTTTTTGCAGTTGCTGTGGTGTCATTCTGACATTCTTCTTTGCTATGTTGTTATAAATGTGAACCTGCCTTTGCTGCATACCTGTCAAGTGCTACGGATTTTTGCGTAGCGCTACGCATTTTAAACATTTTCCCATTGCTACGGCGTATCACAAAGCTGCTACGCAATTTTTCAAAAGTGACGATAATATTTTTTAACCAAGGGGGTTTTCGCGCGAAGGTAGTCTGTTCCGGTCGAGTCCGGTTTAAAGACACTTAGTAAAAGCACCACACTTCCGCAACACGTGTTCGTTCATAGGATCGGGATATTCAAAAGTAGGTCCTTTACCGCCGATAAAATGTTTTGTACAGATGTAGGTGTGCTTTTTAACGTTTTGCACCGTGTTTGCTCCTGTAGTCGGCTGACCGCACGCTTTTACCCATTCTTTTCACTTTTCCAAGTTGACATTCGGTTGTGGAAAGTAAATAAAGTCAACTCCTTGCATGTGAGGTTTATGTTTTCGCCGTGAATAGCTTTTTTTTTTTTTTTTTTTTTTGTTCACCATCGCTGCTGCAAACTTCGTACTTTGGTATAGGGTTCGGTAAAACACAGGAAAAATGCCCCATCCGGGAGACCGGAAGTCGTGACCTCGGAGGCCAAGGTGAAGGACATAATTTTATAGGGGGTCATTTGTAAATCAATTAAAGTAATAATCAATACAGAAATCCAGTCCATGGTATGAAATTCCGTGGAAAAAATATTTGGAGCAATAGAAGAAAAAAAAACCAAACTTGCAAACAACCTACAGAAAAGGTGAAGGCAAATAGCAACTATTTATGAAGAAAAAAAAAAGGTTAGGATTTGTGCTCGATAGGAAAAAGGATTAGAAAAGATTAAATTCCATTCAAATGTATTTCCAGACACCCCACCCTTATCCCATATACAGACTCATTTGCAAATCTATAAATTACTTTTTTTTTAAAATTATTGTAACAAAGTGTTGCGCATTAACAAGATTTTACAATAAATTTGTAAACACATTGGATGTGTATGTTTATATTGGATGCAGAAGTTTCCAGTTTTGTTGCGAATCGCGAATTGCGTGATTCACATTAGTGCTACACCAAGCCTCCATTTGCTATGGTTTTTCTGTTAAATTGCTACACCACAACCCGAAAACTCCTTGACAGGTATGTTGCTGTGCTGGTAAATTCGATTGTGATTAATTCGATTTTGCATTAATTTTTGCTCTTTTGATCAGCTTGATAAAATGTGTTTTTTCTGTTTGAATATAATTTTGACATTGCCTTTGTTGTACCAATTAATGTGATCTAAATAAATTTAATTCGCTTTATATGATTTTGCATTTGCTTCTGATCTGCTTGGTATTTGTCTTTGCTGTGTGGATTTTAATTTGGATCTTGTAGCTGTACTGATTAACTCGAGTTTTTAAATTTACTATGTTGTTTAGTAATTTGATCTTGATTGATCCTATTCATCAACTAAAGTTTGATTTTGCTTTGTAGATCAACTAAGTTTTGCCTTTGCTTTGTTGATCAATTAAATTCTGAGTTTACTATTTTAATCTGATTTATGTCTTGTGTATTTACCTAATTTAATACTGCTTCTGACATCTTGATTACGTCTAATCTGCTCTCGATGAGCTGATCAATTAGTTCTAGCAATTCCCGAGAACAGAGAAGAAGAAAAAAATCCTCCCAATTCTCCGAGAAGAAGTTGAGGCAGCAGTGCAGTCGTTAAAGAAAAGGAAGTCAGCGGGAGTGGACAACATACCAGCGGAACTGCTTCAAGCAGGAGGAGAAGCGATGATTGACGCCCTCACCAGTATCTGTAACAAGATCTGGCAGAGTGAAGCGTGGCCTACACCATGAACCCAGTCGCTTGTCATCACTCTTCCAAAAAAAAGGTAACCTTCAGGAGTGTGAAAATTACCGCATCATCAGTCTCATCAGCCATCCCAGCAAGGTCCTCCTGAAAATAATACTCAACAGGTTGAAACCCCGAGCTGAACAAATCATAACTGAACAACAAGCAGGATTCAGGACAGGGCGAAGTACCACTGAACAGATTTTCAACCTCAGATTAATCTGTGAGAAATACATACAGCACCAACAACATCTATATATCATGTATTCGTAAACTTCAAGAAGGCGTTTGACCGAGTCTGGCATGCAGCTCTGTGGGCAACCATGAGAGTGTACATCACCCTTAAAATTATTGAAGTCATCAAAAGCCTGTATGACAAGGCTACCAGTGCAGTCCTTCATAACAGCGCCATCGGAAACTGTTTCAGAAAAACAATCGGTGTGCGTCAAGGATGCCTACTCTTTCCAACATTCTTCAACATCTTCCTAGAACCCATCATGTCAGATGCCCTTGCAGATCACGAAGGCACAGTAAGCACAAGGGGTAGAGCAATCTCCAAACTTCGTTTTGCGGATGACATTGATGGATTGGCTGGAGAGGAACAAGAACTTGAACAGTCGATTGGTTAATTGATTGATTAGTGATATGTGTGTGCGCGCGCGTGTGTGTACGTGAGTGTGTGTAAGTGAGCGAGTGTTTGTGCGTGTTATTGTGTGTGTGAGTGAGTATGTTTGTCAATCAATCAATCAATCTTTAATTTAATGTCTGTTCACACATTTAGGTGATATTAGACATTGAAAATGTAACGGTTAAAACACTTTAACTATTTAAAAACATAATTTCAAAACAATCTATAAAAGTCTACCAACAGGAGATTTAGCAATAACTTTCACAATGTCAGTAACATTTGGATGATATAGTACCATGTCTACAGAATGTCCATATTCAGTTATGCTATGTCCATTTACTTTAAATATATCTCTTAAAACTGAGCATTCAAAGAGAAGGTGATGTACTGATAGACTTGCATTGCATATACATTTAACATCTACTGAGTATTTAGTGCTCTATGCATTCATTCTTAATTTATACATTAATTTAGAAAGTGGTCTTGAACAATTCAGTAAAAGATATATTTTTAATATTATTTTCATGATACACTGCCTTTTCTAGTAAAGAAAACATTTCATGATTACACATATTCAAATTTGTTATAGTTATAGAATCTGATGACCTCTGTGCTCCCTCCTTAGCTAATCTGTCACATACCTCATTCCAATGAATTCCGCAATGGGATGGAACCCAACAGAAATCAATATTTATTCCTCTAGAAATCACACAGTGTATCATATGTTTAATTTCATAGATAAGCTCCCGTCTATCTTTACAGTTCCACTGTTTTAATGCATACAGAACCGCTTTTGAATCAACGCAAACTAAAATACCAAATAATTCTAAAGGTGACGTCATGAAATTTAAAGCCATTAAAATAGCATAAAGCTCAGCTGTAAATATAGAAAATCCCTTTCCTAAATAATATGACCTTCTGATATTTATTTCAGGAATAATATATGCTGATCCACTATCCGAAGAATCTAAAACTGATCCATCAGTAAAAATCTGCATATGGTTTTTGTAATTACTTTCAATATGCTTTTTTACATCAGTAACTAATATATTAGGATTATCCTCTTTTTTAGTTTGGCTGTAGTCAATATCAATATGTGCACATGTATGCTCCCATGGTGGAAGAAATGGTGTTAATGGAAGAACTGAAACTGATGTGATATCAATGTTGCACTTTTCAAAAAGGTCTTTTATATAGTTTCTAATTGGCTGCAAGTACTTCATAGTTTTCGTTCTTTTTGGATAATCTTGTTGAGCGTCAATATATATTTCATCATACACCGAATTTGGAACAGATAAACATCTGAACACAGATTTGGAAGTAGCCAGTTGACGTTGTTGATTTAATGATAATATTCCAGCTTCTTGGTATATTCGTAGAGTGTTAGCATGAACTGGAACTCCTAATGCAATTTTAATAGCCCTACTGTCAATACTTTGTAATTTATTTAGTAATGAATTATTTGCTGAAAAGTATGCTTCTTGACCATAAATAAGCTTTGATCGAACTAGTGATATGGCTAAATGTAATAGGGATTTAGTGTTTTGACCCCATATTTGCATATTAATAATTTTTAATAAATTCAAGATTTTTCTTGCTTTGGTTATTAAATGTTCAATATGTAACTTCCAGTTCAGCTTAGGTGTTAGGTAAACTCCGAGAAATTTTACCTGCTGCTTGTAAGCAAGAACTTCATAATTTAATTTCAAAACAGGTAATAATTTAGGATTATTTCCATTATTGAAAAGCATCAAATAAGTTTTCTCTGTAGACAGTTCAAGACCGTTATTTTTCAAAAATATAAAAAGATTATTCAGTTCTTCTTGGAAAAGTTTCTGTACATACATTACTACTCTCTGTTTAGTATGCTTTCTGAGAGACGTATTAATCCACATAGCAATGTCATCCGCATACTGAACAACATTTGCTGATTTAGAAATAACTGTGGGAAGATCATGAATGAGGATTGAAAACAATAAAGGGGCAAGAATAGACCCCTGAGGTATTCCCATATCGATGTTATAAAAAGATGAATAAGCGTTCCCCACTCTTGTACATATTGATCTGCCACTTAAATAAGTGTGTATGTAATGATACATATGACCACTTATTCCAATATGTTTTAATTTATAAAGAAGTCTAGCATGCCAAACACTGTCATATGCCTGTTTGATATCAAAGAAAGCGGCAAGAGTACTTTTTCTATGAGCAAACTATTTCTTAACATGACTGGTTAATTTGACAAGATGGTCAGTTGTACACCGACCCTTTCTAAACCCTGCTTGATTTTTAGGGATTGTATTATTTTTTCCACAAAATTGAGTTAACCTGTTTAAAATTATTTTTTCTAAAAATTTTCCAACTTGAGACATCAATGCAATTGGTCTATAATTATTTACTGATGCACGAGACTTACCTTGCTTATGTACTGGAATAACTACAGACTTCTTCCAGATAGTAGGGAGAATTCCACTTTGCCAACATCTTTGGCAAAATGAATGTAGTAATTTTTTCCATGTAGCTGGCAAGTGATTCAGTAATTGATAAGAGATACCATCTAGACCAACAGCAGTTTTGTTTGATGAAAAACATTGTAAGGTTTCTAAAAAATCTTCATAATTAATAGGAGCATTTAAATAATGCAAATTATCTGGTATAGGATCTGCATATTCTGCTTTGTGTTCTTCTTCTTTTCTAAACATTTGTGTATGTAAATCAAGACTATTGGACAATGAATTTACTGAGAAATGTTTTGCAAATGCCCCTGCTTTATCCTCAGATGAGGGGAAAATATTGTCTTGCAATTTAACAGGATAAGACTGTAGATTAAATCCATTTTTCATCTCTTTAACTTTTCTCCAAACCTTATACATATCTTTCGAATCGGTTATTTCTGACATGCAAAATTCTGACCAATAATATTTCTTAGCACTGGCAATAATTCTGTTACAATGTATTTTAGCATGTTTCATGATTGTAAAATTGTCAACTGTTTTATTCCTAATCCAATTTTTATATGTGAACTTTTTATTGTTAACTGCTTTTTCGCAATCATTGTTCCACCACACATTTCCTGAATGAGATATTCGCTTCTTTTGTTTGCATCTTGGAAAACTTTTTTCTGCTGCTTTCAAAACAGAATCTCTAAATTTTGAGTAAAAAGTGTCTACATCTTCTACATCTTCATCATGAACGTTATTAATATCAGTATTTTCTAGACATGTTTTAAAGAAGTCCCAATTTGGATATTTATATTTGAATTTAGGTATTTTATCTTCTTTTTGTCCTAATTCTGTTTCTCGTTCATTCAAAGTTATAATAATTGGAAGATGATCACTCCCTAAACAATCATCAAGAGGGCACCAAACAGAATTTAAGGCAATATCTGGAGTGGCAAGGGAAAGATCAATAGATGTAGACCTATGGTAAGAAACGTCAGGAATTCTAGTAAATTGACCGTAATTTAATAAACACAATTTAGAATCTAATAAATTATCAACAAAACGATTACTTGTTGTAATTTGACATCCTGGCTCCCACCAAGGAGAATGAGCATTGAAGTCCCCCAAAATAATCCACTTCTCATCTGACTTAACTATAGTTTTTATCCAGTCAGAGTTGTCTTCTTTTGGACCATCTGGCATATAAACGGATATTATATTGAAAATGGTGTGCTTATTTATTTTAATCATTGCAACATTTCCAAATGTATTTTTTAGTGTTTTTGGTATTGGTGATGGAATTGAACAATACTCTAAATCACATCTTATGTACAGGGCTGTTTGAACTTTTTGTGTGTCGTTACTAGTTTGGAATAAGGGAGGAAAGTAATAATTTTTTTAGCTTTGGTAATTTGTTATTATTGAGATTTAGTGACTGTAACGCTAAAACAGCATAATTTTCCTGTGATATATGTTGTTGAAAAGCCAGTAAATTTGTGCCTACTGATCGACTATTCCACTGAAATAATTTGACATTTTGTTCATTCATTTTACAGTTTAAATTGTATATTTATACACTTGCATAATAATGCTTCTTAATTATATATATAGTTTTTAAACATAAATCGTTACTTAATTTTCTGTTGTGCTCATTTATAACTGCAATATTCATGTTTGTGTTTGCAGTGAATAACGAGGAATGTTCTTGCTTATAGTTTAGTAATACTGCCAGTTACGGCTCCACCACTGATTTCTCCGACGTTCATAGTTGTACTTGACGTCTTGCCAAAGAAGTTGATGAAGATGACTTCCAACGTTCTGTGCTAAGATAGCTGCAGCTCTGCGGTTGGGGTGGATTCCATCTAGAAGATCAAATTTTGACACATTTTCATGCTGTATGAAGAAAACATTGTTTAGATCATACAGTTCTGAGACAAGAACCGCTTTGAAAAGGCATCTCTTTGACTCCAGCTCTTGACGCCCAGACGGTACCATTTTGCTGAAAACAAATTTTGTTGATGACTTTCCAGCAGCAGCCTTTTTGATATTCACAGCCAACGATAGTGCAGCGGCCCTCGGTTCTTTCTCTTTCAGGTCGTTTACACCGACATGAATGACTACTGCATCGACAGCGCCATCGATTTTAGTTGGGACATCTTCAGCTGTGTAAGTTTTCTTGTAACGTGCATGGAATCCACACGATCGGCCCAATCTCTTCCCATTGACACCAGCCAACACCGAATCATTAATAAATAAGACGTTCGGCAAGTCTTGTTTTGTCATGCGCCTGTTTGGGGTCTTCGGGCCTTGGGATGACGTCATAGTGTTTCTGACGTCATTTCTTTCTTTTTGGACGTAATTTGTTCGATCTACTTTGCCCCTGATCTTTTTATCTTGAATTTTAGCTTGTGCTGGTGGAGCTGTAGTATTAATAGGGTATTTTGAAATAGCAGAAGGTACCGGCTTCAATGCGACAACTTCTGCATAGGTAAGGCGGTCA
This sequence comes from Oncomelania hupensis, assembly GCA_036898135.1. Lineage (NCBI taxonomy): Eukaryota > Metazoa > Mollusca > Gastropoda > Littorinimorpha > Pomatiopsidae > Oncomelania > Oncomelania hupensis. Next base: position 30,918,253 of record CM072514.1, read on the forward strand.
GTTTTGTTGTTGTATCAAATTTTATTCATCAGATTAACATAAGTTGTACTGATAACGGTCAGTTTGGGTCTCCACGCTCTTGCTCTCTCTCTTTGCCACTTTCTCCTCCTTCATCAGTCCATTTTGCACGAGTATTACCTCCTCAAGCGTATCGATGCGATTTTGCAATGATCGAACTACGCAGATCAAATCTTGCAAATGCAAACTTACTGATTCTGGACCAGCAGCTAGCCCTTTCTCACAGCCACTTTCGCTTTGACTTCCGTTGCTAAAGAAGCGGAAGCAGGCGTTGACAGTCTTGTGGTATAGCAGGACAATGAACTGCAACATTTTCCCAGTGCTTGGAAGGTTTAGATGCAAATCCATTGATCATTTGAGTGTTCTTAAAAATTAATTTTGAAAACCTCTTGTCCAGTAAGAAAATAAAAGTCTCCAGTTATTCAGCTCGTTGTGAGGTTTGCTGAAAGACGGCCATGTTGACCGGAAGCCCTCGAGTATGTTTGTGTGTGTGCATGTGTGTATGCAGTGTCACTCGCGCCTAATTTCGCTGCCTGCTTTGCTTAAAATATACATAAACGTTAAATGCTCATTTACTTTACCATTGATGTTGCGTGTAGTTCATTGTTTCTGCACACGCTCGTTGTTCTTAGTTTTGTATTTGATGTTACCTGGCTGGGCGTTTTTCTTGGCGTTTGCGTCCAATCATGTCAGTGTTTAATTGGTCAATGGTTTTATTTTAATTTTTTCCCGGTAACACTTGTGAGACACGCGTTTCTGCTTATTTTCCTCAATCTCTTGCCTCATGCTACAACAGTTTGTCCTGTACTGTGTGTGATGTTTATTTATGATTTCAAAAAAACAACCAGTCAGGCAAATGTAATGATCTACCCATATAATATTTGCTATACAATTATACCGAACCAACATTAAAACCTGGCTGTTCATAATAGGTAGACTATTACATTGCTTTTACTGTCCCCTTTCAACCGCAGCTTGACTGGTCTCGGCCTCGAGCCTACAAATTGTGATAAGTATAGTGAAGTATAGTGCTACCTTACATCTGTAGTGATCACTGCGTATTTTGCGTAACTATCACAAATTCTGTCAGTAGAAGTTAGTCTTATAAAATAACCATATACATCTTAAATCTGTAGTGATCACTGCGAATTTTGCGTAACTATCACAAATTGTGTCAGTAGAAGTTATTCTTTTAAAATAACCATATACATCTATGATCGTTTAGATTCTGATTAGTTTTGCAATCTGCTATCACAAATAGACTGGCCTGGATTAATTACTATAAATCAGTCAGCAGAAGATTTCACCCAAGCCTACTTTGAAGATGCCTATAAATGTATGCCTGTTAAAACTGTTACCGTTACCATACGCACTACCACGTTTTAGCGGTTTAACCCACTGTGAAATCTGTGACACGGGCAAGTCTTTCATGGGAAGAAGAGCAGCAGGTAGTAACACAAATGCTTGACTACAGTGACCAAATACCAAAATAACATGCACGTGACGACCATTTCTCTTACGCGGATTATCCTAGGTCTACCCTATAGAACCGATCTTCGGACATGAATCATGGCGATGAAACGTGTGCCATTTTAGAGGTGTGTCATCAATAAACGCGGTTTGAAGGGTGATTCTTTCAGCTGATTTGCAGAAAGATTAGATCTGTCGGAAATAAAACAATCTTTACGTTTCCATTATGGATAGTTTTCTTCACACGACATACTACTGTGTGAACAGTCTCTTCTTGGTGTGATATGTGTAGTTTTATTCACACGGCGAGAATATTCTCTTCTTTGTGTGATATGGGTAGTTTTATTCACACGATGTACTAAATGTGAATATTCACTTTTTTGTGTGTACTATGGGTAGTTTAAATAAGATGCAAAATAGCAACGTGTAGCGAAGGTTAACATAGTGTGTACATAGTTGTGTACATAGTTGTAAATAGTTGTACCCACTGTTCTGTCTTTTGGTGTATTGTAGCAAAAGCAATGTTTTATCGAGTGCATGTATTTATATGTAATGATTATGTAAAGCGTGGTGAGTCTGGTCATAGGCTGGAGTACCCGCTATATAAAAACCCGTTATTATTATTATTAACAGTGTGTCTGCCCAAACAATTGACCAGCTAGATTCTAGTCTTACAATCACTAACACCTTACTGTTCGGTGATCAACAACTTTCCCCATAAGAAAACTCTGAAGTTTCTAAAGTTCACACATTTCTTTCGGCTTGTGACCGCTTTGGCACAAAATGATATAATTCCGTAAACATCTGATTGGATTTCCTGAGGCCCCTAACATGCTCGTTTTACACCAATCCCCCGTTCAACTTCCCTCTTATTATTATGTATTACTATATTTAGTAGTAGTAGTAGTAGTAGTAGTAGTAGTAGTAGTAGTAGTAGTAGTAGTAGTAGTAGTAGTAGTAGTATCTTCTCACACCTTGTCAAGCTGACAGCCGTCAAGTAAAACTGGCGAAATGAGCATTTCCTCCCCCCTTCCCCCCACCCCTCCACCCCACCCCTATGTCCCCTCTCGCCTATAATACATTGTCGGCGCAGAGCAACCGAGTGTGGGTTTTTCCTCACTCTTTGTTCATTTGCGTGTTTGCTCTCCTTTGTGTAAACAATTTATTTAAAAAATGTTCCCCTATTTCTTTCAGCGTAAAGAACGTCTTGTTTGTTTAGCAATTTAATTATTGAATGTTTTCCCAGTGTTTGTTGTAATATACCGTCTACGGAAATAGGAGACTACTTGTCTTTTTGTTGACGGACACCTCGTCTCACAACACTATAAAAGCTATCCCGAGCTGCAAGCTTTTCCCCAAGTCCCCTATACGCTCAATGTGTCCGGGGACATTAATTTAATAAAGAAGAAGAAGAAGAAGCTTTTCTTCGGGAAAGGGGAAAGGTGGTTGCCTGACAGTGCAAGGACGAACTAGCGGAGCTAGCTAAAATTGCATCTGAAATCCACGTTTGGGTTGATCCGGAAGGTTTGACGGAGGACAGAGCAGAAATTATATGCGAGAAACTGTGTTCGTTTGCAAAGAATGTCCACCTAAACTTTAGACAACTCTGGCGCAACATGCGGGCAAGCCGGTCAAAGTTGATTCCCCTCTTATTTCCGAGTATGGTCTATTTTATATCTCCTTTTGAAGTTCGAATTATTGTAGTCTATTTATTGTTAAGGGTATCACTAATTTAAGCTGTGCTTTTGTGTGCCCAGTTCAATTCCATATTTTAATTTAACGTCTTTTCGCAACAATGTGATTGTAGACAACCATAACAAACAAAGAAACAAACAAACAAATAGAAATTGTGAATTGTAGTCTAATCCTATCCTATCCTATCCTATTCTATCCTATCCTATCCTATCCCGTAACTCGGAGGTCGTAGGGGCACCACAAGCGATCGTTTAACCAGCGTACTCCTTCTTTCCCTATCCTCAGCAACCCTGATTTGTTTCGCTCAGTGTCAAACCAGTCCATTCTCGAATGTTGTCCTCCCACCTCGATAATGGACTGGTTTGACACTGACATTGTAGTAACTTAAATAAATCTGTTCCGACAATGATACGCGCGATGTCCTGTAACATCGCACTATATAAGATGACTCTAATATCGTCTTGTGCACATAAAATAATTCAATTTTCTTTGTACAGTGCTGCTAAAACAGTACAATCAAATAATATAATTATTTTGTAAGGAAGTAGTTCCAGCACATATACAAGTAACATTTTTCAAATATTTTGTGCACCATGAATTCAAGAGTAGTTTATATACTAATCTAGCAATAGTTCTGGAACAACTAACAATATTTACTTTGGGTATTATGTTAGTAAGGTGTTGTTCTAATAACGAATAATATTCAAATTGAGCTAATTTCACATTGTGTGGCTTTGTGTATTATAAGTAACGCTTTGTTTTCTTTGAATAAGATTTATGTTTAAACCACCAAATGTTTTATTTTTTCATCAATAAATGCCGTAGATTTTGTGCCTATTAATTGCAACCGCTAGCCACCCTTCTTTAGCTGATAACAGCATCTACTATAAAGCCGGCAAGAGTCAAAACCTATTAAAAAAACAAAAGGTGACTCGGTACGGTTTTCCGTTATAGGTTGATAAAACAGAGCATACCCCACCCTATCCCACACACCAAAGACGCCTTCTTGAAGCCGCGTGGTTCATTCAGAAATAGGATCAATTGTCACACAGCTATGGTACTGATGTACCGTTAAACAGGGGAAATCACTCATGTGAAAATTCAAACGTTATGGTTTGAGCAACGGAGGCCCACTTTTATCATTGTTTAAGGAGGTTGGGTACGTTCAAATCAAAGTAGATAGAATTTGCTGAAATTAGGTTTATTGGAGCAAACATTCCGAGAATACATGAAATGCACACACAAAAGTAGGTTACGCCGTGCTAATTTAGTAGTTAAGAGCATAATTTCCGATTTTAGCGAGGGCAGACTTAAGACAAAAGTAGCGTAACAACAAATAGCCGAGTAGATGGAAAGAAAATGAAGATTTGAGCATGCCAACAACCAGCAAGGAAGAAGAAGGGTTTCCAAGCAAATTTGTAATGATCTTGCCATTGAATAATAAATCATGAAATAGGAGGTAGAAGTACCTGAAACTTTGCAGGCACCCCCATTATTATCAAATTGTTATTCACTTTACAAAAAATGAACATAGCTCGCCGATCTTAATTTTGACCTACAGGGGTTACACTTTGCTCATCCTCCTAGTCAAAGCTAGCCGTTTTGGCCAAATCTACACATTTACATGGGGGGGGGGGGGGAAGTAAGGATTAAACAAAAACAAACCCATCACGCCAACAGTAACAATACACACAGATAATAGCTTAAGCAAGCTCAATACCAACCAGTACATTCACACATTTTCTCATCCAAAACAAACCTAAAATCAGGATAGACCACATAAGAATGATCGTGACCAACACTGTAGCCTACTAGGCTTTATTTATGCAGTAGCAGACGACAACAGGCTTACACAGTCTCAGCTACGCAGAACCTCCATTCTCAAAGACCAAAGTGACCGCCCCATACCGTAGACCATACAAGAACGCAAGAACTTTCCAAACTATACGTACAATGAATGTCGTTGTATCTGATAGCGTTCGTTAGTTAAATTAACGTCCCCCAACACCATGGGCATATTGGGGACAAATCCGATAGCCTAATGGTCGCCGCTTTAAAAGGATGAAAAAGATGACCACGTGACATTGCCGTATCCAATGTGAAAACGAACCTAAGCTGCGTTCGTTGTAGCCTAACTGCTAATGACTTCATGTAATGACTTAATGTCTTGATTCACCTCTTTTACCTGGGTGATTGCTGTCTGAATGTGCTGATCCAACGATAATTTAACATCAAAACATCATTCTCAGGTGTTATCTTTTCTGGAGTTTATTTTCTTTCTTTTTTCTTTTTTTCTTTATGTCTGAACATTTCACGGTATTACGCGCAATGACTAAATTCACTCTGCCGTTTCATGAAATGACTAAAATCTCAAGGCATTTCCCGTAATGAGATGTCTATGTTCATATTAACACTTAGTGCCTGGTTGTTTAAGCAACAATGTCTTTTGGGTGAGTTTATGTGAATATAGTGTCAGTGTGTGGAAGTTTACTACAGGAGTTTTTAATCACTTTACGTCTTATTATCGTGTTTGTAATCCCGCTCGTGGCTTAGCATTAATTCTTTTAGAAGCGGGGCTCACACACGCTACAATGGAGCAAACAGAGCAACAACCAATTGACTATGAAAAGTTTGTTTTTTTCAAACGGGAACTGTATGAATTATTTGAGAAACAAAACGTGCAATCAGACAATTGAAGTACTAAAAAGACAGCTGCTCAACAAACATCCGGCAAGTTTCGACAATAAATATTACATCCCGGTCAAGTTAGTGCCTATATTCGTCTGGTATGAATTATTATTAGTTTAAGTAACATAATAACGAATGTGACTGCACTGGTTGGTCTAGTAGTGTCAATATATAATGTGACTGAGTAAGAAGAAGCATGTGCTGTCATTAGTGGTTAAAAGTTACACTGTAATAGCTGAATCAACACAAGTTTTTGTTATTTATGTATATTTTTTAAAGGGCATTGGGGAAGGATGGGGTTGAAATGACATATAAAATGGATTTTGATTGCAGGTACGAAGCTCTACAGTGTAGTGACATCGAGAAGCTCATTAAAATTCGCAAAACCTCTGATGAGCGGCCAGTATTACTATGTCTCCATTGAGGACACGTTCGAAGTCATCAAGAAATCCTACATCGCCACTTGGCATGGCGGACGGGACAGAATAATAAAAGCATCTCGCCGACAAGTACGTCAACATCACCAGGGATGCTCTTAATCTCTTCGAGTTTTACTCTGCAGTATATGTCAGGGAAAAAAACAACAAGCCCCCAGTTGCCACATATATCGTCGTTTACCCTTTTATTAGCCACCAGCTTACGTGGATTTAGTGGGTATGCAAATCCAAAGCTTGTGGTTCTTACAAATGGACGATGGTTTATCAGTGCCATTTGACCAAATTCGCAATTATCCGTCCCCTTCATTACTTAATTAAAAGAGCGTCTGAAGTCTTGTTTCAGCTCCTCGATATAGTTCTTCTTGTTACGTCTGTTTGTGTGTGCTCCTGCCAAACTGCGAAGTGACAACAGATCGGATTTCACCGCTGGGGTCACCAAAAAGCTACATGTAAAATTCATGTGGCCACAGTTGACCATGTTGCTCGGTCGTCCTCGTCACCTTCAAAGTCGAGGGTCCGTTGAGCGCACGAATGAAGACATCAATGACATGTTATTTTCTTGGATTTTTGACAATAACTCAAAGGATTTGGGTTTGTTGATGTTAGAATTGTTCAGCAGATGAAGAATACCTCATATCATTTCGGTACAACTCATGTTAATCTGATGAATAAAAAAAAATTGATACAACCAATAAAAAAAAACAATGCTGGAATAAAGTGCACCTCATGCACTGCTATGTTTGGCACAGAACCTTCATCATCCATACCAGTGGAAATCATCAAGCGTCTTGGAACTAAAGATTATAAGGTTTTTTAGTCTACCCCCGAACTCTGCTGATGATCTACCACCAACATAGCCTCCAGGAAACCCACCGCTGCTCCGCCCCTGAAGACTACCCGCCAGACGCACTCTGAGCAGTACCAGCTGCCTTCCTGCAGAACGGCATACAGGCAACAAACCTTCTTTCCACGCACCATTGCCGAGTGGAATGCTCTCCCAGAAGAGACTGTTCGCAGCCAAACTCTGGAAGAGTTCAAATCCCGGATCTAGCCCTCCCCCTCCCCTCCTCTCCCCCAATCCAATCCCCTATCCCTGACCCCACAAGCTGATCACCCGGGCAGCAATTTTCATATTTCCTGTACAATATACCTAAGCGCAAAACCCTAAACGTCTACGTAATCTTCACAATGCTGAAGGAGGTAGTCAAGAAGAAGAAGAAGAAGAATGCAGCTCAACTTCCAGCCTCTCAACCAGATGATCAACCATTATCCCCAGCCAGATGATCTATCACCAACCCAGCTTCAGAATCTGTGGCCACCGCTCACGTCCCTCACCACTCGAATTGCGTCGTCGAAACATTGTGCATGAAAGGAAGAGGACAAGTGAGTATTTGACAGATCAAGCAGAAAGAATGGTCTGGAGATCACGCACCCTGCTACAAGCTGGCAACATGGGGGGTCCGGGACAATGTGGCTTTGCAAATTCCTATGGTAGACAGGGGCACGGGGACCATCGCAACATCTTAGGTGTCATCATCGACAAGAACAAAAACGACCTCTACACCACTGCCACATGACACGGCATCCTGTCTAATAAGTATAGTAAACACGAACTGGCTTCACTTTTTGCCCTCAACAGTTGCTTAAGGACAGTGACATTAATTAACAAGGCCGGGATAAACGTGTTTCACGTCGTGAATCACTGAGATTTACGGCAGGTGACGGTCAAGGATTTGTACAATGTAATTGCGCAGCCTTGAAGATTGACAGAAAAATGTAGTAACCTAAAAGGTGAATGCTTCAAATCTCTGCTGAGTTGTAACAGCCCTTGTCATAACAGTTTGTCTGGCAGCAGCAAGAAGTAAATGCTACTTTCTTATTTCAATTATTTTAATTCTTCTTAAACTGTATTATGCGATGCAATGTACACATGAAAAGAGTAAAAGAAAACTATTACCAATGCGATTCATCCCAGTCTTCAATAAACTCATGGCAATTAGACAATACGTGAAAAACTTGACAGTAAATTTGAGTCATTACGAGAAATGCCTTGAGAGTTTTAGCATTCCATGAAGCAACAGAGCGAATTAAGGATGTTCAGACATTACGCGAAACTGCTGCTTTCACTATGTGCCTGTAACATATGCATCACCTTTCGTACCTAGCATTTAAAACGTAAGGAACGCTTTTGCAACTGACAGTACGTCAGTACACTTAATTACTTGTTGGATGCCTAGCCACCACTTTTGTGTAATATTATCGGCTGAACGTCGCAATATCAATAATCATCCTGCAATTTGTATCTACGAATAACTGAACCAAAGCAGAAATTGAAAATCGAAATTTGCAATTTTAATCAATTTTAATTGCAACACGGCACGGATATCGAATTTGAATTCATCGTTTGCAAACTCACCAATTCCAGTTTCATTTTCATTGCAATTTGTGCAGGCTGTTTGGGTGCTTGCACTCATTCTAATGATAGACAAAAAGAATGGTCGTCAATAAATACGTAATAATATGGAAATAGACTATTATTTTGTTTGAATTGAAGTGAAACAGCTATAAAAATTGAAGTGTAAGATTGATTAGTTGATTGTAGCATGACGTGGGATGTCCTCGTTTGCTGACTCGCCTCTTCATATTAGTTGTACCTGCTTTCAAATTCTACCATCGTTATTATAGACTACCAATTGTAAGAAGGCTTCTTGTCATGCATTTGAAAGTTTACTTCATTTAGACACGATTGCTTGTTTAAAAAATAACATGACAGAAACACGGGAGCTGTAGAAGATATTATGAGATTGTTGTTTAAATGCCTGCTTTTCTAACTCCTGTTTCTTACGCATAGTGTGTGTTACACTCGATGTTGTTTTTTCTCTATCAGTAGTTGATTCAGCCCCGATGTTTGAAATCCTGATAGGTGTAACTCAGATTCGTTTAGCCACGCAACCCGTTCAATCATCAACAAGGCAGGAGTCGTCGTTTGAAGTTTTCCACTTTTATTCAGCATACATCAACAACTGAATCGTTCAATCGCTTTTCACTTTACAATTCTCGACTATCAACTTTCCACTTTTTACAACTTTCTCAACTCTTACTCTAATACAACAGCTCTCTCAACTCAAACAGTGCGGCACAATATATAGTCTCTACATACTCCAGAACAGGCGAGAATACCCCCGCATGACACACCACAACCAATCAGAAGTAATTTCATCATCACTGTCTCACGTCATACAACCTTATTTGGAATGGAAGCTTCTATAGTTACCACTAGAATTATCCATACGCTTCGATCGATAGTAAACAACCAACCCTAGAAAATTCTCAAATAATATCGAACAACTAAAATTACCAACGCCATACAAAGCTTCCTCCAACAACAACGCAAAATCAAATCAAAGATAAATACACTCTAATATTGCACGCTTTGCAAAATAAAACGAACAGATCTATCGTGCGCGTCACACATGAACTATTGTGCGCGTTTCAACGTAACAGTGTGACTTCTTGTGTGAAAGTTTACATTCCGTCTAGTCGTCACTTCTCAAGGGAAGAGTTGAGTCTAATGCTGCCTTTCCAGATTGTGTTGTCTAAAATATAAAAATCATAATATGTGCAGCAAGATAGGTCAAGCCATGCATATGAACACAAACGTTTAGGTCTATGGAAGTTATGTTTGTGACAACATTACCCGTATACATGTACATGTTCATGTGACCAGTGAAATATCCTTTCCTTTCAGAAACCCTCGATCGACCATGAAGGCCTCTGTACAATTACTGCGGGTGCGCGGTGCTTGCCTGCGGAGAGTGTTTGTGGCGTTGTTCATCGCAGCACCTATGATGCTCTTACTGATGTGGTCAAGATCTAACGGTAGCGTGGTGTGCAATGGTCAGTCTGAAGTCGGGTTGTCGGAGAAAGATCTGGCCAACAATGGACAGCTGCTGTCTCTGCCGCAACACGCGAAAGAGGCGATCCTTTTTCAGGTATACTTGAGTGAGACAGTTGTTTTCTCGTTACGATTTATATTGTCTTCATAAGACAAGAACGAAGGTGGAGACTTGTGATGATTCGTCCTTAACGCTCAAGCTCAAGCAATCAGAACGGTAAAACCTTGTGTATACCGAAAAAAAGAAGTCTGCATTGATTGATTGGTAGCAATTGAAGATAACCAATAGACCCACGCGAAAGGTTTACGCAATAACTATAGTAGAAAAAGTACGTTGCAATGTTTGAGCCTATGGATTGACGAATTGTCTGTCTGATTGATTAACTTATTATGTTCGAGCCTATGGATTGACGAATTGTCTGTCTGATTGATTAACTTTTTGACTGATTGAATGAATTACTGAAGGAATAACTAGTTGAATCCTCTGAAATATTAACGTATGCTTTTAATCCTTGAGTCTGTTGGTCTTTTGAGTACATCAGAATTTCAAGCGAACTGAATACATAAATTTGATTTGAACGAATCAATTTAAAATAAATAAATAAATATAAAATAACATTAAATAAAGTAAAATAACATAAAATAAAGTAAAATAAACTAAAATAATACAATAAATTAAAATAATAAAATGAAATAAAATAAAATAATAAATAAAATAAAGGAAATAAAATAAAATATATTTATAAATAATATAAAATGAATAAAATAGATTCATTCATTAATTAAACAATTAATTACTTAATTAATTAATTAAAGAAACAAATAAATAAATAAATAAATAAATGTTGGGTTTGTTTTAATTAACTGAAACTTTCAAACAGCCGATTCTTTATGCAGGGGGCATCGGGAAATGACTGTGAGCACTGTGACGAGCAGCCATTCGTGTTCAGCTCGGACTTGCAGTCTCCAAATCTTGTAGAGATCAAAGCGCCTGGCCAGCGCACAGACCGGCTTCCTCTTGTTCGACACTTCTCGGCCGCCGACCCATGGCCAGGGTTGGAGCCTGTCCACTCACTACCTGGTCAGGTAAGAAGACCATGCCCAACTCTCTAACCGACTTGGTAAAGTTGTGCTAACTCTCTAAGTTGACTCGTCGTGAGAAAAGAGGGACTTTTAAGTCTAACGCTTCTCTTCTCAACGATTGAAAGTTTTTTTGTTTTGTTTTTGTGTTTTTTTTTAATTCTTTTCACATAAATAGAATGAAGTACAGCATCATCAGCATGTCTAACAGTAAGTAGCCTACACTACAAAATAGGAAACATCCTTGTAACCTAGAACTACGTTAATAACCTGGAGTCTTTGCAGGTGTCACTGTAAAAAGCAGAAATCGTTCAGTTCGCATTGTCCCACCTAGCCGACCTTACAAAGCACAAGGTTGCAAAACTTTATGGCGAAAACGAAAGTTTGCAAAGGTAGCCGTAGTACAATGCAAGCAACGATTTTAAAAGAGAAAGATTAAAATAAATAAATGGAGAGAGGGAGGAAAAAAAGGCAAGTTTTAAAAACAGAGAATAAACAGATATAAAATAAATAAATAAATAAATAAATAAAAAAGGAGGAGAGTATGGACAGCAACAACGCGATCAATTGAACGTCGTTTGCAGTCAATTCACAGAGAGCAGGAAAACTTGCCTAATTTAACATAAATGTATACCTGTAAAACGATTGAAAGGTTAAAAGAAATCCATTTCCAATATTTGTGTTTGGGGCACAGGATTTCACAGAGTTATACATGAACAGTACAGTAGGTCTTAACAGTGCCATATCGCCAATGGTGGGTGTAGACGTTAAATCTCAATGTTCATTCGTTAACAGTGGGCCTAAATCTGTTTCTTTGGTTCTTGGACTCTTCATAGCATTCCGCAGTCTTAAAGGCTTAGTATTAGATTTCTCCACCCTGGTGTTTCGGGATTGGCTTGGTAGCATAGTGGATAGGGTGCTAGCTTCCTATGCCTAAGGTCGCGGGTTCGAACCTCGCATGGGACGAACTTAGTGGGTATGAGACTTTTCAGGCAACCCAGGATTTTCTCCGGGAACTCCGGTTTCCTACTTCCCTTCAAAAATGAAATTGGATGCGTCAATCTATATTTCAAAAATATAAATTGATTTCTCTTCCACCTAGTGAAATGTCCACACAAAAAAAATAAAACTTTGTGTAATAGCGATCTCGTTAAATCGCCGCGCTTTGAGTTCCATTGAAGATAAATAGCGAGTGATAGTATCGTGTAGTAGTAGTAGTAGTAGTAGTAGTAGTAGTAGTATTAGTAGTAGTAGTAGTATCATTATTATTATTATCATTATTATTATTATTATTATTATTATTATTATTATATTATTATTATTATTATTATTATTACTACTACTACTACCCCTTGGGGTCATGAGCAATCTTGTCACTGTAGATTGTTCTAACCTATAAAGGGAACAGTGAAAGCCCCAGTTGAAAACCTGTCTTGCCTTTGTAGGCATGACTAATTCACTGCGGCAACAGTTCCCCCCGTTGGAGTGCCGGGGGTTTCAGTATAAATAGTATCCCCACTTTCTGGAAATTTAGTGCTTTAAATTCCCACTGTCGCTGTCTTCATCATTTGCTCTTTCCCATTCCTGATCTGTCCTATCACTCTGCTATACTGTCTTCTTCTTCGCTAGATCAATGACCTACCTTTTTCTTGAAAACTCTTCCTGGACAAGACTCCTTGTTTGTGTATGAGGTCTGTTGGATCAGCTTGGGAGTGTTGGACGCTTTCTGCCGGGTGGTCACTAGGGCTTCCTATGATTGTATTATTTCGCACTATAGGCATTTTATATGTATGTGTTTTGTTGATGATTTATAATGATGGTTGTATTCTATTTTGTTTTTGTAACCGGGGTGTTCGCGTAGTTGAGGTCAACCCTCAGCCGTCCCCCGCGTGGGATGTCTTTATTGTAAAGTGACTGGCCGGTGGAGGGCATTCAATTTTCCCACTAGGGTTGTTTCGGCAGATCTTTTATGCGGATCGGGGGTTGTCCGGTCCTGATTTGGCTCGGAAGAGTCCGCTGGACCTAAAGCAACAATAAATCAATCAATCAATCAATTACTACTATTATTATTATTAATATTATTATTATTATTAATATTATTATTATTATTATTATTATTATTATTATTATTATTATTATTATTATTATTATTATTATTTTGCAGATGCCGTCCGTTGTTCACTATGTATGGTGTCAGAGTGGCATTTTCGGATTCCATCACTATCTAGGAGTGCTGAGTATCCTCAAACTGCTGAAGCCGATCAAGCTGGTGTTCCATTACAAGGATATACCAGCAGTGGATAATTTGGTATACCACACCTGGTTCCTGGTAAGCTTAAGAATAATCTGCATTTGTGATGACTAATCAAGTAACGCATGTCTAACTTTGTAAAATAAATAAACATATTTATAAATGCGTATTTAAAAATAATAAAATACAAATGCGATTATTCACATCCTCACGATGGGAGGCGTCCTCAGTGTGAGCTTTAAAAAAAGTCAGGTCTAGTCGTCATAGAGAACCCGACGAGCCGCTTATACAGTGTGAAGATTAAAAAGGCACGTATCCTTAGATTGCGAGATTCAGACATGACAAGACGGTCATGAAACCCTAACAGTCAAGTAAGTCATCATTTAAAGCACAACGACGAGATAGACATAAGACTAGACATCAAGAAACGAAGCGTCCGTTGTTTTCAAACCTTGCCTCTCAACCTTATGACCTGGCTTACTTGGATAGACCCCCGTTGGGGTGCCGGGGGTTTCAGTATAAATAGTATCCCCACTTTCTGGAAATTTAGTGCTTTAAATTCCCATTGTCGCTGTCTTTCTCATTTGCTCTTTCTCATTCCTGCTCTTTTCTATCAATCTGCTATACTATCGTCTTCTTCGCTAGACCAGTCTCCTACCTTTTTTCTTGAAAACTCTTCCGGGACAAGACTCCTTGTTTGTGTATGAGGTCTGTTGGATCAGCTTGGGAATATTGGACGCTTTCTGCCAGGTGGTCACTAGGGCTTCCTATGATGTTATTATTTAGCAATGTAGGCATTTTATATGTATGTGTTTTGTTGATAATTTATAATGATGTTTGTATTCTATTTTGTTTTTGTAAACGGGGGTTCGATAAGTTGGGGTGAAGCCTCAGCCGTCCCCTGCGTGGGATGTCTTTATTGTAAAGTGACTAGCTGGTGGAGAGCTTTCGGTTTTACCACTAGGGTTGTTTCAGCAGATCTTTTATGCGGATCGGGGGTTGTCCGGTCCTTATTTGGCTCGGAAGAGTCCGCTGGACCTAAAGCAATAATAATGTAATGTAATGTAACTTGGAAAGATCGTGAAAGGTTCGTGGAGGTTCAAAAAGCTTTTGTCGAGGTTCACAGCTCCCGAACCTTTGTTCCTGAACTTTTGTTTTCCAAAAGGCTCAGCAACGTAGGTTCGGGATCTGAAAACCTCAAAAAAAAAAGTTGTGGGACCTCCACGAACTTTCTAATTAAGACAGGCCATAGCGTTGCTTTTACCGTGTCATCATCATACGGCAGCTGTGCTTTCTGTAGATCTAGTCGAAAGGGAGGCTATTACAGCACCTGATTTTGTGTTTAGATTTTTAGAGGGGTGGAGATTGTGGTAGGGATATGGATGTGCAGAGGGTTGGTCTTCATAGCTCCTTGGGACGAGAGTATACTCCGAGGTCTGTGCGTGCACACATTTCCTCGCACGGCCTTTAAAGATCATGACGTTGATCATGTCCTAGAAGGACGAGTGCCAGCTACTGGAGATACACAAACGCACCTAGCAAGCTCTATAATTCTTTTCTCTCTGCCCCCTCTTCCACCCCTCCTCCCCCATCCCCTCTTCTCTCCCGCCCCCCCCTTCCCGCGGCCGCCCAGGATTTCTGCTTCGTTATTTGGGAGCCAGACGATGAGACATATCCAGCAAGTTGGCGCCTCGGGCCGTGTGAAGTAAATGCTGTATCGGCCAGCGGCTTGATCAGCTTCTGAGGTTGAAATAAGCTTTCATTGTCAGCAGTGCTGCGGAGAAGTTTTAAAAGGGAAGTAGGGCTCTAGTCTATAGTCTATCTGCGAACAGCTTACCGTGTTACACGCGTTCATGCCGCCCGGATCTGATCGTTGATGCGTGTACTTTGGACACGACAGAGGAGCTTTCTAATATTGTTGCTAGAATGGCACATTTCTATATGTATTGTTTTATAGTCTCCTCAGTCTCTCAGTCTCAATGTCATGTCAGATTTGGCTTTGTGCTAGTTCCAGTATTCATTCACAGCTAACTTCATTCTTCCCTACACAGGAACTCAAGCAGTCTGTGGCCAACCTGGTGTTGAAGCAGATGCCTCCTGACTCTTCCATTTACACCACCTGCGACGGTAAAGACTTCCTGCCCAGCGCTCTCTCCTTGCTGCAGCAATCGGGCGGCATCTACGTCAGCTCCAACATCATCCTCACGCGCGTTCCTCGTGACCTTTCGACGCAGGCACTATGGACGAGTTTATTCAACGATGCCAATCTACAAGGCGGCGCCAGCGTGCAACGCGGAATCGTCATCGCACCTAGAGGATTCGACAAGAAAACTCTGGAAGATTTCATTCGGTTAGCGGCAGCTTCTTCGCCTTCCTCGTCCTGCGTTTCCCCGGAAAGCTATACAAACCCCAGCGCGTCTTCGCAAGATTCTTTATCGTGCGTGTACGTGCCAGACAGCCCCAATATTTACCCTAAAGACATCATGTACGCCAACACTTCTTTCGCAGAGCTTAGCCGGTGGTTGTTCTACGGGAAGCGAAAGCCCATGGTCCCCAGGCCTATCCCTGGCTCCATCCCTCGCATCTCGCACTTCGTGTGGTTTAACCGGGAAGAGGGCAGCAGCCGAGAGCTGGAGTTTTACCAGTACTTGACGGTGCTCAGTGCTCTCTACGTGGCTGGCTTCCACACTGTCTATGTTCACGGCAACAGGTTAGTCAGCTCCCCCCTCCCCCCATCCGCTTCTACAATACAATACAATACAATACAATACAATACAATACAATACAATACAACGCAACACAAATTTATTGTTCGATAAAAACCAGACATTTGCTTTTGAGGGTACAGTACAAGACCCAACACGAGAAGACACGACAGCCTTAATGGCCTTTGACAATACAATACAATACAAAACAAAACAAAACAATACAATACAATACAATACAATACAATACAATACAATACAATACAGTACAATGCACTACAACGTTATTATCCATAAAACAATAACAACAACAACAGAACTTTGCCTTTGGCACACCGTCCAAGAACATAAATCAAAGAACATTGGCCTAAATACAAACTAAGGTCGCAACAACAGTAACATGTACATGACCTACATGATGGTCATCATGTAGGCCATTTGATCAGATCTTTCACCGCAGGATATGAATTAAAACTATCTGGCCACTAACTCAGGTAATGTATTTACGAAGTCTGAACGAAATATGCCAGGTGGCTATGGATGCGATGCGTGAAGCGGATCGTCCAACTGGCCAACAGACCGACTGACCGACGGATAGGCCGACAGTTGGCTAGTTCTGATTCACGACTGTATCAAAGTATTTCCAGATATGAGCTTAAGTAGTTTATTCTCATTTAGTTTTGCTGCAACATCTGACGGGGAGTGCAGTTGGATCGGTGAATGTATGCTACATAAGGAGGGAGGAGGGGTGGAGAGAGAAAAGGGAGTGGGTGGGGGGAGGTGGAAGGGGGGGGGGGGGGAACACAATTGAATACGATAACATTGCAGCCTGTACAGGCAGTGGCTCCAAGCCGATTGATAGCCTGGAGTGCCAAAACAAAACAACAACAATAATAATAATATGACCGTAAGGGTGAGAGTTGGCTCAGTGCTGTACCCAGCGGCGAAAACAGTTTACGCATTGAATGTCAGTTTACAACCGCGCAAACCCGTACTTCGAATGAGAGTATAAACCGAGATCTAATCTGAGCACACGCACGCATTCCATCGCATGTCCTAAACGGGTAAAGCCCATGCCACACGAGCGTCAAATCTACTGGACTTGACGCGAATCGGAGCAATTTTCGACTTCGAAGTCGGAATTTCATTTTGACTTGAATCGCGCAGTGCCACACGAAAGTCGCACATCGAGTCAAACTTGAGGGTTATTGGTCTTGAAGTTTTGCTGTACGTGTGTTGTGATCACGCGATTCGTATTCTGCTTCTCATGGTCATGCCACACTAGCGTCAAATCTTGAATCCAATTCATGAAATCACGACAAAATCCCTTGATTGTCGTGTGGCACCCTGTGCATCGCGAATCCAGATTCTTTGAATTGGCTCCGATTGCCAACTTTCAACATGTTCTAATTCCGCCAGTCTCGATTGTGTGATTCGGACCTTTTGGCCAATGAGAAGCAGAATACGAATCACGCGATCACAACACACGTACAGCAAAACTTCAAGACCAATAACCCTCAAGTTTGACTCGATGTGCGACTTTAGCGATTCAAGTCAAAATTAAATTCCGATTTCGAAGTCGAAAATTGCTCCGATTCGCGTCATGTCCAGTAGATTTGACGCTCGTGTGGCATGGGCTTTATTGTCCAAAAGGTCCGAAGCACACAATCGAGACTCGCGGAATTAGAACATGTTGAAAGTCGGCAATCGGAGCCAATTCAAAGAATCTGGATTCGCGATGCGCAGGGTGCCACACGACAATTACGGGATTTTGTCGTGATTTCATGAAGTGGATTCAAGATTTGACGCTCGTGTGGCATGACCATAAGTGCGGTTACCCAAATACACCCAGCAATCACAAGCTCTATCCTCCAACATCCCCAATATATCGCAAGGAAGAGGCGCCTATACCTCAAAGCTTGGCCAGGCGTTGTGGACAATGATTGATCACCTTTTTAACTAAAGTGAAAACAATACAATTTCACAAGTAACCTCATAGTCACGAATGCAAACAAATAAACATTTTGTTGACTGTTTTAATTGTTCGTGTTCTTGTGCTGCGTGCACCGCAGGTAAATTTATCGTAATTTTTTTTAATTATACTACTATAATTAATCTTGTCTTAGTTTATCATCTTATCTTATTTTGTCTTGTCTTATTCTTAGCTTATTCAATAGATGTGACATCTTATCTTATCTTATCCACAGCTAAATGTTACCCCTTACCTTATCTTATCCACGGTTAAATGTGACCCCTTATCTTATCTTACATTCTTGATACCATGACCCTCAAAGAACAGTTCAATGTTACCCTTTCTTATCTTATCTTATCTTTCATCCTAGATCCCTTGGCCCTCTAAGAACAGTTTATTGTGACCCTGTATTTTATTTGCAGGGAGTTTTCAGGGCCGTGGTGGGAGAGACTGAAGAACGAGAACGTGACGTTTGTGTACACGGAGCCTCCAGATACAGTCTTCCAGCAACCTGTCAACGTCATTGAACACAAGAGTGACATAGTCAGGTAAAGGGTATCATCATCGTCATCGTACTTGTCATCGTCAACATTACCATTGTCGTCATCGTCTTTGTTATCATCGTCGTCGTCATCGTCATCATTATCATCATCGTCGTCGTCATCATCATCATCACCATCATCACCGTCGTCGTCCTCATCATCACAATTCAAAGATTTTTCTTCTTCTTCAGCATCATCGCAACAATCCCCAGCATTATCATCATCATCATCATCGTAAACATCTTTTTTGTGTGTGTGGTTGTTGTTGCTTCTCTTTTAACAATATCACATCAAAAAATCACCAATGTCGTTATATGTCCTCCTCATATTTTCAGCATCCTGCATCCGTCCTATATGTCAACTTTCCTCGCGTTAAAATGAGACCAAAAAGCATCTTGTATCTTGTGTCTCCATTTTCCCTTCGCCTAGGCTATAATTATGATGAATATAATAATATTGTATTTGACGAAAGTATTAACAAAGGTTTAGCTGTTGTTGTATCAAATTTTATTCATCAGATTAACATAAGTTGTACTGATAAAGGTTTAGCATGCGCTGGCAAGCATAATAGACGTGTGAGCTGAGCGCTATAGCTTACATAATACACACGCCCAGGAAACACTAGGTCATTTCCCCTTTCCCGCTCCCACTTTCCCCTCACCCCCCCCCCCCCCTCCCCTCCTCTCGGTCGTTCAGGATTGCTCAGCTGGCCGGGGCGTTAGGCAGTGCGCTGCAAGTGAGCACCTTGGGCGGCTTGAGTGAGATCCTGTTTTTGTGACCAGCTCTTTGAGTTAGTAATTGCGCTATATCAAAAAACAGCTCATATCCTTTATCCTTTAAGGCAGAGTAGTTAAGACTCGCCCAAGTACCTGCCGCTAGCTAGAGGCGAGTATCAGCTATACGCGGTATGTTTTCTTTCATATATAAGATTTGTTAAATTAAACAGAAACAACATATTTATGTAATCAAGGCGTTTACATTTATATTAATATATATGTGCAATTACACAGGTTCATCATCCTATACAAATATGGAGGGGCATATCAAGACTTCGAGGCGATGTGGACGCAGCGCGTGCCAGACTGGTTGCTGGCCTATCCGGCAGTGGCCAATTCGGACTGGGTTCAGAACGGGCAGTGGCCGGACAACCTCAACAACGGCGTCATCCTCAGTCGGCCAGGGTCCCGGTGGCTACGCCGAGAGATCGACCTGTACCGGTACTTCGTGGACAGCCAGTTCGTTCTCAACTGCGTTCTCATGACGTACAAGGCGTACGAACACCATCCGGACCAATTCCTGCTGTACAGGCATTTGCAGGTATGGCGACAAAAAGCGTTTGTGTAAAACAATGTGCGCCTTGGGCAACTTGAGCTAGAGATTCTTACCAGCCAGTGCCTTGAGCAGCTCTTGAGCTGTAAAAGCGCTGTATAAGATGGATTAAATAGTAAACGCAGGCAGTAACTGTTGTCTCGCCTGGAGAGTTGGGATTGGAGTTTAATAAGAAAGATCATTCTCCGCTTCTTTGCTGCCAGTGGTTTTGAGTTTGTGTAATTCACATTTGCAGTTACATGGAAAGTTTGTTGAAAGGAAGATTTTTAAAATTTTTAAATTATTTTTGGGGGGAGGGATGTGGCTCTGGAGTGTGGGGGGTCCCGGTAAGTGTAGGATGGGGCATACGCGTAGTGCTTAGGGCGCATCGGTGGCACCTACGCGTACTGTTTAAGGATACAACGAGAATAGAACGCAAAAGAGTAGGGATGTGAAAAATGAACACTTTAACAAATGCTATTTATTTATTTTTATTTTTTTTAGTTGGGGGCGGGAGGGTGAGGGAGGATATAAGCGTGAGTGTCTGGAAATACGTTTGAATGGCTTGCCATCTTGTTGTCATTATGCTCATAGACCAGGAATCTTCTCTCTGTTATGCTTACGGTCAATGGGCACTGTATTATCCCTCTTTCCGTCGGCAGGTGATGTGCTATTACGGGATATGTCACCCCACTTGGCACGAGGGGTTCATGCGGAATATCCAGAACAAGAAGGCCACCCAGCCTTTTGACTGGCGCACAGAGACTCTGAATTTACACGTCAACGCGCCGGACCCCGAAAAGTCGCTCGCTTCCCCTGAAGCCCTGAAAAACGGCCAAGACATGTTTGCTGACGTGGGGAGGTACATTTTGAAAATGAGCGGCAACGAAGACCTGTTGAAGTGAGTCGAGAAAGTGCTCAAGAAACATAATTATGGCGAGTGAGTTGTTAATAGATGTTAGGGGCATCTATCCGTCCCTGGAGAACACGGGACTACGGGAGCTGCCCTTCTGAGTATTTTTCATGGTGCAATGCTGGTTATTAAGTATGAAATTGTTGTTGTTGTTGTTGCCTTAAATGTGATATGGTATAATAATTGTATTTAAAAGCTTCACGGAAAGGAAGACATATTTAATCACATCCACGTGGTAGGCGAGGAACACAATTATACTGTGTACGGATGTGCAACATATTCGATTTTATTTTCAATTTTAAAGGTTTTGCTTACAGAGTCAAGTGATAGTGAGAACAGTAAATGCACTGTGACAATAAAGGAGAGAAGGACAATCCCATATGTCCATGTCTTTGATGCAACCCGAGTGATCGTGTAAGAACTATAGTAGCTCCAATGCATTTCCTAGAGCCATATCCTATCCTATCCTATCCCGTAACTCAAAGGTCGTAGGGGCACCACAGATGATCGTTTATCCAACGTACTCCATCTTTCTCTGTCCTCAGCAACCCTCATAGCTTCGCTCAGTGTCAAGCAAGTCCATTCTCGAATGTTGTCATCCCACCTCTTTTTCCGTCTCCCTCTTCTTCTTCCTCCTTGCACCGTGCCTTGCAGGATGGTCTTTCCAAGGCCTGATGCTCTGGTGATGTGGCCATACCATCGGAGTTTCCGTTTCTTCACCACCGTGAGCATGTCATCGTGTTGTCCAATCGCTTGTGCCATGGTCTGTCGGATTTCGTTGTTGGTGATGTGCTGGGTATAGGAAATGCCCAGAAGTCTTCTGTAGCACCTCATCTCCATGCTTTGTATTCTTCGTTGTAGATCTGCTGTGAGGGTCCTTGTTTAGCAAGCGTATAGGAAGATGGAGATGACAAGGGAGCGCAGCAGCCTTACCTTGGAATGCAGACTGGTGGTCCTGTCTTTCCAAATGGGTGCCAACCTTGTCAGGGCAGCAGTTGTTTGTGCAATCCTGGAGAGAACTCCCTGCATTTCCTAGAGGAGCTCGTGTATCTTGCCCTTGTGAGAAACTGTCAAATGTAAACGCTAATTGAATTTGTAACCTACTTGCGCAATAACACTATTTTTTATAAATTCAGTTTGAATTTAACGAATTTGTGTTTGGTGATTATCAACTTTGTATAAATGATCTCCCTCTCTCTTCTTCTCCCTTCCCTTCTCCTATCCCTCGCTTACTGCTACCAACAATCCTTCCACACGCATATGTTACCGGCAATGTATGAAATCCCGGTATTGTATAGAATGCCTTCTATACTTTATCTAGGCATTCTATCTAGGCATTCTACAAGATTTCACACATTGCCGGTAACACATACACGCACCTGTGTCATCTCAGCAACATGCTTCAGAAGCCGTTAATTTCTTCGAAAATAGGCCTACATGTGACAGCCTTCAATCCACACTTGCGTAGCTGAGACTCACTAAGGCTTACGTTTGCCTCTCCACTGGTCTATGAGGCAGGATACAAAATTTGAGATGATCTTCTCTTACAAAAATCCTTCTTCTTCTTCTTCCTGTAGACGACCAACATCAGTATTTTGATGATTTTGTCGCTTTTTGGGTGCTAAGACGCGCTTTGTATTTGAGGTATTTTAGGTCGGGTGTACTTTGAGGATACTGGAGGCTATGCATTGTTATTTAGATAATAATAGGAGAAGGGAAGGGTACAGGGGTGATCGGAGGGGGGGGGGGGGGAATCAGTGACTGGGGGGTTGGGGTGGGTCAGGAAAGGGGGGGGATACGTGGGGAGTGAGGATAGGGGAGGAGAGGGTGCATGGAGTGTGGGAAGGAGCATCATGTTACAGGCAGGAGGTCATCCTGGACTTAAAGGTGTCCAGGGACTCTGCAGTGACGACATCGTCAGGCAGATTGTTCCAGTCAGGTATTGTTCTTGGAAAAAACGACATCTGCCTATACTGAGTTCTGCAGTGGGGGATGTCGTAGCAGCAGCTGTTATTCTTCCTGGTACTCAGCCTATTTTCTGATGGTTTGGGCAAGTAGTTGGAGTTGATGGATACTAGGCCATAGTGATATTTGTACATCATCTCTAGGCGGGCTCTGTTTCGTCGTTCTTGAAGAGAGGGCCAGTTGAGGGATTCCATGATGGTGTCTACACAGGATGAACGCCGATGTCGATCTGAGACCCATCTCGCTGCTCTGCGTTGTACTTATAATAATAATAAAATAAAATGAAATAACTTTCATTATAATGTACTTATAGTCTAATAATAATAAACTAAAATGAAATAACTTTCAGCTGCTAAGAAGTATGACGAACGGTCTAGAATAGACTCTAAAGCGCTAAAGAATAGTTGTAAGTGAACATTTAATATTTCAGGCCACCAAGAACGCGCAACGCAGACAGTGCAATCGTGCGGAATCCTTAGGCCTCGCTGCTTAAGATGACCAACGCCAGAGAGCTTGGTGGAGAAGAAATCTGAAGCCTCGGCGAGTCTCAGCCCCGAAGTGTGCCTTTAAATCAAAATACATCCCAAACAAACAAACAACGAGTCGTCCCCTATACGCTTTGGTGTGCGGGGACGTAAATTTAATCACCAACCAAACAACGAAAAAAATACGCGTGCCATTTTAATGGAGAGAAACGTTATAGTGTGGCCACGTCTGCAAATAAGGATAGAAGGTGTTGCCGGGACACTCAGTGTGGTTGTTGGTGTCTCGGTGACCCATCATATTGTAATCGGAAGTGATGTAGCCGCTGTCCACTCCGCACTGAATCAAGGCCCGCAACGTCGTCTGCGCCTTGTTGTTGGGGATACGATTAGTGAAGTCCCCTATCACGCAGAACCCGAGACCCACGCTATTGTAGCCGAGCGTGTGGGCCCCGATGTTGGTCCAGCCTGACAATAAATAAATAATTAAATAAATGATACATTGATTTATAACGCGCATTTAACGCGATGAAGAATGCTGGGTCCACATAAGGTGCTGGTGCAAGAGGTTAAAACCAGGTAAACCTGTAGAATACTATTTAGAACATTGATCCTCGGAACACATCACCCAGGCCACCCCTGTATTTCCTTTTCTCCAAGCTTTCGCCGCTTTATTTAGGTTTCATGCTATTATTATTAGTTATTATTTTTAATTGTTAATTTTGTTTGTTTGTTTGTTTGTGGTTGAGTGGAATTTGGGTGGATTTCTGTTAGAGTGGGTAGGTTGTGGGGATACTTTTGAGGATTAGGGATTGGGCGGATGTTTTGCGAAGTGAGTTCATGATTGTATGATTTGTGGTTTATTAGTTTTGTACTGGAGTGGAGCAGAAGTTTAGTCTTACTTTGGGATAAGAAGAAACAGGAGGTATAGTTTGGGTATATGTTTGTCTGTATATTTACATATTTGGAATAAATAGGGTTTATGTGGTGCAGGTGTGATTGTCTGGTACACGCATGGGTATGAAGGGTTTATAATGATGTGTGTATTATAGATTGTTGATTTGGTGTAGTAGTGTTTGTATTGTATTATTTACTTAGTTTACTTAGATTTATTTTAGGACTCTTGCAAATACAATTCCTGATGAAGCCGAAATACAGCGGCGAAAGGTTGGAAAAAAGGAAATACTGGAGTGGTCTGTTTGCTGTGTGCAGAGGATCAATGTTCTCTCTCTCTCTCTCTCTCTCTCTCTCTCTCTCTCTCTCTCTCTCTCTCTCTCTCTCTCTCTCTCTCTCTCTCTCTCTCTCTCTCCCTCCCTCCCTCTCTCTCTTTCTCTCTCTCTCTCTCTCTCTCTCTCTCTTAAATCAGTCAGTCAATCAGTCATCATCATCATCATCATCATCATCATCATCATCATCATCATCATCAGTAGCTGCCGCATCAACTCGCCATCCGGCCGGCCCGCCTTCCTCATTATTATTATCATCATTTCCGTCATCATCATCATCATCATCATCATCTTCTTTTTCCTTTTTTTCATCTTTTTCTTCTCTTCTTCTTCTACTTCTTTATCGTCATCATCATCATCTTCTTCTTCATCTTTTTCATCATCAACATCATCATATTTATCATCATCTTCTTCTTTATCTTCTTCATCATCATCATCATCATCATCATCATCATCATCATCATCATCATCATCATCATTACCTTCTTCTTCTTCTTCTTCTTCTTCTTCTTCTTATTATTATTATTATTATTATTATTATTATTATTATTATTATTATTATTATTATTATTGTTATTGTTATTATTATTATATATATTGTATTCATTATCATCATTGTCATCATCATCATCATAATCATCATCGTCGTCGTCGTCGTCGTCGTCATCGCCTCACCTCGGCCTTCGTACGCCCTGCCGTCCTCGCCGACCAAGAAGGAGTAGGCGATGTCCGACCAGCCATGACTGATCATGTGGTAGTCTTGGTAGGCTTGCACCATGGCCACGCACAACTGCTCGCTGTGGCAACCATCAGGGGGAGTGGCACCATGGTGGATGAAGACCTTGGAGACGGGATAGGAAGGGAGTGGTTCAAGGGGTGTGGAGGGGGAGCGGGCACCCCATTCAGCGCGGCTGACGATGGGTGGACAGCTGGCAGCGACGCCAGAAGTGGAGGAGGAAGATGAAAGAGTAGGTGAAGGCGCTGAAATTAAACCAATCAGTCAACGCCTACAATTAATTAATTTTATGTAAAACGCTCTAGTCTTTTAAAAACTAAATACCAACAGCAACTTCAAGACCAGGTCAAACGGGCAAGTCAAAGGCTTACATTAACGCGCACACATTGAGGTCGTTCATGGTGGTTGTTAAATTGTCTGGGACGTTTGACAGTGCAGCCTAATGCTCAGATGCAAGTTGGGGGGCTTTGGTTGGAAAGAGGTAGATCTTGTATCCGGACACTGCTTTGAGCAGCTCTTTGAGCCAGTATTATTTAGCCGCCTTAAAGCCGCTTTTTCTTTTAAACATAACAAAGAACTACCGGTATACTAGGACGATATTGCAGGAATGTATGCTTTGAATGTTAGAAGATTTTAAATTTAAACAGACCACACAAACACACACACAAACACACACCCACACACACACACACACACACCCAAACACACACACACTGTCTCTCTCAAATGCACACTCACAAATGCACCCACACACAAACACAGACATTGCACGGATGATCGCGCGTGTACAATCACACACCCATACAATAACAGGGGCGGATTTGGGGGGGGGGGTGCACTTGTGCACGTGCACACCCCCCTAGCGATCAAAAAAAAAAAAAGGAGGGAGAAAAGGGGTAGAAAGAAGAGAAAAAAACCCTGTACTAATTCTAACTCATCACACATTTTCATGTACCTCCAAATTAGTTTTTAAAAAATTATTTTAATTTTTTTAATTCCTTAGGTCTAGGTCAACATGTATTTCTTGTACATGCATCAAGTCAGTTTTGAATAAAACTGATGTGAGTGGTTATTTCTTGTTTTATTTGCAGTAAACTTATCCGTCTTTTTATAAACCTTTATGCAAAATGTTCTGCTATTGTACATTTTATCATCAGAGTTTGCAGAGGAGTGTGTGTGTGTGTATGTGAGGACGAAGGGAGGAGGGGGTAAAAGATGACTTTTAGCACAAAACAATACTGTTTTCAGTCCTCAAAATAATGCCCAGAATGCACCAGCTTGCACAGATTTTAACCATTATTTTCAATTATTTTTTCCCGTGGGTGGCATGCCCCTGTACACCTCTAGTTCACTCGCCTGCTTCGCAGGCTCGCGCTTGTGGCTTCGCCACTTCGCATTAATGGTTTCAGGGGAGAGTGCACACTCCCCCAACAATGGCAAAATCCGCCCCTGAATAACAACAAAGAACTGCCGGTATTAGCACTATTGTATGTTTAAAATTTAGGAACGTATGTGAATCTAAGCACACACTCTATGCACACATACACATACACATACACATACACATACACAAACACACACACACACAAACACTCCACACAGGCATGCATAAACAAACACACATGCACGGACGATCATACACACACACACACACATAAACATCGGCACGCACAAACAAACACACATGCATGAACGATCGCACACGCACACACACACACACACAGACAAGAACGATCGCGCGCTCCGTCACTCACACGCATAATCAAGAATAATTATTGTCGATCTTCGTTAAAAAAAATAAAAATAAAAATAACAATTTAAAGATAAGATTAAATAAAATCTCTCTCTCTCTCTCTCTCTCTCTCTCTCTCTCTCTCTCTCTCTCTCTCTCTCTCTCTCTCTCTCTCTCTCTCTCTCTCTCTCTCTCTCTCTCTTTAAGCCAGGGTACACAAGTTGCTGTTTAAAATGTAGACAGAGAGACAACTGTTGTCTGCGAGTTTCATTTGGACGATTTTGACTTGTCTTCTAAAAGTATCTTCATTTATTATTTTGTAACACATTTAGACAATTTAGAAGCACACTGAAACAGTGTAGCACACATAAGTGAGCATTAAACATTAAAAATGCACTGAAATGATTGCAATAGTTTACTTGCAAGGGTCGAATGATGAAGCACTGCAAAACAGAGTAGATTAAAAGGTACATGTTGATGTTCGACTCGAGCAATGCATTGGACTATATTAATTTAAAATGATAATTGCAATGTACTGCAGAACAGAGTCAAACATTAGAAATGCACTGAAATGATTGCAATAGTTTACTTGCAGGGGTGGAATGATGAAGCACTGCAAAACAGAGTAGATTAAAAGGTACATGTTGATGTTCGACTCGAGCAATGCATTGTACTATTTTAATTTAAAATGATAATTGCAATGTACTGCAGAACAGAGTATAGGTGCATGTTTGAGTAATGCACTAAAATATTTTATTTTAATTTAGTATTTATGTTAGGCAACGTATTTTTAAATGTCATACCTTTATTTAAAAATATTAGGCATGATATTTATTGCAATGTACTTACACTTACAGCCGACGCTGTTGTCAAATGTCGTCTGCAAAGTTATATGTGACGTCACGTTTGGTGCTTGAATGGGATTCTTGCAAGATTGTGTGCGAATGAATTTTTGTGTGCATATAAGTATGGATGAAAAAGAAAGTGAACAGGTAACCTTCAGCTGTACGATTGGTGACATGAGTGCAAAAGTGTTTTGAATGGAAATAAAACAAAATTTGCGGTATTACGGAACGGCACGTTCTTGACACGGGTTGAATCGGAAGCGCGCGGAATGAGGCTATTGCAGTTTGTGGACATTTTGTTTATTTATTTATCTCAGAAACGGTTAAACGTTCGGTAAGGAAATGTCGGCTATAACGATTTCGCGGGTTTTGAGCGCACAGCAGGCCGATCCGCAGCGCCCAGCACCTGCCCAGATCAGCGTCCATACCGGACAAACTTTACAGTAGAGGCGAAGAAGGACTTCCGGCTAAGCAATTTATATATATATATATATATATATATATATATATATATATATATATATATATATATATATATATATAGATATAAAATACAAGAGCTTTAGAAAATATTACGTAGCCTACCTGCAGTAATGCAAAACACGACGACACAAAGAATGAGAAATGTCAGCCACCGTGGTTCACACTCCATCTTGTTTTAAACTAAGTGTGCGCCTGTAAGGTAGTGTTACTATGTTAAGTCTTAATCAAGATTCACAAGACGTGTATGTAGTCCACCCACTACAAACTGTCAAACACAATACGAGGTTTCCTGTCGGTTTGTCTGCAGTTGTATTTGCCAGATAAAGTGGGTCGAAAAGATTAAGCTACCTTGTAGACTGGCACGGCACGACCTACATTGAAAATTTAGAGTTTTTAATGTGCACACGGCCCTAAAGGATAAAGCGCAAGTTATAGATACAGATAAGACGTTCAAAAAGCCAAAACAGTATACAAAGCCAAAACCACTAAGAGTCTGCCACTTAATTAAACTAAACGTAAACAGATCAGACTCGTTTTAATAATCACGTATAATTTTTGTATTTAATCGTTCTTATCTAGCGCTTTTCCAGCTCAAGAGCTGTTCAAGCCGCTGGCCGATAAAGGATCTAACTCAAGCCGCGTGGGGCGTCAACTTGCAGCCTTTTGGCGCATCGTAATAACGCTCCAGACAACTGAGCACAATCCTGGGCAGCCAGGGATAGGGGAGAAGGACCTAGGTGCATGCTGGGTGTGTTCTTGTCACCGGCACTCACCCGTCTAGGACATGAGCGTCCTTCCTATCCTATCCTATCCTATCCTATCCTGTCCTATCCTGTCCCGTAACCCGGAGGTCGTATAGGGGCACCACAGATGATCGTTTAACCAGCATACTCCATCTTTCTCTGTCCTCAGCAGCCCTGATGGCTTCGCTCAGTGTCAAACCAGTCCATTTTCGAATGTTGTCCTCCCACCTCTTTTTCCGTCACCCTCTTCTTCTACCTCCTTGCACTGTGCCTTGCAGAATGGTCTTTGCAAGGCCTGATGATCTGGTGACGTGGCCATACCATCGGAGTTTCCGTTTCTTCACCACTGTGAGCAGGTCATCGTGTTGTCCAATGGTTTGTGTGATGATCTGTCGGACTTCGTCGTTGGTGATGTGCTGGGTATAGGAAATACCCAGAAGTCTTCTGTAGCACCTCATCTCCATGCTTTGTATTCTTCGTTGTAGATCTGCTGTGAGGGTCCATGCTTCGCAAGCATATAGGAAGATGGAGATGACAAGGGAGCGCAGCAGTCTTACTTTGGAATGTAGACTGATGGTCCTGTCTTTCCAAATGGGCTTCAACCTTGTCAGGGCAGCAGTTGTTCGTGCGATCCTGGAGAGGACTTCCTGTCGGGACCCATTGTCTGACACAATGGCTCCCAAATATTTGAAGCTATGCACTGTGTTGAGGGATTGGCCTTGGACTTTGATGTCCGTGTTGATGCCATTGGTGTTGTTGGTCATCATTTTGGTCTTCTCTGCACTTATTTCCAATCCATAAGCTCTGGAGGAAGTGTCAAGCCTCTGAACCAGCTGTTCAAGTTCTTGTTCCTCCCCAGCCAATCCATCAATGTCATCCGCAAAACGGAGGTTGGAGATTGCTCTACCTCCTAAGCTGACTGCCTTCGTGATCTGCAAGTCATCTGACATGATGCGCTCTAGGAAGATGTTATAGAGTGTTGGAGAAAGTAGGCATCCTAGACGCACACCGATTGTTGTTCTGAACCAGTTCCCGATGACGCTGTTATGGAGGACTGCACTGGTAGCCTTGTCATACAGGCTTTTGATGACTTCAATAATTTTAGGGCTGATGTTGTACACTTTCATTGTTGCCCATAGAGCTGCATACCAGACTCGGTCAAACGCCTTCTTGAAATCTATGAACGCATGATTTAGATGTTGTTGGTGCTGTAGGTATTTCTCACAGATTATTCTGAGGTTGAAAATCTGTTCAGTGGTACTTCGCCCTGCCCTGAAGCCTGCTTGTTCTTCAGCTATGATTTGTTCAGCTTGGGGTTTCAACCTATTGAGTATTATTTTCAGGCGGACCTTGCTGGGATGGCTGATGAGGCTGATGGTGCGGTAATTTTCACACCTGAAGGTTACCTATTTTGGGAAGAGTGATGACAAGGTGGCAAAAATATTTCAGGCCACAATTGGAGGGAAATTTGCACCACTGCTTATTTTGGGGGCAGGCGAAGTAGATGTCAACACCATGACCAATACCTTCAACTCAGCTGTAACAGATGCCGCCACTGAGATCCTTGGCAAGCACCGACTAAAGAAGAAGCCGTGGATCACACCTGAACTTTTGGATCTGTGTGATAAACGAAGAGAGTTAAAAAAGAAAAAGAACACCTCACAGGGAGCTGATGTCTACCGAAAAATCAACAATGACATCCGAAAAGGCATGCGCACAGCAAAGGAGAACTGGATAGAAGATCAATGCCAGGAAATAGAGAACAATCTGAACAAGAACAACAGCAAGAAGGCCTACCAGACTGTGAAGCGGCTGACAAGTGTTAAACAGCCCAAAGTCTCCACTATCCAAAGCAAGTCTGGCATTTGCCTTACAGAAGAACAAGAAGTCTTGGACAGATGGACAGAGTACTGCTCTGACCTTTACAACCATACACCAAATGGAGACCCATCAGTTCTAGCATGTCCCGAGAGCAGAGAAGAAGAAGAAATCCTCCCAATTCTCCGGGAAGAAGTTGAGGCAGCAGTGCAATCGCTGAAGAAAGGGAAGTCAGCGGGAGTGGACAACATACCAGCGGAACTGCTACAAGCAGGAGGAGAAGCGATGACTGATGCTCTCACCATTATCTGTAACAAGATCTGGCAGAGTGGGGAATGGCCTACACCATGGACCCAGTCGCTTGTCATCACTCTTCCCAAAAAAGGTAACCTTCAGGAGTGTGAAAATTACCGCACCATCAGCCTCATCAGCCATCCCAGCAAGGTCCTCCTGAAAATAATACTCAACAGGTTGAAACCACAAGCTGAACAAATCATAGCTGAAGAACAAGCAGGATTCATGGCAGGGCGAAGTACCACTGAACAGATTTTCAACCTCAGAATAATCTGTGAGAAATACCTACAGCACCAACAACATCTATATCATGTGTTCATAGACTTCAAGAAGGCATTTGACCGAGTCTGGCATGCAGCTCTATGGGCAACCATGAAAGTGTACAACATCAGCCCTAAAATTATAGAAGTCATCAAAAGCCTGTATGACAAGGCTACCAGTGCAGTCCTCCATAACAGCGTCATCGGGAACTGGTTCAGAACAACAATCGGTGTGCGTCAAGGATGCCTACTCTCTCCAACACTCTTCAACATCTTCCTAGAGCGCATCATGTCAGATGCTCTTGCAGATCACGAAGGCACAGTCAGCATAGGGGGCAGAGCAATCTCCAATCTTCGTTTTGCGGATGATATTGATGGATTGGCTGGAGAGGAACAAGAACTTGAACAGCTTGTACAGAGGCTTGACACCACCTCCAGAGCTTATGGAATGGAAATAAGTGCAGAGAAGACCAAAATGATGACCAACAACACCAATGGCATCAACACGGACATCAAAGTACAAGGCCAATCCCTCAACACAGTGCACAGCTTCAAATATTTAGGAGCCATTGTGTCAGACAATGGGTCTCGACAGGAAGTCCTCTCCAGGATCGCACAAACAACTGCTGCCCTGACAAGGTTGAAGCCCATTTGGAAAGACAGAACCATCAGTCTACATTCCAAAGTAAGCCTGCTGCGCTCTCTGGTCATCTCCATCTTCCTATATGCTTGCGAAGCATGGACCCTCACAGCAGATCTCCAACGAAGAATACAAAGCATGGAGATGAGGTGCTACAGAAGACTTCTGTGCATTTCCTATACCCAACACATCACCAACGACGAAGTCCGACAGACCATCACACAAGCCATTGGACAACACGATGACCTGCTCACAGTGGTGAAGAAACGGAAACTCCGATGGTATGGCCACGTCACCAGATCATCAGGCCTTGCAAAGACCATTCTGCAAGGCACAGTGCAAGGAGGTAGAAGAAGGGGGAGACCGAAAAAGGGGTGGGAGGACAACATTCGAGAATGGACTGGTTTGACACTGAGCGAAGCCATGAGAGCTGCTGAGGACAGAGAAAGATGGAGTATGCTGGTTAAACGATCATCTGTGGTGCCCCTACGACCTTCGGGTTATGGGACAGGATAGGATGACAAGCGACTGACATGACATGCGACATGAGCGTCAGGATCTTTAAAGTCCGTTATGATGGAATGTATGCGACACAGACTAGACCTCGGTTTATACTCTCATCCGAAGGAGTAGGAAAACGGGAGTAAAGTGTCTTTCCCAAGGACACAACACAATGCCCCGGCCTGGGCTCGAACCCGGGACCTTCAGTTCCGCAAGCCAAAGCTCTACCATTAGGCCACCGTGCCTCCCTTAATTAATAGACCTTTTCTTCTTCTTCTTTTAGTTTATTTGTTGTTGTTGTAGTGTTTATTCAATAAACATTAAAATTACAGGTAACAGAATGGCGTAAGCTAAACAAAAAGTGATTAGATTACCTAAACAGACTTTACGTCAAGGTGCAGCCGTTGACGACAAAGCCTACTGACCTACATAAAATCACATGGAGCTTAAAATAGGTCACAGATCGATAGTCAAGGGCCCCGTGTTACTAAGCGCTTAAAAACAGCACTGGTGTGATTTCTATTGCACAAAAGATAACAGATTACCGGAAAGTTTCATTATTTATTTCTATTCAGGGGGTGAGAGTGATTTGTTTTGATGTTTTTGTTGTTATTTCGGCGTAACAGGTGTCTTGTAAACCATTTTCCCCGCGACATGATGTCATCGGGTCATTGAAGAGGTTACGAACTGTGATTGGTCCACATTGTATCACGTGATCAATCCGCCATTTTGTTGAAACATCACAAAAGCAAGAGATCTACAGAAGGGAGGGACAAAGATTGTGTGAGAAAGGCCGACTTCAAGTCGACATGGAGGAGCGTCGAGGCTCGGGACGGTAAGTGACTTGACTGCACAATTAAGGGATTTGCAAATTTAACTTTGTCCCTGGTTTTACAACAGAGGTTGGGATTCTAAGATTGCGGACATAGATGGACTCTACGACCTCGGGAAACTGGTTTGATCGAGCAAAACAAACCGAGTCTTTGTTTTCCCTTGCAACTAGAGCGGGTCAGGTGTACTTTACGCATACGTGCTGATTGCACTTTTTGCAGATTTTTACTAACAGCTCTAGGCATGCATCCTTTGTAGCATTTGAAATGCTGCTAAATGTAGTGGCGGGAGGGATTTCGAGATTGGGTCTTCACAGTTGAATGAACTGTTGTTTTTCTGACATTGGCAGTTTCCGTTTTTAGAACACTACACTAAAATGAACTTTATTTTGTTTTCACAGAGGTTCTAAGAGGCAGACAAAATCTGCTGATGATGGCTTCTGGGACTGCTCAGTTTGTACTTACAAAAATTCGCCAGAGGCTTACAAATGTGAAATGTGTGATGTCCGCAAAGGAACCTCAACACGGTAAGTACGCGAATTATTTTGGAGTATTTTTTGCATTTGTAGAGAACTACCACAAGACATAGTTAAATACATTCGGTATTGTGTTATACATTATGGTGAATAATCTTGGTTCTGGTATAGTTTTGCACATTTGCCCACAAACCTGCAAACAAGAGTCAAGAGTATTTATACTATAAAGCAAGGTTTAGTCTGTTCCCGCACATATTTCTTTGCCGTACTTTGTATGGTTGCAAGACTTGTTGATGCTTTTATCCTATAGATGGAAAGGTGAGTGCCACATACATAACACACCCATCAAGCACAAAGTCATATTTCCCATCGGTTGGTCAGAATTGCTCAGTTGTCTGAGTCCTCTACTGGATTACGCAGCGGTCGTGTGGGATCCCCATCAACAACATCTAGTCTCCACACTGGAGATGGTCCAACGACGAGCAGCCCGTTGTATCCTAAATGACTTCAGCAGGACTAGCAGCGCAACATCCATGTTGGAAAAGCTGAACCTGGAACCCTTGCAACAGCGGAGACAGGTCGACAAGGTGACCATGATGTACCGTATCATGCACGGCCTTGTCGACGTTTCCCAACTGGGACTTATGCGTGGAGCCCACCGGAGCACTAGGGGTCACAACATGAAACTCCTTGTCCCCCACACCAGAACAGATGTGTACAAGCACTCCTTCTTCCCGTCAGCTACCAGGTAATGGAACTCACTGAGCGCTGAATCAGCATCAGCCTCGTCTGTCGCATCTTTCAGAGCATCGCTGACAGACTGGAGCATAAACATCTTGTAATGAACACTTCCTACGACTACGTGTACATATGTCTTAACACAATTTTAACCCAGTCAGACTACCTCACTGCCTCATCCTCAATGACAATTTGTGCTTTTGCCTGATTTTAAATCTGTGAACACCCTTCGCTGAGCACGCCAAAGTTGTGGAGTCATTTCCTCGAAAACGGGGTATCCACAGTACGAAGAAGAAGAAGAAGAAGACATCAGACAATGATCATCAAAGCAGCAAGTTGGTGCCCTGAGGGTTTGGGTTAGATCCTGTCTTCAGCCAGTAATTTTTTTGAACTGGTAACGCTCTTTATAAGAGCATATCATATACAGTCCTAATCTCTAGCAGAAGGAAGTGTTTGGATCCCCATCAATATTTATCTGAGTTATGAAAATGATCTGGTCACCTCCACATTTTCATACTTGACAATTTGTTTGTCAGATTGCACTTAATCATACAAAATCTCGCATTACATTGTATACATTTTTAGTTTTATTATCTGTGAACATGGTTAACGGGCTAGTGAAAATTACTGGCTTTGGTTGGTGTATCGAGTTGAATCTAGCTTACAGGACCCTGTAAAATGCTTAAGGGTATTTTATTTTATTTTTAACTACATTTATTTAACATTATTTTATTTTAATTGTTTTGAAAACAGCAAGACATTAATTGACCTTTCTGATTTGAATTGAAAATGTTGTGGTTTGTTTTGCAGAAAGCCTCGCATAAATCCACAGTTGGCCCAGCAAGTGGAGCAGCAGTTTGCCCCTCCACCGGTTAAGAAAGAACGTTCAACGTCAGAACGCAGGAAAGATAAGGGGCAAAAGTCGGGGGCAGAGAAGCTAGGCGGGTGAGTACATAATGCTGTTCTGTTAACAAAAAAAAAAATCGATTTTTTTTTTATTAGGTTGTTACTGTTGCTGTTAGCAAACTTTATATATATAGATAATTTTACAAAATTTTAATTTTAATTTAATTTTTCAGCTTCCACAGCGTCCTTTAAAATTAATAGATAATGATTTCCCTACTCCTAAAGAAAAAGCTGAAGAATTTGTAAAAGTATTTGCAAAAACTAGTAATTCTAATAATTTGTCACATCATATTAAAAATGAAAGAGAAATATTAGAAAATATTGTAGAATATAATGCGCCCCCACAAGATAATAATTTATATATTAATTCAGAAATTAGAATTAAAGAAGTTAAAAATGCTATTTTAGACTTGGGAAGAAAACGATCAGCTGTAGGATTGGATGGAATATCCTATAATTTATTAATGCATCTCCCTGATAAATGGATAACTATTTTACATACAATTATTAACAAATGTTGGATAACTGGCAACCTGCCCGATTCTTGGAAGTCTTCTTTGGTAATACCTATATTAAAATCAAGGAAACCTCGGGCAGTTTTGTCAAGTTATAGACCCATTTCCTTAACATCTCACACTTGTAAAATAATGGAAAAAATTATATTACAAAGGATTTCATATTATTGTATTAAACAAAATATTATACCTGTAAATCAGGCAGGGTTTCAGAAAGGGAGGTCGACAACAGATCATATTGTTAAAATTACCACACATATAAAAAGACAATTTGAGAAAAAGTGTTTTGGCTACATTTTTTGACGTAACAAAAGCATACGACAGAGTCTGGCATGCTAGACTGATGTATAAATTAAAACAAATTGGGTTGTCTGGTCGTATATATAATTACATTAGTACTTTTTTGAAAAATAGAAATATAAAGGTTAAGGTGGGGAACTCGTATTCTTCTGGTTTTGCAACTGATATGGGAATTCCACAAGGTTCTATAATCTCTCCAATTTTATTTAATATATTAATTTATGACTTGCCAACAGTTTTAGGTAATAGATTAACGCTTGCTCAATATGCAGATGATCTAGCTATATGGATGAACGTCAATTTAAAAAGGAAAACCTCTTTGTATGAAATAAAACAGATTGAAAAATTATATCAAAAAGAAATAAACAACATCATTCAGTTTATGAATCAAAATGGTCTCGAACTGTCAAAAGAACAAACAAATTTGGTACGTTTTAGTAATGGTCAGGAACCAAGACAACTTCCAAAATTAGTAATTGAAAATGAAGAACTAAAATATGTTAAAGAGGTTAAATTTTTAGGAGTATATTTAACATGCAAGTTACATTGGAAAAGACACATAGAGTATGTAATACAAAAAAGGCTGTTAGAAGTTATAACCTATTGAAAATTATAAGCAAACAATCTTGGGGACAAGATGAAAAAACATTACATTTAGCTAATGCCCTAGTGAGATCAAAGTTAACATATGGACAGGAAGCATATTTTTCTTCTTCAAATTGTTACTTTAAAAAGTTACAAAGCGTAGACAGTAAGGCAATAAAATTAGCTTTAGGAGTGCCTATTCTTACAAAAACTACAGAAGCATATAAACTTGCAGGAATTATGAACTTAGATGAATATAGGAGATTATCTTGTGCGAAATATATAATCAGAGCTAAAGCTGTAAACAATAGTACAGATGATCATGAAGAGATTAGTATTAGATCGGATGTAGATTTTCCAAAACATGCCCAAAAGGTGCACTCTTTTCAAACAATAGCAACATATACTAAAGATCTTATTCAGTTAGATTTAACACATATTGATAATATATGTAAGGATACAATATCACCAGTACCTCCATGGGAACTTGAAACAGCACATTATGATATACATTATTGTAATGAAAAAAAGAGTCAAAATCCTAATCTTATTGCAGTTGAAGTTCGGAATCATTTATGTGAAAAATATTCAGAAAAATTAATAGTATACACTGACGGATCTGTTTTAGAAACAGGGGAAACAGGAGCTGCTTTTGTTATACCAGATTTGAAAATATCAGAATCATTTTATATAGGAAAGGGTTATTCTATTTTTACTGCGGAATTAATTGCTATATTAATGGCTCTAAATAAAATTTCTAGTTTATGTCTGAATATATTTAGTATAGTTCTATGCATAGATTCTCGATCTGTTTTAGAAGCTCTAAAATCTAATATTACCTGTGAACGAAAAGAGATTATTTTTTAGATTAATAACGTTATTCATGGATTGATAATTAGTGGTACTGAAGTGACCTTTTGCTGGATTCCATCGCATTGTGGATTTCTATATAATGGTTGGGCTGATCATGCTGCAAAATTAGGGGCATTAAATATTAATTCCCTATCAGTTAAATTAAATCTGTCTTCCAAAGAGATTCAAAATAATATTGAAAATGATATTGTAAAGAAACTTCAGTTCCATACAAACTATAACAATCTTCGTGGATTTCCCAGATCAGTTTCATCTATAGCAAACAGAATATTATTATTTATTAAATTCAATTAAAACCAAATATTGTAAAAATGTAAAGTGCATTTGTGATGAACCTTTAACTCTAAAACATATATTATTTCATTGCATTCAGGTTCATCCTCTTTTGCCCCTTGAAGTAAATACTATAACATCAGTTAAAAACATTAGCAATGAATTGAGTGTGGGATTGGCAAAAGCTCTAATTACTTCTCCAGTCGCTTGTTTTATTTAACTGACATTGTTATTGTTATGTTAGAGAGATAGTAATAGTATCTATGTGTATTTATGTGTTCATGTATGTCTGTTTAAATGCGTGAATCTGTATGTATGGTCTTTATCATCTTGATGAAAAAAGACGTTAATAAAACAACCAACCAACCGTCCAGATAATTTTAAGTTGTAGAATACACACATCTAACACATTGATGAATTATTCATTACTTGTGAGCAATTTGGATTCATATGTAGTCAGGTAATTGCTGCTGTTTGTAGCTATGTTTCTTTTTCCATAGCTATAACTGTTGTTCAGTAGTTGATTACTTGCTGAAACCCCAAAGAACTGCCATCCAAAACAAATAAAAATAAAATTTCTCTCTCTCTTTCTTTTTGTTTGTTTTGTGGGGAGGGAAACTGTTATGTAGTTGTCAGAACATTACTGACCCACTTCCATGCCAGTTTTGTCCAATCTATTTGCAGCCCACCTCGTTTGAAGAACGTGGATCGCAGCAAGGGCCAGCAGTTCCATGTCACCTGCAACAACGTCACAGTGGTCATCACGGACTATCCCATCCTCCCTGATGCTAGGTCATCAGATTCTCACGTCTCCTCTGACGCCTCGGACACCAACTCCACAGCGGCGCTACATGATCTTCATATAGACTCTCCCCCAGCTGCGAGCGGTTCCATGGCGAACAGCAGTAGTAGTTCAACCAGTGCAAACACGTGAAGGAAGGGGACGGCAGTGTAGATTTGAGTGTGTGGATCTGGAGTGCCTGGGAAGGTGGAAGTACCTGTGTGTGCCTGGAAGTATGCCATACCCTGTGCAACAATACAGACAGTAAGTGCTGCAAACCGATGTGGTGTCAATATTTACACTTTTATTGCCATATATTGTGGGACAGTTGGTTGTGCTGTAGTTGGAATAGGAGTTATATTATATATATACAGGGTGGGCCAATAAAATGTTAACGCTTTTTAATCGTAAATAAGTTTTTTTAAAATGAGAACGTTTTCGAAAATTGTATTTACAAAAATGTCCAAATACTCATTTGATACCAAACATAATCAATTTTGTCACTGGATTTCCTCAAACAAATCTTTTCTGGAGATAGGCTTATCTTCTGGTGCACAGACAACTCCTGGCCTGCCTACTCCCCTGATCTTTTCGCTGCAGACTACTTCCTATGGGGGAACACGAAGCAGAGAGTGTACTACAACAACCCACAGATCATTGGGCCCTGAAGACCAACATCCATCAGGAAATTCGGAGAATCCCACTTGAGATGTGTGGCAACGTCATCACAAACTTCAATGTGCGTGTTGCAACTGTAATCCAGAGAACTTGAGCGTGGATTGAGCATATTATCAATTATTAAACGGTGTACAGAACGAGTGAAAAAGTGGGAAACAATTTGGTGCTTCCGTGACATTTCTGTGAAGAAAATTTTCGAAAACGTTCTCATTGTAAAAACTTATGTACAATCAAAAAGTAATATTTTATTGGCCCACCCTGTATATATATACTTATACATACTAATGATCAAATGAATGTGACTCACAAGTGAACGCAAATGTAGTGGATATTGTCATCGGAATGTATAAACGACAGATTGACATCAATGGATCTGTTCCAGCCCTTTGTATTTTGCAAGTTGGAGAAAAAAGACATTTGTGGACACTAACTAGTGAGAGTGGTACTATGAAAGTATGGTTTTGGAAGCTGGTGTGATGCTGTAGAAAATCTTAATCTTTACACTACTTTGTGCTTTTGCTCTGCCCAAAACCTTGTTGCAGGTTGGGATCTATCAGGTGAAATTTAAATGCCAGCTATTCTCCTTTCACACTTTATTTTAGGAAAATGTTTGAAAAGAAAATGATGCCAGATAAAAACAATAATGTTACAAACTTGTCTTTGTAGCCAGCTTTTTTAAGTTACGTATATTATACTTTTTATATTAATTATTTTCCATCTCCATCCTTTATAATGAACGGTTCAACTGGAATGCACTGGTTTCATATTTGATGCATCAGTGCATGTTGTTACCGTTTTCTTTTGACGTGTGTTGTATTCTCTGCATAATTTGCACAAACTTGTGTTTGCTATTGTCTATACTTTTAACAGGTGAAAAACATAGGGACAACTTTTTTTTAAAAAGCTTGTAACATTATTTGATGTACCTTTCTTCATTCTTAATGGAAAGAAGGGGAGATTGGTACTGCCCTCACCATGCTGGGCCCGTTTAAAGGAGGACCCTCTCTTTGATAACCACTAAAAGAGGGTTGAATTTTTTAGGTCATAATTTTAATATGCGGCTGGATATTTTTTGCAGTTTTCATGTTTAGGTACTTTGACAATTTTATTCACTTATACATTTTCAAACATTTGGTTTTCTACATGCAGGATATTTATATAATTTATTATTCAGATCAGGTACTGTTGTCCCATTCATTTTGAGGGTAAAATTGTGTTTAATATTTTATTCTGTAAAGTCAGATTGCTACTAATATATATGTGTTTTAATACCTGTCTAAAAATGTTTCCTCGTGGGGGAAAAAAATCTGTTTTGTGTTAGTGTTACTCACTGTATTGTGTTAATGTTAGTATTTTTTTTTTGTTTTGGGGCCGAATCATGTCAATAAAATTGGGTATGCCAGCATGCAGGTCATGATGAATTATTCAAAATTTTTGTATTGGTACTACTATACTGCCATTGTACACGTTTCTTATTCTCTCCAGTGATTATCATATTTTGGCGTTGGCTTGTTGTGTCTTTACTGTGTGAAAACTGTGGTTGGCAATATATTACATTAGCAATTTTTGTATTTCACATGGGAAATAGTGTATGATTGGTGTAGTGATTGATTACATGCATTTTTTAGTCCTACAGTACAGGTCATGGTTGTACAAGTCTAAAAAGGCAAAGTTTTCATACCATCAATGAACATGTAGGTGTGTTTTTTTTTAATATCCCCATCTACATGTTTTAAGGGTTAAAAAGCAAGTTTTCATACCATCTGTGAACATTGTTAGTGGGTTTTTTTTTAATCCCCAAGTACATGTTGTAAGGGTAGTCAACCAAACCCCTGCACAGTTTTTAAAAGGGGTATTGTGATATTGCTCTTAAGATACAGTAATATGATCTGTAAGAGTTTATAGAATTAAACAGATATTCACTGCTTGAATGTTCAATATTTCAAGAAGATGTAAAATGTCATATTTATTTCTCAGTAGAACTAGTTTGATTAAGTGACGATGCTAAAGCAGTAAAGGCAAATTTGAGGGTATCGCTCCAGCTACATGTTACATGCTCCAAGCAATGACACCAAATGCGATGTTTGTTGTACGCTTTTATACCCTCTACTTTGTATATAATTCGTGTTGTCACCTTTTCTTTCAACTGAACTGCATTACGTGATGTTTAATTTCATTATATAATCGCCCCATTGGTACTTATTGTGCAACTCTGGCTTTTGAAACTCTTTCAATTTAATTCCTCAGCTGTTGTTGTGTAATGATTGCTTCCCTTTAGTCACATGTTTACTACATGTTGTTGGTTTCTCATCAAGGAAGTCCTTTTTGTTTTTGCTGTATGTTTTATTGGTGTGTGTTGTTAGTGGCTGAGCTTGTTTTGAGTGACATTTTACAGGTTCCATTTACCGAGAAAGATTGCCAGTTTTGTTATTTTTTTTCTTTTTTATATGAAGTATCTAAATGAAATAAATCCGATGTTGGATGATGTTTGCTTTGCCGGAGTTGTTGAGTAGAATAAAATAATTTGTGAATCACGTCATAAATGTACCATTTGGGTGTAATTTTTTTTTAAATTGCTGTGTTTTTGTAATATTAGTGTGACTTTATTCTTTATAATTCAGTCTTGGTCATATTGTATTACCTATGGCGTGCAATCAATATATCTTAAATTCATTCAGTTCAAATGTTTGATTAGATGGTGAAGTGTATCAGTTTTTTATTTTGAAATGTGAGACTGGTTTAAGATGAATATGGTTGAGTAGTATTTGGGCAATGTTGTAGTCTTCATTACGGCATCGTAAGAAGTAAAAGAATTAAAATATAATAACGGCCTGATGGCGCAGTTGATTAATTGCTGGTTTTCTGTGCTGTGTTTGTGTGTGTCTTGGGCAAGAAAAACCTGGCAGGGCCCAATCCTCTCCAGGCTGGGGGCCACAGCCACGAGTACAGTGTGGCTCGCCTTGGCCCCGAGCACGTGTGGTCGTTGAACCTGGCGAATGACTTCTGTGTAGAAGACTTTTGCCCAGTGATGACATGCTG
Source organism: Oncomelania hupensis (assembly GCA_036898135.1). Taxonomy (NCBI): domain Eukaryota; kingdom Metazoa; phylum Mollusca; class Gastropoda; order Littorinimorpha; family Pomatiopsidae; genus Oncomelania; species Oncomelania hupensis. The sequence continues at coordinate 30,960,946 of CM072514.1, forward strand.
ACATCACCCCTGTTAGTCACCTCTTGCGACACACCAAAAACGTTGGGTCTATTCTATTCAGTGCCCAAACCCACAGGATAACACAAACAATTGCTGTCCTGACAAGATTGAAGCCCATTTGAAAAGACTTGACCATCAGTCGTAAGGCCGCTGCGCTCTCTTGTAATCTCCATATTTTTATACGCTTGCGAAACATGGACCCTCACAGCAGACCTACAACGAAGAATACAAAGCATGGAGATGAGGTGCTACAGAATGCTTCTGGGCATTTCTTATGCCCAGCACATCACGGGCTGTGTGGTCCGATGGACCATAATGCGGGCCATTGGGCAACACAATGACCTGCTCACTATGGTGAAGAGACAGAGACTCCGATGGTGTGGCCACGTCACCAGATCATCAGGGTTTGCAAAGACCATTCTGCAAGGCACGATGCATGGGGGCAGAGGAGGAGGGAGACGGAAAGGGAGGTGGGGGGATGGCATTCGAGAGTGGACTGGCTTGACACTGAGCGAGGCCATGTGAGTAGCTGAGGACAGAGAAAGATGGAGTATGCTGGTTAAATGATCGTCTTTGGTGCCCCAACGACCTCTGAGTGATGGGATAGGATAGGATAGGATAGGATCCTTTGCTGACGATCATGGGTTCAAATTCCTGCAGGGGACAAACTTGTGAGACCTTTTGGTACAGGACTTTTCAGGTCGCTGAGGCTTTCTTTGTGTACTCTGCCAGTGGTTTCCTCCCTCCGTTCAATAATGGTTGGTATTGGATGCAGTCTATCTAACATTTCAAAAGGAAATTTGATTTCCTTCTCAGTTTCTGTCTTCTAATTATGACTTGCCTTTACACCACATGTTTGAGTGTTGAATGTGAATGTTGCATATAGGAGCGTCTGCGACATGTGAGCGTGTATGTTGTTTACAGATCGTCTATGACTCTGATTTATAAGCATCCATAATTATTATTATTATTATTAATCACATGTTGATGCAAAATGTTTACTTTTGTTACTGGATATTCAGTACTGTGGTAAATTTTTTTACATATCCGAATTGATCCAGAAAATATTGACAGCCCTAAATCGTAAATTTTATAAATTTAACAGAAGCACCATAAATGTTTTATTCAAGCTAAATTTATTGCTATTGGACTACTGCTTTCATAGTTTTGTATGGGAAAAATTATCTTCAACTGTAGATGAAAGTATTGATAAACCAATTGAAATAAAAGTGTGTGGTGCATCTTTCCTGTGATGTTTGTCACGAGTTGGTGCCAATGTGAATTTATCTCTCTGCTTCGGCATGTGGTTGTGGACACTAGTTTTGCTACTATTTTTTAAATTGTAGGCTAATACTTATAATAATGTATAATTTACATGTTTGACGATGGCGTTATGTATGATTATTAGTGTGGCGGCTTATGTTTTTTGTGGATATTTTTTTCATTTTAATGACTATGCGTGAAGCGATGTTTTTATGATTATGGAATATATCTCATAAAATATGGTTGGTTGGTTTGAGTGTGAGCTGTTCAAATGGTCAGTGTGTTTCAGATTGAACGGAGAATGTTAAAATAAATTAAAAGAAAAACTTTTCTGTTTCATTGTATAATGTTTTTATGTGTTTATAGGTTTGTGCGTCTCAGTACCAAAGTGGTGAGAGACACAGATTAAAAATAAAAATAAAGAGATTACTCTTATATAGCGCACTTACAAGCTCAGAGAGCTTCTCAAAGCGCTGCCCACTACTATCCAGACCCCCGTTGGGGTGCCGGGGGTTTCAGTATAAATAGTATCCCCACTTTCTGGAAATTTAGTGCTTTAAATTTCCACTGTCGCTGTCTTATTTGCTCTTTCTCATTCCTGCTCTTTTCTATCAATCTGCTATACTATTACTCGTCTTCTTCGCTAGACCAGTCTCCTACCTTTTTTCTTGAAAACTCTTCCGGGACAAGACTCCTTGTTTGTGTATGAGGTCTGTTGGATCAGCTTGGGAATATTGGACGCTTTCTGCCAGGTGGTCACTAGGGCATCCTATGATGTTATTATTTAGCAATGTAGGCATTTTATATGTATGTGTTTTGTTGATAATTTATAATGATGTTTGTATTCTATTTTGTTTTTGTAAACGGGGGTTCGATAAGTTGGGGTGAAGCCTCAGCCGTTCCCTGCGTGGGATGTCTTTATTGTAAAGTGACTGGCTGGTGGAGAGCTTTCGGTTTTACCACTAGGATTGTTTCAGCAGATCTTTTATGCGGATCGGGGGTTGTTCGGTCCTGATTTGGCTCGGAAGAGTCCGCTGGACCTAAAGCAATAATAATGTAATGTAATGTACTACTATCCAGCAATCACAAAATAGTTTGCTGAAGTCAGGATTTGAACCCACGTCACCTGAGACGCACGTACACAAGTCGTACGCTCTGATGACTGAGCTGGCAAATGTGATGCTACATTACACTTTCTCCTAGTATCGATGTGTTTGACTGACTGTCTTGTTACTAACTTCTAACCATGTTCATCACAGTCATAATCTTCTCTCTCTCTCCCCTCTCTCTCTCTCCTCTCTCTCTCTCTCTCGCTCTTTAAAAACACATTAACAACCATATTCTAGAACATTTTACAAAATACAATCTGTTACATGAAAATCAATCTGGCTTCAGAGCTAAGCATTTTTGTCATACAACTCTTACATCTATGATAGGACAATGGCTCGCTAATATTAATGAGCACATATTTTTAGGAGCATAATTCATTGACTTTGCAAAAGCTTTTGATGTAATTGACCACGACCTCCTTTTACGCAAATTACAATTATATGGTATTAGCTTTAAATTACATGATCTTCTAAAATCTTTCTTTTCTGACAGTGGTTTTTTTTTTTTTTTTTTTAATTGCATTCTTGTAAACTATTCACCCCCGTTGGGGTGCCGGGGGTTTCAGTATAAATAGTATCCCCACTTTCTGGAAATTTAGTGCTTTAAATTCCCACTGTCGCCGTCTTTCTCATTTGCGCTTTCTCATTCCTGCTCTGTTCTATCAATCTGCTATACTATCGTCTTCTTCGCTAGCCCAGTCTCCTACCTTTTTTCTTGAAAACTCTTCCGGGATAAGACTCGTTATTCGTGTATGGGGTCTGTTGGATCAGCTTGGGAATATTGGATGCTTTCTGCCAGGTGGTCACTAGGGCTTCCTATGATGTAATTATTTAGCAATGTAGGCATTTTATATGTATGTGTTTTGTTGATAATTTATAATGATGTTTGTATTCTATTTTGTTTTTGTAAACAGGGTTTCGATAAGTTGGGGTGAAGCCTCAGCCGTCCCCTGCGTGGGATGTCTTTATTGTATAGTGACTGGCTGGTGGAGAGCTTTCGGTTTTACCACTAGGGTTGTTTCAGCAGATCTTTTATGCGGATCGGGGGTTGTCCGGTCCTGATTTGGCTCGGAAGAGTCCGCTGGACCTAAAGCAATAATAATGTAATGTAATGTAAACTATTCTATTCAGGACATACTCAAACATTCATTTATTATTCTTCAACTATTTAGTGACAGCGCCATGAAGCCGTTGGTTATGATTCATAAACGTGCAATCAAAATGGTTACTCTTAAAAACACAATATCTCCGAATGATTACAAACAGATCAACATACTATCTCTTGCTAACAGTAACAGATTACAATTTAATAAAGGAATTTTCATGTACAAATGATTACAAACAGATCAACATACTACCTCTTGCCAACAGATTAAAATTTAATAAAGGAATTTTCATGTACAAGATTGTTTCTGGTAATGCACCCCCTATCTTTCTTCTCTTTTTTTCTAGGAAAACTGCCAGATTTTCAAACAAACTTACTAGCCCATTTCCAATAATTGATCTGTTTAAAACCCGTCTGTCATATTCGGATTCCTCTTTAGAGAATAACTTTCCAGAAGTTCTCCGCAGTGCAGTCACTAAATTTTATAAAACATTTTTAACAGCACATTAAAAATAAGTTTTAAGATACATGGTTGAAGTTCTACATTAATACCATTTAGATTGTTTTAAATATTCTCGTGCGTAAATATTGTGTGTGTGTGCGTTTGTGTGCATATGTATATTTAGGTATTGTATTGTTATAATATGATATCATTGTTATACAGTTATTTTGTTATACTAGTTTCCCCCGTTGGGGTGCCGGGGGTTTCAGTATAAATAGTATCCCCACTTTCTGGAAATTTAGTGCTTTAAATTCCCACTGTCGCTGTCTTTCTCATTTGCTCTTTCTCATTCCTGCTCTGTTCTATCAATCTGCTATACTATCGTCTTCTTCGCTAGACCAGTCTCCTACCTTTTTTCTTGAAAACTCTTCTGGGACAAGACTCCTTGTTTGTGTATGAGGTCTGTTGGATCAGCTTGGGAATATTGGACGCTTTCTGCCAGGTGGTCACTATAGGGCTTCCTATGATGTTATTATTTAGCAATGTAGGCATTTTATATGTATGTGTTTTGTTGATAATTTATAATGATGTTTGTATTCTATTTTGTTTTTGTAAACGGGGGTTCGATAAGTTGGGGTGAAGCCTCAGCCGTCCCCTGCGTGGGATGTCTTTATTGTAAAGTGACTGGCCGGTGGAGGGCGTTCAATTTTCCCACTGGGGTTGTTTCAGCAGATATTTTATGCGGATCGCGGGTTGTCCGGTCCTGATTTGGCTCGGAAGAGTCCGCTGGACCTAAAGCAACAATCAATTAATCAATCAGTCCGGTCCTGATATGGCTCGGAAGAGTCCGCTGGACCTAAAGCAACAATTATGTAATGTAATGTAATGTTATACTAATTGTTATTGTTACAAGCCCCAAGGGCGAAATGTAAAAAAGCACATACAGTACTTACTTTTATCCTTGTTAAATACAATTGTTATCTTCCCCCCCCCCCTCTCTCTCTCTCTCTCTCTCTCTCTCTCTCTCTCTCTCTGGATTATAAAAAAATAATGTAGGCCCAATTTAATTATTGCTTTGATATATAACTGTTATAAATAATCTTCTTTCGGTGAAATTTCATACACGTAAATCTGTACCCCCAAAAATAATTACAATAAAATCCAATTTAAAGTTAAAAATTAGACCAGCAAAGAAATTCATTCATAAGAAATAAATAATGTAACAAAATTGTATCTCTGACCTTACCACCATTAAAATTCCGTTCAATTGTCCAGTACAATTTAGCACGCTTATTAAAAAAAAAAAAAAGACAATTTAAAAGAAAATCGATCAAAATTATTTATTTATTTATTATGTATACTTTTCCATCCTACCCTTCTAACAGAATGGCATCTAATAAGGTTTATGATTTCTTTATAGACTCAGTCCATTTTTTATTTTGAGCTACCTACTCCCTTTGTTTTAAAGAATTTACAAAAAAAATTCATTTGAAATCTTTATTTTAAACAAATGAAATTTTGTGTGTCTAACCTTATTATAACTTCGTTTCGTTAGCCTATCCAGCACACATTTTTGTCAAACATTCCATCACGGATTCACGTGCCTAGCTAGCTTTAGGCGCGCGAGCATCAGCAGACGACATTGTAGGCGACTTTCGATTTCACAATTGTGTAATCTTACACACCCATGCCACAGTGCCTAGTGCAGTTTCCCGTGGGATACAAAATGATGATATCCAGACGACATCGAATAATCGAAAGGCTACTAATTTGTAAAACACACTCACTAGTGACGTGACACGTGTGTAAAGGAATCTTCAGCGAAGTAGGCCTGGGACAGAGCAGAGGCGGTCGCAACGCTTCAGCATTCTGCAATGATGAGGACAGCGGGGAGAGGAGGGGAGGGCAGAGACATAAAGCACCTTTGTAGGGTAAGTGTTAACATGACAGTGTAAATTATAATTTTATGATAGAGGAGTCGATGGTGATGCCGATGATAATGATGATGACGGAAATGATATCGTTTAAAAATGATAATAATTAATACGAATACAGGGCCGGACCTGGGAAAAGTCGAAGGGGGGGTTACAGATTCAGCGAAGGCGCAAAGCGCCGAGCCTTCTGGGGGGGGTCCGGGGGCATGCCCCCCCGGGAAATTTTGTTTTTCAAGGATGCAAAATGGTGCAATCTGAACCTTGAAAAAGCCATTTGTGATGGTCTGGGACTTTGAGCTTTTTTAACAATTGAACTGACAAACTCTGGGGTACAAAAATTATCCTCTGCCCCTCCCTTAAAAAACAACAACAACAACACACACACACAAACATTTATTTATCAGCAGAGATGTTTTGTATACTATTATTATTCACTACTTTTTGTCGATCGTTAACGGTATAAAGCTTTACCTTGTAGTTTATGAACATGACCGCCCTGCTTTCACTTTCAGTCTTGCTGCACTAGGTTCTCCGGCATTAGTACCATTTGTGAACTGTATCTTCTGGCAAAACAGTTCACTGCCTCTTTGAAGTCAATGTCAACATCCCTGTGCACTTTCAGTAAAGCAAGTCCATTGAGCCTCTGTTGCCCCATTGTAGAGCGCAGGTAGTTTTTCAGGTTGCGCAACTGACTGTTTGAACACTCACACTCGGCAGTAGTGACAGGCAGGGTGCAAAGGTTCCTTAGCATGATGAACAGGTTGGGATAAAAATCCCTGTCACAATGTTCCAGTGCTTCTGATGCCGTGGATGGGATGATAGCTGTCGCATTCTCAGCAGCACTGCGCCATTTGCAAACCCACCGTTGGTTTTCTGCATCAAGGGTAGCGTTGTCTGGTAGGTCAGACTCCCACAACATTGCCAGTGTCTTCACCCCTTCTGGAACCTGCATGAAATCATCCTGGTTGTCTATTAAAGTGCTTGGCACCAGACAGAGACCATCAACTGCTAGACCAGCATTTTTGAACCTCGAGTCCAATTCGGTTGACAGGTGTTCCAAGAAAGGAATGGCAATGCTAGTCTTGAAATATTCTTCTGGAGGGGCCGCAGGTTGGTTGTCACGGAGAGTCTGTCGAGATGCTTGACGAGGAACAATAACATCAGTTGTCAAAGCATTTGCCATTTTGCTGACTTCACCAAACCAGGCAACGAATCATAGTTCATAATTATCAACTTAGCATCTTAATTAATATTTCTAAAAAGTCGTTTTTGGGGGATTAGGGCAGTATCAAGGTGAAGGTGCTGTAAGAGGCTTGCGGCCAGAACAGGAAAATATGGCTGCATTTACTCATTTAGGCTTAGGGGTTGGGTTACTTGGTCGTTTCAACGGGAAAACGCTTTGGACGTTTCAACGGATCCCTTGAAATGGATTTCCGTTGAATTGTCTATAAATAACTCTTTGTACCTTGGACCAAAAGTGACTAAAAACTGCAATGTTTTAAAAACAATGAAAAAATTAAAACTCTTTGCATTAAAAAAAATTCAAGTTTTTATTTTTTTAATTTTAATTATTTATTTATTTTTTTTTTTTTTTAGTTTGGAGGGGGGGGGGGGGGGGGGTTCCGGAACCCAGGTAACCCCCCCCCCCCCTGGATCCGGCCCTGCGAATACGATCACTTTATTATCTCAATCAAAGATAAATTCACACGTGTGCCACATATACCTCAATGTTACAAGACGATAAAGGACAGTAGAACAACAGTAAACAGTAAAACATGATAAAAGTATATCGAGAAGACATTACTGAATTAACCATTGAACAACCACCATTAACAATGAATAATTAACAATGGGAAAAAAACAACACACACATAAACACGCCCACTCATCATCTGAATGATAACTCTATACTGTGATCACAGCAACACCAGCAGAAGCAAACACCGAAGATGCCACTGGAATGGATGTTTCATCGGTTCTCCAGAACTCCATTTTTCTCCGAACATATTCTTTGAGTAGGTTGACATTAAACAGTTTTTCTTTGCCTCGCGACATAGTCACACGTTTCCACCTGTTTGATTGCTTCGAAAGGCCCTTGCCATTTCAGCAACAGTGTGTTTTTATCAGATGGTAATAAAAACAAAACTTCAGTTCCAGGGAAAAAAAACTTGCGAAGTTTTGATTTCCAATAATCAAACTGCCTGTAGCGCTTATTTGCTGTCTGTACAGCTTCCTGCGCCAGTTTGCAAGTTTCCTCCAGAGTGTTCCGCAACTCAAAAACATACTGGTAGGTTGTCATAATCCTCTTCCTGCTTCTTTTCTCCAGTCCAAGTATCATGCAGCAACTGTGAAGGACCCTTTGGCGTTCGTCCAAACAGCAACTTGAATGTTGAAAATCCAGTACTGGTATGCGGGATCTCCCTGTATGCAAAGAGTGCTGGAGCTAAATACCTATCCCAGTCGACAGGTTTGTCCGCGGTGCAACATAAATTTCAAAGTTCCAGTAAACCTTTCCACGATCCCGTTTGTTTGGGGATGGTAAGCAGGGGCAGATCAGAGTAAATGCCCGGAGGGGGGCACTGCCATTTTTTTTAAATTTTTTATCCGGTATACAGATTCGTGCTTGCACTCAAACACAGTACAAGAAAGTTTGACATGAGTGTGGTTTGTGTGTTTGTGTGTGTGTGTGTGAGAGAGAGAGAGAGAGAGGGAGGGAGAGATCAACACGTGCGTGTTTCATGTGAAATTAGAAATTAGTTGTGAGAAAAAAAATAAAAAGGTTGACACATTGGCCCACAGCTAGAACACTTACTTTCTCAGGCGTTCAGCATATTGCGAGGTTGAAGAGCCATGATGGTGCGGTATCTTCCCGCAAACCGTTCTACGACGTCGTCAGTGTCCGCTGTGATGCGTCGGTGAGCCCTCATTAGAGCGAGCCCGTTGTGCCTGGTCTCACCCATCGTTTATCTCAGATAGGATTTCAGCGTCCTGATGCCGTTGATAGTTCTTTCATATTCAGCTGTTGTGATCGGAAGAGTGCACAAAAGGGTCAGTAGCACGTGAATGTTCGGGATAAAAGCCACATTGCATGCTCTGAGAGTCTTGGCCACAGTATCAGGAACGGCCCCTGCATCTGCGCTCTCCCACTTGTGCATCCATCGGATGTACTCGGTGTCTAGCTCATGAAAACTTGGCAGATCTGCTTGCCATAGACTGGCAAGTCGCTCGATACCCTCGGGTACCTTCCGAAAACCTGCCACTGGCCCGTTCCTGTCTTGCACGATACACGAGGGTACAAGACCAAGCCCGTCAACAGCAATTTCAGAGCCGGTGGTGAAGCGAGAGTCCAGCTGGGCGATGAGGTGATCCAAAAACGGGATACCTAAGGACCTGCTGAAGTAATCTTCAGTTGTCTCTGCTGGCGGGTTACTCCGACATGTCTGTCGTTCTGCACCCCTTGGTCTGCGCAGATCAGAGTCGGCTGTTGCTGCCATCCTACTTTCTTCCTGAAACCAGCTGCTGAAGGTTGCAATGACGTCATCCCTGAATCCCTCAACTGTTGTCTTCACTGCGCTTATTTCTCCGTACGCAGCCACAACATCCTTTGCTTTTTGCTGAAGTTTCAAAGTCAGTGGACGGAGAACTTGCAGGCATTTTCTGGTGACGACAAAAGCAACCAGAAAGTCACCCGACTGGAAAGCGTGCAAAAACCCTTCAGCTTTGGTGAGCGTTTCACTGTCCCAATCTGTGTTCTCCTGCACCATCTGGTCAAGGCAGTCATAGACCACAGGGAAGAGTTTGGCGAAAATTTCAAAGGCAGAGAGCCTTTCGACCCACCGTGTTTTACACAGCTCGACCAGTTTTCTCCTCTTGCTTTCTGCTTGGGCTGACTCCACCACGTGTTCAAACTTTCTCTGTCATTTTGGAGAAAGAGAGAAGAACAGGGACCTTCCTTTCAGGACTCCAAACATGTTCTTCACTTCTAGAATTCTGCAGGCATGAACAACACAAAGGTTCAAGCGATGAGATGCGCAGTGGAAGTACTGAGCCTGCTTGTTAAGTTCTTGAATGCGTGCCCGAGGGCCAATGAAGACCCTGAACAGGTGGATGGACTAGTGGGGAAGGGGGGCACGCTTTTCTTCTTTCCACCTTTAACAATTTTTGTATTATTATTATTTTTGTGTATGTGTGTTTTTTCCCCATTTTTTTCTTCTCATTTTTTCTTTTCTTTTCTTTTTTTTTCTTCTCTTTTTTTTCTTCCCCCTTTTTTTGTTGCCAAGGAGGGGGGGGGGGGGGGGCACGTGCCCACTGTGCCCCCCACCCCCCCTCGTCCGCCCCTGGTAAGGACTGCTGTGGACCTGTGACACAGACAATAACTTCATCACTTCCTTCATGAGGCCTGATGTAAACTGCGCCCCCCTATCAGACAAAATTTAATCAGGTACACCAAGTCGTAAAAAAATGGAAAACCAATGCTTCCGCTACTGTTTCTATATCCACGCTTTTGAGAGGAACTGCTTCTGGATATCGTGTTGCGAAATCTATGTATTTCAGTATGTATCGATGACCTCGCCACGAACATGGTGTAATGAAACCAATGATGTCAATACCTACCCTTTGAAATGGAATGTCATTGGCTGGTGTTTGTTGCAAAGGAGCAGTTTGAATTTTCCCTTTCGGAAATGTCTTTTGACACAAGTCGCACGACTTGCGGTATGTTTGTACATCTTGGGGATACCCAGGCCAGAAAAAGACAGGGGAAATGCGTTTTAAAGTACTTGTACTTGCAACACCCATTTGTCCACTGTAGATGCTGTCATGAGCGGCTATCAAAACAGCCTTCCGAAGTACTATTGGAACCACTAGCTGAAATGTCGTTTGTTGTTTCTCTTTGTTGAAAATGCTCCTGTACATCAGATTATCAGTGATGACAAATGTTATCACATTATGATTATCAACACACTCTTTTCCAGTTTGAGCTTTTGAAAATAAGCTTGCTAGACTTATATCTTCCTTTTGCTTGCATGCAATCTCATTTGGCCCTACATCCAACGTAGGTGTTTGGGCTGTGAGAATGGGTTGAAAAGGTTTGTTTCCTACTTTACTTTGATTTCTTGTTTGGGCTACAGCTGCATTTTCTAAATCATCAACTATTTTTTTCAGCTTTCCCAATATCAACTGTTACGCAACTAACATCACCTTCCACAGGTTCATCAACAACATCAGCTTCCACAGGTTGATCAAAAACATCAGCTCCCACATGCTGACCGACAACATTAGCTTCCACAGGCTGATCGACACGATCAGCTTCCACAGGCTGATCAACAACATCAGCTTCCACAGTCTGATCGACAACATCAGCTTCTACAGGCTTATCAACAACATCAGCTTCCACAGGCTGATTGACAAAATCAGTTTCCACTGACTGAACGACAACATCATCGTCCGCAGATTGATCAACAACATCAGCTTCCACAGGCTGATCGACAACATCAGTTTCCACAGGCTGAACGACAACATCATCGTCCGCAGACTGATCAACAACAGCATCTTTTACAGGCTGATCAACAACATCAGGTTCTCATTGCACTATATTTGCATTTGCTGTACCTTGAATCTCGTCACTTTCTGCAATGCCAAACTTCGATCCCGGTATGCGGCCCAATACGACATCCGATATTGGGTCATCGACAGAACATGCTCTTACCTCCCCTGCAAAACTTGGACATTGCAAATGAATCACTGCTACAGGGAAAGAGAATACATGACCTGAGAAAAGTTTTCAATGTCTCACTTTTCCCGTGTATGCTTCAGGATCCACCAGCGACCTCCTAACGCCAACGGTTGTGCATCCGGAATCCAACATAACTTGGACAGGTTCTCCATCCAGTTTGCCTTCACACATCACCAAATTCCTATTCATCGAATTTCCCTTGTTCTCCAGAAATGCACCAGCACCATCAAAAGGATGTCCACAAGGTTTAGCAATAGCAAAGGATGTGTCACACATAGAACATCGGGACATTGCTTGGACAGGCATTTGACGTTTCGGAAACATGCAACTCAGGACACATTCTACGTGTGTGACCATCTTTCCTGCAGTAGTAACAAACACTTTGACCATGATCGCGTTTATTGCTTTGATCCCCTTTGTCCAACATTAGGACTGCCTCGGCCATTATACTGACGCCCCCCTCGGAATGCTCCGCGAATTTTGCCTCTCGTTACTTGACCCCCAGACTGACCACTGTTGACCCCTGTAAATGCTACATTTGCAGATTCAGGATTCACCGTTGCTGCAACAGACTGGCCAGGGTGTTCTTCCCTGTAACGCTCAGCTGCGTCTATCATTTCTTCCGCAGTTTTGCATGTTCGCTCTCGCAGACATGTACCCAGACTGCGAATGCAAACTTTCAAAATCTGTTCTCTCAATATTAGATCCAACAATCCGTCGAATAACTTTTCTATTTCAGCCAGATCAACCCATCTTTCCAAGTAATGTCTAACTCTGCCTAAGAAATTCGACATAGGTAGGTTTTTTTCAGGTTGAGCCGATCGAAATAACTTCCTGTGCACTTAAATCTTTTCAGTAACTGTTGCTTCGTTTCTGCACATGACAACGGTCCTCGTCGGCCCAACTCACGATACGCCATCAGAACTCTTCCTGTGAGCCGACTCACCAGGTATATGAGCCACTCATTTTCCGGCCATTTCACCGCAATCGCAAAGCGATTCAAGTAACGGTCCAAATTGTCCGTTTCTCATCAGATTGCGGAAGCTTTGGCATGTTTCTGCTATTGTGATTACCGAAACCGGATAACGAAGTACCGCTTTGTGTAACGTCGAGTTCTGCTTGGAGTCGTTCCAATTCCAGTGCATGATCATGTTTTAATCGCAAAGCTTCAAACACCTAGATTTTTTCGGGCGCGAATCGCTGTGTTTCTGCCGCTAATTTATATTTTTCAATTTCAAATTTCTTCAGCTTATAGCGTTCTTCCGCTTCCAACAGGCGCACTTCTTTTACTTATTCTGCTTCCAACTGGCGATCTTCCTTTGACATTTCTTGGCAATATTTCGCAATCTCTTTCTTGTCCACTAGTCCTGTGGGTTCGGTCACTGAATAGAATAGACCCAACGTTTCCCAGCGTGTCGTAAGAGGCGACTAACAGGGGCGATGTCAGCACGGCATCACTGGGCGAAAGTCTTCTACACAGAAGTCACCGGCCAGGACGGAGGAACTCATATTATTACAGGTTCAACGACCACGTGCTTGGGGCCAAGGCGAGCCACATTGTATTCGTGGATATCGGCTGTGGCCAACAGCTTGGAGAGGATTGGGCCCTGCCAGGTCTTTCTTGTCCAAGACACACTGCATGATGAATAAAACCACTTACGCTGGTTAACCGATCATCTGTGGTGCCCCTACGACCTCTGAGTTACGGAATAGGATAGGATAGTCCTAACGAATTTGCCTCAAGCTTGTACTGTGCTAACGGATCAACATTGAAATCAGCCATGCTGCTCTTGGGATTATGAATGCGATTTTAAAACTTTTAAAACACTTCATAACATTCTACAGCAAATTCCTCCAGATAACTTAAGCTTTATAATTAATCTTCAGTCATTCACTTGCTTTATCAACATATCCTCAACTTACACTTCCAGACACACATCTTACTTTTTTTTGTTTATGCAGGCTCGGCAATGTCAAAGATGGTGTTCTAAAAATTCACGTCCACGCATTCATAATAATTCCCATAAAGAACTATAAAGTGATAAAACGTTAGTTTGTATATTCATTCATTCTATACATACACAAACATTGACAACAATGACGTTTCAGAAAATAGAGTAATTATTGTTATTAATTATTATTAATTGTTATAGTTCTGTATAATCAAAATGAAATTTTCTTTCTATCGGATTATCACACACTGGTCATGCGTCTATAACAGTACATTACATGATTATTGCTTTAGGTCCAGCGGATTCTTCAGAACCAAATCAGGACCGGACAACCCCTGATCCGCATAAAAGGTCTGCTGAAACAACCCTAGTGGTAAAACTGAAAGCTCTCCACCAGCCAGTCACTTTACAATAAGACATCCCACGCAGGGGACGCTGAGGCTATACTCTAATTTATCGAACCCCCGTTTACAAAAACAAAATAGAATACAAACATCATTATAAATTATCAACAAAACACATACATATAAAATGCCTACATTGCTAAATAGTAACATCATGGGAAGCCCTAGTGACCACCTGGCAGAAAGCGTCCAATATTCCCAAGCTGATCCAACAGACCTCACACACAAATAAGGAGTCTTGTCCCGGAAGAGTTTTCAAGAAAAAAGGTAGGTGATTGGTCTAGCGAAGAAGAAGACAGTATAGCAGATTGATAGAACAGAGCAGGAATGAGAAAGAACAAATGAGAAAGACAGCGACAGTGGGAATTTAAAGCACTAAATTTCCAGAAAGTGGGGATACTATTTATACTGAAACCAAAGAGCTTATTGATAGAAAGAGGGGGAACTTGGTACAGAACCGCGAGACGAAAGGTACGATTTATACGCCCTTGTCAGCATGCTGAAAATGGCTCGTGGCAGAAAGTCAAAAGGCGACCGAGTGAAACAGGGCGGTGACTTTTGCACAGCCATCAATTGCCATAATGCCAGATACAAGAAAAGTTGTGTTGGCAAGTCCTTTTTCAAATTTCCAAGAGACAAAGAAAGGTAAATTGCAATTGAAAAACTTCATTTTTTTGTGTTTATGTAGGCCTAAACTAAGACCGCTGCAGTGCTGTTAGTGTTAAAACAATCGGAGAGCGGCTTGAATGAATCATGTTATACATATGTGCTAAATCCAAAACAGTTTGCTTGCTGACAATTTACGTTCAACAGGTCGCTCACTGTTTACGTTATTGCTAGGTTGTTTGACTATATTTGTGCTTATATTTCAAAAGTAGATGTCAGATTGGCAGTTTGGCTTCGTCAAACTGCTTATGTTAACAAGTTAAATTAGACTAAGTCTGTTTTCTCCTCGTGATCAAATACTGTGCAAGATAACCCTTTACCTAGGCACAAAAATGGTCCTTAATCTGTTGTAATCCCTTTTCGTTTGAGTGTAAACGGGGAAAAAAAATGTAATGTAGAAACTCAGTCCTTGTTCTGATCTGTGAATTTTTGTGCATTAGATCTATATTGCGTGGAATGTTGTAGTCTAGGTTCTGATTGTTTTGTCTGATTAATTAATTATTTTCCATGAAGTGACTAATGTTATTAAGCCAGTGATGTGGGAGGTGAGAGGGTTGGGGGTTATGGGGATACCTAATATAAATTAAATTCACACTATTAGTTAAACATTTTGTTATTGTGCTTTATTGTGATTAATTGATTGAATGACAGAGCTCTCTCTTCCCCCAACCCCCCTCTCTCTCTCTCTCTCGCTCTCTCTCTCTCTCTCTCTCTCTCTCTCTCTCTCTCTCTCTCTCTCTCTCTCTCTCTCACGATTACGGATTTACACAGATTCGGATAAATGAAACAGTCTGTCATGCATATTTTAATTTTAAAATATCTGTCGTTGATTAAAAAATAATAAATTCCAGGGCAGAAAACGAACCTATGACATACACACATAAGCAGCATAAAAGCACCCAAAGTAAACATAAACAAAAACAAAACAAAAAAAAATGTTCTTTTGCAATGGCATAGGCTCAATAAGTTACCACGCACATATCATTCATATAGCAGATGATGAAATATAGCCAGCCCGAGCAAAGGGAAATAATCCGTGAGAGCGTCTCGCATTTTTGTATAGGACATAATGGAAGTTCCCCCTCTTTCCGTAATAAGCTCTTTGCTGAAACCCCCGGCACCCCAACGGGGGTTGTCGGTCAGTAAAAATCAGCTAATAAGATAAGTGCAAATAGTTGCCTTCTTTCACTGCAGATCCAAATAGATAAAAACAATCCTCCAATCACATAGATGACAAACAATTCTCCGATCATTATAGATTAGACAGGATAAATGAAGATAATATCTGTCCATCACCCGGATGATTTGTCCAATGGATCGTTTGAGGTGTTGTGATGTTTGATCGAAGTCGTGAAGGTCAATGATGAGTCGATGAAACCAGAGAAAATGCACAGTCATATATTTTGAATTTATGTAGAATATGATCACAGTTTAGTTATCAGAACTCCGAATAAAAATTATTGTAGAAACAATCACTAAAATCAACAATCTTTCTGTTATCCAATTTTGCGAACTACAATAAAACACCAGCAATTGACGATAGGACAAACAGACACACGACTCAGTCACTGCCAACGAACAAACTAAAGAAAAGAAAACAAAACAAACAAAAATCACTTTTGACGAAACTTAAATACCTGACGTCAAAATAATACTAAACTACAAGCACAGGCATTAGCAATAACAATTATAACTTCTTAATTTGAAATCGTCACTTTGTGACAGCCATACCATCGGAGCTTCCGTTTCACGAGGGTGTCCTCGTGGCGCAGTGGATTATTCGCCGGTTTCCTATGCCGAAGGTCGCGGGTTCGATTCCCGCACCGAGGGTTTTCTTCGGGCACTCCGGTTTCCTCCCTCCCTTCAATAATGGTACTAGACGCAGTCAATATAAAATTTTAAAAATAAAAATTCGATTTTCTTTCCGTCTTCCAATTGCGATCTCCCTGCCTTTACATTACCTGTTTGAGTGATGGATGTGTATTTGTTGTTGTGTGTGTGAGAGGGTGGATGACACAGGTGAGCGTGTATGTTGGTTCAGATCGCCGCGCTTTGAG
The DNA here is from genome assembly GCA_036898135.1 of Oncomelania hupensis. Classification (NCBI taxonomy): domain Eukaryota; kingdom Metazoa; phylum Mollusca; class Gastropoda; order Littorinimorpha; family Pomatiopsidae; genus Oncomelania; species Oncomelania hupensis. Next base: position 30,977,612 of record CM072514.1, read on the forward strand.
CCTCTTCACCACTGTGAGCATGTCCTCGTGTTGTCCAATGGCTTGTGTGATGGTCTGTCGGACTTTGTTGTTGGTGATTTGCTGGGTATAGGAAATGCCCAGAAGTCTTCTGTAGCACCTCATCTACATGCCTTGTATTCTTTGCTGTAGATCTGCTGTGAGGGTCCATGTTTCGCAAGCGTATAGGAAGATGGAGATGACAAGGGAGCGCAGTTCAGTCAAATGACAATGTACTTTCCCACATCCGTCCTCTGCCTCTTCTTCTTCCTTCCTTCATTTCTTTCTTCTTCTTCTGCCTCTTCTTGTTCTTCTTCTTCTTCTTTGTATCTCGTGAATAATAAGAAAATTCTGTTTTTAAACTAAGCCTCGTGGGCAAGGATATATCTGTACCCTAGGTTTAAGTTTGCTTTTTGACGGAGTATGTAGGATCTGTCACAGTCCTTGGAGTAATTATTGAACACAGAAAGTGTGAGGATAGGATGGGGCCGAGACAGAAGAAGGATGAGGAGGAGAAGGAAGAGGAAAGAAGGAGGAGGAGAATTGAGAGAGAGAAAGGGAAAGAGGAGGAGAAGAAGAAGACAACAACAACAACAAAACAACAACACATACGCACTTACAAAACACAATACATATACATACACAACACACAATACACATAACACACACACACACACACACAAATACACAACACACATATCAGAAGACGAGAGAGAGAGAGAGAGAGAGAGAGGGGGAGGATTTAAATAAAAAACAACATCAAAATAGCTTAGCAGATGAGCATTTGTTACAGGACTGATTGATCATTGAAAAACAAGGCTAGGGGTGAGCTGATGTATAAGCATTTGGTTTGTAAATAGCCTGAGAGAAAATGATCGAGAGATATATGTCTTCGTATATGTGTGTGTGTGTGCTTTACGGTAGATCTCGTCAGGTCGTCGTCTGAAGCGCAAAATGGCTCAGTGGGACCTAGCATCTATACGACAAGAAAAATATAGATTACCAAGTGAACGCACAAGGAATACACTCCTCTGAGTGGAAGGATAGGGATGGGTGGAGGAAGGTTTTGGCGTGTGTAGGGGATGGGGGAGGGATTGGTGGGTAGGAGTTAGTCTGGAGGGGTCAAGAGTGTGGAGGAGGACGGGCGGGCTTTGAGTATCAACGATTCAATGGCCGCACGTATTTACTATTATTATTAATACTGATTAGGAAGTCTGTGAACGCCACTTGCCTATCGTAAATGTCCGTCGGAATCATTAGCGACAACAGTACTAACAGCAATGGCAGCGGCAACATTAATAAACATTATCATCATTAGTCGTTATCAGCAGCAGCAACTGCATACATTTCATGAGGGAATCAACAACGCTCTGTAACTTTGATTACTTTATTCTTTACTTTGTCTCATGCATTTTATATGAGATGACTGTCAATACCGTTATTACTTGTTTTTAAATATATACTTATGTAGATAGATATTCTTAGTTTTAGTGTGTTTTTATCTTTAATTTTTTTAAATTATTATTTACTTTTTGGAGGGGAGGTATCAAAATTTAAGGTGTCACTAACTTTATACTTTTAATGTTTGTATGTGTGAAGGTAGTTTCCTAAATGTTTAAATTTTTTTAAATTGTGATAAAGAATCTCAGGCTCCTCCTCTCGCCACCCTTATCCCAAGACAAAACCGAAATTGTTGACCCGACCCGCCACACCTCCCCTCTCGCCAACAAAAAAAAAAAGAAAAAAGAAAACAAATACAGTATTATAATAATAATAATAATAATAATAATAATAATAATAATAATAATAATAATAATAATAATAATAATATATGAGATTTTATTTTTATGGCAGTTAAAATCGAAACATTAGGTATAAGCATAATTATACTTGTTCATTATAGATTTACCTCAATCAGTGTGTCAGTGTTCTTTCGTTCTTATGTATGTTAGAGAGAGAAAGCGGGAGAGAAAGAGAGAGGAGAGAGAGAGAGAGAGAATTCAGAGTGGTTTGTTGTATATATTACCGGCCCATTACAATGAGTGGGCCAAAATAAATATTCAATTCAATTCAATTCAACAAATCTTTATTACCTCTTACAAGGAATTATGACAGGCACTTGATCACTAAAATAAAACAAAAAGAAAAATGCAAATAAAATACTATAATAAATAAATCAATGAACAAAGTTAAAAGACCTACATGATGCATAAAAGCCCTCTGTTACATTCAGCCATTTTGGATCATAACTCTTTCTCGCAGAGAGAGAGAGAGAGAGAGAGAGAGAGAGAGAGAGAGAGAGAGAGAGAGAGAGAAAGAGAGAGAGAGAGAATGGTGAGAATGGATGGGTGCCGGAAGAGGGTAGCAAATGGGTGAGGTAGATTGGTCTTTCCCAACCTTCTTAAGTGGCTGGTTCTTCTTGTAAGTACTTGTATAGCAAAAGTGATAAAGGTTGCGAATAGGCTTGAGTGTTTCAAGTTTACGAGTAAATGTAATAATTTCCGAGAAAACAACCGTTCAGTTATTGCATAAACATTCTTAGACCCTTTACCAGAAATGCTGATCCATTGCCAGTGGCGTTAATATGCAGGCATAATTATTGGCTTACTTATACATGTAAAAAATTGTTTATACGATCAGATTTCTGAAAGTAGGCCTGTTGACTCAACATGAGCGCTGTTGCTGACAGGAAGATGAGAGAGAGAGAGAGAGAGAGAGAGAGAGAGAGAGAGAGAGAGAGAGAGAGAGAGAGAGAGAGAGAGAGAGAGAGAGAGAGAGAGAGAGAAATTAACTTTTGTCTTTGGGGGCCACCGGGCCGCGAACTTGTTTTTTCCAACCTAGTTCCAGTCACTTTCCCGAAAAAGGCAATTACCGAAGTCGAACGAAGCTCTCCGAGTCGAGCGAAGCTATCCGATGTTTTACGAACGAATGCTGGCAGGACTACGTGAAACCACAGGCTTGGAAGTCTCGTCTTTCGTAGGCCTCAATTACATACTATACTACGTACGTATTTAGGAGTTTACAAAGACAAAAGAAAAGACTTCAGAGCCTGTGGTAAAACATCCGTGCATAAAAATAGCCGCTGCTAGATCTAATTCTATTTCGATCTGCACCGCTTCAAGCTCAAGTCGAGATTTGCATTTTGAAGCAGTTATTATTATTATTATTATTTTATGATGAATAATATACTGACACAATTAGTAATAAGGAGTAAAAGTAATACATAACACATAAAGCACACATACAACGATTTCACATCTATATCAACAATAAAACCATGACAAAACTTCAAAGCGCTATGGAGACGTTGATGTTACTTCAGCACAAGGCAAAGCAAGTTTATAATGGTCTCAAAAAAAACCAGTGATATTTTTATTGCAAGCACCAAAGCAATTATTTCTTTAACTAATATTATTCTTTTTAACTGATACAGTAAATTTGTTATATGTATTTCAATTATATGTATTTTAATGAGAAACAAGTATTTTAAAAAAATGTTGCGTGGCGGGCGGAAATTTATAAATCATCTGAAAACTTTGTTAAATCTATAAGAAAAAATAACCAGTAACACCATCTGAATATTTCGGGTTACACCCAACTTCAGCAAAAACAAACAAAACATCACTGACCATATTTACACCATTGAGCACGCACAGCAGCACACTATTCTTTTAATTTTTTTTAAAAGTAGGAATAAGAAGAAGAAGAAGAAGAAGAAGAAGAAGAAGAAGAAGAAGAAGAAGAAGAAGAAGAAGAAAAAGAAACAACAACAACTACTACTACTACTACTACTAATAATAATAATAATAATAACAACAACAACACACAAACAAAACAAATAAATAAATTAAAGATTTAACTAAATAACTATACTACTACTACTACTACTACTACTACTACTACTACTACTACTACTACTACTACTACTAGCGAAGTTGTGGTCTCGATTTTGTGGTCCTGATTCGGCTCTTTGCAGTCCGCTGGACTCTGTAAGCAATGAATAACTAATAAGCTTTTAATTTAACTCTGATCTCGAGTTGTTTTGAATTTGTGGTTCTGATTCGACTCTTTGCAGTCCGCTGGACCCTGTAAGCAATGAATAACTAACTAATAATTTAACTCTGATCTCGAGTTATTAAAAAAAAATTCGCTTAGCCTATTCGTCCTTCTCCGGAAATTTCAAGTTTCGAATATTATAAAGTATAGGCCTAAATATTATCTTCTTCTTCTTCTTCTTCCGTATATGCCCACAATCAATTTTGATTATTATGGCACTTTTTACCAAGGTGCATGCTGGGTGTGTTCTTGTTACCGGCACTCACCCGTCTAGGACATGAGCGTCAGGATCTTTAAAGTCCGTTATGATGGAATGTATGTGACACAGACTAGACCTCGGTTTATACACAAGCCGAAGCACTACCATTAGACCACAGTGCCTCCTGACTAGATATAGTTTATACATTTATTTACGTATAAAACAAACAATACAGGTCTAATAATTATATTCAGCTAGTGAGCTTCTTCGCTGCGCGGAGACCGACTTATAATAATGTAGATTAAGCCTATGTATACTGTATAACAGTGTCTACTTGGTTCTAGGCAGGAAATGGGCAATGCTATTATTAGCCTTTACTGCCGAGAACTAACAAAATGCAAATCAAGGAACGCAACTATTAAATATGGTCGATTATAATATGGTCGATTATAATATGGTCGATTATAATTATGCTCATATCATATTGGCTCATGCCAAGTATACCGTTGCGAAATGCTAAATCTGTGTAAATCGAACAGAATTAGAAGCAACAGCGATCATTTAATGTCAGCTAGTCTTAGTCATGCAAGCATCATTTCGTAACACATCGGAGAGCTTCGTTCGACTTCGGTGATTGCCTTTTTGGGCGAATGACTGGAACTAGGTTGGAAAAAACAAGTTTGCCGTGGGCCCCTTGATTGAAAAATTTGAGGGCCCACAAGCAACTTTCGGGGCCCAACTTTAAAAAAATGCAAACAAAAAACAAAAGAATTATTGACAATATAATATGTAGAAAGTACAATTTGTCTGATAATCTAAAATAAAAACAATTGAATTTCCAATTTTGCTGAGTGATGTCATTTTTATTTGCCTTTTCTTTCACTTTCAAACATTACCAACAAAAAAGGGGAAGTAACACACACACACACACACACACACACACACACCCACACACACACACACACACACACATTCTGTGACACACATATTCCAGTGACTAGTGAGCCTGAAAATTGGAAAATACGCCATCGCCGATTGTTTTAGCAACTGTATGGCGGGAGATATGTAGCCATACTTTCGTACTTGCAAAGATGGACATTTTGCGCTTATGTTGTGCCATAGCCTTTTGTTTATTATATTTAAAAGATATTGAAGAGTATATTACACTTTTCAGTGCAAAATTAAAGGGTTTTCGCTTCTTTCCTCTGTTGTTGTTTTTTTTCTGTCCAAATTTAGGGCACCGGTGTGGGTTGCTTCCCTTGGCTCAAATACGAAACTGCCGAATAGAGCTAGCTGTAGCAGACGAATTATTTTGCGGGCCAAGCGGGCCCTTCGTTTTTCAACATTCCGAGCCCGAAATCAGCTTTGCGGGTTTTTGGCCCCGGGCCCCCGCTAATTTCGAGCCCTAGAGAGAGAGAGAGAGAGAGAGAGAGAGAGAGAGAGAGAGAGAGAGAGAGAGAGAGAGAGAGAGAGAGAGAGAGAGAGAGAGAGAGAGAGAGAGAGAGAGAGAGAGAGAGAGAGAGAGAGAGAGAGAGAGAGAGAGAGAGAGAGAGAGAGAGAGAGAGAGAGAGAGAGAGAGAGAGAGAGAGAGAGAGAGAGAGAGAGAGAGAGAGAGAGAGAGAGAGAGAGAGAGAGAGAGAGAGAGAGAGAGAGAGAGAGAGAGAGAGAGAGAGAGAGAGAGAGAGAGAGAGAGAGAGAGAGAGAGAGAGAGAGAGAGAGAGAGAGAGAGAGAGAGAGAGAGAGAGAGAGAGAGAGAGAGAGAGAGAGAGAGAGAGAGAGAGAGAGAGAGAGAAAGGGAGGGAGAGAGAGAGAGAGAGAGAGAGAGAGAGAGAGAGAGAGAGAGAGAGAATTGACAATTGACAAAATTTTAATGTGTTTAAGCCAGCGACCCATCACATTTTACATACTCTTTCGCACGCACTAAATTTGAAAATTAAATAAAATAAGTATAAAATAAATATTAAAAAAAAATATTAAAAAAACTATTCAACACATATATAACAAGTTAGATTTGCATGTACGCCGATTCCTTCCCCTACTGGAGTGACTCGTCTCTTTTTTTCAAGGTATAAAAAATGAACATTGCCATTTTCCTTGATACATCCCCTGGACAATCCAAAAGAGCATTTTTTATACATTCCTCAGAGCTTAAATTTATTGTCTGCACATGCGACAAGTACTTGCATCTCAATTCATTATACATTGGGCATACAAAAAGAAAGTGATATTCGTTTTCCAGCACGCCTGGACAGAAAGGGCAATTTTTGTTGAGTGTATCGTGGTATCTTTTGTTTATCCCTAGTTCATTTAAACCAAAGCGAAATCGTATCAGAGAATCCCTAAATTTTTTGATGGTTATGCAATCAATATACGGTTCAGATTTGTGAAGTTCTTTAAATATGCGGTAAACTGAAAATCTTTCACTAGACATTAATTTCACTCTCCAGTCTTCCTGAAATTTTACAATCATTTGCTGTCGGAAAGAGTTCAGAAAAGCTGTTTTGTTAGTGACTCCCTCTGTCCAAACGTGCATAAAACCATACCTCTCAAGGAGGTCTCTGACATTACTCGCCCAGTTGTTTGGGCTTGGACCAGTTGAGGTTAAATCGTTTTCCTGCATGGTTAGAACTTGTCTGGGGAATCTGCTTGGTTCCATTTCTTTTACCTTCAGCCAGTATCTCAACGTGGAGACACTGGATTCAATAAACATGGGGTATCTTCCTGTATCACCATATGTCATATGGTTAGGTGTCTTGTTTGACACACCCAAAAAACGTTTGCATGAAAAAAGATGAGCGGACTCAATAGCTGGAACCTTGAAGGCTCCCCAGATCTCGGAAGCATACAACAACATGGGTTTAATCTGTGCATCAAAAATACAAAAAAACACTGTAGAGTCAAAACTTCCCAAAGCCCACATGGTTTTCATAAGGTCAACAGTTTTACCCTTTGCTTTGCTTGCATATTCTTCACATGCAATGTTATTCGACAATTTAGTTGTCAGCATGTATCCTAGATATTTATACTTGTTTACTATTTCTAGTTCCTGCCCTTCCAAATGCCATTTTTCCCTTTCTGCAACATGTCCCCCTTTGCGAAAAACCATCACTTTGGTCTTGTCAAAATTTACGGTGAGGCCAACAGTCTTGGACGCTACATATAAATTATTTAACTGATTTTGAAGCCCAACAGGCGTTGTGGAAATTAACACAATATCATCGGCAAAAAGCAGCAAGAACAGTTCTTCTAAGCCTGGGAGCAGCTGAATGCCATGTCTTCCGTTTAAGCGTACAGAGTCGGCTACTTCCGAAATTAACAACGAGAAGATTAATGGGCTAAAAAGACAGCCTTGTTTAACTCCAGAAGGGCAAGTAAAAAAATCTGTTAATTTTGATCTCCATTTTACACAAGATTCAACAGAAGCATACATTGCTTTTATCATCTTAATCATTTTGGTCGATGCTTTTAGTTTTTCAAGTACTTGCCATAACTGTTCCCTATCCACAGTGTCAAACGCTTTTTTGTAGTCTACGAAGGCAACATATAATTTTCCACTTCTCCTACCAAAAACCTTTTTCTTTATTATGGAAATCAAAGTATAAATGTGGTCGATGGTTGAAAAGCCCCTACGAAACCCGGCTTGTTCCTTGCTGATTTTAGCTTCCTGTTCGGCCCAGAAATATAGCCTTTTGTTTAAGACAGCAGTGAACAATTTGCTCACTATACTCAACAGGGTAATGCCCCTGTAATTGTCGGGATTAGTTTTGTCACCTTTCTTGAACAACGGTACAATCACAGACTTGCACCATTCAAGTGGAAAAACACTCAAATCATACAATTTGTTAAAAAGAAGTGTCAAAAATGGACAAACAAATTCTTCAGCATATTTTAAAAATTCTCCACAAACATTGTCCAGCCCCGACGCTTTACCAAGCTTCAAGTTACGAATAGCTCTGCGAACCTCGTCCTCCGAGATGGGATCATCGAGCTGTGGCACAACCACATCTTCTGCATCCCTAGTGTTAAAATTGTCTTCAGTGTTTAAATGTTGGGTTTCTTGTGTTTTGTTCTGTTTTGACCCTAGAAGATTTTTAAAATGAATGTACCAGGATTCCATGTCAATGTTTGGTTGTTCATTTCTCTGGAATCGGGCACTTTTTACAGTTTTCCAGAATTTGGTGCTATTGCGTCTGTTATCCAGCAACGTCTGATGTGTAGATGTCCTGTATGCTTTTTTCTTTTCAAACATGAGTTTTTTATAGCCTTTCTTTGCTTGCATGTAGTTTGTTTTATCAACTGTTGTGTGTGTTCTCTGATACTGTCGCAGTAACTTGTGCGTTTCGCGTTTTCTGTTTAGGCACTCTTTGTCAAACCATTTCTTTGTGTTTTGATGTTTGCCGGCACCAATCTTAATATCCTTTTTCATACATTTTCCCGCCATTAACAGAAGGTCCGTGAATTTCTTAACGGCACTATCTATGTCAGTATCTAAAAGTAATTTGGCTTCTTCAAGTAGTTCTCCCGCCTCATTGGAGTTTATAGCTTCTAAATACTCGTTTCGTTTGTCACTGTTCCACTTAGTTTGTGTAATCGTCTCTACGTGAATGTCGTGCATTTCTTGCGTGTATGTGGTTCTAGTAAACAGAAGCGTTATTGGCATATGTTTTGATTCAACTCGACTGCCCACCTCAAAAAACATGCTCGCAGAGTGGCAAAGATCAGCCGAAACCAAAAAGTAATCAACAACACTATTTCCCTGTTCAGCAATAAAAGTGAAAGCACCGTCATCCTCACCGCTGTGGTTACCATTCAAAGGGACACAGCGGAACATCGTGCAAAAATCAATTAACACTTTGCCAAACTGGTTGGTTACTTTGTCTTTTGATTTCCTAACCATAGAATTCTCTCCTAAATCTTCTACTGCAGTAACAGAATCATCGACATAATCATCAACAAGGGCTTCCCATTCGCCAATACGTGCATTTAAGTCTCCGCAAACAATTAAATGACAATCTTCACCGCTCTGGTAAGTATGAAGTAAAAATTCTTCCAAAAGGTGGATGCCACAGTTTATGTCCTTGTCTTTATAGTATGGGCTTTGATAAGGCGGTATGTAGGTTGTTATAAACAAAGTGTCCTTTTCTAATCCTAGCAGGTATTTCGATAATTTAACACATACCATATTGTCATATTTGCATTCAATATGTTTAACATGAGACATCATGGTCTTTTTTATCATCAGTGCTACGCCGCCACATCTTCTACCTTGTCTAGACAGTTTAATACCCGGTGCATGAAAAACTTCGTACTCCGGAAACAGTGTACTAAAATCAAAAGATGCGCTCGTGAACGTTTCGAGTGCACAAAAAATATCAAATGATTTTACATAATTGACAAAATCTTGCTCCATCAATTTGCCCACTAGATGTTCAATATTCATAGAAGCTATTTTAACCGTGTTGATTGTTTCATTTTCTGTTTCAGGCCGATGTGCTTCATAGGCATCCTCGTTATTACCTGTTACCTCAAATGGATCGTGGCTTGACCGTCAATTTGGGCTGTCTAGCTGCTGAAACGTGTCGGTAATGCGCCCCTGTCGACCCCGCATCTCCATGCCTGCCTTGGCACTGGACGTTTGCCCAATGCCCGTCTGGTCTGCTGCTCGCTCTCTGGCCAGGGATCTTGTAAGGCGTGTGCTGGAGTTTGGACGCGTGCTGTTGCCTTCACTTTGTGTTTCTGTTAGCATTGATTTCGTCGTCTCTGCTGATCCATCAGCGTCCATCGTAGACGGCGTCGACGTCTGTGGCTGCAGTACAGGTGTTACCTGAAGAATTGTACAAACAGGTGTTGGGTTCAGTGGCATGACATTTGTTGTTTCATTTTCAGGAATTGTAGCGTTGACGCCTTCGCTTTGTGTTACTGTTAGCGTCAATTTCGTCGTCCCTGCTGGTCCATCAGCGTCCATCGTAGTCGGCGTCGACGTCTGTGGCTGCAATATGGGTGGTGCCTGAAGAATTGTACCGACAGGTGTTAGGTTCAGTGGCATGACATTTGCAGTTTCATTACCAAGGATTGTAGCGTTGACGCCTAGTCGAATGGGCTGTTCTGTTTCACCTCTTGTCCTGCTTTCCCCGTAATGACTGTCATCGTTCTCATCTCGTTCTTCTGACATCTCGTCTGACGCTGCCTCTTCCGGCTCTTTGCCTGCGACTTGGTGAACCTGTTCCTGCTGTTTTATCGGCTGGCTGTGTTCGTGATCAGGTTGATCAATTTGAGTACTATGATGTGTGTTCTCTGTGTGGTTTCTCCTACTGTTGGACTGGACCTCCAGATCATGGTGGGGTTCGTCTTGCGAGTTTCGGTTTGTCTCGCCGTTGTAGTTGGTGTGTTCTTTTAACAGGTTCGTTTCCTGACTATGATCAGAGCTTTGCGATTTGCCGTTTACAACTGCTTCACTGTAGGTTTGTTGACCTGGTATGATGCGGGTCTGTTTCTCTCTGTTGTATTCACCCGCAGTACGAGACTGAGTTGTTACATCATGCTGCGGTGTTGGTCTCTTGGACACATTCCAATATCCTCGCTGATCGCTTACTTGGCTTACACTCGCCTGGATTGTGTTCCGCCCACTGACTTATATTTACTTGACCTCTGACTTCAACAATTTTCGCTTTGAGTTCCTTCGCGCATCTTAGCCGCGCACTTTTGCATTGCTCTTTCCGGTACCAATGTGAAAAGACGCGTCGAAGTGCGAGTGCATACGAAGTTATTTGGACTGTTTGGACTATTTCGGCACGATGGGAGATATCAATTTTCGAAGAAATAAATAGCCAATAAAGGGACACGTTGTTATAACGCGACTGCCATTTTGCGGCGCATGACATCAAGCTGTGCTAGTATTTGCTATATTGATAGCACATAGGCCTATTAGCAGCAGCTGACAAAAAATACTAAGACAATAACATAACTTATTGTGCTACTTCTTCTACTGCATCTTTTTTTAATTACCAGCGTTTCTATTACAGATGTTTATTGTAACACAGTAGACTTACTCAACTTTGACCAGAGATTTTATCAATTAGTTAATTTGGTTGTTCTTGTTATTATCATTATTGTCACTAATTTTGTTCCCCTAGATCATCATGAAGCTGGGTTTTGTATCCTTTCTGTTGTTATTATTATTAGTTGTAGTAGTATTGTTATTATTATTATCATTGTTACCATATATATTAATTATTCTTTGTCTGTTGGTGCTGCGGTTGTATTATCTTTTTTTTAGTAGTTGCATTGTTATTATTTTTATAATTACTTTTATGATTACGATTATTATTAATATTATGATGATTATTTTGTATTATTACTATTACTATTATCATTACTATTATGATGATGATGGTGATGATTAATATTATTATTACTATTAGGATGGTGATGATGATTTATTATTATTATTATTATGATCTAGGATAGATCTAAGGCATGGAAGAATGGGTGAGTGTTAGTAGTTTTGTGTATACATGTATTGTGGAATAATTATCTGTGTTTTAAATGTGTACACATGGGTATGTGACTGGATATCTGTTTATGCATGTGTGCTAGTGTTCATAGATTTGTATTTTGGTATGGAAGTTGTGTTTGATAGTATATCAAAGGTATTAATATTGTATGTCTATGTTTTAATAGTTTTGATATTGTTATCTCCTTCCTTCTTGCACTGCTAAACAAATATCCATGCCATGTGTTTGGACAATAAAGAATCTTGAATCTTGACAGTTACTAATACATTGTTTATTGTGAGTAACACACAGTAGAGGATGTGTGTAGCCAACCCTTGCAAGGATTTTACTATCTTTCGAGTTTTTCCTTTATGTTTAATGGATGACGGTGAAGAAATACTTGTCATTCCTCTTACAGAAACAGAAAAAAATGTGTATTCATGAACTGATTTTAACGACCCTTTGTTTGTCAATCAATGTTTGCTTGTCTGAAATTCTAGCTGTGTGGTATGAACAAAATTTGGCTGCATGTGGTCACGTATTACACCTTACACAAAGCATCACTTACGAACAAAACACATGCATACTTTAATGGTAAATATATAAAATAATAGCACACCACCTAACATAGTATGCATGAGCCTATGTTTAGTCTTTTATTTTGTTCACTATTTTCCTGTAAGCTGTAACGTGTGACACCATGACACTTTAAGCAACAACAAAAAAAATATCTTGGATGATTATCTTTTTCTTATCATAATGATGACATAATCCACAAAAAGCCAATTCTTTTCTAAAGCAAACTTTATTGGTTTCATCCTTTTATTGTCATTGTCAACCATATTTGAGTTCTCTAATACAGGTGTCACAGAGGGTGCATCTAAAATAATTCATATTAAAATAAAAAATATGAAAATAATCAACATAATGGTTATTAAGCTAGACTAACATAATGCAGACCTATAAATCTGTATGGTTTTAGCTTAATATATTACCTGTATCTTTAGAAAATGAAAAAATATAGCTATGCAGAGGCACAAAATGGCGTTCTAAAACGAACTCAGTTGCAGTCGTTATATTCTAAGAAGAAAATGTATTGGAAAGGATATCGTAAATGAATCAATTATGCCAAATTTATTGAGTATATATAAATAACTTCTCGAATGAACGCAAAGATTTTTTTTTTTTTAGTTTAATATTTGCATAATATTTGATATTAAAAAAAGCTTTTCGGATGCTTCCAATCATGTTTTTTTCGTCATTGCTATGCTATTTTCGAAAAGGCTTTTTCAAATCGACGCATCCAAAACAAAAAATACTTAAAAACCATTGTATTTTGCAAAACGTTTAAACAAAAAACAGTACAGTGCTGTACTACGTAACGATTTATAGCTTCGCATCCCAAATGTAGCATCCAAAATGCGAAATCATCGCAAACATTTTTTCATTCAAATTCACTTCTTCAAACTATTGTAGGCCTATATTTACATTCGCAAGGATATTCCTCACAAAATAATTACGTATACATAGGAAATAGGGAATTTCTGTGCATAAAAAAATGCAATTTACAGTGACGTGTCCCGATTTCCGTTTCCGTCCGAAATGCCATGTGCTTTCGAAGCAGTGTTTTGAAGACGACTTGATTTTTTTTGCTTTTACTTTTTTTTTCCAGTTATATTTTTATCTAATTTCTTTGTATGTATCTTTGTATTCATAAATGATTATATGTAACAATACATTTTTGACTGTAAAAGAATGTTGCGGACTTTAAAAAAAAAAAAATTTTTATTGCTTTTTGTGTACAATTAGTGCGCAGTGTAATTTTGTCACATTGTTTTTACAACAATTAAGGTAAAATACATCTTAAAATTAATGCCAGCCATCCTACATCCCAGCCATCCTACATCATAATTGATTTAAATACTATTTTTTAAGAAACAAACTATACATCAAGCAAATAAAATTAATCTGTATAGCTTTCTGCTAACACTACAGCATTTCAGATACTACGGTGTCCCATTATTTCCTCCTCCTCCTCCCCTATGATTAATGGACTAACAATACACATAAAATTTAATGCCAACCATCTTACAACATCATATTTGACTAATATAAAGCAAAAAAATAAACAAAATCATCAAGCAAATAAAATAATCAATTAAATAAAACTTTTTACCAACAGCATTTCAGATGCTATGGTGTCCCTAAATTTCAAAGCTCATTATTAGTTTTTAAAATGAGTTAAAATAGCTATTTCTTTCATAAACATTAAAACTCATATGCCTTTTACATGTGACATGTAATTTCAATGATTATTATAATTTTTTTATTTAAAAAAAGCATGTGTGGTGTCCCAATGATACCTCCGAAATGCTTGCATACACCCCCCTACGTCAAGTACCTCTGCTAGCTCAGCAAGTTAACAAATCCATTTTCTTTTTTAATTATCAATTTCATTAATATTTTAACTATAAAAATTTATGCTTGAAATTATATTTACTGTATTTTTATATTTCAGCCTATTTAACCCCTTTCAATCACTAGTAGTATTGAAGATCTCATTTGCATTTTCATTGCATTTCTTTTATCCCCCCTTTCTAAAAGCTCTGCTCTGCTTTGAGCTGGCCTCTCGACTCCGAAGTCGCTCCATGTAGAGTTTACACTCATGGTGAATCCTCACCCTAAAATAGTGGCTAACAATGGCTGAAAACAACCTTTCTTTGAAATTGTCTTTGCTGTCCACACCTTGCAAACACTCTTCAAACTTCAACGTTATTTCTTTATCACTGGAGCATAACTGCTAAAAGTCTGTGCTACTAAAGGACTGCACAACTTGGCCAGTATAGTCACGGAACTTCACCTCCAGCATCTCAAACAGTTCTTTTGACATCTGATGTAAATGGGTGAGTCCACCCCTGTCCAGTGTTGTTGTGAGTGAAGGGCTACTTTCCTCCTCACACTGGAAAGCATCAAGACATTCTAGAAATGCTGGGGGAAGTCGCTCTTTCTGTTTCCGCAGAATACATCCACCAATGTATGGGACAACCTTGCTGTCAAGCTCAGTTAACTCCGTGTGCTGTCTCTGCACAGAAAGCTCACTCGTTCTCGGATATGCCAGACTTATCAAGCGTTCAAAGAGTTTTAAGCACAGAAATGCAGCGTTGGCAGCAGTGGTGTCAATGGCTTTCATGACATCAAGGCGATGTTTGAGGAATTCCTGGTGGTACCGCATCCATGCTTTCTCTCTTGTGGCGCTTTGAAATTTTCCAGCAGGCATCAGGCATGCAGTCATGAAACCCACTGCTGGCAGGACTTGTTCAGCTGTAAAAACACACATAAGCAAAACATCCCAATCACAAATAAGCCCACAAAAAAGAAATACAAATTTGGTAATCTGACTAATCCTATATTTCACTATTCTAAGTACATCTGACCCTAAATTTTTGTTTATCATCATGATATGTAGAGAAAAAAACATGCCCCCCCCCCTCCCCCCCAAAAAAAAAAAAATCCAACAAAATAACACAATAAATTAATTAAATTAAAAAATCTAAACTATGAATGAAAGAGACAGCAACTGATGACAAGAATGATTATTGTTGTAATGACAAAATAGAAAAAGCATCCCAAAACAAGGGAAGTAAAAAATAAGGTTTAAAAAAAAAAGCGTTTCCCATGTAGTAAAAATCTCATGGTATATTTTATCCCCAACTCAGAAATCGGGAAAAATGTACAGTAATGCATATCATATATAGCCCAGGAGGTCATGAATATGTGTGGCAATGCACAATCGGACACTAAAAAACTTTTTTCCACTCAATGATACCTTTATATTTTTGGGGGGTGGGAGTATGGATCTAATCACATAATAATACACTTGAAAAATAAAGAAGCAAAATAACCAACAACAAATATAAATTTTATAACTGGCAAGAACTGAAGTTCATCTAAACTAACGCAATGTTTAGACTTGGCAACCCAACGTCAACGAGATCAGGTTGTGCCATATATTCACATCTCCACCTCTAGGCTCTGCTTAAAGATCCCTCTATAAGTCTATTACGTGACCTCAGTATTTTGGATGAAGGTTATATGTCATACCAAACTGGACTTAACATGAAGCAAGAAATGGAGCAACATACCTTGAATGCTTTTAAAGAAGGATCTGCGAGCAGTTGATAAGTTGTCGTCTACAGCATGCTCTGAACAAACTGAAGCCACAAGGTCGCTAGTGATCTGAAATTTAATGCAGATGAAAAGACAGATGATCAATACAACCCAGATAGCAGTTCATGGATGGGCATGGAATTGCCCAAGGCCAAAAAAATTACTTTAAAGAAGGCCCTGTGCTATGTTACGCTGGAAAATTTTCAAGCTAGAAAATCTCTCCAAATTTGTAAACTTAAGGCTAGAAAACCTGTACATTAGAAATGTCATCTTTAAGAATAAAATAGTAAGCTTCAACGTAAAAATAAAGAAACAACAAAAATCATATTTGTCTTGGTGAAACAAAACTTTGGGGTTTATTTGAATTTTTATTACTGCAGCTAATCTCCAAATTGCTGATAATGTATTGAAATTCTGCACCTATGGAAAAGTTTAGAGGGTACTGGGTAGGTAAAGAGTTTGTTACGAAAGAAATAAACCTGAATCCCACTGCAGATAGCTATTAAAATCTATTCTAAGATTTTTTTTTAGTAATAAATAAGTGGTTGAGTTGGAGGGGGGGGGGGGGTGCATTTGAGGGGTAAGAGAAAAACTTTCCTAGTGGGTTTGCTCTTCCCTGAATAATAATAATAATAATAATAATAATAATAATAATAATAATAATATGTATAAAATAACACTATATTTGAAGTTGAACATTTACACTCACAACTGAAAAATGATTGGTATAACATATGACATTAATGCCATTATTTTGTATTATAACTATAAGCACAATTCACCATTTTATTGTGTTACAAAATGCATATAATACTGTAAACATAAGCTAACAAATTAATAATTTAAATTAGTATTGTACTTTTTTAGGCCTTGTACCTGAATTCTGTTTTCCACCGTAGAAGCGTATTGGATCGGACCATCAGAAGATGAACTATCCTCAATTGTCACTTGTCCAACATCAACTGATGTCTCCTGTAAG
Source organism: Oncomelania hupensis (assembly GCA_036898135.1). Lineage (NCBI taxonomy): Eukaryota > Metazoa > Mollusca > Gastropoda > Littorinimorpha > Pomatiopsidae > Oncomelania > Oncomelania hupensis. The sequence goes on from CM072514.1 coordinate 30,994,503, forward strand.
AAAACAAATCATACATTTCTTATCAGTATCAGTAGTGCAAAGAAGCATCCACCATTCACAGTTTTGTCTTGGTAACAATCTAGCTGAACTTGCAAAAGATGTAGCCGAATAATATGCATTTCAGCAAGTTGGTCATTGTACAAACACAAATAATTTACTCATAAACATGTATGAACTAAGCTGAACACCTCTGAATGTTAGCGTTTCTGAAAGACTAGGCCTACTGTTATCTTCTTCCTTTGACCTCATAGGGACTATTGTCAGGAGTCTAATGATAAAAACTACTTACAGCAGTTACTTTATCAGTAAATCTGACCAAAGACTGGAGAACATTTGTTCAAATTTCACTCCACCTTTACAAAACAAAATTGACTTGGTGAGTCGGTCACTCCGTCAATCATCGAATGATCAATCAATCAACTATGACCATTTCACTCAACGAATTCTCTTTTATCCTAAAAGTTTTCCGATATGAAAACTCTGTTAGATGTCAAACAAGTTCATTTAGCGTTGATATAAAAGAAAACCGAAGACCTTACCTCGACGATTGAATCAAAAATGTCCGTTTCAAACGGGTTACACGCATTCCCTTCTCTGTCTTCCATGATAGTCAAAATGCAACCGGAAAAACCTAGGCAAATTCGCAAGCCGGCGCATGCGCACAAACCCGAAGCGAACTTCGCAATAGGCTTTGAGAAGGCACACTGCTCAGTCAGACATCCAGTAATGTAGTATCCATGGTTCCGCCTGTCTTCAGCTCTTGGAAATGGAGGCCATTCCGATGTGTGAAGGGGAAAGGATGCGGGGAACGGTGGAATGAATGGGGGGTGGGGGTGAAAAACGGCGAAAGGTGCCGGGTAATGTTGGTTACCAGCTTCAGCGCCAGCGTGGTTTGCAGTTGGATGCCAATGAGCACGAATGCCTGATTGGCGTCCATCGTTTTCACAAGGCTGGGGTAGTGGGTCATAACGATGGTTTGGTGTTGGTTCTCTTCGATGTTGTTCAGCTTGTGCTTGGCTTTGTTGTGCCGTCCGTTGAGCTTCTTCCCCTTTGATGTGGAGCTTGCCGCCTCTATAGTAGGCCACCTTGCCCTGGCTTTTGTAGTCCTGAAGTTTCTTCCTTTGTCGTGATGTGAGGTCGGCCGCAAATTTAATGTTCTTCTTGCTCAGGCTATCGCGCAATCCAGAGTCCTTGACAACGTCTAGTTTGTCGCACATTCGGTTAAAGACTACAATAAGCGGTCTAGGACCGCGACCCCTGCCCACTCTGTACGCTGTTTCAAAATCGTACGTCTTCCAGTCTGTGTACACAGAATGTTCGTTCAGCAAGTCTGCAATGACCTCTACTGCTTGACGTCTATCTTCTCTGGACTCGGGAATCCCTAAGAACTTAAGGTTTCGCTTCCTCTCCGCTGCGTCAATTCGGACCAACTCCTCATCCAGAACATCCAGTCTGGAGTTCACAATAGAAACATTACTTTGTAATTCAGTTACCTCTGAGCACGTCTGCTGTGATGTGTGATATAGTTTGCTTACATCGTCTTGGATTTTGTTCACCGATTTTTCCAGCCTCATAAGTTTATCGTCCAACTGGCTGCGTAGCTGTACCCCCTGCTCCTCTATTATATTCAGCACCAAAGCAAACTTTGAATCCAAGTGTTCGTATAGTTCTTTGTAATTTTGTTGGCTATTGTTACTTGTCACACAATTATTATCTCCAATCGTCGCTAATTGGTTTTGCTGACTAGCAGTAGACGAAAAGCACGTGCTTGTCATAATTGCATTCAAGCAGTGGATCACTGACTACGGACTCGCTATTAGAAAGTTAATGAATGTAGAAATTAATTAGTTTTGTTGACCGAAATTTATAAGCACGAAGACATATTATTTTGTTTTCTTCTTTCTCACACCTCTTTCTTCCAAACTTCCTGCAGTGTTCCTTGTTTTGTAGGCCTATTTCAAGATGTCCAGCGAAAATAAAAATGTCATGGCAATATGTAACTCGCCCTGTTATTGTAGCTGTTTTTGACGAATTGTCAATTCGCGTACACTACCCAATGCAAAGGTAACCATAGGTGGAGATCGAGGTTAATGTCCAAGCACAATGATGTTTAAATGCACAATAATGTCCGTAGCGCTACACCAAACAATTTGCATCATTCAACTTGATTATTTTCATCAGACGTTAGAAATCCATAACATTATTTCACCAATTGTAGTCAGGTTGAGTAGTATTTTCCAATATATGCATTCACAACTACAATCACTGAGTCCGGTTTCAAAATTCAAATTTACTATTACCACCTAACAGCGAGAGCTCTTGCGAACACGTCCACTCGCTTCGACTTCCAGCATCCGAGTCCGAGAGAGAGAGAGAGAGAGAGAGAGAGAGAGAGAGAGAGAGAGAGAGAGAGAGAGAGAGAGAGAGAGAGAGAGAGAGAGAGAGAGAGAGAGAGAGAGAGAGAGAGAGAGAGAGAGAGAGAGAGAGAGAGAGAGAGAGAGAGAGAGAGAGAGAGAGAGAGAGAGAGAGAGAGAGAGAGAGAGAGAGAGAGAGAGAGAGAGAGAGAGAGAGAGAGAGAGAGAGAGAGAGAGAGAGAGAGAGAGAGAGAGAGAGAGAGAGAGAGAGAGAGAGAGAGAGAGAGAGAGAGAGAGAGAGAGAGAGAGAGAGAGAGAGAGAGAGAGAGAGAGAGAGAGAGAGAGAGAGAGAGAGAGAGAGAGAGAGAGAGAGAGAGAGAGAGAGAGAGAGAGAGAGAGAGAGAGAGAGAGAGAGAGAGAGAGAGAGAGAGAGAGAGAGAGAGAGAGAGAGAGAGAGAGAGAGAGAGAGATTCAATGACAATGACACAAATTAGTAGTGCAAAGTTACATTTAACAGCTTTTTTTTCCTTATAAAATTTGTTGTCCACGTCTGTCATAGCATAAGGCCATTCAGAATCACTCAAATGAAATGGAACATTATATAGTAGAACTATGCCTCTATTATATATTTTTTAGTAGATTAATAAATACATGACATTGGTTTTACGTATTAATAGTGCTAGTTGTAAAAAGCATATGCACGGCGGATTCAGTCAATTGCCTTGAAGCGATGCCTCATTGTTAGCCCCAATTTATTTTATTTTATTGTATTATACTGTGTTTTTTTGTGTGTGTGTTTTTTTTTAAATTAATAATAAGAAATCTTCAATCCATTAATACAATATGATGAGGTTACATTCATACATAACAACGCATTGTCTACTGTCATGAAGTGGTCCTGATTTGGCTCGGAAGAGTCCGCTGGACCTAAAGCAATAATCTTGTAATGTAATGTAATCATATACTGTCATGGAAGATGAACATATACAAAGCAAATCCTATTTATATAGATCTCTTCCAAGCCACCGAAAAGTATTACTATCAACGCCAAACAACGAAACATGGATTAGAGTTTAAACCAAATTGTAGGCTATCAATGCATTGGTATCAAAGCTTAAAACCGGTTAGCACAATTTAAACAATAAAATAAATACTAAATATTAAATTATTAAGTAAATAACATGAGATGGAATTTTAAAAAAAAAAGAACAACTTGCAATTAAAGTGAAACAAAAAGCAACAAACAATATTAGTAGATTTTACAAATGGGAAACAAATCATCCCCAAAATTCTTTTGATGTAAGACGCACACGTAAGATTATAGTAACTGCACAGAGAGATTTTTCAAAACCTAAAAATACACTTTATAAGTCTAGATAAATTTTTTATCCTAAATTTGTTATCATTCTAAAACAACACATCAACAAGGTACACAGAAATTGATATCGTGATATGAGTAGTAGAATGCATATCGCATTGAGCAGTATTATAATTATGTTATAAAATGCAACTTGGAAATGCACAATAAAAGCAGTCAGGTTGCTGGCAAATTCTGCCCTATAAAAAATTATGGGCAGCAGTTCAATTACACAAAATGTGAAGAAAATATTGAAAATTTATTAAACGCAATAGAATAATCAAACAAGTATTGATAAGGGAAAATCAAAGATTTTACGAATAGCTGCGAACGTCGATGAACATGGTGAGACTAACATTCACACAATAATTAAATATGAAGCTAACATGCTGGTTCATTTGAGAACTATTATACTTGTTTAAGTTAATATTGTTTATAGGTCAAACCAAAAAGCATGATTTTAAGTACAACTATTAGCTACCCTTCTCGAAGGAATAGGGTTTGTAATTCAAAATGTTACTCAAATTCATTACGATTTTAAAAAGGAAATCCATTTTCCACTTCTTATGAAATGACACAGAGTTTGTCTGCGACATGTTGAGCGACATCTCCGACCTTCTGCAAGAATCCTTTCTCCTTGTTTTCTACCACCCTTTGTTTCATTTCCTCCATTTCTTTTTTGTGTAGCTTGCGTCGCCTTTTTTCGTCCTCTCTCTCCTGGCGCCTCTGCCTCTCTCTCTGTTCCTCGGCCTTCTGCAGTCTCCTTTCCATTTCCTGATTCTCTCGCACTCTCTGTGCTTCTCTCTGGGCCAGCATCTGCTTGAACTGTTCTTGTTGTTGCCGCCGACGTTCTTCATTTTCTTGCTGCTCTCGCCTCATGAGTTCCTGCTGTTCCGCCATAAGGTTCTCCAGTCGAGCTTGTTCCCGTCGTCTGTTTTCAGCCTCTTCGTTCATCCTCTGTTTTTCGCGCTCGTTCATCTCGTGCTGTTTCTCACGCATTTCGCGTTCATGGTCTCGCTTCTCCTTCTGAATTCGCTTCAGCTCGTCTTGTTGATGTTTCAGCTCCTTCTCTCTTTCCGCCAGCTGCCGCTTGTGCTTTTCTTCCATCTTTTTTCGTTCTCTCTTTTCTTCCTCTTCCTTCCGTTTCCTCTCCTGCTCATTCCGTTCTTTCTGTTCCATTGCTTGCCTGACGTTCTCCTCGGCTTCCTTCATGTCCTTCTCTAGCTGCTGCACATATTTCTGCCTCTGAGCATCTTCCTTCTCGATCTTCTGGATCCTTCTGGCCACCTCTTCCTCCAGGTTCTGGCCTATGGAGGCGTACTTGGGGCACACGTAGGGCCGGTGACCGTTCAGGTCGTTCAGCCTTCGGATGTGCTGCAACAGGTACTCGACTTGCGATTCCTTGTCGCGCGCCATGTTATCAAAAACGACAGCTCTCTGGCCGCACTCTTCAAAAACTTCCTGCAGCTCTTTGGGGCCCTTATCCTTTATCATGCCAGAAACCATCGTGGTAGCCTCCGACCCCCTACAGCCTCCGAGCGAATCCCCTCCCGTGAACAAAATGATCATATACTTTGAAACAGTATTGTCGAATAACGATTTGAGGCGCCTGTAGGCACCGTGCTCCTCCTCGGTATATCTGCCGATCTTAACGACGTAGAGGAGAGCGTGGGGCCCTGGATGCATACCTGCCACCGACTGGACCACGATCTTGCAGATAGCCTCGTGGTCCATTTTCGTATCGAACAGTCCTGGACAGTCCATCACCTGTCAGTTCACACACACATAGATGTCAACAACAAGTTAACTCTTAGGCATTAAATATATGGAAATAGTGGTACCTTAAATGTTCCTCGCTCGAAGACATGAATTATAAATTATCGTAGACGATATATGATGAGCGCCTATCATCATTGCAAAATACCGATGATCTCATTTTCAAACCATAAGCAACAACCTAGTTATCATTCAGAAGGTTATGGCTTCGGATTAGAATGATACAAATCTTAGTGATAAAAAGATTAGTTAGTTATTAATTGCTTACAGGGTCCAGCGGACTGCAAAGAGCCGAATCAGGACTACAAATCAAGGCCACAACTTGGCAGAAAGAGGACTCACCCCTGATCCGCATAAAAGATCTGCTGAAATAACCCCAGCGGCAACACTGAAGGCACTCCACCAGCCGGTCACTGTAAAGGCATCCCACCCAGGGGACGCTGATGCTATATTCTAATATATATATATATATATATATATATATATATATATATATATATATATATATATATATATATATATATATATATATATATATATATATATATATATATATAAAATGCACACATTGCTAAATAAGTTAATATCATAGGAAGTCCTGCTGACTATTTGGCAGAAAGCAGCCAATATTCCCAAGCCGATGCAGATCTCGCACATAAATGAGGAGTTTTGTCCCGGAAGAGTTTTCAAGAAAAATGGTAGGTGACTGTTCTAGCGAAGAAGAAGATAGTATAGTTGATTGATAGAACAGAGTAGGATGAGAAAGAACAAATGAGAAAGACAACGACAGTGGGAAATTAAAGCACTAAATTTCCAGAAAGTGGAGATACTATTTATACTGAAACCCCAGGCACCTCCATTCCCCGGGGGGTGGTGGATTAAAAAGAAGATTATCTTAATTATTAAGAATTTTCGAACTTCAACATTAACTCGCCACGTTCAAGGGTCCGACCACCAACTACTTTTTGCTGCTCCAAAAGAAAAAGAAAGAATGAAAACTTGCACCCAGGCAGCACTCACTAAGCAGGAGCAAGCTCTTGTTATTGTTTTCAAGTGCATGTTTTGGCTTTGTAAGGAGAACATCCCAATAACAAAATTTCGGTCTTTGATGAATTTCTTGTGTGAACTGAGTGTTCCCAACATTGAACATTTACAGTGTAAAGACAATGTTGACTATACTAGCAACTCTTCTGCTGATTCGTTCCGGTCAGTCATATCTGACCTCATTGATGAGGAGATATCCCAGAAAGTTAGGCAGTCACCAGTAGTGACAGTGTTTGTGGATGAGTCTACTGATATTGTGGTACACCATAAACTTGCTATAAATGTTCGGGTTGTAGACCCACTGTCTCTTCAGCCAAGTACATTTTTCTTGACAGATGTTCGCCTTAGTGCTGCAACAGACAAAGACATGTTTGATGTGATTCACAGTGAGCTTGACAAGAGAGGGATTAGTCTGACAAAGGTGTATGGACTGGGCACTGATGGTGCAGCAGCTATGGTAGGCACAAAAACTGGACTGACAGGGCATTTCTTGGAAGCCAACGCTCACATTCACAACACACACTGCTCTGCACACAGAGTAGCACTTGTCTCTGAACAAGCAGCTGAAAAAGTGGCTGCAGTAAAGACCTTTCGTGAAACTATCACAAGTGTGTACTACTACTTTCATAAGTCACCCACCAAAAGTGATGCTCTTGAGGAAGTTCAGAAAGTTCTAGATGACCCAGTGTTGAAGTATAAGGAGGTTCATGCCATTCGTTGGCTCTCTTTCTTCCTAGCACTTGAGACTGTGTACAAAACTCTTGACAGTTTGATCACACTGTTTGACAGTAGAAAGCAGCATGACCCAAAAGCAGTTGGACTGTGCAGAAAGATAGGCCAGGAGATGTTCATCAGACTCTCTTATGCTATGATGGACTGGCTTCAGCCAATCATGGCTCTCTCTGTTCTTTCAGCAGAAGAACATTGACATCAGTGTGGTAAAGGTGAATGTTCAAACCTGCATTACTGACCTGGAGAAAATGAGAGACAATATCAATGATCTGGGAAAACCCAGACACATAAACACTCTTGAACAGGACCTCAGGGATGGCATATTCAAGGGTCACCACAAGGTTGCCAAAAATGCCAACCACTTTGAGACAGTGAAACATGCTTTCTTGCAGGCAATGATTGACAATCTCAGAAAGAGGTTTCCTGACACTGAGAAAGTGGCCAGAATGTCTGTGTTTGGCATGAAGCCATTGCAGTTCCTCTCCTCCAAAGACCTTGAGACCTGGGGAAATGATGAAGAACTAGCAGATTTTTACACTGCCCCTCGAAGTCATTCTGGAAGTGATGGGTTTGAGTATGTTTCTGCTCCTTTCCTCCAGTGCACAACAGGTGACATAATGAAAGAGTGGAACAGGTGCAAGAACATTGTGAAGTCAAATCATTACCCAGTTCACTCCCTGAACTCCTTGTGGGAAGCTCTAGCCTGTCTCCAGCAAGAGGGGTCACTTGAATGCCCAAACTTGATCCAGCTAGCCAGCATTGTGTTGACATACCCTGTGCATTCATGTGACTGTGAGCGGACCTTCAGTGTCCAAAATCTAGCTCTTACTGCCCTCAGGAACAGATTAAGTCCGGACAAACTGTCTCAATTAATGAGGGTGAAAATAGAAGGTGGTGAACTGAAGAATTTCAACTTCACAGCTGCTGTAGAGAGGTGGCGTGCTGAAAAGCGACGAGCTATATTCTCTTCAAAAGCACAGTAAACTGATCCCTGTTCTGGTTAGTGTTTTGTTGGTAAACATGCTTCACAACACATGCACACTCACAATAATCTAGTTTGTTTTAATTTCTGTAATAATATCTCCAGGTTATCTTTTACATGTACGTAAATTACTGCTGAAATCATGGCCCCTTGAAATTTGATCTGAGGGGCCCAATGGCCCATAGCTTTTTTGTGTCAGGCTGAACCCTGTTAATACATTATTAAAGGCCACGCGGCATTACACTGCTAAACACCTCTACATCTATATACCACATGCGTCTAATTGCAAACAAGGTGCCGCAGAGGGAGGCCGCCATCGTGGTCGCCCATGGGAAAACTGGGCAGACCACACCGGGAGGTGGACTTCACTTGAAATGGCAGGGCCTCTGACCTCGGCCACTGGTAAAGCGAGGTATAGGAGAAGGATCTCCGTGACAGCAGGACCGAGATAGAAAGACGGAATCGTCATATAGTAAAAGCAATCACGTACCTCTAAGCCAATGTTTCCTCTGCGGCCTTTAACCCTCGAGCAGTCATAGGTGACCGAAGCGAAGTCAGCACCGACGTGAAACGCCGGTCGGTTCAAGATAGTGTTTCCGGTTGTACTTTTGCCACTTCCGGTTTTCCCCAGAAGTACCAGTCTGACTGTGTCTTTCCATGCACACAGATTTAATACACGCTCAATTATTTTGTTATTGCCATTTCTGACATTTCAGTACAAAATGCAAGGAAAATTTTGGAAATATCCAGTAATAATCTCTCTCTCCCTCTCTCTCTCTCTCTCTCTCTCTCTCTCTCTCTCTCTCTCTCTCTCTTTCTTTCTTTCTTTCTCTTTCTCTCTGCAACCGAACAGAAAATCTCTCACTCACCATCCCCACCCACAGCCATGCGAGAGAAGTTCATAGGGAGTTTTTGCGAACTGTATCCTGACTCGGAAGGAGGCTGGGGATTCTCAGGACGAGAAGAGGATCTGGGATACCCTGAGTCGTAAGGACTCCATCCGTATCCTACGCGGCCAGTGGGGTTCGCTTCAGGAACTGCAGCAGAATGTCCAGATCCAGGATTTCTAAGTTTGCGCACCGCTGTCCGGAGTTTACCACATTGCTGGCTGGTCAATAAACCAGCCGATTCCAACATGTCCACGGTGTCCGAGGGGAGGGTTTTGAGTTCCGTCAGTGTGTAGATGCCCTGGTCTTGTAGAACGTTGATGACAAAGTCCCCCAGGCCCTCCTTGACCGCCCACGACTTTAGATCTGTCAGAACACACCATGCCGATACGTAATAATGATTAATACCGTTTTATACTACAGCAAAAAAATTAAAATAAAAAAGGGCCACGTGGCTCGCGAACTACTGAATAAAGTTAGGCGAATATAGGCGGGAAGCGACTTTTTTTTTTCCTAAATAAGAACAGGTCGTGGCCTAAAAATAGCTGCGCCCGAACATTTCCGAAGTTGGCAGTCGTTACTCGTTACTTCCGCCTTCTGCCCAGAAAGTTTGATCAAAATGGCGCGATCAGCTCATCTATCTGTGTGTTCCTTATGCCCCCAAATTTTAATCGATGAAGCAATTTTACCTGCACTAGACTGTGGGCATGGCTGATCAAAACAAACAAACAAACAAACAAACAACCGAGCACTACTGTGCTAGGATTGTGACACTTGACATTTGTGACAGCCGAGAGGCCACAGGGTCACAGATTCAGACTGTAGTGTAACTGAACAATCTGCACTAAATCTAAAGCAGACATAATTATGTAGTATAGCTGGTTTACTACACTATTATTATTATTATTATTATTATTATTATTATTATTATTATTATTATTATTATTATTATTATTATTATTATTGTTATTATTATTATTATTATTATTATTATTAATTAATTAATTTATTTATTTATTAAACATTATTATTATTTTTAGTCATTATGCTTATATAATTTATTTGTATTTATATTTGTATGTGTGTATTTGTATTTGAATGAATTATGTATAGGTCTATGTAGCGTAATGTTTGTGTGCGTGTAGGTATACATTGTTGCATACACATACATTTATGTGAAGATACGCATCATATTCTTTGTAGTACTAGGTCTAGATGTAAATTGTAATGCTATAGTTTACTTTTTGTACATTTTTTTAAAATATCTGGAATCGTTTTATTAGTACATAATAATGTTATGATCGCTTGTCCTATATATAGATATTTTGATTATCCATCCTTTCAGTGCTGTATTTGTACATGTATTTATGTAAGTAAAAAAAGGTGTTACTCTATTATTTATTTGTAAAGGAGAATATGAAATAGTTATATATACACATACTATTGTAATACAATATATACGTAAATGTGTGTGTGTGTGTGCTTGTGTAGTTAGATAGATCTAAGTTATATAGATACAGATATATATTATCTCTCTTTAGTATTCATGAGCAACTGACACGTACATGAATGCAGGAAGGTAATACTATATAGGATGCCTAAAAAAGAATGAAAAAGCTTGTTTTTACAGTTGTCTTTCTACATTATGAGTGTGCTTATTATATAGGCCTGCGTACTCTTCACTTTTCATGTACACAACATTACTATGGGATTTTTTTTTTATAGTGTGCGACATCATGTATATAAGTAAGCTATGTTCCTACCACACAATAAAATAATCATAACCATTCTTCAACAAAGCTAATAGCAGACATTAATGCACAATTATTAAAATATATACAACAGTTTACTATCCTGAGAAGTCAATCATATTAATAATATTAAAAAAAGAAGAAAAGTATATATTTTGGTAATCTGAAAGATAATTGTAAACGAAAAATATTGTAAGCCAAAAAAATATATAAATACATTAAAAAAATGTTTAATCCAATTTAAATTCAATTTAATGTATTCATTGCCCCAAAACAATACAGGATATCAGAGAGAAAGGACTCTATGAGGATATGTAGAATATAATTAAACATCTTAAGAGATGGAACACAATATCGAGTGCATGTATTTTTATGTAATGACTATATGCAAGGTTCGGTGAGTCTGGTCGTAGGCTGGAGTACAGCACTATATACAAATCCGTTATTATTAGTATTAATAATACAGTATCATTAAGAAACAAACAAACCAAAAAAATAACAAGTCCACATGCTATTATATCAAGCACATACGTAAAAATAAATTTAATAAGGTAATCATCTAAATTGAAAAACAAAATTTGCTTTAATTGATAAACATAAAAGTAAATTTAATAAGCTAGTTATCTAAATTTTAAACAACTGGCTCTAATTGAGAAATATAAACACTCAGCAATACTGTACTATATTTTGCAAGGGGAAAAAATATATACACACACACACATACAGAGAGAGAGAGAGAGAGAGAGAGAGAGAGAGAGAGAGAGAGAGAGAGAGAGAGAGAGAGAGAGAGAGAGAGATTTTTAATGTTACATTAAAAATATGAACTCTCGGAGGGGGGTGAATAGTATTTTATCATATCATGCACACGTCATAATACGAATAGTGGTGAGATCATGTGCCTGTAATCCTATATATAGTACTGGGTTTATCCGATTGTCTGAAACCAACTTCGGAAATGTTCGGGCGCAGCTATTTTTAGGCCAGGACCTGTTCTTGTGTTTAACACAAACTTTTTGTCTTCCCTGAATACTGTTCAATACGTAGGCCTACTTCAGACACGACAAGAGAGGGTAGGCAAGAGCCAGTGCACACTTTGTGGCTGCAACTAATGCCGCCTATCTTGAGAAGCTAATGGGGTAGGGGTTCGCATTTACGGTCACTAACGCTTAGGGTAGGGGCTAAGGCACTTTCCACACGGTATTTTTTCGTCTGCTTACAGTTCACATATCCAGTTATTCATGTACGAAATGCTTAATGACACGGCCCAACATTTTTATATTTAAGATCTAAGTCTCTAAGACAATTGCGTCATGATCTAATCGTCAAGCAACTTTATCTACCTCCTCAATCATATGCATCGTCCTAGTAATAATGATGATGGGGAGGAGGAGGAGGTATTCTTAAATAATTCACTTATGATCATAAAGAGATACTCAAGGCGCTTGCCGAAACACATAATTTAACTCAAGACGTCCAAGGAGCCAACTTTTTCCTACTACTACTACTACTACTACTACTACTACTACTACTACTACTACTACTACTACTACTACTACTACAGCTGTAAAAAAAAATTCTGAAACAACAAAGAGCATAAATACACAAGCATGAAAATAAAAAGACATAAACTGATTGTTCTTATGTAGTCTAGATCTACTTCTACTTGTACACAAACCTATCATATCCTATTCTATCCCGTAACTCGAAAGACATTGAGGCATAACAGTTGATCGTTTAACCAGCGTACTCCATCTTTCTCTGTCATAAGTAACCCTCATGGCTCAGTGTCAAGCCAGTCCATTCTCGAATGTTGTCTTTCCACCTCTTTTTCTGTCTCCATTTTCTTCTGCCTCCTTGCACCGCGCCTTGCATGATGGTCTTTGCAAGGCCTGATGATCTGGTGACGTGTCCATACCATCGGTGTTTCCGTTTCTTCACCACTGTGAGCATGCCATCGTGTTGTCCAATGGCCTGTGTGATGGGCTGTCGGACTTCGCCAATGATGATTTGTTGGTATAGGAAATGACCAAAAGTCTTCTTTAGCACATCATCTTCATGCTTTGTATTCTTCGTTGTAGATCTGATGTGAGGGTCCATGTTTCGTAAGCGTACAGGAAGATGACAAGGGAGCGCCGCAACCTTATCTTGGAGTGTAGACAGATGGTACTATCTTTCCACATGGGCTTCAACCTTGTCATGGCAGCAGTTGTTTGTGCTATCCTGGAGAGGACTTCCTGTCGGGACCCATTGTCTGATACAGTGGCTCCTAAATATTTGAAACTATGCACTGTATTGAGGGATTGACCCAGGACTTTGATATCTGTGTTGATGCCATTGGTGTTGTTGGTCCTCATTTTGGTCTTCTCTGCACGTATTGCCATTCCAATGGCTCTGGAGATGGTGCCAAGCCTCTGTACAAGCTGTTCAAGTTCTTGTTCCTCTCCAACCAAACCATCAATCAATGTCATCCGCAAAAGGGAGGTTGGAGAGTGCTCTATCCCATATGCTGACTGTGCCTTCGTGATCTGCAAGGGCATCTTACATGATGCGCTCTAGGAAGATATTTTAAAGTGTTGGAGAGAGAGTAAGCATCCTTGACGCACGCCGATTGTTGTTCTGAGCCAGTTCCCGATGGCGCTGTTGCGGAGGACTGCATTGGTAGCCTTGTCATACAAGCTTTTTATGATTTCAATAATGTTAGGTCTGATGTTGTACACTCTCATGGTTGTCCACAGAGCTGCATGTACACAAACATAAACAAATAAACATGAGGTGAACAAAACAAACAGCAACATCCAAGTTCAGGTCCGAGGCAATATTTCGATTTTTATTCAAATCGTTATCAAACCATAAACAAATAAACACAAACACATGAACAAAAATAAATAAATAAATATTACTTACCTCCGTATTCTGCCATTGTTGACCACTGAGTGCAAATATCTAATATTCCACTGTGTTATAGTGCAATGTCTTGTTATAGTCGCTTATACTATCGTCAGTATGGCCTTCTCCTCGTAGAACAATATAAAGCAGATACCAAGAGAATCAACTTAGTTATGTAGGTGGTATGTCTAGCAACTCTTACTATATATAGTCTTTGCTATCAGCAATATGGCCGTCTTCTCGTTGAACAAAGTACTGCAGACTCCAAGAATCAACTTATACTTTTAGTTATATAATTATATGCGCGGAGTGTCTTATCACTGTTAAGATCCGTAACGTAATACGTGGCCCTGTGGAAGTAGGAGTTCAAGTTGTAGGCCCACAACGTAGTCTATAATTATTGTCATAGCTTCAACAACACAAAATAATATCGACGTTCTTTTGTACATGATCTTAATTCACAAGATGTAATGAAAATCAAATGGTAAACTTCGTTCTTTAAAGTTCATTGACTATTGCAACTGCGTTCATGGGAATAAAATGCACACAGCTTTACACAATTATCTCTGAGTGTGTTTGTTGTTGCTTTTCCCCAGTTTTCATTTCCCGAATGCTCTTGCAACGAAAGAGGATACAACGAATCGTAGCACACTTGTAATTGTAAGTGGTTGTTTTTTGTACACGTAATACAAAAAGCTGACCGACTCACTGCTGAAGTAAGCTTAGATATAGCGAGGTTGTTCAGCCAACACTGTAAAGCTAAAATGTTACGCATAGACGTACTTTTCGGGAAATCACGAATTCGAGTCACCGATGATAACTACTACCTCATTTCTCGGGAATACCCAATCTGGCAAACTGCCCAGCAATTTTGTTTGTGTTCAGGGTTGCATTTGTTAGTCCTACCTACTGTAATGGGATTAATAACAAATGTGGGATCCCTTTGGCGGATGATAAGAGGAGTAGAGAAAGGGAGGAGAGGAGGGATAGGGAGTAGAGAGGTGGGGGAGAGAAAGATGCAATGACAGTAAATAAAACGATAAATGTAGACTACGTACACACACCCACCCACACCCACACCCACACACACACACACACCCACACACACACCAACACACACACACTCCTGCAAGACATATGCCAGACTTTAAGTGGGAGGACAACATTCGAGAATGGACTGGTTTGAGACTGAACGAAGCCATGAGGGTTGCTGAGAACAGAAAAAGATGGAGTACTCTGGTTAAACGATCATCTGAGGTGCCCCAACGACCTTTGAGTTACTGGATAGGGTAGGATAACATAGGATGGGAGCAGTTACTGGCAAAGAGAAGGTACCTATATGTTACATGTTTTTGCTTTGATATCAACTTCCATATATATATATATATTAAAACATCAAGTAAATTCTTAATGTTTGAAATACGCTTTTTGTTTACAATTTATTGTCTTATTATTATCTTTTCCCCTCCTTTTTTAGTGTTCTAATATTGTCTTACATGGCTGAACTATTTTAATGTACATCCTTAATCGTCAGTGTTGAGTGTATGTAGAGTATGTATAGAATTAGAGGTACGGTAAGCTTATGTATAATTTATGTGTTTGTGGGTGTACGCAGGTTGTGTTGCGTTGTGTAAGAGAGAGCATGAGAGGGGGAGAGGCCAAAGAGTGAGTGGGTGAGGGTGCGGGGTATGGCGATGTCAGTAAAAGTTTTAGCTTTTTGTCCTGAATGTTTTACCATCACGGTGTGTTCCAAGGTGCTTTTGTAAATATGTCACAGGGAGAAATAAAGTCTGGTTATCTGTTGTCTGTTACCACTTCTTTGTTGTTGTTGTTGTTGTTGTTGTTGTTCTTGTTGTTGTTGTTGTTCTTCTTCTTCTTCTTCTTCTTCTTCTTCTTCTTCTTCTTCTTCTTCTTCTTCTTCTTCTTCTTCAAATGCATGACACTTTGTTTCAGTCTAAAGTACATTTAATACAGGTCTACATGTTATTATGTCCACATTTTAAAACATAAGGGAAAGTGTTTAAGAGATACAGTGAACTTCGGATATAGTAAAGTGCCCTGGGACCAAATAAATCTTTAGTATAACCGAATATTTAATATAACCGAAAATCCGTTTACAGTAAAGTTTTTAAAGTTTACTTTACTATAACCGAAACTTCGTTTATAATACAGTTTTAGAGGTTTACTTGACTATAACCGACTTCGTTTATAATAACGATTTTAGAGGGTTAATTTAACATAACCGAAACTTTGTTTTTGTTTTAATTTAACGTTTACTAATCCGACACTCTCATTACAAAGAGATAGAAAACGCTGGTCTAAAGTGTATGTGGGTGCACAGGGCTGGATCAATCCATTTTCGAGGGAGGGGGTGGGGTGGGGTGCTAGTCTAGTTCTTTTTAAAATGTATGGTACAGAGTGGTGAAACACCACAAGTAAAACTCGTGGCGCAGTGGATAAGTCGCCGGTTTCCTATGCCGAAGGTCGCGGGTTCGATTGCCGCAAGGGGCGAACGTATGTGACTTAGGTACGAGACTATTGAGGTCACCGAGGGTTTTCTCCGGGCACTCCGGTTTCCTCCCTCCCTTCAATAATGGTACAGGATGCAGTCAATATAAAAATTTCAAAAATAAAAATTCGATTTTCGTACGTCTTCTAATAGCGATCTCCCTGCCTGTACACCACCTGTTTGAGTGATGTATGTGTATTTGGTGTGTGTGAGGGTAAAATGAGACAGGTGAGCGTGTATGTTGGTATAGATCTCCGCGCTTTGAGCCTTGGGGGAAAGGCGCGTACATAGCATAGCATCCTGTCCTGTCCTGTAACTAACTGCCTTACATAACGTATTTCCAGTTGAACAAAAACTTCCATCTTCTACTTTCTTTATTTTATTTATTTATTTATCTTTTTGTTGTTGCCAAGGGGTGGGGGTGGGGGATGCTGCAGCAATCCTAGCACCCCCCCCCCCCCTCCCTACCTCCTGGATCCGGCCCTGGTGCAAGTAAAGAAGAAGAAAAGCAAAACAAATCAGTGAACAAAATAATGACTTCTCGAATTTCCATCTTTTACCAGGATTTCTGCAGACTGTAATCGTCTGTGTGTCTATTTGTCTGCGTGTTCACGTAACTCAACATCGTTCTAAATTGAGCTGACATTTGGCGCGTTATATACATGTACATTGGAATTGGATCCCATTAATTGATTAGATTCACATAGTTGAACAGTTAAAATAAGACAGTGCAAATCGAACGAATCGCTTTCGTTATTACATATTTTAATTTAGATTAATATTTCTGTGTTGGTTTGTTGTCCCTTGCTGAATTCCACACGAAAACTATGTTTTCCCATTTTAAAAAACACCCCCACCCTCCCCAGCTCCAGCCCCACACCCTCGGACAGCCGTCTATAAGTCGTCGTGGAGACATTTGTCTTACCAGAGTTGCCAAGAACAAAATTCAAAGTATTTATTTGAGTGGTTGGACAAGCAAGCTCTCTCTCTCTCTCTCTCTCTCTCTCTCCCTCTCTCTCTCTCTCTCTCTCTCTCTCTCTCTCTCTCTCTCTCTCTCTCTCTCTCTCTCTCTCTCTCTCTCTCTCTCTCTGTCGAACATGGCCTTTTCAAAATTTAGATTTTCTTCTTCTTTGTGTTTCCCTTCTCCCCCACCCCCCAATGGGTATTACCTATTGCTATCGTAATTACAGGTAAATAGCAATTACGTTACTTGAGTGAATATTATGAATATGCACTCATCGTCAAGATCTATTGTTTCTGGACACAGCCACATGATAACAAGTGATATTTCACGAAAGTGAAAAGGTCCTTTTAGTCTTTCGTATGAAGCCACCAGAAATCCACGGGAAATAGCTGAAAAAGATACTTTTTTTAATGAACACTTGCAGTAGGTCCATTGTCCCTTATTGGATTCCATTACGCTCACATATTATGTTGATTGATTATTTTTGTTTATTAACTCGGGTATTATAAACTCTTCAAGAATACCTCTCTTATAACCCAGTTTGTGTATATTGATTGAAATGTTACAGTATTATTTGTTTATGTCCGTGTGTGTAAGTTCACGTGTGTGTGTGTGTGTGTGTGTGTGTGTGTGAGAGAGAGAGAGAGAGAGGGTAAGAGAAAAAGAGAGAGAGAGAGAGTCCATTACCGATAAGAGATAACATGTGAGCCTTCGTGTCCTAATTATTTCAAACCAACCCTTTAATCGGAAGGATAAATCATAAAAGTAGATTATGAATTGTACATGTTGTACTATCGTCATTGTGGAAAAACAAAAAGCTCACAAAATTTAAGCAAACAAAGACATGAACAAAACCTAAACAATATGGTGGATTTAAAAAAAAGATGGTTTGTCTTGCAAAGCCATGCAACAGCTTAGGAATAAATCTCTTCTTTACTTCTCATTTGAAAGTGCAGTCCAGTCAAAACGTTGGTTTCCCAGTTCTCCATTGATTCGGATTCATCTCAGTACAAAAGGTATAATTATAATGTGTTCAACTTATAACACCCTTATTTAGTCATAAACGCATTTCATCATGTATAGCGAAAGTGAA
Source organism: Oncomelania hupensis (assembly GCA_036898135.1). Taxonomy (NCBI): domain Eukaryota; kingdom Metazoa; phylum Mollusca; class Gastropoda; order Littorinimorpha; family Pomatiopsidae; genus Oncomelania; species Oncomelania hupensis. The sequence goes on from CM072514.1 coordinate 31,012,838, forward strand.
GCCTAATTTGCTTTGTAAGTTTCTAAGCTAGGTACTCTTTTTCTGCCAAACAGTTAAATCTCTCCTTCAGTTTTTCACTCTCCTTCATAATCACTGTTACTGTTGATGCGGAAATTCCAAATTGTTCAGCAATTTCTTTTTTTTTCTTTTTTTCATCTTTTCATCTTCAAGTGCGTGAATTAGATCTATTTTAGGCTTCAGGGTAAGCTTGAGGTGACGATGTTGCGTCATTATGAAGGTCAGTAACTCTCATGAAACTTTAATACAGTAATCTCCCTTGAAACTTTATTATAAGCGGCAGCAAAACTCGCCAGGGGCCTTAGAAAACACTTTATTATAAGCGGACTTTACTATATTTTTTTATTATATCCGATTTTTAAAAACAGAGACAAAGAAGAATTTTGGTCGGGACCAAGACTGGACTTTACTAAAACCGAATATTTACTTTATCCGGCCTTTATTATATCCGGAGTTCACTGTATATGGAATAGTTTAATAAACGAATGAATGAACATTGAGTTTTAACGTCTACACCCACCATTGGCGATATGGCAGATGGGGATAACCATTCCAGGGAAAGAGGGGTAGGGACCTGAATCAACACTGAACCACCAAAGCAATCATACTGCTAAAATGGACAGTGAAAATGGCCACATTTTATATCGCCCACCACGGGATTCGAACCTGGGTCATCGGTGTGCCAGGCGAACGCTCTACCAATTGAGCTACGGCGGTGGGACAGTCTAAATTTAATAAATATAATCATAACAATACATGATGCTATCACGCGCTTTTTTTTTCTATCGAACTCAAATTCAAGTGCGGCGATCTAAAGAGATCGATGTTACAGAAGTCGGAGTATAAAAACATTTTTATTTTTGAAACTTTAGATTGACTGCATCCAATACTATTATTGAATGGAGGGAGGAAACCGGAGTACCCAGAGAAAACCCTAAGTTTTCTGAAAAGTCCCGTACCTAAGTCACGTAAGTTCATCCCACACGGGACTCGATCCCGCGACCTTCGGCATAGGAAACTAGCTCACTATCAACTGAGCTACCAGAAGAAGAATTCAGATGCAGCTCACTATGAACTGAGTTACCCGAAGAAGAATTCAGATGCAGTTTAAAAGGAATAATACATTTTGCACACAGCGTAGTTGAGACCCGCCGAGGCTTACGTTTCATTTGCCTCTCCACCTCTTAATAGGCCAGCGTACAAGCTTCGGCGATTTTCTACAACGTTTTGTACAGTTTTATGTCACTTCATTACTGTTGGTCGCTCTGACTAGACTCTATTGCATACTATTCAAATTGAAAGGTTTCCCTGAAATGACTGCGAAACCATATTTTGTAAGTTTCTAATGCTCGATTCACTTGTGTAATCATAGACAGCCCGTGGTTTGGCATATTTGAGTCTCTCTCTCAACACCAAAACCCATGCCCTCCCTATCACCCCCCTCCTCCACCTTCCAATAAAAATAAATAAATAAATCTCCTGTAAAAATTATAACTATATTGATTTTGGAGTAGCAGAGGAAGTGGCGCAGTGTTCGGCTCTCGCCGAAGACGAGAGACTCTTCTGACAGGAGTTTCCTCTAAGTGGTGACTCATTATAGTAATAATAATAATAATAATAATAATAATAATAATAATAATAATAATAATAATAATAATAATAATAACAACAACAATAACAACAACAACAACAATAATAATAATTTACAAAAAAAAATAATAATGAATGCTTATTTCTAAATCTGACGCAAAGCTATCTGTGACCAAAATTCACGCTCAAATGTTACATAAAAATAATAATAATAGATGCTATATACGCGCCTTTTCCCAAATCAATCAGGCTCAAAGCGCGGCGATCTATACCAACATACACGCTCACCTGTCTCATTCACCCTCACACACACACACCAAATACACATCCATCACTCAAACAGGTGTTGTAAAGGCAGGGAGATCGCTATTAGAAAACGGAAAGAAATTTGAATTTTTATTTTTTGAAATTTTTCTATTGACTGCGTCCTGTACCATTATACATTATTACACACCCACATGCACCCACACACGCACACGACAACAACAAGACACATACGCGTTTTCCCTTCTCCCCCACCCACCTCAAACCTTCAATACCATTATGGCACACACCCTTTTAATTAATGTTTTTATTGGCCGAAGGCCGCATGTTTTCAACAAGATTCCGGTAAAACTTCAGGATATTAAGTTTCTGTCCCTTGCACGTTTGTATGCATTCAGTGACGCCAAATTCTGTAATAATCTGGATTTTAAAAAGCTTAGCGTAGGTTTGGTACCCAATTAGCGTATTGGCCAGTGAGTTTGGCTTGCTAGGACTAACATAGATCTGTTACTCTCTGAGGAAGTAATCTTATATCACCTTCCATGTCCGCTTCCATCCCATTGCATTAGATTATACCTCTTTGCGTTCAGGATGAGTGAGGAATGACCAACAATATTTAGGTTTGACTTAGCAAAATTCAAAAGTGACTGTAGACCTAGTAATCGTTTATCCAATTTTTTAAAGCCAATAGAAGCAGAATGTGGAGTTGTTTTGATTTCACAATGCTTACGTCTGTAAACCGGGTTACCCACCATTATTTTATTTCTTTTATATTTATTTATTGAATTTTTTTTTAAAGCAGGGTTTTCTGGCAGTCCAGTAGAAGCAGGATCATGCTGGGTTGTAATAATAATAAATAATAATAAGGATACTTATAAAGCGCTTTTCCTATTAAAAAATCGGTTCAATTGGGCTCTATGCACAAGTCGGCGGCATGGTCACGTGGCGCGGGAATAACAAAGCTGTCATGGCTTCTTTTAGCTCACTCTCGTGTACTCACCGACATTTTGGGATATTGTGATGTTTTGAACATAGCACACTCGTGCAATAATGATTACAGAGCGATTTGTCACTGACATTAAGTTTAGAGTTGACGACATGCAGTGCTTCATCATTTGCGCTCGAAGTGGAAATCGATGAAAGGAAATGTTCTTTTCTTTGCAGAAAGGTTTTACGTCGGAGTTAGAGCATCCAAACGCAGCACAGTACTTCACCATTTTCAAACTCGATCACGCTGTGTTATTCCCGCAGCACGTGACCGCCACGCCTTTGTGCATAGCGCCCATTCTTAGTCTTACCACAGACTATACCGGACAGACAGGAAACTCATGCCTTTTTTGCAAGTCAAAGTGCAGAGTTGCGTCCCTTGGCCTTGGTATGTTACTTGTAGCAGACGCTCTTAGCTGTACACAGAAAAGCACTGCAGTTACACTATGATCGCACGATGTTTAACAATAACGGCTCATCTGTTTTAACTATAGGTGACTTTATAGTTGTTTCTTAACAAATTATATTGTTTGTTGTGATGCATTTATGAAGCTTTTCAACATCATTATTATTTGTTTCACAGTTAGTAGTTTGAAAGATTAGTATCATAAATATGACTATAGAGTGAAGTATTTTCTACAAGAATACTGAATTAACCTCTGTTGCTATAACAGTTTGTTTTCTTTAAACCAAAATATAATATTATAAAATGGGTGTATTTTACTGTTCGTTTTTTTAATTAAATTTCTATCAATAATTCTAATTAAGTTTTATTAATAATCAAGTCTGTATTGCTGTTTTCTTTTAACTCCTAGATTCGGATGTCAGTGTGTGTGTTTGATCGCACAGTTTTTAACCATAACTTCTCATCTTTGTTTTAACTATAGGTGACTGTAGTTAATTGTTTCTTAATAAATGATTGTGTTTATTGTGATGTGTTTATGAAGCTTTTCAACATCACTATTATTATTTTCACAGTTATGACTATAGACAAGTGTTTTCCACAAGAATACTGAATTAATTTCTGTTGCTATAACAGTTTGTTTTCTTTAAACTAGAACATGATATTATATAAATCTGTGTTTTTGCTGTTTGTTTTTTTATCTATAAATGTATATTTAAATTATTTTTTATTAATATTATCAAGTCTATTTTGCAGTTATCTGTTGACTCCTGGTTTTTGGATGTTATTGTTTGTGTGTGTATGTCTATATATATAATAAAAAATTAAAACACAAACAAAAAGTGACAAGAGAGAGAGAAGAGAGCATCTATAACACAGCGTTCAACATGCATATATAAAAATGTGAAAACAATTATCAATTACATACGACAAGAGAAAGTTTATTGTCCCAACATACAGAAGACATTGTCCTAGCGTGAGAAAAAAATTGACTTACATGCCTTTTTTAAACAGAACTGACTAAACAAAATATTGATTTTGCCTTTTTAAAACAGAACTGACTAAACAAAATATTGATTTCCCCACACACACATAATTCAATTATTTTATTTGAGGTCTCTTCACTTATTTGAGTGATTTTAGACCAAACATTCGCTCGTACAGACATACAAACACAAAATGTTCCCCATCCCCCCCAACCCCAAATCTACAAAAGTCTGTTGATTGATGATTCACTTATTAATTTAGCAATGTCAAAATAGAGTGATGATGTAAAAGATTGTCCAATGGTTCACTTTTGTCAATGACTACTTGCTTTTAATTATTATTAATAAGTGAATCATCAATCAACAGACTTTTGTAGATTTGGGGTTGGGGGGTGGGGAACATTTTGTGTTTGTATGTCTGTACGAGCGAATGTTTGGTCTAAAATCACTCAAATAAGTGAAGAGACCTAAAATAAAATTATTGAATTATGTGTGTGTGGGGAAATCAATATTTTGTTTAGTCAGTTCTGTTTTAAAAAGGCAAAATCAATATTTTGTTTAGTCAGTTCTGTTTTAAAAAGGCATGTAAGTCAATTTTTTTCTCACGCTAGGACAATGTCTTCTGTATGTTGGGACAATAAACTTTCTCTTGTCGTATGTAATTGATAATTGTTTTCACATTTTTATATATGCATGTTGAACGCTGTGTTATAGATGCTCTCTTCTCTCTCTCTTGTCACTTTTTGTTTGTGTTTTAATTTTTTATTATATATATAGACATACACACACAAACAATAACATCCAAAAACCAGGAGTCAACAGATAACTGCAAAATAGACTTGATAATATTAATAAAAAATAATTTAAATATACATTTATAGATTAAAAAAAACAAACAGCAAAAACACAGATTTATATAATATCATGTTCTAGTTTAAAGAAAACAAACTGTTATAGCAACAGAAATTAATTCAGTATTCTTGTGGAAAACACTTGTCTATAGTCATAACTGTGAAAATAATAATAGTGATGTTGAAAAGCTTCATAAACACATCACAATAAACACAATCATTTATTAAGAAACAACTACAGTCACCTATAGTTAAAACAAAGATGAGCAGTTATGGTTAAAAACTGTGCGATCAAACACACACACTGACATCCGAATCTAGGAGTTAAAAGAAAACAGCAATACAGACTTGATTATTAATAAAACTTAATTAGAATTATTGATAGAAATTTAATTTAAAAAAACGAACAGTAAAATACACCCATTTTATAATATTATATTTTGGTTTAAAGAAAACAAACTGTTATAGCAACAGAGGTTAATTCAGTATTCTTGTAGAAAATACTTCACTCTATAGTCATACTTATGATACTAATCTTTCAAACTACTAACTGTGAAACAAATAATAATGATGTTGAAAAGCTTCATAAATGCATCACAACAAACAATATAATTTGTTAAGAAACAACTATAAAGTCACCTATAGTTAAAACAGATGAGCAGTTATGGTTAACATCGTGCGATCATAGTGTAACTGCAGTGCTTTTCTGTGTACAGCTAAGAGCGTCTGCTACAAGTAGCATACCAAGGCCAAGGGAAGTAACCCGCAAAAGTGGCTTGTAACTGTTATATAGAAGTTTCCGGTCTGGGTATAGTCTGTGGTCTTACGCATTCAAACACCAAAAAGGAAAATAATTATGATTTAAAAAATGAATAAAAAAGGATACATGAAAATGGAAAAAAAAAAGAGAAACAAAAATATAAAAAGCGCGTATTATTATTATTACTACTACTACTACTGCTATTGCTACTACTATTATTACTACTACTACTACTGCTACTACTACTACTACTACTACTACTACTACTACTACTACTACTACTACTACTACTACTATCAACCAGGCAGGTAGGGCCGAAGAGTGTTGAATTGCCATCATTTTTCTGACGAGTTTCCGCAAAAGATACAACATATTATCAACCAGAAATGGTCACATTAAATTTACATTAGACAAACTTCGTAAGCATTACCGGTCTTCAATGTAAAACCCGCTGCCACCCAGCTTTATTTGTTGATCTTTGATAATGGCATTAGATGCATGTCCCGATAAATTAAAAACTAGACGGGAGAATACTCGTGCTGCCCCTTTCCAAAATATTTCATGGGGTGCTGCACCACTTGCCCCTGTTGCTTCCGTAGTTCTTAACACAGATAGTGTGTGTTAGTGTGTGTAGTTGGAGAGGAAATAATAACACCAAAGACGAAAACACGCTCGCTTTTAACTTGCACTCTATTCTCGAACACGTTTATGATGATGACTCGGTTCGCTGTCCACTCAAATGATAATGATTGATGAGATGAGACAGTTTAATGATCGAATATACTGCCACCTTGCTGATTCGTTTGTTCAAATTAGTGTTCTGTTTTAGTGTTCGTTGGATCTCACTTCTTTCTCCACTCATGTTGTGTTTGTCTTTCGTTGCTGACACCGTAGACTAAGCGAGTGAAACCGAAGTATGTCTTTGGCTATAATATTTAATCTTTTACTTAAGTTTTCGTATCAGAGCGGAGATAAAAGTAGATGACGTCTTTAACCCGCTTTGGCCTCGTCCCCAAAGGTGATGTCACTGGCGACCTTCCGTACTAGCTAGTGCTACAGTTTCTGCTGAACTGTAGTCAAAGAACGTACAGCTTCACAAAGAAGGTGCATAACTCAAAAGCGTGCAAAATCGAGAGTACAGCGCCCCCAAGCGGGGGGTCTGAAGCTTTGCTAGCTGGCTAGTGTTGATAACATGGCGGACAGCATGTGTGAAGCTGCGGGAGGTTGCAAGCATGCGGATGAAGTAGGGCTAGGATAAAAAAATTGGAATGAAAGATAGACTGTGAAAAAAAAGAGTGAATGCTATTCTTTGCGACTCGAAAATATTGTGGTGTATGCTATTTCTATTTTTCACTGTGGTGATTCTGGATTCTGTTCATGACAGACACGGTAATTTGAAAATTTATATTTTTATGATTTACTTGTTCAAAATATAATATTGAAACTAAGTTTGTAACAATGTTTTCATATTTTCATAAACGTAATTGTCTGTCAGACCGGAACGGGGTTGTTTCAGAGAGAGATAAATTCATATTAAAGTTCAGCTACTTAATACTTATTATTTTATTACTATAAGACTTATAGTTTTCTTGAATATAGTTTTTTTGAATTCCGTTTTAATTATTATTCTATTATCTTATGTGAGGAAGAAGAGAACCATAAAATTAGCAAAACGTAAATTGGTGTTGCGTTCCAACTGTTGTGTATTTTTTGCGTCTTCAGTGTTTCTAGTTTATCTCCCTGTCTTAACTTGAGTAATTCTATAAGAAAGGCCTTTTGATGAATGCGTGTATATGTGAAATTGAAACATTAAAAACAGTTTACAAACTAATATCAAGTTTGTAGGAATCTTAAAAGTGAAGTGAATTATTAAAATCAAAATGTTTCTTCAGAATCAAGTGTGTGTGTGTGTAGATTTCCTAATAATTCATATTGCTTCTCTAAATTCTTATCAATTAACTTTGGGCATGTTTTTGTGCTTTGGCACTTTACATGGCTATGTTTCAATTTGTTGCATGTTGTATTGTAATACAATTAAATGACATGCAAGTTCAGTAATTCACTGTTTTTGTTCATTTTCACTTGCTTGTCCGTCTTCTTAACTGTCTGGTCACTGATTTCTTTTCCCTGTCTTATTATATGAATGGTCACTGATTTCTTTTTCTCGGCAAATATGCCTATTATACAGTTGCACACATACAGGCCTGAGTAGGCTACACAGGAATGCATTATGAAGTTATTTCATAACAAGTTCAGATAAAAGTTATAAATGCACTCGAGCTTTCTCAGAAGAAAAAAACCCTGTTGCATGTGTAGGCCTACAGCACAAATTAATACACAAATTAATACACACGCAGTCATGCACTCAATTAATAGGCAGATTCACACTTTCATATAAAGGAGAAAACAAGGCAATAACTGCACAACAAGAGCAATTCAGTAATACTGAATAATTGCATTAATTAACAGGTTTGTTGCCAAGTGGTTGCGCACTAATGAATCTATAATAAAGGCAAGCACCGTGTTTGTTTTTAATGTCACACGTTTTTGCTGGTCAGTTACTGTGTGATAGGTCTGCATAAAATCATGAATCGAACAGCTTTGGTAATTAATGTGAATTAAAAAAAAGTATTTACTTGTATAAATAAAACAATTTTGAGTTCGTTTTACTACAAAAGGATAATGTTTAGGGTTAAAAAAAAAGTCCTGCGGCAAGGTTTGTTTACGTATTGCTAAGCAGAGGATTACGTCCCTTGCAACGAGCGTTCAGACCATCCGCTTGGTGCGCGCCAAACGCATCTGTCATCACTTTTTATATAGCGGTGTGGCGTTATGATCCTTCTTTGTGAAGCTGTACGTTCTTTGCTGTAGTCGATACGCTGCGAATCTCATTTAAATCTCTCTCTCTCTCTCTCTCTCTCTCTCTCTCTCTCTCTCTCTCTCTCTCTCTCTCTCTCTCTCTCTCTCTCTCTCTCTCTCCCTCTGTGCTGCTGCTGCATCTGCGTTGTTGCTGCACCTGTGTTGTTGCTGCCTCTGTGCTGTTGCTACTTCTGTGCTGTTGGTGCTTCGGTGCTGTCGCGGCCTCTGTGTTGTCGCGGCTGAAACGATCAGGTCGTGACCTACTGTCTCCGATATAAACTCCATAACAAAGCAAATGTAGTTTATGGTTCATCTTTTGTCGAGTCTACATGGCATTAAAATATTATACAACGTTAATGTTACACAATGAATGATAGATGGGATGACTGATGGTCTTTTCTTCTTGCTTCCACTTGCTTACATCCCATACGTTGACCAAAAAATAAAAATAAAACTCTTCTGCCAAGTGCTCCTCAAAATCAGACCATCTGAAATAGATTTAAATCTAAACCTAGATCAATCAATGGTGCAAGATGACTTGTGTGGGATCTAGAGGAGTTGGAGGGGGGGGGGGTTACAGAGGTTCCGGGGATTCACTCACCTTACACACAAAAAAGTAAAGAAAAAAAAGAAGATAAGAAAAAGATTAATTTATGTGCTTTTTTTTTTTTATTGCTTTGTACTTGTTCCTGTTCGCCAGACATTTCATTGTTGTCATTTGTCAAAGGGTAACACTCATTTAAGCTTTGCTTTTGTGTGCCCTTTATGTTCTCCATGCCTGGTTTACTTGTTTCGTGAATAAAATTATGTTTAAACCATAAGAAGAAAACAAGTAATAAAATAATTTTAAATTAAATTAAATTAAAAGAAATTGTTAACAAATTTTGTTGCTATATCTACCACAAAAAAGCCTATAGATGTTTGCGGTCAAAAGACTATGTTATTACTACTGCATGATTACATCCCTTAGCGTTGCTTTCACTTCCGTTTACTAGTGCGAAATGTATTAGCGGATTAAAAAAAAAAAATTAATTTTAAAAGAAGTGGGAACGGGCAAGCTGTTGAAGGTAGCAACTGAGCGACCTTTTTAATCTGCCGTTGCTGGGACTAAGAAACTTAATTATTATCATCATCATCATCCTCATTATTATTATTATTATTATTATTATTATTATTATTATTATTATTATTATTATTATTATTATTATTTGTCACGCTACGCAGTTTGCAGTCGCGCGCCTATGTATATAGTTTAATCATCAGCCTGTACATAGAGGTTAAAAGTTACGGTAGTCAAGGGGAGAGAATCAGAATAAATTAATTAAGTTTATAATTAGTAAAAGTAGCGAATGATTTGCGCCCGTGCGGAACGCACTATGTTAGAAAACAGCATAGTTGGCTATTTTGTTATTGAGTAGATTAATTGCTGCCATGCGATATTCTATGTGTGAAATGCGTGCTCTAATCGCGAACGGTGTAGGGAATGAATTATAATTAAAACGAGTATATTCTAGAAGATTCTTAGCTAATCGTATAAAACCCCATGCACTGTATATTTGATAGGAGCAGTAACATTTTCATATCGCTTTTGTAGCCAGAATCAACAGATCCGAGTTGGGTCAAGGTGCCAGTTAGTGACTTTGTCTGTGGGTCGTACTGATCAGACTGTCAACGAAAAAGAGCCTAATTATCGGAAGAGGAGGACTGTTTTGGGAACACTTTGGAAGTGTTTGTTTAACTGGAACTGTTCTAAGCTGTTTAGAATACCTACTGTGTATTCTCGGTGAAATCTGAGTTATCTACGTATAACGTCGGGTGACCTGTGACTCCGTCTAGGACTTCTTGTGCCTGTGTATCACCTTGCCTAACCATCTGTGCCTGTGTGTTTGTCCCGTCGTTTGTGTGTCTTTGTCAACAGGCCGGAGGATCCACTGGTAGCCGTAAGTTGTTTACCTCAATTTCTCAGTTGGCCATAGCGTTCGGGGGTTTGGGTTATGCATGCAGTGTGAATGGATAGTTAATTATGTTTTCCTAATTCTATTTTATGTTTCATATTGTTTGCTGCATAAATACCTAGCAATAGAGAGAGAGAGAGAATTTTCTAAAATGTATTATAAATTAAATAATTATAAATTGATATAAAAGAATTCGCTGTTATGTAGCGAAGAGATGACAGGAAGGAGGTGATTGTGAATGTATATGCGCGATGACAGGGAGGATGAGTAAGGATGTTGAAAGGGAGACAACCATTCCGATAGCGGGGTGCTTGTGCAGTATATTGTAATATAGTTATTAATGGTTGCGTATTTTTGTATGTATTGTTGTAGATGTACCAAAACCAAAACATTAGAGCAGATCGTTGATGGTGTGCTGAAACCTTGCTGGTGTGAAGCTGGTGTGCCTCGGCCTATTACGCCGGTGTTCCCGTGTGTCAACCTCGGTTGCGAAGGTTGTGGTATTCGCCCAAGGAACCTTATTTCGTTTATAAAGCACACACACGCACACTCCACCATACACAACAAATAACTATAACCATTGATAAACAGTTGTGAAGAACAATAATTGTTTTACATGTGATAAATTATAAATTACAGCACATTGAAATATATTTAATCTGAATTGATTGATAAACGTTGTTGAGTAATATTACCTACTAGATTAAGTAGCCCTGTGATTGTATAGTTTTGTCTGGGGGAATTATTTCGCCAGATATTAATTAATTAATAATTTAGATTAATTTCTTACAAATTCTATTTTTGCATAAAGGATAAATTTCTTATTCATTTTATATAATATAGAAGACTTGTTGTATCTGTTTGAAGTTTAAGTGGAACAAAGTTTGAACATTTATAAGATTTTAAGCAGTTGCTTACTGTATATTTACCTTGTTGTCAGTAAGCTGTTCCAGACATCATTATTATAAATCTTTTGTACATTTTGTAGTTAGTCATTTTCCATTTTGATTTAATTATCATTATTATTTTGAGCGAATTGTTTATGTATTAGTTTGGGGTTATATTAGTGGGATTGAGGGTTGGTTGGTTGGGAAGTGGTATAAAGGGAGTTAATTTTGAATGAATGTGTGAGTGAAATAAAGAAATTGTCTTGTTACTTCTGGTTTTGTCTTTTAGAGTTTATTTAGGTGTTGGGTTTTTTTTTCTCGTGTGGAAGTGCACGCAAGTCGAACCACTGTTGAGGCAGTTGGGACGTGACATTTGGTGGCAGCGGTGGGATAGATCTAGGAAGGGATAGGGGGAAGTAGTTAGGGTAGATTTATTTGTTATTTGTTATTTGTTTAGATACCAGAAGTCAGTGTTTGTTTCTTTGTCGTTTTGTGTGTCGGATGAGTGGCCAGTGGGTGGTTGGTCGGGAGTGAGGTTGCGCTGCGCAAAAGGGTTCACACCCCGAGCGTGTGTGCACAAACGGGGGGTTGAGGTAAACAACTTTGTCGTCGAGGCCTAGACGATATGGGACTTCTCCGGCTCCTGTTGCCGTTTACTTGTCATTTGTCCGACTGTTTGTATATGTGTTAATCGTTACTTGTTTCATTGTTATTCACCCATTTTTTCCCATTTTCATTCTTAGTCCGCGACTGTATGCTGACGAGAGCTGCGACTCGGAGAGCAGCTGAGCAGGCGCGAGCGATGGACCAGTACACGGAGGCCGACGCAGCCGCTTCGCGTCAGGCACCGATGGACGAGGAAACCACAGTGAGTACGCCTTTCGCTCATAGTACTCGCATGGCAGCTGATCTTACTCCTACTGCAGTTAAGGCCGGTGCAGGAAAAAGTAGCGTTGGCATGGAAGTATATCTTAGATACAAGGAGCTAGGCGCTAGCATGGGGCTGAAGGGAGCAGGTCTAGCCAGTTTTGTAGTAGACGGGGCGAAGAGGGAGCAAGAAGCTGCTAGATTAGCGGAGGAGTCTGCTAGATTAGCGGAAGAGTCTGCGAGACTAGCGAGAGAGATGGAATTAGAGCGGAGAGATAGAGCGAAAGAAACAGCCAGGCTCGAGAGGAGGATGGAACGCGAAGAGAAGAAAAGAGCAGAAGAGTTGGCCCTAGCAGAGAAGAGAAGAGCAGAAGAGTTAGCTTTGGCAGAGAAGAAGATGGAACGAGAGCGTAAGGAAAGAGCAGAGGAGTTAGCCCTGATGGAAAGGAGGCTAGAGCAAGAGCGCAAAGATAAAGCTAGGGAACTGAAGCTCTTAGAAAAGAAGATCGAATCTGAACGGGGAAATGTCGAGTTGCGTCTGCAAGAAGAGCGTGCAGCTAGAGAGCAGGCCCGAGAAGACGATAGAGAAAGGCTTAGAGCGCAGTTGGAGCAAGAGAAAGAGCTAGAAGCCCAACGTAGGAGGGATAGAATTCAGCCTGATAGCTACAAGATCAAGGTCCAGCCATTTGATGGTAAAGAGGATATTGAAAGCTATCTTCAGCACTTTGAACAAATAGCTAGAACTCAGAAATGGAGGGAAGAGACGTGGTCGGCTAGGTTGTCACCGTTGTTGTCAGGGGAGGCAAGAGAGACTTATCTGAAGTTAACGCCAGAGCAGATAGTCGATTTCGAAGTGGTCAGAGGGGCTCTTCTGAAACGTTTTAGGAGAGATGCTGACTACTACCGCAAGCAGTTCAGGGGGAGTAGGAAAGAAGGCACAGAGACTTTTCCGCAGTACTTGAGTAGAGTACAAGTCTTAGTGAAGAGATGGTTTTCTTTGGCTAAGAAGGATATAGATGATGCGGGCGTAGTGCTTGATGTCTTTCTGACTGAACAGTTGTTGTCAGTAATGAACCCTGAGTTAGAGCTGTTTGTGAGGGAGAGGCAGCCTGAGAACGGCGAGCAAGCAGCTGAGATTGCCCAGTTACATGTAGATGCGAAACGGACAGTGAGTAACAGGCCAGTGTTCGGTAGCGTGCCATACAAGGGGGGTAATCGTGCTGTCAGTCAACCTGTAGGGGCAGCGAGGAGTGGTCCTAGTGGCAACAAGGGTGAAGAGGATAAGAGGAGGGAACCTAGTGGGGAGAAACGTCCTGTGAAGTGTTTCAGAGGCGGGAAGCTAGGTCACGTAGCGAAGGAGTGCCGTAGTCCAAAACAGTTGCTACGTATCACTGTCAGTCCGGATTCAGGACCGATTCACTCGGAAATGACTAAGACTAGTTTTAGTACCATTCAGCCGTACAACCCGTGGAGCATGGGAACAGTCAGAGGTCAGCCTGTGAAGATTCTGAGAGATACTGGTGCCGAGGTGGGGGCAGTAGCAGCCAAGTGGGTGCGTCCTGAGGATATGACAGGTAGAGAGATTGAGGTCATGTTCGCTGATCAGGTCAAGTCAGGGAAGTATCCTACAGCGTACGTAGAAGTAGACTCAGCTTTTGTGAAGGGTACAGTAGAATTGATCGTCATCGAGCAAGTTGTACCTGATGTCATTCTTGGCAACTGGGTTACCTTCAAGGGAGGCTATCGAAGTCCCGTGGCTGTAGATGGGTTAGAGTGTGCGATAGCCGCCGTTCAGACCAGGGCACAGGCCAAGGCAGAAGGGAAGCAGGAGAAAGCACTGCCGATTCCGAAGTCATTCCAACTTGACGTGACGCCCGATCAGTTGGCTAAGTTGCAGGAAGAAGATCCCACTTTAGCTAGAGCTAGAGAGTGCGAGAAGCAAGGGACAAAACTCAAGTCAGGCAAGGCGATGGTTAGCTTCTGCAAAAAGAAGGGCATTTTGTACAGAGTACACCATCAGGGGGAAGAAGAGCTGACGCAGCTAGTCGTGCCTAGCAAGCTCAGAGGAGAGGTGATGCGCCTGGCGCACGACCCTCCGATGGCCGGACACTTAGGTGGAAAGAGGACACGTGAGAGGATATGGGGGGTGTTCTATTGGCCAGGAATGTGCGGGGATGTCAGGCGTTTCTGCGAATCGTGTCCCGAATGCCAGAAAACAGTTCCCAGGGGTAGGGTAGCAAAAGTTCCGCTGCAGAAACTACCTCTAGTTGATGAACCGTTTCAGAGAGTTGCAGTCGATATTGTGGGTCCTATAAAACCTATGTCAGACAGAGGCAACCAATACATCTTAGTCATGGTAGACTATGCGACACGGTATCCTGAGGCCGTAGCACTGAAAGGCATAGAGGCTGAGAGAGTTGCCGAAGCTTTGTGGGAGATCTGGACAAGAGTGGGAATTCCCAAAGAGATACTAACAGATCAAGGGACACAATTTATGTCGAACGTGATGACTGAAGTAAATAGACTTCTAGCAATCCATGGGAAGGCGACAACACCATACCATCCAATGTGCGACGGGCTCGTGGAGCGTTTCAATGGTACACTCGTGTCGATGCTCAAGAAGCTGACGAAGGAGCAACCGAAAGCATGGGATAGGTACATACCAGCGCTGCTCTTCGCGTACAGGGAGGTACCTCAAGAGAGCACAGGTTTTTCACCTTTTGAGCTACTGTACGGCAAGACAGTGAGGGGTCCCATGTCGGTACTGAGAGATTTGTGGACGAAGGACAGTCAAGGAGAAGAAGTGAAGGTGGCTAGTCAGTATGTTGTGGACCTGCGAAATAGAATCGAGGAAACGTGCGCACTAGCGAAGGAAAGTCTGAAGAAAGCAGGCGAGAGGCAGAAAAGACACTTCAACAAGAAGACGAAACCTAGAACGTTTCAAGCAGGAGACAAAGTGTTGCTTTTGTTGCCAACCAAGCACAACAAACTTGAAATGAGCTGGAGGGGGCCATACGAAGTCGTAAGTCGTCGAAACGAGTGCGATTATCAGATTCGCATTGGGAACAAGGTGAAACTGTTTCACGCCAATCTACTGAAACTGTACCATCAGAGGGGACAAATCGCCACAGCTGTAGTAGTCGATGAAGCAGACGAAGGGGAGGGAGTACCCATAGTCGAGGGCATGCCCACCGTGGTGCTGTTCGTTTCACCGATTGTTCTGGCGAGAAAGAAAGACGAAGCAGTCAGATTTCGATTTGATGGTAGGAAGCATTTCAAGAAAAGACAATGTACCAGCTGATTTCTTGAGCAGAACTGAGTAGCGTGGTTGTTAAGAACTAAAACTGTTAGTTTTCGTCTTGGTGGGGTGCTGTGTCACGCTACGCAGTTTGCAGTCGCGCGCCTATGTATATAGTTTAATCATCAGCCTGTACATAGAGGTTAAAAGTTACGGTAGTCAAGGGGAGAGAATCAGAATAAATTAATTAAGTTTATAATTAGTAAAAGTAGCGAATGATTTGCGCCCGTGCGGAACGCACTATGTTAGAAAACAGCATAGTTGGCTATTTTGTTATTGAGTAGATTAATTGCTGCCATGCGATATTCTATGTGTGAAATGCGTGCTCTAATCGCGAACGGTGTAGGGAATGAATTATAATTAAAACGAGTATATTCTAGAAGATTCTTAGCTAATCGTATAAAACCCCATGCACTGTATATTTGATAGGAGCAGTAACATTTTCATATCGCTTTTGTAGCCAGAATCAACAGATCCGAGTTGGGTCAAGGTGCCAGTTAGTGACTTTGTCTGTGGGTCGTACTGATCAGACTGTCAACGAAAAAGAGCCTAATTATCGGAAGAGGAGGACTGTTTTGGGAACACTTTGGAAGTGTTTGTTTAACTGGAACTGTTCTAAGCTGTTTAGAATACCTACTGTGTATTCTCGGTGAAATCTGAGTTATCTACGTATAACGTCGGGTGACCTGTGACTCCGTCTAGGACTTCTTGTGCCTGTGTATCACCTTGCCTAACCATCTGTGCCTGTGTGTTTGTCCCGTCGTTTGTGTGTCTTTGTCAACAGGCCGGAGGATCCACTGGTAGCCGTAAGTTGTTTACCTCAATTTCTCAGTTGGCCATAGCGTTCGGGGGTTTGGGTTATGCATGCAGTGTGAATGGATAGTTAATTATGTTTTCCTAATTCTATTTTATGTTTCATATTGTTTGCTGCATAAATACCTAGCAATAGAGAGAGAGAGAGAATTTTCTAAAATGTATTATAAATTAAATAATTATAAATTGATATAAAAGAATTCGCTGTTATGTAGCGAAGAGATGACAGGAAGGAGGTGATTGTGAATGTATATGCGCGATGACAGGGAGGATGAGTAAGGATGTTGAAAGGGAGACAACCATTCCGATAGCGGGGTGCTTGTGCAGTATATTGTAATATAGTTATTAATGGTTGCGTATTTTTGTATGTATTGTTGTAGATGTACCAAAACCAAAACATTAGAGCAGATCGTTGATGGTGTGCTGAAACCTTGCTGGTGTGAAGCTGGTGTGCCTCGGCCTATTACGCCGGTGTTCCCGTGTGTCAACCTCGGTTGCGAAGGTTGTGGTATTCGCCCAAGGAACCTTATTTCGTTTATAAAGCACACACACGCACACTCCACCATACACAACAAATAACTATAACCATTGATAAACAGTTGTGAAGAACAATAATTGTTTTACATGTGATAAATTATAAATTACAGCACATTGAAATATATTTAATCTGAATTGATTGATAAACATTGTTGAGTAATATTACCTACTAGATTAAGTAGCCCTGTGATTGTATAGTTTTGTCTGGGGGAATTATTTCGCCAGATATTAATTAATTAATAATTTAGATTAATTTCTTACAAATTCTATTTTTGCATAAAGGATAAATTTCTTATTCATTTTATATAATATAGAAGACTTAATATGGACAATATAGCAAGATCCGCACGAGAAACAACATCGTCATAGGAACCTGGAACGTCAGGACCCTAACTGCGGAAGGAAAATTAGAAGAACTGGCCCACGAGCTGGACCACTATCGATGGAACGTTCTAGGTATCAGCGAACTGCGCTGGAAAGGCCTAGGTGAAACAACGACTGACAAAGGCCACAAGCTCTATTTCAGCGGTAGAGATGACAGGCACGAACACGGCGTTGGATTCTTGGTCCACAAGAACATTCTAGCCACTGTCATGGGTTGCCGCCCAGTCTCCAGTAGACTCATTACCATCCGTCTGAGAGCAACCCCTTTCAACATTACCATCATCCAGGCCTATGCCCCAACTTCAGACTATGAAGACAGCGAAGTGGAGGATTTTTATGAAAATATACAGGCGGTCCTTGACCAAGTGCCGAAGAAGGACATAGTCATAGTGCAAGGCGACTGGAATGCCAAGGTTGGCCAAGATGCGCACCGCAACTGGGGAGACACATGCGGACCCCACTGCAACAACGAGACAAATGACAGGGGTCTGAGGCTATTGGAGTTTGCCAGATACAACAATCTGGTACTGGCAAACACGCTTGGTCTCCACAAAAAATCCAGACGATGGACATGGCACAGTCCCGGCGGGGAACATCATAACCAGATCGACTACATCATGGTCAAGAAACGCTTCAGATCAAGCATCAACATTGGCAGGACACGCACTTTTCCAGGAGCAGACATTGGAAGTGACCACGATCTCGTGATGATGTCTTTCCGGCTCCATTTGAAGAGAGTAAATACAGCAAAGTGCACTAGGCTGAAGTTCGACCTGGACAAACTGCAAGACCCGGAGGTGGCAAAAATATTTCAGGCCACAATTGGAGGGAAATTTGCACCACTGCTTATTTTGGGGGCAGGCGAAGTAGATGTCAACACCATGACCAATACCTTCAACTCAGCTGTAACAGATGCCGCCACTGAGATCCTTGGCAAGCACCGACCAAAGAAGAAGCCGTGGATCACACCTGAACTTTTGGATCTGTGTGATAAACGAAGAGAGTTAAAAAAGAAAAAGAACACCTCACAGGGAGCTGATGTCTACCGAAAAATCAACAATGACATCCGAAAAGGCATGCGCACAGCAAAGGAGAACTGGATAGAAGATCAATGCCAGGAAATAGAGAACAATCTGAACAAGAACAACAGCAAGAAGGCCTACCAGACTGTGAAGCGGCTGACAAGTGTTAAACAGCCCAAAGTCTCCACTATCCAAAGCAAGTCTGGCATTTGCCTTACAGAAGAACAAGAAGTCTTGGACAGATGGACAGAGTACTGCTCTGACCTTTACAACCATACACCAAATGGAGACCCATCAGTTCTAGCATGTCCCGAGAGCAGAGAAGAAGAAGAAATCCTCCCAATTCTCCGGGAAGAAGTTGAGGCAGCAGTGCAATCGCTGAAGAAAGGGAAGTCAGCGGGAGTGGACAACATACCAGCGGAACTGCTACAAGCAGGAGGAGAAGCGATGACTGATGCTCTCACCACTATCTGTAACAAGATCTGGCAGAGTGGGGAATGGCCTACACCATGGACCCAGTCGCTTGTCATCACTCTTCCTAAAAAAGGTAACCTTCAGGAGTGTGAAAATTACCGCACCATCAGCCTCATCAGCCATCCCAGCAAGGTCCTCCTGAAAATAATACTCAACAGGTTGAAACCACAAGCTGAACAAATCATAGCTGAAGAACAAGCAGGATTCATGGCAGGGCGAAGTACCACTGAACAGATTTTCAACCTCAGAATAATCTGTGAGAAATACCTACAGCACCAACAACATCTATATCATGTGTTCATAGACTTCAAGAAGGCATTTGACCGAGTCTGGCATGCAGCTCTATGGGCAACCATGAAAGTGTACAACATCAGCCCTAAAATCATAGAAGTCATCAAAAGCCTGTATGACAAGGCTACCAGTGCAGTCCTCCATAACAGCGTCATCGGGAACTGGTTCAGAACAACAATCGGTGTGCGTCAAGGATGCCTACTCTCTCCAACACTCTTCAACATCTTCCTAGAGCGCATCATGTCAGATGCTCTTGCAGATCACGAAGGCACAGTCAGCATAGGGGGCAGAGCAATCTCCAATCTTCGTTTTGCGGATGATATTGATGGATTGGCTGGAGAGGAACAAGAACTTGAACAGCTTGTACAGAGGCTTGACACCACCTCCAGAGCTTATGGAATGGAAATAAGTGCAGAGAAGACCAAAATGATGACCAACAACACCAATGGCATCAACACGGACATCAAAGTACAAGGCCAATCCCTCAACACAGTGCACAGCTTCAAATATTTAGGAGCCATTGTGTCAGACAATGGGTCTCGACAGGAAGTCCTCTCCAGGATCGCACAAACAACTGCTGCCCTGACAAGGTTGAAGCCCATTTGGAAAGACAGAACCATCAGTCTACATTCCAAAGTAAGACTGCTGCGATCTCTGGTCATCTCCATCTTCCTATATGCTTGCGAAGCATGGACCCTCACAGCAGATCTCCAACGAAGAATACAAAGCATGGAGATGAGGTGCTACAGAAGACTTCTGTGCATTTCCTATACCCAACACATCACCAACGTTGAAGTCCGACAGACCATCACACAAGCCATTGGACAACACGATGACCTGCTCACAGTGGTGAAGAAACGGAAACTCCGATGGTATGGCCACGTCACCAGATCATCAGGCCTTGCAAAGACCATTCTGCAAGGCACAGTGCAAGGAGGTAGAAGAAGGGGGAGACCGAAAAAGAGGTGGGAGGACAACATTCGAGAATGGACTGGTTTGACACTGAGCGAAGCCATGAGGGCTGCTGAGGACAGAGAAAGATGGAGTATGCTGGTTAAGCGATCATCTGTGGTGCCCCTACGACCTTCGGGTTATGGGACAGGATAGGATAGGATAGGATAGGATAGAAGACTTGTTGTATCTGTTTGAAGTTTAAGTGGAACAAAGTTTGAACATTTATAAGATTTTAAGCAGTTGCTTACTGTATATTTACCTTGTTGTCAGTAAGCTGTTCCAGACATCATTATTATAAATCTTTTGTACATTTTGTAGTTAGTCATTTTCCATTTTGATTTAATTATCATTATTATTTTGAGCGAATTGTTTATGTATTAGTTTGGGGTTATATTAGTGGGATTGAGGGTTGGTTGGTTGGGAAGTGGTATAAAGGGAGTTAATTTTGAATGAATGTGTGAGTGAAATAAAGAAATTGTCTTGTTACTTCTGGTTTTGTCTTTTAGAGTTTATTTAGGTGTTGGGTTTTTTTTTCTCGTGTGGAAGTGCACGCAAGTCGAACCACTGTTGAGGCAGTTGGGACGTGACATTATTATTATTATTATTATTATCATCATCATCATCATCATCATCATCATCATCATCATCATCATCATCATCATCATCATCATCATCAACTCACTATTTTATTCGTTTAACTTTTTGCATGATTTTCAGATGACAGCATTTTGTTATTTGTCGGCTGTACAGGAATTATGTTTAGTTCTGCATAAAATTCATTATGTCCTCTCGACAAGTACTTTATGTTTATGACTTCAGCTTACGTAAGACACTGTAGAATTACGTCACGAATTTTATTTTTAAGTGTCAGTTAAGCTTAGATCTGATCCGTCTTAAACTCAATGCTTCACAATCTAAACTGTAGGCCTACTTTTGATATTAGATCTGAAGACCTACACCAAAAATAAAGAAGACTACCGGCACCTAAAAATATGTTCCGTTGCAAAGCATAGGGTCTTACAATTGAAAACGTAGTAGATCTATATAACAAAGAGAGATAAATTAATGAATCCGTCAAACTAACATAATAAAGAATTGTAGGTAAATGTAGGGTTGTGTACATAAATATGTGTCCCTACATAGAAGAAATATAAAAGAACAAATAAATGGTCTGACTATACTTTCTGGTTCTGTACGCAAAATCATAAAGCAATATTTCACCAGGTCTGTTTTGATTCCAATGATACTAACCCCTTTTTTCTGAATCGTTATTAGAAGCAGAGATATTAGCAAACTAAAATTTTATGCAAAGCTGACCTCAGTTTCCATTTGAAATTGCACATTTAGCCAAATTTGGTATTGAGCTGGAAGCAGGGATGCTATTTCTGAGAGCTGAAATAAATCAGACACTATATTTTTAATAAGAAGAGCCAATTAAAACACAAAATGCGTGTTTGTGTGACATTACTTCTCTATTTATTTCTTTATCTGTAAGTATTTCTAAAGTGTTTCTTTTTCATTCGTTCCTCAGCAATGTTGCACTATGATAGTGCGTGTACGTTTTTGAAATAATGACAGTGTCTTACTCATTGAGCAGCACATTGCCGTCTCAAATATACGAGCGTATATACATTAAATAAAAATAGATGTATACTAGTGATTAACAACCATATTATCTTCCAGGAGAGGCCTAGAATGCAC